>JAVIAB010000108.1:22712924-23390153 GCA_032433765.1 Megaustenia siamemsis | reverse complement strand
AATCATAATACATCACTACACTATGCCACAAGTCATAATACAACACTACACTATGCCACAAATCATAGTAAAGCACTACACTATGCCACAAATAATAATAAAGCTCTACACTATGCCACAAATCATAATAAAGCACTACACTATGTCACAAATCATAATAAAGCACTACACTATGTCACAAATAATAATACAGCACTACACTATGCCACAAATCATAATAGAGCACTAAACTTTGCCACAAAGCATAATAGAGCACTACACTATTCCACAAATCATAATACAGCACTACACTATGCAAGACATCATAATAAAGCACTACACTATGTCACAAATCATAATAAAGCACTACACTATGTCACAAATCATAATAAAGCACTACACTATGTCACAAATCATAATAAAGCACTATACTACGCCACAAATCATAATAAAGCACTACACTATGTCACAAATCATAATAAAGCACTACACTTTGCCACAAATCATAATAGAGCACTAAACTTTGCCACAAATCATAATAGAGAACTACACTATGCCACAAATCATAAAGAGCACTACACTACGCCACAAATCATAATACAGCACTACACTATGTCACAAATAATAATAAAGCACTACACTATGTCACAAATAATAATACAGCACTACACTTTGCCACAAATCATAATAGAGCACTAAACTTTGCCACAAATCATAATAGAGAACTACACTATGCCACAAATCATAAAGAGCACTACACTACGCCACAAATCATAATACAGCACTACACTATGCAACACATCATAATACAGCACTACACTACGACAAAAATTATAATAGAACACTACACTAGGACAAAAATCATAATACAGCACTACACTATGCCACAAATCATAATACAGCACTACACTATGCCACAAATAATAATACAGCACTACACTATGTCACAAATAATAATACAGCACTACACTATGCCACAAATCTTAATAGAGCACTAAACTTTGCCACAAATCATAATGGAGCACTACACTTTGCCACAAATCATAATACAGCACTACACTTTGCCACAAATCATAATAAAGCACTAAACTTTGCCACAAATCAGTGTACAGCACTACAATATGCCACAAATCATAATAAAGCATTACACTATGCCACAAATAATAATAAAGCACTACACTATGCCACAAATAATAATACAGCACTAAACTTTGCCACAAATCAGTGTACAGCACTACACTATGCCACAAATAATAATACAACACTACACTATGCCACAAATCATAATAAAGCACTACACTATGCCACAAATAATAATACAGCACTACACTATGCCACAAATAATAATACAACACTACACTATGCCACAAATCATAATAAAGCACTACACTATGCCACTAATAATAATACAACACTACACTATGCCACAAATCATAATACAACACTACACTATGCCACAAATCATAATACAGCACTACACTTTGCCACAAATCATAATAGAGCATAAACTTTGCCACAAATCATAATAGAGCACTACACTATGCCACAAATCATAATAGAGCACTACACTATGAAACAAATTATAATACTAATCTACGCTACGACAAAAATCATAATACAGAATTACACTATGAAACAAATCATAATACAACACTACACTATGTCACAAATCATAATACAGCACTACACTTTGCCACAAATCATAATACAACAATACACTATGCCACAAATCATAATAGAGCACTAAACTTTGCCACAAATCATAATACAGCACTGCCCTTTGCCATAAATCATAATACATCACTACACTATGCCACAAGTCATAATACAACACTACACTATGCCACAAATCATAGTAAAGCACTACACTATGCCACACATAATAATAAAGCTCTACACTATGCCACAAATCATAATAAAGCACTACACTATGTCAAAAATAATAATACAGCACTACACTATGCCACAAATCATAATAGAGCACTAAACTTTGCCACAAATCATAATAGAGCACTACTCTATGCCACAAATCATAAAGAGCACTACACTACGCCACAAATCATAATACAGCACTACACTATGCAACACATCATAATACAGCACTACACTATGCAACACATCATAATACAGCACTACACTATGCAACACATCATAATACAGCACTACACTATGCAACACATCATAATACAGCACTACACTACGACGAAAATTATAATAGAACACTACACTACGACAAAAAATCATAATAGAACACTACACTAGGACAAAAATCATAATACAGCACTACACTATGCCACAAGTCATAATACAACACTACACTATGCCACAAATCATAGTAAAGCACTACACTATGCCACAAATAATAATAAAGCTCTACACTATGCCACAAATCATAATAGAGCACTACACTATGCCACAAATCATAAAGAGCACTACACTACGCCACAAATCATAATACAGCACTACACTATGCAACACATCATAATACAGCACTACACTACGACAAATAATCATAATAGAACACTACACTAGGACAAAAATCATAATACAGCACTACACTATGCCACAAATCATAATAGAGCACTAAGCTACGAGAAAAATCATAAAACAGCAAAACACTATGTTACAAATAATAATACAGCGCTACACTACGACACAAATCATAAGACAGCACTACACTTCGACACAAATCATAATACAGAACTACAATATGAAACAAATTATAATACTGATCTATACTACGACTCAAATCATAATACAGAACTACACTATGGAACAAATTATAATACTAATCTACGCTACGACAAAAATCATAATACATAATTACACTATGAACAAATCATAATACAACACTACACTATGGCTCAAAACATAACAGGGCACAACACCACGACTCAAATCATAATACATCATTGCAGTACATCATCATCATCATCGAGTGCGTCTCCTTAATGAAGGTTGGCTACCATGGATCGTCATTTCACTCTGTTTCTTGCTTTGATTGGTGCAGGTTGTCATAGATTGGCTTGTCCATCTTTTGATGTTACTCGTCCATGTTAATCCTAGTCTGCCTCTGCCTCTTTTACCTTGTATTTTCCCTTACAATATTATTTTAGTAGACTGTTGTGTCTTTTAATGTACCCCTAAAATTTCATTTGTCTTGTCTTAATTGTACTTATTAGTTTTCTTCTTTATTTTTAGTTGTTTGAAAACTTAAACGTTTGTTTTAATTTCTTTTCATCCAATTCTACCTATTATTCTATAAATCCACATTTGAAAGTCTTCACTTTTCTGTTCTGTTTTCTTGTCTTCTGTTTTCTTGTCTAATGTTTCTGCACCATACAGGAATACTGAGAAGATGTAATATTTCTATTCTTAAAAACGAAAAAAGAAGACTGGCTCAACCAAAGATATCTAGAAGTCGAAACTACGGAAAGTAAACAAATCTTAAGAGAGATGCACACAGAAATATAGAAAATGACTAATAAAGACAAGACAAAAAAGCTGCGGGAAGGGGATATATTGCAAACAAATAGGGAAGAATGCTAACAGACAATAACGATGAATTAGATAGATGGCAGGAATATATAGCAGTATTATTTCATGAAGAATGGGACAACAAGCTATTCATAAAATGCACATACAACGATAAAATCCTGAAATCTAAAGTAGAAAAAGCTATGAAAACAATAGCAAAGGGAAAGACAGCAGGACCTGACAATATACAAATAGAAATTATACAGGCTCTAGATGATTTTGACATAGAAGTGATCACAGACATATGCAATGACATATACTGTACAGGATACATACCAAACGAACTAAAAACATTAATTTTAATTGCATTGCCTAAAAAGAATGGTGCAGTTGAATGCAGTGACTTTAGAACAATAAGCCTAATGCACCATGTAAGAAAAATGTTACTAAAAGTTATATAGCGGTGGATTCAGAATAAAATCAATACTAAATTAGATGAGCAACAACTCGGATTCAGGAAAAAACAGTGGCACAAAAGAAGCCATATTTAGCATGAGAACATTGATTGAAAAGTACATGAAAGTAAACAAATATATGCCTGCTTCATAGACTACACCAAAGCTTTCGATAGAATACATCATAATCAACTTATAGACTGCCTAAAGGATATAAATCTAGACAACACAGACGTACAATTAATATGTAATTTGTACTGGGAGAAAACAGCAATAGCAAAATATAACAAGGGGAACTCTACACCCATGGATATAAAAAGAGGAGTAAAAATGAGCTAAATGTGATAAATATAAAAAGCAAAAAATATGGACTATATATGAATATCAAAATGACTAAAACTATGATCATAAACAAAGGGAATTCTCAAGAACTACAAGTAAATATCAAAGTTGAAGAAATACATCTGTAGACAGTTCAGAACTACAACGACCTTGGACCTACTATAACTAATGATGGAAAATGTAAAATTGAAATAAACAAAAGAATAGGTACGGCAAAAAGTAATTTTAATACCATGAAAATTATATTAACAATAAAACAAATAACAGCAGGGCTGAAACTAAGAATAGCAAAATGTTAGAGTTTATAACAAAATCATAATAAAGCACTACACTACGACTCAAACCATATTATAACACTACACTACGACACAAATCATAATAGAACATTACAGTATATAATGCAAACCAAAATAGAGAACTATAATACGACACAAATACAAATACAGCACTGCGCTGTGACACAAGTCTTAATACAGAACAATATAACGACACAAATGATAATGCAGCACTACAAAATGACAGAAATCATAACACAAAATATAGCACTACACAAAGACAAAAATCATAATGAAGCACTACACAACGCCAAAAATCAACAAAACAAAACTATACTATACTATACTATACTATATTATACTATACTATACTATACTATATTATACTATACTATACTATACTATACTATACTATACTATACTATACTATACTATACTATACTATACTATACTATACTATACTATACTATACTATACTATACTATACTATACTATACTATACTATACTATACTTTACTATACTATACTATGCTATGCTATGCTATGCTGTGCTATTCTATACTATACTATACTATACTATACTATACTATACTATACTATACTATACTATACTATACTATACCATACTATACTATACTATACTATACTATACTATACTATACTATACTATAATATACTATAGTATACTAAAATTATACTATACAATACTATACTATAATATACAATACTATACTATACTATACTATAATATACTATACTATACTATACTATACTATACTATACTACACTATACTATACTATACTATACTATACTATACTATACTATACTATACTATACTATACTATACTATACTATACTATACTATACTATACTATACTATACTATACTATACTATACTATACTATACTATACTACACTATACTATATTCTTTACTATACTATACTATTCTATACTATACTATACTATACTATACTATACTATACTATACTATACTATACTATACTATACTATACTATACTATACTATACTATACTATACTATACTATACTATACTATACTATACTATACTATACTATACTATACACTATTCTTTACTATACTATACTATACAATACTATACTATTCAATACAATACAATACAATACAATACAATACAATACAATACAATACTATACTATACTATACTACACTATACTATACTATACTATACTATACTATACTATACTATACTATACTATACTATACTATACTATACTATACTATACCATACTATCCTATCCTATACTATAATATACTATACTATACTATACTATACTATACTATACTATACTATACTATACTATTCTATACTATACTATACTATACTATACTATACTATGCTATGCTATGCTATGCTATGCTATGCTATACTATACTATACTATACTATACTATACTATACTATACTGTACTGTACTGTACTGTACTGTACTGTACTGTACTATACTATACTATACTATACTATACTATACTATACTATACCTCTAGCTGAGGGTCTCGTATTACTCTTTTTAACCAGAAGGTTTCGTGTTCATTTTTCAGAAGAGCATTTATGAAGCACCTTCAAGGCTCTGAAGTTCACATAGCCTTTAAAAAGAAGAGACAAAAAAGCAAACATCTGGTGCCACTTGTAGCGTCTTGTAGGACAACAAGTTAGAAACGAACAACGTTATCATTATACTTGAAATGAGAACGATGGGTCCAGAAAGTATATTCATTATTCCCAGATGAAGCACTAACAGGATTGATCACAGACAGTGTAACAATGGCCATCTCGTGCTCTTATGATTAATCCTGTTAGTGCTACATCTGTCTCTGTCTGTGTAACAATGGCCATCTGGTGCTCTTATGATCAATCCTGTTAGTGCTACATCTGTCTCTGTCTGTGTAACAATGGCCATCTGGTGCTCTTATGATCAATCCTGTTAGTGCTTATCTGTCTCTGTCTGTGTAACAATGGCCATCTGGTGCTCTTATGATCAATCCTGTTAGTGCTACATCTGTGTCTGTCTGTGTAACAATGGCCATCTGGTGCTCTTATGATCAATCCTGTTAGTGCTACATCTGTCTCTGTCTGTGTAACAATGGCCATCTGGTGCTCTTATGATCAATCCTGTTAGTGCTACATCTGTACCTATCTGTGTAACAATGGCCATCTGGTGCGCTTATGATCAATCCTGTTAGTGCTACATCTGTCTCTGCCTGTGTAACAATGGCCATCTGGTGCTCTTATGATCAATCCTGTTAGTGCTACATCTGTCTCTGTCTGTGTAACAATGGCCATCTGGTGCTCTTATGATCAATCCTGTTAGTGCTACATCTGCCTCTGTCTGTGTAACAATGTCCATCTGGTGCTCTTATGATCAATCCTGTTAGTGCTACATCTGTTTCTGTCTGTGTAACAATGGCCATCTGGTGCGCTTATGATCAATCCTGTTAGTGCTACATCTGTCTCTGTCTGTGTAACAATGGCCATCTGGTGCGCTTATGATCAATCCTGTTAGTGCTACATCTGTCTCTGTCTGTGTAACAATGGCCATCTGGTGCTCTTTTCATGCCGTAGATATACGCGGTGCATCTCTGTATTCTTTTGTTGGTACTTTCTGTTCATCTATTGGAATACTTATTCTAATGATATTTTTGTAAGTTTTTATCAGTATGTTTGTTGCCTTCAGACTTGTGTGGATTGTGCGCTAATGTTATGTAGTTGGGCTGTAATTTTTATCACTCAATACTTTCGTAAGTTACAACATTTTGTGTCAGTTTTTTATCAAGGTTGAGGATCTCTGTTTTGTCTTTCCATCTCTGTCTTGCTGATTTCTTTACCTCTCTTCTGTACTTGGCGCCAGATGATTTGTATGTTATGTTGTTCTCAGTATTGTGTGATGATTCAGCTAGTTATCGTTATAAAAACGTAAGCACGCCAGATAAGTCAAGCAGTTATAAAAGTATAAATATGAATAAAGATAATGCTCAAAACCTACAAATACATATCAAAGTGGAAGGAATAGACCTGGAGACGGTTCAGAGCCACAACTACATTGAAGATACTAATAGCAATGATGGAAAATGAAAAACCAAAGTAAACAAAAGAATAGGAATGGCAAACAGTCAATTCATTTAAGATATACTAATATAAAAACAAATAATACCAGAGCTAAAACTAAGAATAACAAAATGTTCTATCTTCTCAACATTCCTGTACGGTGCAGAAACATGGACATTAGGCAAGAAAACAGAACAGAAAATGTAAGCCTTTTAAATGTGGATTTATAGAAAAATAGGAATAATTGGATGTAAAATAAAGAAAACAAATGATGCAACTAAAAATGAAAATTAAACAACTAAAGACAATTCAAACAAGACAAATGATATTTTTGGAGCATGTTAAATGACACAGCAGCCTACTAAAAGTAATCTTGGAAGGGAAAATACAAGTTAAAAGAAGCAGAGCTAAGACTAACATTGACGGCTAATATCAAAAGATGGACAAGTTAGCTTATTACAATGTGCACCATCAAAGCAAGAGACAGAGCGGAATGGCTCTCCATGGCAGCTAACCTTCGATGCAGACAGCACTCAATGATGAATATAACTAGAATTGTATTGAACCCTCCCATAACGTTGTGAAAATAGTAATATCTCTGGTTTCTGAATGTCAGTTAAACTCGGGTGCACTTATATTTGTCCTATAAATTTCGCAATTAATATATTATATTGACTTACTTGACTTTCGCTATGTAGCTTTAATCGACGTGGAGCAAAGGGCCGCAACCAAACTTTACCAACTGGCCAGGTTCTGTGCTATCTTCTCCAACTGAGTTCGTTCCCTTCCAGTGTTCTTTGTTTCTGTCTAGATGGTTCTTCTGCTTTTGGCCTGGTTCCTTGTGGATTCCAATTCATTGTCTGTCTTGCTATATTGCTTGGTGGTCTTCGCAGTGAGTGTCCAGCCCATCCCCATTTCCTTATCTTGATCTCCGTTTCTACAGTTATCTCGACAGCTCTTTCCCAAAGGTTTTTTCTGTAATTTTGTCTGGCCATCTATTACTAAGAAGCTGTTGCAGATGTCTGTTTATAACAAATTAGAGTTTATTGTTATTAGTCTTTGTTTCCCTTTCATGTTTCCGTCAATAAGGATAGCTATATCGACCAGGTTAACTATATCAACCAGGGCAACTGTATAAACCAGGGTAACTATAGCAACCAGGGCAACTGTATAAACCAGTGTAACTATAGCAACCAGGGCAACTGTATAAACCAGTGTAACTATAGCAACCAGGGCAACTGTATAAACCAGGGTAACTATAGCAACCAGGGCAACTGTATAAACCAGGGTAACTATAGCAACCAGGGCAACTGTATAAACCAGTGTAACTATAGCAACCAGGGCAACTGTATAAACCAGGGTAACTATAGCAACCAGTGCATCTGTATAAACCAGGGTAACTATATCAACCAGTGCAACTGTATAAACCAGGGTAACTATATCAACCAGTGCAACTGTATAAACCAGGGTAACTATAGCAACCAGTGCAACTGTATAAACCAGGGTAACTATATCAATCAGTGCGACTGTATAAACCAGGGTAACTATATCAACCAGTGCAACTGTATAAACCAGGGTAACTATATCAACCAGTGCAACTGTATAAACCAGGGTAACTATATCAACCAGTGCAACTGTATAAACCAGGGTAACTATATCAACCAGTGCAACTGTATAAACCAGGGTAACAATATCAACCAGTGCAACTGTATAAACCAGGGTAACTATATCAACCAGTGCAACTGTATAAACCAGGGTAACTATATCAACCAGTGCAACTGTATAATCCAGGGTAATTACATGAACCAGTGCAACTGTATAAACCAGGGTAACTATATCAACCAGTGCAACTGTATAAACCAGGGTAACTATATCAACCAGTGCAACTGTATAAACCAGGGTAACTATATCAACCAGTGCAACTGTATAAACCAGGGTAACTATATCAACCAGTGCAACTGTATAAACCAGGGTAACTATATCAACCAGTGCATCTGTATAAACCAGGGTAACTATATCAACCAGGTTAACTCCTTTAAAGATCGTGTATGTATAAACTAATGGTGCCTATACGGAGCCGCTATAGCTCAGTGGTTAGTGAACTGGACTACAAAGGACAAGAGGTAGGGCTCGATCCAAACCGACGGCTTCCGGGTTCACCCAGCCTTTAATGGGTATCTGATTTTTTTCAGGGAAAGTGAAGTGGCACGGGTGTAATACCGACCTCATTACCCCAAAAATCATGTGCCGAAGGTCTGTAAAATATATGGTCACCAACACCATATTCCCTATACGCCACTTGGCGTGACAGGGGTCCTTTTTTATGGTGAGTATATATTCTTAATGATGACGAGCGTTGTATTTGTTAGTATGAGGTTGGTGTTATAAAAATGTATACATCATTCTATATGTTTATAAATGTTAGGCTGATCTTCCTACTTCATTTCTAGCTATCTATTCTTCACTAATTATGGCATTCTGTCATTCTCTCCAGATGCGATACGTCCCGCCAGCGATTTGCCTGATCTAAACTTTTGTCTTGTCTCTCCGAGATACTGAAGGGAACGAAATAGTTCAGGCCTCAAGCCTGGCTTGTGGAGTTCGGACACAAGACTAAACTAAACACACACAATCTCAAGATGTTCTTCAAACAGACCAGTGTTCGGACTAGATAGTGTAAATTGTGCTCATGGTTTGAAAAAAAATACCCCTGCGGTCGATCCAGCCGCTGGAAAAAATGGGTACTAGTGCCCATACTCTGGGAAGGTGAGGAAAGCAGCCTCGCATTGTGAGTTTCGATGCTTGAAGAGACACTATCCAAAAGTCTCCGAACGTCTCGGTCATTCCCTTGTTAACTCTATTAACCTCCACTCTCCAATTTGTAACCCTCTAAAACCCAAGATCTGATACACCCAAACCATAAAGTATAATTGCCTTGACATTTGTCTTGAAAATCCTGATTTTATTACGCAAAGAACGTGCACCGAACTTCCACAAAGGGTAAAGTGTCTTGCAGATTAAACTGTTACACTATAGCATTTGTGTTACATTTATCAAAAGCAAATTAAAAATTGTGAGTGAAAGTTCTTAACTTTAGTGACGGTTCAAATCGGCAACAGCTTACCGGAACTCGTTCTGAAAAGTTCCAGTTGACAACAATAGGTGGCTTTCATTGGTGAGTTAGGTACCGCGTATTGGTGAATTAAGTACCGCGTATTGGTGAGTTAGGTATCGTGTATTGGTGAGTTAGTTACCGCGTATTGGTGAATTAGGTACCGCGTATTGATGAGTTAGGTACCGTGTATTGGTGAATTAGGTACCGTGTATTGGTGAATTAGGTGTCGTGTATTGGTGAATTAGGTACCGTGTATTGGTGAGTTAGGTACCGTGTATTGGTGAGTTAGGTACAGCGTATTGGTGAATTAGGTATCGTGTATTGGTGAGTTAGGTACCATGTATTGGTGAGTTAGGTATTGTGTATTGGTGAATTAGGTACCGTGTTTTGGTGAGTTAGGTATCGCGTATTGGTGAATTAGGTACCTTGTATTGGTGAGGTATGTACCTTGTATTGGTGAGTTAGGTACCGTGTATTGGTGAATTAGGTACCGTGTATTGGTGAATTAGGTAACGTGTATTGGTGAGTTAGGTACCGTGTATTGGTGAATTAGGTACCGTGTATTGGTGAATTAGGCGCCGTGTATTGGTGAATTAGGTACTGCGTATTGGAGAGTTAGGTATTGCGTATTGGTGAATTAGGTACCATGGATTGGTGAATTCGATGCCGACTCACCCTTTGTCTTGCCGACTCACCCTTTGTCTACCAGGAAATCATCCAGAATTGGCACCTGGAATGTTCGTACCCTTAACGAACAGGGAAAAGCGGCACAAGTGGCAGCAGAAATGACCAACTATAAGATAGATATTCTGGGAATGTGTGAAACAAGATGGCTGGGAGCAGAGAGAATAAAATTGAATACAGGGGAGATGATTTTATCATCAGGACACCAGGAACCAGGAGCACAACATAGCGAAGGGGTAGCTATAATGCTATCAAAAAATGCACAGAAGACACTAATAGAATGGGAGGCAGTGGGACCAAGACTGGTGAGAGCAACATTTAGAACAACCAAAAACAAAATAAAATTACACATTATACAATGCTATGCACCAACCAACGATAAAGATGACTCAGTTAAAGATGATTTTTATAAACAGCTACAATGGCAGATGGATGCAAGACGAGCCAAGGATATTATAATCTTGATGGGAGACCTAAATGCTAAGGTAGGATCAGACAACAGAGGCTTCGAAGAGATTATGGGAAAACATGGACTTGGAGATATAAACGAGAATGGAGAGATATTTGTGAATTTCTGTGCCCTTAATCAAATGAGCCTAGGAGGAACAATATTCCAACATAAAAGAATACACAAAGCTACATGGGTGTCACCAGATCATAGAACGGAAAATCAAATTGATCACATATGTATTAATAATAAGTTTAAGTCATCCTTACAGGATGTAAAAGTATATAGAGGGGCAGATATAGCTTCTGATCATCATCTTCTGTTAGCCAAACTTAAAATTAAATTAAAAAGGTATAATACAACGAATAAGGGTAGAAAGTATTTCAATGTAGGGTTTCTTAAAGAACAAGGAATTAAAGATAAATTCGCAGTCACAATATCAAACAAATACCAAGTCCTCCAACAACTAGAAAATACAATAAATATAGAAGATCATTGGAAACAGGTAAAAAATATATGGAAAGAGACATGCGAAGAAACACTGGGGAAAAGAGAACGCCAGAATAAGGCATGGATGACAGCAGAGACCCTGGATAAAATTAAAGAAAGAAAGAACAAGAAAGCAGACATAAATAAAAGCAAAACAAGAAGTAATAAAGCCAAGACACAGGAAGCTTACACAGAGGTGAACAAAGAAGTGAGAAGATGCATTAAAAGGGATAAGAGGAAATATATAGATGGACTAGCTAAAGAGGCAGAAGAAGCAGCAAATAAAGGGAATATGAAAGAACTGTACAACAGCACAAAGAAATTAGGTGGAAAATACAAACAGATCAACGCCTTTATCAAAGACAAGAAAGGAAATCTGCTTAGTAATATAAGGGAACAAATGGAGAGATGGAAAGAACACTTTGAAGAACTTTTGAACAGACCCGGCTCAAATAATCCTCCAGATATACTACCAGCAGAAGAAGAGTTACACGTTAACTGCGGAAAACCAAGCAAAGAAGAAATAATGAAAGCCATCAAATTATTAAAAGATGGTAAAGCCACAGGACCAGATGAAATTCCTTCGGAAGCCATCAAAGCAGATATTAACACCTCTACCAAGATGTTACAGGATCTATTGGATAAAATTTGGGAGAGGGAAGAAATACCTAAAGAATGGAGAGAAGGTTATATGATCAAACTACCAAAGAAAGGAAGTTTACAGGAGTGCACAAATTATAGGGGAATTATGCTACTATCAGTGCCAGGAAAAATATTAGGCAGAATCATTCTGGAGAGACTAAAAGAGGCTATAGAGAAACACTTGAGAGATGAACAAGCAGGTTTTAGGAAGAACAGATCATGTGCTGATCAAATAACTACCCTACGTATAATAGTTGAACAAAGTTTAGAACTAAAATCCCCACTATATATTGGATTCATAGATTACGAAAAGGCATTTGATAGTTTAGACAGAAGAATGCTTTGGAAGTTGCTGAGTCATTACGGAATCCCCATAAAGTTTATTAACCTGATAAAAACAATGTATGAAGGAACAAAATGTAGTGTGGTGCATGAAGGACAGCTTACAGAAGCATTTGAAATAAGAACAGGAGTAAGGCAAGGATGCCTCCTGTCTCCATTTCTCTTTCTACTGGCCATAGATTGGATTATGAAAATAACTCAAAACAACAGAAATGGGATCCAGTGGTCACTGACCAAACAACTTGATGATTTAGACTTTGCTGATGACATAGCTCTCCTATCACACAGCCATCAACAGATGCAGGATAAAATGAGTATATTAGATGAGAGATCACAACAGCTAGGACTAAAGATTAATAGAGATAAGACCAATATTATGAGAATTAATGCAGTTGGCATTAACCATATAAAACTAGGAGAAATACCTCTACTAGACGTACAATCTTATATATATCTGGGCAGTAATATAGATAAAGAGGGAGGAACAGAAAATGATACCAAAATAAGGATATCAAAAGCAAGAGGAGCTTTCATTGCACTGGGAAACATATGGAAATCCAAAGAAATTAGGCTAAATACAAAAATAAAAATTTTCAACTCAAATGTTAAGTCGGTCCTATTATATGGCTGTAAACATGGAGAATGACAAAATTGACAATCACGAAAGTACAGACTTTCATTAATGGATGCTTGCGCAGAATAAAGGGATGGAAATGGCAGGACAAAGTCACTAACGTGGAATTATGGAAATGTACCGGTCAAATACCAGTGGATAAAGAGATACAGCGAAGACGATGGCGATGGATAGGACACACACTACGGAAGCCAACTGAGAGTATTACACAACAGGCCCTTTTTTGGAATCCCCAGGGGAAAAGACAAAAAGGAAGACCAAGGAATTCTTGGAGAAGACAGATAGAAGCAGAGATGAAGATGATGGGGAAGACATGGAATGATCTTAAAAGAATGGCAAAAAACAGAACGACTTTGAAAGTGTTTGCTGAAGACCTATGCTCCACCAGGAGCTAAAAGGTAAAAGAGAGAAGAGGTACCGTGTATTGGTGAGTTAGGTACCGTGTATTGGTGAGTTAGGTACAGCGTATTGGTGAATTAGGTATCGTGTATTGGTGAGTTAGGTACCATGTATTGGTGAGTTAGGTATTGTGTATTGGTGAATTAGGTACCGTGTTTTGGTGAGTTAGGTATCGCGTATTGGTGAATTAGGTACCTTGTATTGGTGAGGTAGGTACCTTGTATTGGTGAGTTAGGTACCGTGTATTGGTGAATTAGGTACCGTGTATTGGTGAATTAGGTAACGTGTATTGGTGAGTTAGGTACCGTGTATTGGTGAATTAGGTACCGTGTATTGGTGAATTAGGCGCCGTGTATTGGTGAATTAGGTACTGCGTATTGGAGAATTAGGTATTGCGTATTGGTGAATTAGGTACCATGGATTGGTGAATTCGGTACCGCGTAATTGTGAATTAGGTACCATGAATTGGTGAGTTAGGTACCGCGTATTGGTGAATTAGGTACCGCGTATTGGTGAGTTAGGTAACGCGTATTTGTGAATTAGGTACCGTGTATTTGTGAAGTAGGTACCACGTATTGGTGCATTAGTTACCGCGTATTGGTGAATTAGGTACCGCGTATTGGTGAGTTAGGTAACGCGTATTGGTGAATTAGGTACCGTGTATTTGTGAAGTAGGTACCACGTATTGGTGCATTAGTTACCGCCTATTGGTGAATTAGGTACCGCGTATTTGTGCATTAGTTACCGCGTATTGGTGAATTAGGTACCGCTTATTGGTGAATTAGGTGCAGCGAATAGGTTGGTTAGTTACCGCGTAATGGTGAATTATTATTGTGTCCAAGTATTTTATGCATTGCACTTATTACGTTTTTAAACACTACAGTCTGCTATACTAAGTTATTTTACATTAATGTCTGCTATACTACGTTATCAAACACTACACTCTTCTATACTACGTTTTTTACATTACAGTCTGCTATACTACGTTATTTTACATTACACTCTGCTATACCACGTTATTTTACAGTAAGGTTTTTCTATACTGCGTTATTTTACAATAGTCTGCTACACTAAATCAGTTTAATTTAATTACAGTGTCTTATTCCACGTTCGGTCTTAAAATATGGATGTGAATCATGGACAATAGGACAATAGACAAGAAAATCACTGGGGTCTATAGAAATGTGGTTTTACAGGAGAATATTGAGAATACCATGGGCAGCTAAGAAGAGTAATGAAAATGTTCTGAAAGAGGCCAAAGCAAAAAGTGAGCTAATTTCCAACGTTAGGGAAAAATAGTCAACATTTTTTAGCCATGAGAAGAGAACATCTATTCTTATGTACTCCCTGTATTCTTTTGTCTGATACTGTGCCTTGCAAAATGGATTTGACAAGGCATGTGGACCGTGTGACGTGTCCATACCAGGTTAGTTTTCTCTCTTTTATTATTGGCATTAAGTCTTTTACTTTGTGTGATGGTAGCTACTGACATGACAGTTGTACTGTTACGTGAACAAAAACGCTTGCCTATGGGCACTAAAATATGGGGCGCCAATATTACTTACTCATATGCACAGGCGCATCCATAGATTACAGCGCCCAGGAAGAAAGTCAGTTTTCTAGCCCCTCCTGGCTCCACCTTGACCAGGTGTGAAACATAATGGGGTAGGTCGTGCTTTACCGGAAATTGTTCCAATACAATGCTCCCGCTCCACACTCAGCAAAGTCAAGGCTGACAATCTTTCCTGTCCCTTGGATGATCTAAAGTAGGACAGGACCAGTTTTAACTTACTAAGATACCTTCCACAACTGGCAATGGATGTTGTAAGAGTCACTAAGATCTGAAGACCAACTCTCAGATTTGTAAATACATCATTCCCATACTGTACCAAGAATCTTCATGTCGCAGTAGCTGCACAGTTTTAACTCTCATTGACATTCCTGCAATAAAAACGTTGAATAACCCACAAACGAGTTGTGGTTTAACTCATATTGTCTAAACGAAAAAAAAATGATAAAAACATAAACAAAATCAAAATCATTTGAACCGCCCGAAGAAAACTAAATGAGTATTTATTTATAGTAAACATATGTAACTCGTTTTATATTTTACTGTCCATTGCTGGTTAGACCATTAGCAAAACCTTTTTTTTTCATTCCTTTCTCCCCTCTGCTGTTTCTTTCAAAAATCTCCAGCGGTAATTTATCTTTGAGATATCTGTCTCAAGGTTGTATCTCCATGTTTCAGATTTGTCATTTGTCTTTTCATATATATTTCCCGGCTGAGACATGTCCGAAAATGTTAATGTAAAGAACTTTACAGATACATTTACGGCAGTCCAACTTAAAAAAAGTTTCTGAAAACTATTCTTGTGTTTGCATCTTTGTGTGTAACTCGTTAGACAAGTTAAACTATTCGTGTGTTTGCATCTTAGTGATTAACTCGTTAGACAAAGTTAAACTATCTCTTGTGTTTGCATCTTTGTGTGTAACTCGTTAGACAAGTAAAACTATAATTGTGTTTGTATATTAGTCTTTAACTCGTTAGACAAGTAAAACTATTCTTGAGTGAGCATCTTAGTGTTTAACTTGTTAGACAAGTAAAACTCTTCTGGAACATCTTAGTATTTAACTCGTTAGATAAGTAAAATTATTCTTAGGTGAGCATCATAGTCTTTAACTCGTTAGACAAGTAAAACTATTCTTGAGTGAGCATCTTAGTTTGTAACTCGTTAGACAAAGTTAAACTGTTCTTGTGTTTGCATCTTAGTGTTTAACTCTTTAGACAAAGTTAATTTACTCTTGTGTTTATATCTTAGTATTTAACTTGTTAGACAAGTGAAGCTACTCTTGTGTTTGTATCTTAGTATTTAACTCGTTAGACAAATAAAAGTATTCTTTTGACTATTCTTGTGTGAACATCTTAGTCTTTAACTCTTTAGACAAGTAAAACTATTCTTGAGTGAGCATCTTAGTGTGTAACTCGTTAGACAAGTAAAACTATTCTTGAGTGAGCATCTTAGTGTTTAACTCGAAAGACAAGTAAAACTATTCTTGAGTGAGCATCTTAGTCTTTAACTCGTTAGACAAGTAAAACTATTATTGAGTGAGCATATTAGTGTTTAAATCCTTAGACAAGTAAAACTATTCTTGCGTTTATATCTTAGTCTTTAACTCGTTAGACAAGTAAAACTATTATTGAGTTGGCATCTTAGTGTTTAAGTCGGTGGACAAGTTAAACTATTATTGAGTTTCCATCTTAGTGTTTAACTCGGTAGACAAGTTAAACAATTCTTGTGTTTCCATCTTAGTGTTTAACTCGTTAGACAAGTTAAACTATTGTTGAGTGTGCATCTTAGTGTTTAACTCTGTAGACAAGTTAAACTATTCTTGAGTTTGCATCTTAGTGTTTCACTCGTTATTCTAGTAAAACTGTTTTTACGGAATTTTCCCATTACTTGGGGTCTGCCGGGGGAGTCATATAGGACAGGGGAATAAAGGTCCCTTGTCCAATGCATTCGTCACGAGGTTTTCGGATCTTGAGTTTTTATTTCACCCCCTCTAGAAAAAAAAAACGATTGACCCTATCGGGATTTGACCCCGAGTTCTACTTAAACAAATAATTGCCATAAATGTTCTCATGAAATGTCATCTTTGGCTCCATTTAGTTTTGGCTGTAATGTTAAGTCTTTGGACCAATGCATTATTTTGTGTTGCTCAAAAATGGAGCGGTCCTGTAGGACAAATAATAAGGGATCACAAACTTTTAAACAAGAGACTCCCTTTCTTTGTTAATCATATACCGGTGGGGTCCTCGTGACAGTTTCGATCGTATAAGTCTGGTAAACGTTGATTCCCTGAGACGGTATATAAGATGATAAATGACAACATAGTTAACGTTCTACTGTAGGTATTCATTTATGTACAAACAAATAGTAAGCCTAATTAGATTATGTTATTTTATTATGTCTAACCAATGAGTTGGCAGCACACTTACAACATGTTGTTATACATTTGTTCCACGAATCGTTGCATTCTCCCTGTTAAAAAAAATAACAAAAAAACTAGACTCTAGAAGTGACTTACAGTCTGTAGTGCGACTGGTTTTGTAGGAAATAAGAGCTCATTGCCAAACTATTAGGGAGTCAGTCGTCTGTGTGTCGTAGCAAGTGGTTGTCTCATGAACTATTTATTATAGATACGAGACACTGTTCTGATAGTTGTCAGAACCGATTCGAATTTGAAGCAACGAAAAACGCACAATTATATAACATGCTTGGTTGGTTGTCTGAATAGAAACAATTACTTGTATCAATGCAATTTATAAAAAGAACAGGTACTCTGGATATACGGTCACTAATTGAGCGTGACAAAATATATTCACTTAATGATTCTGGTAACTCATTGATTAAACACACGACATGGTCGCACGTGTAGATTATTAGTTCGTCTGTTTAACCAAGTATTCAAAATTAATGTAGCCTTAAATACATTCTCACAGATAATTATGTTGATTTCTAACATATGGTCCATTGATATTCAAGACGTGGCCATACTTTCATTATAAGCGCATGTTTAGAGAGCCTATCAACTATTTCGTTGCAACAATACCAGCAAGACCCAGACATCCATACATATATTTCTTTAGGCCGTGTTGAAGCCTTCTATTCTACTGTGATATAATAGACCAAGTATCAAACTAGGCGTAGGGAATGATGCCGGAGACATGTTTTACCATTTGACGATTAAATAAGATTTGCTGACACAATGCAGCCCATGTTCCAGCAGGACAACATGAAGAATGTAGCTGGGGCGTGTGTCTGAAGTCGGTGAATAAGAAAACAATTGGTGAAGTTAAAGCGAATATAAATAAATCTTATATCAGGTTTGGCTATACTCCAATAAATGTTACTATTTTTTTAAACGTAAACATGAGGACACTAGATCAATCCGATGTTACCATGCCCTTCTATCTCATCTACGGGATGAAATTTTAGCAGATTGTCCAGTTTTCAACACAAAATATGTTTAATGTCAGGAAAATGATTTGAAAGCTAAGTTTTTACAGTTTGTGCATGCATATAGAAATATAGAAATACTACAATATGACAACAATACAAAACCATACAAAATTGCAACACTTTACACAAAGCAATGAATGGCACTACATGGCATCACTAAACCAAATTTTTAAAATGCGAGACTTGCTGAGGAGGGG
Source organism: Megaustenia siamemsis (assembly GCA_032433765.1). Lineage (NCBI taxonomy): Eukaryota > Metazoa > Mollusca > Gastropoda > Stylommatophora > Ariophantidae > Megaustenia > Megaustenia siamemsis. Next base: position 23,370,568 of record JAVIAB010000108.1, on the reverse strand, counting down.
ATCTGAGCAACCTTGGACATGTTCGGAGTGTAATTATGATGACCCGAAATTAACTCAATAACGAAACAAAAGCAGAACTAATTTGTTTCTACATCAAAACACGCTAGATTAAACTTCGTGCTACGCTATATACTAGACTACACAACGCTATCCAGTACTACACTCATACAACATGCAACACTAGACGAAACCAATCTCATCATCATCAAGTGTCGTCTCCGCAACGAAGGTTGGCTACCATGGAGCGCCATTCCGCTCTGTCTCTTGCTTTGATGGTGCAGGTTGTCATATGCTGATTTGTCCATCTTTTGATGTTACTCGTCCATGTTAGTCTTGGTCTGCCTCTACCTCTTTTATCTTGTATTTTCCCTTCCAGCATTACTTTTAATAGACTATTGTGTCTTTTAACATGGCCCAAAAATCGCATTTGTCTTGTTTGAATTGTGTTAAGTGGTTCTCTATTCATTTTTGTTGTTTTAAGACTTCATCGTTAGTTTTCTTTTCCTTCCATCCAATTCTACCTATTCTTTTATATCCACATTTCAAAGGCTTCAATTCTCTGTTCTGTTTTTTTTTTGGGTATAATTTTCATGCTTCTGCACCATATAGGAATATTGAGAAGATGTAACATTTTCCTTTTCTTAGTTTTAGCTTTGGTGTTATTTGTTTTGATTTTAGTATTTTCGTCATGACATTACAATTACGTTTTGCCATTCCTATTCTTTTGTTTATTTCTGTTGTGCATTTTCCATCACTAGTTATAATCCAAGGTAGTTGTAGTTTTGAACTGTCTCCAGGTCTATTCTTTCAATTTTGATATCCACTTGTGGGTTTTGAGTATTTTCTCTGTTTATGATCATAGTTTTAGTCGTTTTGATATCCACATCTAGACCATATTGTTTGTTTGTCATGTTTATTTCATTAAGTAATTCTTGTAGATCTTTAGGACTTTCTGCTAGTAGTACAGTGTCGTCAGCATATCTCAGGTTATTGGTTATCTTTCCATTCAAACCACTCTATGATATTCAATATCACTATACATCAAACCACACCACACTAATTTAATCACATGCCACCTCAATATATTACACTGCATTACCCATCAAACTACATGGAAGGACGTCTCACAACTTTACACTAAATTATATTAAACAACATTGCACCACATCACACCATACCACACTATATATACCATTCTACACAACGATACATTACACACGACTCAACTCTACAAACTCTACTCAACACTACATCACATTGAACCACATTGTAGTACAATCTACTATGTTATACCACTTCATACTACTCTACATTAAATCAACACCACAATTTAAAAAAAAAATCAACTCAGTTGTTTTATGGAAACATCGAGTGTCATAGCCAGTCAGATGGCGACTGACTGGCCAAAATTCTCAGTAAAATAAAAAGAATAAGATAACAAAATAACATAAAACATATAGAAAATAATGTTATAATATGAGGATACAACTGAAAGTATGATCCCTATCACGTTGACATCAAGTGTCATTAACAAACAAGTATCAGGGGAAAGAAATATTTTACAAGGATACAAAACTCACTCTTTTGAGTGATACCCGTGCTAGCTTAATGATGCTAATAATGGAAAACCACTCAGTTTCTAGGAAAGTGGCTAATTGCCTTTGAAAGTGAATGCCTCCGAAAACTCTTCAACATAAAATAGAGAGACTATATCAAGTTAAAATGTGTGAATGTAACGTTACGGTGTCCATTATGAGAATTGAGAGAGAAATAGCAATGGCAGTGATAACATGGTTGGTTACATGGAATGTGGATCAGTCTTGGTAAGTAACTAGCAAGAATTGCTACAGAAGATTGACAGACAGTGTATGCGGCAGGAGTGGATGCAACTCTTAGCTGACAGAACGCGTTGGCATGGGTGTATTGTCAAGGGTACGCTTTTGCGTAATACTGACCACATTTCCCCAAAAATCATGTGCCGAAGGTCGTTAAAAGTTATAGTCACTAATATCATATTTCCATATACGCCACTTGGCGAGACGAGGCCCCTTATTTTTGTAACCAGATTGCATGTACTTTGCAGAACGTTGCATTCACCACAGTCAGTCTGAAATAATCTATGTTTTTTTGCCAGGACATTCCCTTTTCTTGTTGTCATGTTCAAAGTCTCTTTGATGTCTTGAAACCTCCTTCTTCTTGGTCTGCCCGTCTGGCCTTCCTGGAACGGTGTCTTCTATTATTGTTTATAGCCAGCTGTGTTTTTTTTTTTATGTGGCTATTGTGTTTTAAAACTTTTAGAAAGCATAAACGTAGACAACAAAGACCTAAGAATAATAAATAACATGTACTGACAACAAACAGCGGCCATAAGAACTGGAAACCAATTGGGAATGTTTCAACAAATAAAATAGGGTGTTAGACAAGGTTGTGTGCTGTCACCAGATTTGTTTAATATTTATAGTGATGAGAAAATGAGGAAGATACTATGCAATCCATTTTTGACATTAGAAAAAAGATGAAGAGTTCTTAAATGTTATGTAAAGCCAGTCTTAACATATGGATGAGAATCAGGAACAATAGGACATCTGTCAAGATAATCACTAAAGCCTGTAGAAATGTGGTTTTACAGACGAATGTTGAGAATACCATGGACAGCTAAGAAGAGTAGTAAAAATTTTCTGAAAGAGGTCAAAGCAAACAGAGAGCTAATTTCCAACATTAGGAAGAAACAATAATTTTTTTTGGCCATGCAGTGAGAAGAGAACAACTGGAATATATCGTAACAACTGGAAAAATTGAGAGACGAAAAGATGGAGGAAAGCATTGAGAGAAAATACCAGACAGCCTAAGGGAATGGCTTGACAGAAGGTCAACAACAGAAATGATAAGGAACTGTCGAGATAGAAAGTTGTTGAGAGACATGATCACCTACGCCAGTAGGCCCGGTACTTGATGATGATGATTGTGTTTTCATTTCTTCTGTGAGATGAGTTTGTTTTCAATGTTCATGTCTTTTAATATGTTTTCATTGCGTAAAATCAATTGATTTTCTTCCTTGCAAATTTCCAATATTGTCCATGATTCAGAACCACATGTTGCTATTAAGGAAAACACATCCCCTCAATAGTTTTACTTTCACTACCTTACAGGTATTGTGCCTCGAATTCATCGTCTTTTGATCTCCTTCTGGCAGTCTCTATTGTTAGTTACTACAGATCCTAGATACTCATTGTTCATTATAATTTCAAGTTCTTCACTGATGGTTCTATGTTCACTTTTTTGTTTTTGTTTCAATGGACATTAGTTTTGTTATCTGTATATTTAGACTTTTGCTCGTCGGTGTGTTTTAACACACTCAATAATCTCATTGTACTATTTTCCATTCTTTGAGAGAAGGATTGTATACATATGGATATTAAAGAAACAAACGAAGATGATGATGATAACTCTTACGTGTATGAAAACAAGAGAGAGGAATTAACTTTTCAAAAACGCATGTCCTTTTCTAATGTTTATTTATTTATATTTTTTTTTAAATCAAGGTCTTTCAGATGGTTGAACCTACAGACTGACTTGCTTCATGGCGTAAATCATCACTTGTCTGTCTGGTCAACAGTAACGTTCCCGCATCACTGGCTCAGGCTTCAATCTTGGCATGTGTAAATGGTGTCTTCGACGTAGGTGTTAACTGTGCAAGTACACCTTTGTTTCCACACAGTATTGTAGATCTTCAAAGAAAACACACTTCCAGGATCATGGCATCTACCTTCATAATCCTGACAGCCTAACCATGACAATGAAGAGAACAATTAGGCCACGTTAGCAACTTTCTAAAATAAACGGGAATACAGTTAATTGAATTTTGAGTAATGTGTCTACAAAGAAGAGTAGATAATGAGATTTGAGCAACACATTCAAGCAAAGAGAAGATAATTTAAATATAATTTTGAGCAACACATTAACAGAGGGAGAGAGTGAGGACGATAGTTTATACAGTTTTGAATGACCTGTTGAGAAAAAGAAGATAATGAAATTTTAAGGAGTATGTTGAAATAAAAGAGTAGGTAATGCAATGTTGAGCGACAGGTTCAAAGATAGGAGAGGATAATGGGATGTTGATCTACAGGTTCAAAGAGAGGAACAGATAATTGGATATTGAGTGGCATTTTCAAAGAGTGAAGATAATGGAATATTGAGGTACATGTTCATAGAAATGATAAGATTGTAAAAGGAACCCACAAAAACGGAAGACGCGTAATAGATAATAAAGAGACCATTTCACAGAAACAAGAGAATTATTGAACAGGAGCCACGATGATATAATTTTAATTCTGAGCAATCTGTTCAAAGTAATGCTAAGGCAGTAAAGAGAATTTTCAAAAATGTTATCACCAAAATGAGAAAACAGTGAACGGGTATTTGGTGCGACGACATGTTTATAGAATTAGTTATCTGTATTTGTAACCAACTTTTTAGATTGCTTGCTGGTTTTGATTTTTTCTTATCCCACTTTGTTATTTATTTTGTTCATGTTTGTGTACCATTCATGCAGACATATAATTTGGAAACATCGAGCGAGACATACATACAAATGTGAAATACTTTACACAAAAATGGTTGGCTGATTATAGCCAAATGCAAACACATTGTGCCAGTTACAGGTTTTTTTTTGTTTCAAATGTTCTCTCACTTGCCTTTAATCAAAGATAAAGACGGACAATGGGAAAGATGAGAGTAACAACATCGAGAAAACTCTACAAAAACTTCAAAGGATATAATATAAACATACAATGATATCTAGTAGCTAGACCTATAGAGAGACGAAGTAAACTACGATGTACTGGCACAAGCCTTCATCAGGTACTAGACAACAACTATTTACACTGTTTAACATATTTGATAAGGAAATTACAAATCTAACCCTACTGGGCTACCGACCTTAATCAACCCCTGTGCTATTCCCGTCATAACCAGTTATAACTGTACTCCTGGTTGGAAAATGGTTTTGTTAGAGATAAACGAACAAGCAATGCCATTTATATCATAAGATCTTCAGTAGAAAGAGCCATAGAGCTGAAAACAGATCTATATCATAAGAACATGTACTGGCAACAAACAGCGGCCATAAGAATTGGAAAGCAATTGGGAATGTTTCAACAAATAAAACGTGGCATTAGACAAGGTTGTGTGCTGTCACCAGATTTGTTTAATATTTATAGTGTGATTATTTTAAGATCCATAAGGAACATGCCTGGAATAACAATTGGAGGTCATAATATAAATAATCTAAGGTATGCTGATGATACAGTCTTAATCGCTAAGAGTGAAAATGAGTTACAAGAAATGTTGGACATTATAGTGAAAGAAAGCAAAAAAAACGGACTCAGCTTTAATAGCAAAAAGACAGAGGTAATGGTGACAACCAAGAAAAAGACATCACCTCAGTGCAAAATAAAGACAAGTGGAACAATATTAAAACAGGCAAATTAATTTAAATATTTGGGAACTTTGTTAACCTCAGACGGAAGATGTACAAAAGAGGTGAGATGCAGAATGGCTCAGGCAAACGCAGCTTTCCAAAAAATGAGGAAGATACTATGCAATCCATTTTTGACATTAGAAACAAGAAAAAGAGTTCTTAAATTTTACGTAGAGCCAGTCTTAACATATGGATGCAAATCATGGTCAATAGGACAACAGATAAGAAAATCACTGGAGTCTGTAAAAATGTCGTTTTACAGAAGAATGTTGAGAGTACCATGGATAGCTAAGAAGAGTAACGAATATGTTCTGAGAGAGGTCAAAGCGAGCTAATTTCCAATATTAGGAAGAAACAATCATCATTTTTTGGCCATGTAATGAGAAGAGGGCAACTGGAATATATTGTAACAGCTGGAAAAATTGAGGTACGAATAGATAGAGGGAAGCAAAGATTAAAAAAAATAGCAGACAGCTTAAGAGAATGGCTTGGCAGAAGATCAACAACAGAAATGATAAAAAGCTGCCGAGATCGAAAGCGGTGGAGAGACATGATCACCTACGCCAGTAGGCCCAGTACTTGTGTGATATGATATTGTGATCAAGTTCGATCTATTACCAGCCATCTTGCAGGCAGCATAAGTCTTTTCTGTAGATTTAACGTTTGATTTTCTCTGTGTTCCTGTTCCTTGTATGTTTATATTAATTTATATTTCAGCTACTTAAGTTCACACCTATTATTAGCTTTTCTGATTTCTTCTGCTTCATATTCATTAGACGTAATCTAGGTAAATGTACATAATTATAGGTGTCACAGCGTAAAGAAGTACAACAATACAAGCTCTCGACGATCAGTGATCAAATTTTAAATGTCCATATTCTAGTCAAGCTTTGGTATGTCCATATTCTGGCTCAAGCTTTCATATGTCCATATTCTGGTCAAACTGTGATATGTCCATATTCTAGTCAAGATTTAATATGTCCATATTCTGGCTCAAGCTTTGCTTTGTCTATATTCTAGTCAAGCTTTGATATGTCCATATTCTGGCTCAAGCTTTGCTATGTCCATATTCTAGTCAAGCTTTGATATGTCCATATTCTAGTCAAGCTTTGATATGTCAATATTCTGGCCAAACTTTGATATGTCGATATTCTGGCTCAAGCTGTGAAAATCTACTTTCTCATTTGTCCACCAAGTTATCATATCAAGACTATTTCTCGTTCCGTCCGAAGTTTCCATCTTGTCAGTTCTTATGTTGACTTGTAATGTTTTTTTCTGAGTACTTTCCAGGTCCAGATCCAACTTCTGCATGTTATCGTTGTATACATTTACTTGTGATTTCTCCTGTTCAAAAGGTATCGTACACGGTAATTGGTGGTCACTAAAATCACGATGAGGAAACCTCTTGAAGATAATAAATAATATTAATAAATTAAAATAAAATTATTCCAGCAAAAAAAATCACTAATTAATGTCGAAAAAGGAATAAAATATGAAAAATATAAATGATTTTACGAGTTCTGAGGGTTGCGAATGTATTAATTTTTTTTCCAAACTTCATGCACTGGTAAGTGAAGCATTTGCTTTCATAGGTGTAACCAAGAGGAACACACTTCCCGTCTATTTCACATTCTGCAGAGAAGAAAGAGAGTAAAATAATACAAGCATCGATGATTCGTTACAATCGTGAAGCAAAAGAAACATGTTACACTGCTAAATTGTCACCGCTGTAGAGCTGCCTTTACCCAACAACTAGTTGGTTTGTTTCATCATTACGTTGCGTCACGGTAGTTAGAAAATATTCAATATCAGCTACCCCGCCCATCCAATATCCTGCACCAGGTGAGTATACTGATAGACCACTTTGCGTGCTAGTTATGAATTAGTTCACACCCTATCACACATACTATTTCAATGCACCTTGACAGGACATCACATTAGGTGCCGCAAAAAAAAATCGCAAAGTCTTCTCGTCCCGACTTTAAATTTTGGTATTCTGTGTTTGATAATTGCATGGACACTGGGGTATTCATGTCTTCTCTTGCACACAGAATCGTGCATGATGGCGTCCAGAGGCTCTAAGGGATGGGAACATCACATGGCTAGAAGAAATCAGGTTTACACAAGAACTGTCTTGCAGGGAAAACACGAACTGAGATACAGTGAACACAGGTAGCCACAGCGGGGATGGGTTAAAGTGCTAGGATCCACTGTACTAGGCTACAACAAGGTATTAGGTGAGAGAGGAAAGTGATCTTCCTCTCTGTTATTTACATTTTCTAAACTCTTGGAGCAAGGCACCCGTTTTTTCAGCAGAATTCACTTTAAAATTTCAATCTGTGATAGGATCCATATTTGCCTTATCGTCATGCCAAAGCCACACCACTACACTATCGATGCCTCTATAATTACCATAGGAAGACTTAAAGACAGGAAATAAAATGGTAAGAATATCCGGAAAAAAATGTGGATGTGATATGTGATTTTTTTTTTTTTTTTTTTTTTTTTTTTTGGCCACAAAAAACATCGATAATATCTGTGGTGATGTTGATAACTATGACAATTGTGATAATGATAATGAACGCGATCAATATAACAGTGTGAAATTAAAGCAATAAATTAAATAATAAAACAAAAACAACGATTAAATGATACTTTACCTTCCCTGGTGAAAACCACTTCACCAAAATGACACACATGTTTTACACATTTTGAATATGGAAGTCCAGGATGGTGGAAGACTTCTCCGTGATCATATATAGTACCATTAATAAAGCATGGTTCTGTTTGATAAATAGATATCGCGGTTAGCTTCAGTTATAGCTTGAATGAGAAACAATATTCAGAATATTTTGACCAAATAAAATAATCAACCAAGAAATGCTAAAAAGTTGTAGGAAGAAAGACTGGCAGTGATAATAGATGTTGGTTATGTGTTGTGTGCTCAGAAGCGATTCAGTAACAAGAACTATCCTACAGTGGTCTCCTTTGGAAAATTGGGAGCAAGAACAAGTAGGTGAGGAAGACTGGAGAAAAGGGTGAACAGTGGAGGCCAGATTTGGGGTATGCTGCAAGAGAGTTTAATGGATCTCGAAAGAGGGAGGAACATTGCTGAAGTGCCACAACGCGTGTATGCCGTTTACTGCTTAGTTCGTCTGTTAAGGAAACAAAAGAAAAGATAGTTGTGTTAGAATAATGGACTTGTGGCCATCAGGAATTGAGTACTATAAAGAGCTGAAGTGCTCAGTAAGACCACAAACGTAACATATTTGTGAGGTTCTCTTCACGTCTTTTTGCGAATAAGTAATCTATTATTAAACGAGAGCAACCACATTTTATCCACGACCTTGCCTGTATCACAACAACCATCCATTCTTTCTCATCACGTCATAACTCCAGATTGTCTCAGGAAAAATATTTCATGTGCCCTTTTTCAAAAGTCGGATGAATGCCAAATTCCTTATCTTCAGATCGGTTTTACAATAGTTATAGATGTAAGCTTGACTACCAAGGCAGGAGATCATGGGACTAATAAATCACAAGACGTGACTGCTATACGAAGAGAAATGTGTTTCCTTCAAAAGTGACTTCTCAACCGTGAATGGGCTGGTAGATCATTGATGTGTTCACAGCTAGCAGTGCTTGTTAGTCGATGTTGAATGGCACTATGTTTTATAGCAGCTCCTGCAGTTTATAAATCAAATCTACAAATATGTGCCAGCACAGAGTGACCTCACTATGTCTCTTTTTGTTTGTAAATAATTGTCACCATTTATATTTTTTATCCTTTTCTAAACCAGGTACTCATTTTTAAGTTTTGGTAGACTAGGGTGTGTCGATATGTGAATGAACTGTATACGTTAGAACTAAGAAGCAGCCCCCCCACCCCCCTTAAACAAATTTCACAAACACAAAAAAAATTTTTCTAACTACTTATGAGAAAACAGTGACTTTACTTATCTCTGTTGTTACTTTTTCATACTTTTTTTGACTTTAACTCTATCGTAAAAACTTCACACCGTTTATCTTTATTGCTCTATTGGGTTCATTTCATACCTCCTGTCACTGTATCTCTCTTGTGCTATTGTACCTATGTTGTACCTTGAATATCGTTCCTTTTACTTTATTATGACCTCACTGTGACTGTCCTTACCTCCATATGTCATTAGTAAACTCTTTTTGATGACCTCAACTGGTAAAGCTGATGTTGACACAAAGATTGCCACAAAAGCCGCGCACTGAATGAATCCAATCTGGGAAACGATTAAAGAGTTTAAGTTTAAAACTCTCAACGTTTTAAATCAACATAAAATGCATACAACTTTTTCTTCTCACTGTTTTTTTTTCACTGATAGTTTCGTTGATTTCCTCATTCGAGTCTTTTCAAAAAAAAAAAAAACACTTCTTTCTTCTCTTATACATTCGAAGTAATTAAAGAAGCTGCGTGTTAAAACGTAAAATCTTATGTGGTTAAAAATTGAATATTGAGTCACCCGATACTCTTAGATTTGCTAATATTTGGTATTTCTGTTCTCTTTCTTCTTCCTCTTTCATCACTTACTTTTCTCTCAGTTGAATGTGTTGAGGGAGATATAATTTTCTTATTCTCACCCTTTTTACACCTTTACTCATCGTTAATGGATGTTATTGTAGCGCTTCTTTGATGTCGTCTGTCCATTTTAGTTTGGGTCTGCCTTTTTACTGTATTTATGTTACAAGAAATCAGTATTAAAATATCACTCATACATAAATATTTACATTAGCTAAACATTTTACGTTTTGTTTGTAGTGTCACATTTTGAAAACCACTCCCATAGAAAATACCCAATTTAAGAATGAGAGACATGTACTAGACTCAAGACATCTTCATCCACAAATGACGAAATATTTACAAAATTATAACTAAAATGCTATTTTGAGATCAGAATAAACGGCTGTGTTATTTTCATATGGATCCGGTAAATGAATATTTAAAACTTGTTTAATATTTCCTTGTTCTGATCAGCCAAATGTTGATTTACTTAGAAATAATTTGGATAATTGTGGAGTTCGGTAATGTCCATTCCGAATGTAAAACGTCAGTAACGGTGGATGTGGTGGAAGAATCAGAAATGATCAACGACATCAAAAAGCGAAAACAACAAAGTTTGTGGTACACATGAGGCATAATTAGGACACGAAATACGAATATGGCAGACCACCGTGAAAGAAATTGGAGCCCATCATCACGTAATTCCAACGAAAGCCATGGAGAGTTAAACATGGACATTTGACAAGAAAACAGAACAGAAAATTGAACCCTTTGAAGTGAGGATTTATAGAAGTATATGATGGAAAGAAAAGAAAACAAATGATGACGTCTTAAGCAACTAAAAGATAAAATAGAACTACTAAACACAATTAAAACAAGACACATGAAATTTTGGGGGCATGTTAAAAAATATAAGTCTACTAAAAGTAATATTGGAAGGGAAAGTACTAGAGGCAGGCCAAGGCTAGCATGAACAAGTAACATCAAAAGATGGACAAGTCAGCCTATGACAATCTGCACCATCAAAGCTAGAGGCAGAGCGGGATGGCGCTCCATGGTAGCCAACCAAAAATGCGGAGACGGCACTCAATGATGATGAATTGCTGAGTTTCGTGTCCCAACTAATTTCTGCTAAACAAGTAATTCTCCTCATTGACCGGACATACTTGAATTATGAACTGTCTCTAGCTTGTGTGCTTTGAATTTAATTTTTTTTCAATAAGGTTTAGGGTTAGGATTAGGTTGAGGAGGGAGCCGCGATAGTTCAGTTGTTAGTGAACTGGACTACAAAGGTCGGGTTCGATACTGATCGATGGCTTCCGAGTTCACCAAAGTCTTAAAAGGGTATCCAATTTTTTTTCTTGGGAAGTAAAGCACAATGGACGTAATACCGAACACATTACCCCAAAAGTCATGTTCTGAAGGTCCGTAAAAATTATGGTCACTAACAGCATATTCCCTATACGCCACTTGGCGGGACGGGGGCTCTTTACTTACTTTAGGCTTAAGGTTGGTTGAGGCTATTCCAAACACTAAATCTAACCATTGAGTCTTTTAATGACAGATTCGAGAGGTACTGAATGAAGTACAAGGGATCATTACTGCGAGTTGTTATTTGTTCAGATCCCAACTATGTCTTCATGCGCACTGGTCAGCTTCCAAATAGTCTCAAAAAGGTGTTCGTGGCACTTTGAACGAGTCTCATAACTTTCATCAGATGTTAAAATATGTCCAACCTGATATGTCCATGCACTTCAATGTTGAAGCATTTCATTATTCCTTCAGTCACCTCGGATATGATGTTTATTTGTACACACATAGCCTCATAGTCAAAGTTAAACTCATTTTAATTGTTATTTTGCAACATGCCTTGTACTTATCTAACACTGTTTACTTGACCTCAGTTTTTCGTCCCATCCATTAATAGTAATAATAAATTATTATCATTATTATTATTGTTACTATTATTGCCATCGAAGTGTCATGAACCTGATAGGGCTGTCATCTTGAAATGTCAATACGCTAAAGGGCCACACCAATTACTCGACAGATATAACTTTCTGATGATCAGATTACTTCTCCTGGCAAGGCTTTAAAAGTTTGAAATCACTTAAATCTGTGGCGCTATAACCTGTCTCTGTGATAAGTATTACTATTTTGTTTGTTACATTTATTTCATGTTATTCGATCACTCTTTCTCTTTTTGCGTGTATTTTTTTTTTATGTGATCGAAGTTTTGTAGCAGAATCCTCAAAGTGACGCTGTTAGTTGGTATTTGCTTTGACATTTTAACTTAAAGACCCAGCGCCCACCGACTGTACGGTTAATGATTACCGAATTTTTCTTTTGTTACTTGCTTTTTTTAGACACTTTTTTGTTAGCTGAAACAAGTTAAAATCTCAAGCGAAATATTTATATTTACAGAATTTGACTTTAGGCAATGGTATTCGATTACTTTGTAGTAAAAATTAAAGATTTTCGTGAGATATCGCTTTCCTTTACTTTCGGAGACGATCCCAGGAAATCGCCTTATTTCACAAGTCGATTTATATCAAGGTATTTACTGAGATAAACAAATGAAAAAACGATTAGAGGCCGCAGAGATGGGATTTTTCAGAATATTGTTGATAGCTCCATGGACAGCTAAAAAGACCAATGAGGAAATTCTCAAAGAGGACAACACAAAAAAAGGAGCTCATAAAAAGAAAAATCATATTGAAACAATTAATATTTTTCGGGGACATCATGATAAGATGAAAGTTGAAATACTTGATTACACCTAGCAAATTACAGGGAAAGAGAGATCGGGGACGACAGAGATAAAAGATACTAGATAGATTTGTGTCGTGGCATCCGGTATGGCACATGATGATGATAATGACTTATAGAAAATAATTTTAGAATTGATTCTAATATTTGTAACGAATCATATGACAACGCTTTTATATTATTCGATTACGTTTTAGTCGTGGCGTAAAGAAAAAAATAGCTATTTAAACTCATTCTTAATTAAAATTAAAATACAATTAAATCTTAATCTTCTTCTTCTTCTATCCTTCCTCTGTTGCCGTTGGCGTCGAGGGGAGAAACAATCTGCGATTCTTTGCTCTTCTGTTGGCATCTTCTGATGTTATTCCTCCTAGTGACTCTAGTATTCCCTTTATCCATCTCTTTCTCGGTCTTCCTCTTAATCTGACGTTTTCGTAGCGTTTGTTTATGGCTCTTTGATTCATTGTTAGTTCTTTCTGTCTTGTTATGTGGCCGAACCAAATTATCTGTTGTTTCTTTATGTATTCGATGGCTGGTTCAATTTCGAGTTTCTTCCTCAGGTCAGTGTTTCTTACTCTGTCCCTTAAGCTGTTTCCTGTCATTCTTCTGACACATTTCATTTCTGTGGTCGTTATCTTTCTTATTGTTCTAGAGTCCAGCGTCCAATTCTGGCACTGATAGCACAGAGTTGGTAGAAAAATTGATTTGTATATTGCCCTTTTTGCTTCCGTAGTTATTGCTTTGTTTTTCAATAGTGTTGATACTTGGCCTATGACTTGGCATGCTTTGTTACACCTTATATCTATCTCTGTTTCTTGGTTATTGTCTTGCGTTAGCGTGCTACCCAGATATTTAAAATTGTCAACTTGCTTCAAAGATGTATTATCTATTATGATGTTTAGTTTTTCTTCCTTTCTCTCTATTGCCATTACTTCGGTTTTGCTTATGTTGATCTTCATGTTGTATTGTTTACAAGTGTTGTTTAGCCTGCTGATATGTTCTTGTAGGTCCTCAGTTGTTTCATGTATCAGAACTTGGTCGTCTGCAAATAGTATTTCATTTATTTCTTCCTCTCTTCTGTTGTTTTCTGGTACGTATATTTCGTTCTCTTCTGTGTTATCGTTTGATGTCATCCGTGTTGGTATGTTTCCTTTGATTGGGCATGCTAATTTGCTTATATTGTCCATATATGTGATGAAAAGTAAGGGGGAAAGCATGCAGCCTTGTCTTACTCCGGAGTTAATGGTGAAGTGTTTAGAGTAGCCTGCTGAAGATCTTACTGTAGTGCGACTACTTTCATAGAGGCTCTTGCATATCTCTACTAGGTGGTGACTCACTCCGTACAAGGGCAATACGGACCATAGTTGTTCCCTGTCCACCCTATCGAACGCCTTTTCTTGGTCAATAAAAGCTGTATACAGTGTTTTATTATGCTCTATTGTTTTCTCCGCTAGTTGTTTTATGATAAACAGGGCATTAAATCTTATTACATAATCAAATTAATAGTTTGAAAAGAACGACACTATAATGTTAAGTTAGTGTAACTTCTTAAATGAATTATCTTACCATGTTGGACCGTGCTTTTACAACTAACACTATTACCTCACAACAGTTGCAACTCTTATATTTATAGTTGCATCATATTTACCTGTATAAGCCTTTTACTGTAAATGTATTTTTTGAAAGACATGAGTAAATCTGATGGGATTACTGTCACCCGTCGTGTACTCTTTTCTTAGGGGCCACACAAAATAACTGAACAACAACAGCTGTTGTGATGTAACCAAGGAGGAATGTCCACAGTGTCAACATGCCATTTATTTCGTTAGGTTAGTTAATATTTCAGCAGCTTGTATGCCTATGCCTTTTGACTCATTATATATATATATATATATATATATATATATATAGTATATTAGTAACCTCCGTCAGTCATAGTTGACTATGGATTTTTCAGCGCCACCTGAAATGTTATTTTTTCTTTTATTTTCTTTCGTCGTGTATTTTCTTTCTCCTTGAATCTGTCTCCTTCTTCTCTGAGGTGAACCTTTAGAGTGTGTTTCCATAGATTGCAGTCTGCAGGTTTGTCTTCCCATGCTGCAGCGTTTATGTTCAGAGTCTTCATGTCGCGTCTACACACATCTACAAATTGAAGTTCTGGACGTCCCCTAGTTCTTTTACCATCTGCCAGTTGTCCGTTGAGTATATCTTTCGGTATGCGGACATCTTTCATACGGTGTACATGGCCAAGCCATCGTAACCTAGGTTGTTTGAGCAGCGTGTAGATATTCGGTAAGCCTGTGCAAGTCAGGACCTCCACGTTTGTCACTTTATCCTTCCAGGTGATACCAATAATACGGCGTAGACATCGCATATGGAATGCATTTAGTCGTCTCTCCTGCTTGACATAGGTTGTCCAAGATTCGCTGCCATACAGGAGGAAACTAATTACGCAGGTATAAGTACACTGTGGCTTTTGTTTTAATTGTCAGTTTGCTGTTTTTCCAGACACGCCTAGAAAGACGGACAAAGGTGGTAGCAGCTTTACCAATACGAGTGTCAATTTCTGTATCTAAAGATAGTCTGTCGTTGATGATGGGCCCCAGGTAGTTATACTGCCGCACGATATCAAGTTTGTAGATGTCTATAGAGATTTCAGGTGTTGCTTCGACGTCCTGACCGAGTATGTTAGTTTTCTGCAGACTTATTGTTAGACCGAAGTCTTGGCAGTCATGTGAAAAGCGATGTACCATGCTCTGGAGTTCTTCCTGGCTTTGCGTGACAAGTGCAGCGTCGTCAGCAAATAACAGATCTCTAATAGAGATATGTCTGACCTTAGTTCTTGCCTTTAGTCTTGAGATATTAAAGAACCGTCCATCGGATCTAGTATGCATATAGACTCCTTCACTCTCATGTGATAATGCATGTTTGAACAGAACAGCGAAGAAAATTCCAAATAGAGTTGGAGCAAGAACGCATCCCTGCTTGACACCGCTGCGTATGACGAAGGGTTGTGATGTGCTGCCGTCGTATTGGATGGTGCCCTTCATGTCCTCATGAAACGATTTAACTAGCGTCAGTAGAGTATGTGGGCAGCCTATTGGATGGTGCCTCTTCATGTCCTCATGAAATGATTTGACTAGCGACAGTAGAGTATGTGGGCAGCCTATTGGATGGTGCCCTTCATGTCCTCATGAAACGATTTTACTAGCGACAGTAGAGTATGTGGGCAGCCTATTGGATGGTGCCCTTCATGTCCTCATGAAATGATTTGTCTAGCGACAGTAGAGTATGTGGGCAGCCTATTGGATGGTGCCCTTCATGTCCTCATGAAACGATTTGACTAGCGACAGTAGAGTATGTGGGCAGCCTATTGGATGGTGCCCTTCATGTCCTCATGAAACGATCTGACTAGCGACAGTAGAGTATGTGGGCAGCCTATTGGATGGTGCCCTTCATGTCCTCATGAAACGATTTGATTAGCGACAGTAGAGTATGTGGGCAGCCTATTGGATGGTGCCCTTCATGTATTCATGAAACGATTTGACTAGCGACAGTAGAGTATGTGGGCAGCCTATTGGATGGTGCCCTTCATGTCCTCATGAATCGATTTGACTAGCGACAGTAGAGTATGTGGGCAGCCTATTTTGGAAAGTATTTTGAAAAGACCTTCTCTGCTGACAAGATCAAATGCCTTTGTAAGGTCGATAAATGCTGTGAAGAGAGGCTTTTTCTGCACTCTAGATTTTTCTTGAAGTTTGAGTAAAGAGATAATCATGTCTGCAGTTGATCTTCCAGATCTAAAGCCGCGTTGTGATTCAGGATATAGGAGTTCTGCGAGTTTATGTAGCCTTCCTAAAATGACTCTGGCGAAGATCTTTTTGCCGACGACGCTGAGTAAGGAGATGCCTCTGTCGTTGTTGCAGTCGTTTCTATCTCCTTTATTTTTGTAGAGAGTTACAGTCACGGAGTCTCTCATATCTTGAGGAATGGCTTTCTCTTTCCATCATTGATGTAGTACTTCACGCAGGGGATATAATAAAGCAATTTTGCAGGATTTAATCAGATCGGGAGGGATCCCATCTTGTCCTGGAGCATTGCCTGTGGCCAAGCTATCTATGGCCTTGCTAAGTTCCTCTACGGTTGGTTCAATGTCTAACTCTTCCATAGGTGGGAGACATTGTATGGCGTCGAGGGCGTTTGGTGTAACAGTGTTTTCTATTGAATAAAGTGAATAATAATGTTCCACCCATCTTTCCATCTGTTTGCCTCTATCTGTTATTTTCTCCCCAGTGGATGACTTTAGTGGGGCAATAGTGTATTTTGTTGCTCCAAGGGCTTTCTTTATACCATCATACATTACTTTTAGGTTTCCAGTTTAAGATGCAGTTTGGATGCTGTCGCTAATCTGGAGCCAGTACTCATTAGCACAGCGTCGAGCTGTTTGCTGGACTTTGTTTCTGATCATTTTAATAGCCTGCAGAGTATTTGCATTTGATGTGCGCTTGTGATCTAAGAAGGCCGCGCGTTTAGCTTCGATTACGGGCGTCATAACATGGGAGTTGGCTTCAAACCAATCGTGAGACTTAAATGTCATTTTTCCAAAGATGTTAACTGCGTTGTTGTAGATGACGTTGCGGAGATGCTCCCATTTTTCCACAGCGCTGGTGTAGTGTTCATGAGCGCTCTGCGACTCCTTGAGGGTCTTGTTGAACTGCTCGACCAATCCAGAATGTGTTAGCTTGCTAGTGTCTATGTGTTAGCTTGCTAGTGTCTATGTGTTATCTTGCTAGTGTCTATGTGTTAGCTTGCTAGTGTCTATGTGTTAGCTTGCTAGTGTCTATGTGTTAGCTTGCTAGTGTCTATGTGTTATCTTGCTAGTGTCTATGCGAGGTCTCTTCTTTGGCTCCCTGGCATAGTGGAACCTCCTGGGCAGTAGCTTGAGTTTGCAGCAGACTAGTGAATGATCCGAGTCGCAGTCTGCACTGTGGTATGACCGTGTGTTAATTATAGATTTGAGGAAAGGGCGTCTGACAGGTATCCAGTGTTTCGATCGTGGATGTCTCCAAGATACTTTATGCTGAGGCTTGGTTTTGAAAAAAAGTATTTGTGACGCACAGGTTATGATAGGCACAAAACTCTAGAAGTCGTTGATCGTTTTCATTGAATTTACCAACTCCAAAGCGACCGAGGCAGGTTGGCCACGAACTGTGGTCTGCGCCAATTCTAACATTGAAATCCCCCAGTAGAATAAGGTGATGTTGTCCTGGTATACTTTCATTGACTACTGTCAAATTTTCGTAGAAATTGTCCTTGGTTTCAGATGACGAGCTCAAGGTCTGAGCGTATACACTTATAAGGGTAATTGGTCCTGTTGTTGTATTGAGACGAAGTGTTAGTATCCGCTCTGATGCATTCTGACCGAGTGTAACCAGACCTTTTAGAGATTTTTTTCACAGCAAATCCCACACCGTGTTCTCTGATATCGTCGCTGCTCTTTCCTTGCCAATAGAACACGTAGTCCGCCTCGTTCAGCATACCTGATCCTGACAAACGCGTCTCTTGAGGTGCGGCTATATCCACCTGAAGTTTTCTCAGTTCATTATTGATTATGGCTATCTTTCTGGCGTCGTTTATATCACACAAATTGTCAGATAGGCCAGTTTGCATTGTGTGGACGTTCCAGCAACCCAAACGTAGGTTGAGTTTCTTAATTTTTGGTTTCACTTGTGTGGCAGGTGTGGATGGTATCCTGTCGACATCAAAATGGCGATTCTGGAGTGTCCTCTCCAGGGCGCGAGCTTGGGCAGAAAAAGAAAGAGACAAGATGTTGCCCATGCAACATGTTTCTTCACTCCACGCAGCCGAGCCCATGCAACATGTTTCTTCACTCCACGCAGCCGAGCCCATGCAACATGTTTCTTCACTCCACGCAGCCGAGCCCATGCAACATGTTTCTTCACTCCACGCAACCGAGCGATCCAAAGGTCTAACAGTTTGGTGCCAACTGCGCCGTAGGAGTTGCCAGAGTAATGTTGAAATCAGCACTGAACTGCCTTAGGGACTACATCTCCGGATTTTTCCTCAGGGTTTACTCCCGAAGTCTATTCCGTGAACGGGTACCCGCTAGAAAGCGTGGGAATCAGAGATGACCTTCACCTAGATGCGTTGCCATCTTTAGGCTGACGGGTCGCACCTACCCGGGGAGGAGGTTAGGGCACCTCCGATTCGCTGACGAAAACGTCATAGGGCATTTGGGGCATTTTATAGAATTAGCTGCCCCACGCAACTAATTCACC
This sequence comes from Megaustenia siamemsis, assembly GCA_032433765.1. Classification (NCBI taxonomy): domain Eukaryota; kingdom Metazoa; phylum Mollusca; class Gastropoda; order Stylommatophora; family Ariophantidae; genus Megaustenia; species Megaustenia siamemsis. Next base: position 23,351,490 of record JAVIAB010000108.1, on the reverse strand, counting down.
CCATCCTCTGTATCGCCACCTGACTTTGTTTTGCTGAACACGGCTAGTTATTCTATATTCGCAGAACGCCTCTATATCTGGAGGCCGGCCACTGTTCCACTAGTGGACACGTTTAGAAGTAGGTCAAGCCGCCTACCTCTATATCTAGAGGCCGGCTACTGTTCCACTAGCGGACACGTTTAGAAGTAGGTCAAGCCGCCTACCTCTATATCTAGAGGCCGGCCACTGTTCCACTAGTGGACACGTTTAGAAGTAGGTCAAGCCGCCTACCTCTATATCTTGAGGCCGGCCACTGTTCCACTAGTGGACACGTTTAGAAGTAGGTCAAGCCGCCTACCTCTATATCTTGAGGCCGGCGACTGTTCCACTAGTGGACACGTTTAGAAGTAGGTCAAGCCGCCTACCTCTATATCTAGAGGCCGGCCACTGTTGCACTAGTGGACACGTTTAGAAGTAGGTCAAGCCGCCTACCCCTAGGCGACAGGTAGAATAGTTGCTAAGCTCTCTCCACGCGTGAATCCGCCGTTCATATTATCGAAAATGGGTCAATTTACATTTAGTCCGCAATGAATGAAAATCCATCTAATCCATATCAATGAAATTACACAATCATCATCGAATAAATAAAAACAATCACTGGAATCATGCAGGATAACTGCTACAGGCAAAAGGTCCCTCTGCTACCAACTTTAATAGAAATACAGAAGGCTTAGCGACAAACATGTCTAGCTAGGACGCTATCTTAGCCCGTTTTTCTTATATACATATACATATATATATATATATATAAGCTAATGGCAGTTTTTCTATGGAAATCTGAATTGTCTGCACACCTAGGTATGAATTCAGAAACATTTTTGTCCCATCAATAGGAGAAAAAAATGTATGGATAATGGGGAAGGACCAGAAATACTCAAGGAAGAAAGGGAAGACACCTTGCGCAATATGAAACCAGGAAAAGGCCATGACCCGATAATATAACTAAAGAAAATATTGATGACGTGGAAGATTCTGAAATAGAAATTATAACAAAAATGTTGAATGATAACAATATATATATATATATATATATATATATATATATATATATATATATAGCCCAGTAATTGATGATGATCATTTTATATATATATATATATATATATATATATATATATATATTCCAGATGAACTAATACAATCAATCTGTATAGATCTATCAAAGAAATCTGGTGCGATTGAATGTGATGATCAACGCACAATAAACATTATGAGTCACATGGCTAAGACATTACAAAGACTCATCATGTGAATGTGCGAAACAAAATCAGACAAAAAATTAGTGGTGAACAGTGTCGTTTTCTTGGAGGTAAGGGTACAAACAATGCTATATGCATCATACGATCTTTAATAGAAAGAACCACAAAAGTGAAGACAGACCTATGTTTCATAGATTATACCATAGCATTTGACAAAGTAAAGCACCAAGAATTAATCAAAGTTTTAGAAGGCATAAACGTTCACAGCAAAGACATAAGAATAATAAAGAACATGCACTGACAACAAGTGGAACAATGTTAAAACAGGTAAATGAATTTAAATATTTGGGAACTTTGTTAACCTCAGACAGAAGATGTATAAAAGAGGTGAGATGCAGAAAGGCAAAAGCAGCTTTCCAAAAAATTAGGAAAATTCAACGCAACCTATTTTTGATAACAGAAACAGGAAAAAGAATAAATGTTATGTTGAGCCAATCTTATGGATGAGAATCATGAACAATAGGACAACAGATAAGAAAATCAATGGAGTCTGTAGAAATGTGGTTTTACAGAAGAATGTTGAGAATACCATGGACAGCTAAGAAGAGTAATGAAAACGTTCTGAAAGAGTCCGAAGCAAAAAGAGAGCTAATTTGTAATATTAGGATGAAACTATCATTATTTTGTGGCCATGTAGTAAGAAGAGAACAGCTGGAATATATTGTAACTATTGGGGAAATTGAGGGACGAACAGATAGAGGGAAGCAAAGAGAAAAGATAACAGACAGCTTAAGAGGATAGCTTGGCAGAAGGTCAACAACAGAAATGATAAATAACTGTCGAGATCGAAAACTGTGGAGAGACATGATCACCTACGCCAGCAGGCGTGATACTTGATGATGATGACAGTCTATAGATATATATATATATATATATATATATATATATATATATAAACAACTAATCTTGTGTTTCAATCATATATATATATATATATATATATATATATATATATATATAGAGAGAGAGAGAGAGAGAGAGAGAGAGAGTAGACTCTGTTATTCATAGTTGACTATGGATGTTGCATCGCCCCTAGAAATGTTATTATTTCATTTCTTTTGCCGTGTATTCTCTTTTTTTCTATGAATCTGTCTGGTTATTGTTTGAGTTAGAGCTTTAGAGTATTTCCAACGATTGCAGTATACAGCTATTTCTTCCTAGGCTGCAGTGTTTAATATCCAGTCTTCATATCACGTTTACACATGTCTACAAATCGAAGTTTTGGGCGCTTCATAGTTCTTCTGTCATCTGCAAGTTGTGAGCATCTTAGTGTTTAATTCGTTAGACAAAGTTAAACTATTCTTGTGTTTGCATTTTACTGTTTAACTCATTAGACAAATAAACTATTCTTGAGTGAGAATCTTAGTGTTTTTAACCCGTTAGACAAGTAAAACTATTCTTGTGTTTGCATCTTAGTTTTTAACTCGTTAGACAAGTAAAAATATGTTTGTGTTTGCATCTTAGTCATTAACCCGTTAGACAAGTAAAAATATTCTTGTGTTTGCGTCTTCATTTTCAAATTGTTAGACAAGTAAAACTATTTTTGAGTGAGCATCTTAGTGTTTAACTTGTTACACAAGTAAAATTATTCTTGAGTGAGCATCTTAGTGTTTAACTCGTTAGACAAGTAAAACTTGTGTTTGCACCTTAATTTTTAACACAGAAGACAAGTAAAACTATCCTTGTAATTGCATCTAAATCCTTAACTCGTTAGACAAGCAAAACTATTCTTGAGTGTGCTTATTAGTGTTTAACTCGTTAGACAAGCAAAACTATTCTTGAGTGTGCTTATTAGTGTTTAACTCGTTAGACAAGTAAATTTATTTTTGTGTTTGCATCTTAGTGTTTAACTCGTTAAACAAGTAAATCTATCTTGAAGGAATATTCCCATTACTGGTGTCTGCCGGAGAAGTGTTATAGGACAGGAGAGTAAAGGCCGCTTGTCCAATGCAGTTGTCACGAGGTGTCCGGGTCTTTATTTTTAATGACTCCCCCCCCCCCCCGATAGATAAAAAAAAAACGATTGACCCCACTGGGATTTGACCCCGTGTTCTACTTAAACAAATAATTGCCATGCATGTTCTAATGAAAGCTTATCTATGGCTACATTTAGTTTTGGCTTTAATGTTAAGTCTTCGGACCAATGCATTCTTTTTTGTTGCTCAAAAATGGAGCGGTCCTGTAGCATAAATAATCAGGGGTTCACAAACTTTTAAACAAGAGACTCCCTTTCTTTGTTCATCATATACCGGAGGGGTCCTCGTGACAGTTTCGATCGTATAAGTCTGGTAAACGTTGATTCCCTGAGACGGCATATAAGATAATAAATGACAACATAGTTAACGTTCTATTGTACGTACTCATTTATGTACAAAAAAATATTAAGCCTAATTAGATTATGTTATTTTATTAAGTCTAACCAATGAGTTGGCAGCATACTTACAACATGTTGTTATACATTTGTTTCGACGGATCGTTTCATTCTCTCTATTTAAAAAAACCCATGTTTTTTTAAAAACTGGGTGATGGTTTCGGTTCTTTCTTCAGCCATTTTAAGTGAGGGTATCATATACCTCATTTCCTGCAATTCCTTAGTGGGAGCGTTTCCATTGCAAGGCCACTTGTGTGGGTTCATTCAGTTTTGAGTTTGTGTGTTGATGATATTTGGAGGTCTCCATGGTCTCTAGAACTTACTTACAGTCTGAAGTGTGGCTGTTTTTATCAGAAATAAGAGCTCATGGCTAAACTATTAGGGAGTCAGTCGTCTGTGCTCCGTGGCTAGTGGTTTTCTCATGAACAACTATTTATTATAGATACAAGACACTTTTCTGATAGCTGTCATAACTAATTCGAATCTGAAACAGCGAAAAATGCAACATTATATAACAGAAACATGTTTAGTTGGTCGTCTGAATAGAAACAAGTACTTGTATCAACGCATTAAAAAAAAAAAGAACAGGTATTCTTGTTATACGGTCACTAATTGAGCGTGACAAAAAAATATTCTATTAATGATTCAGGTAGCTCATTGATTAAACACACGACAAGGTCGCACGTGTAGAATATTAGTTCGTCTGTTTAACCAAGTATTCAAAATTACTGTAGCCTTAAATACATTCTCACAGATAATTATGTTGATTTCTAACATATAGACCATTGAGGTATTCAAGACGTGGCCATACTGCCATCACAAGCGCATGTTTAGAGAGCCTATCAACTATTTCGTCGCAACAATACCAGCAAGACCCAGACATCCATACATATATTTCTTTAGGTCGTGTTGAAGTCTTCTATTCTACTGTGATATAATAGACCAAGTATCAAACTAGGCGTAGGGAATGATGCTGGAGACATTTTTTACAATTTGACGATTCAACAAGATTTGCTGACACAATGCAGCCCATGTTCCAGCAGGACAACTTGAAGAATGTAGCTGGGGCGTGTGTCTGAAGTCGGTGACTAAGAAAACAATTGGTGAAGTTAAAGCGAATATAAATAAATCTTATGTCAGGTTTGGCTATACTCCAATAAATGTTGCTATTGTTTTTAAACGTAAACATGAGGACACTAGATCAATCCGATGTTACCATGCCCTTCTATCTCATCTACGGGATGAAATTTTAGCAGATTGTCCAGTTTTCAACACAAAATATGTTTAATGTCAGGAAAATGATTTGAAAGTTAAGTTTTTACAGTTTGTGCATGCATATAGAAATATAGAAATACTACAATATGACAACAATACAAAACCATACAAAATTGTAACACTTTACACAAAGCAATGAATGGCACTACATGGCATCACTAAACCAAATTTTTAAAATGCGAGACTTGCTGAGGAGGGGATCTGAGCAACCTTGGACATGTTCGGAGTGTAATTATGATGACCCGAAAATAACTCAATAACGAAACAAAAGCAGAACTAATTTGTTTCTACATCAAAGCACGCTAGATTAAACTACGTGCTACGCTATATACTAAACTACACGACGCTATCCAGTACTACACTCATACAACATGCAACACTAGACGAAACCAATCTCATCATCATCAAGTGTCGTCTCCGCAACGAAGGTTGGCTACCATGGAGCGCCATTCCGCTCTGTCTCTTGCTTTGATGGTGCAGGTTGTCATATGCTGATTTGTCCATCTTTTGATGTTACTCGTCCATGTTAGTCTTGGTCTGCCTCTGCCTCTTTTATCTTGTATTTTCCCTTCCAGCATTACTTTTAATAGACTATTGTGTCTTTAACATGGCCCAAAAATCGCATTTGTCTTGTTTGAATTGTGTTAAGTGGTTCTCTATTCATTTTTGTTGTTTTAAGACTTCATCGTTAGTTTTCTTTTCCTTCCATCCAATTCTACCTATTCTTCTATAACCACATTTCAAAGGCTTCAATTCTCTGTTATGTTTTCTTGTCTAATGTCCATGTTTCTGCACCATATAGGAATATTGCGAAGATGTAACATTTTGCTATTCTTAGTGTTAGACTTGGTGTTATTTGTTTTGATGTTAGTATGTCCTTCATGACATTAAAATTACTTTTTGCCATTCCTATTCTTTTGTTTATTTCAGTTGTACATTTTTCATCACTGGTTACAGTATGTCCTAGGTAGTTGTATCTCTAAACTGTCTCCAGGTCTATTCCTTCAATTTTGAAATCTACTTGTGGATTTTGAACATTTTCTTTATTTATGACCATAGTTTTAGTCTTTTTTTATATTCATATCTAGTCCATATTATTTGCTTGTCATGTTTATTTCATTAAGTAATTGTTGTATATCTTTAGGACTTTCTGCTAGTAGTACAGTATCGTCATCATGTCTTAGGTTATTGAGTATCTTTCCATTCAAACCACTCTACGATATTCAATAGCACTAAACTTCAGAACAGTGTGCTTGTTTTAGTAAGTCCAGGGCACATGGTCCTTACGTTCCATGTGCCAAGTTTAAACATTGGTGCTTTCTTCCTCATTTCACTTTGCCTACTCTGCCTGGGCACAGGATATGGAGATAGTGCTTTACCCAGTCGCACTATCCCCCTCTCGACTTCGTTTCACTGTTCAACCTAGCACGACTAAGAGCAAAAACCAAAACAAATGTTGCCCTACTTAAAGAATTTTTATTTGCTGACGATGCAGCCCTAGTCGCTCATAGTGAGGCCACCCTACAGTCGCTGATCAACAACCTGGATAAAGCATGCGACCTTTTTTCACTGTCAATTAATGTTCAGAAGACAGTAATACTAAATCAAGGTGACTTCAAACCTATATCTATTACTCTAAAAGACTGCCCACTAGAATCAGTACAGAAATTTACATATCTTGGATCCACAGTTACGCAAACCATCTCTCTTGATGAAGAAATAAACTGTCGAATTGGTAAGGCAGCTACGACCTTCGGCAAACTCACAAAAAGAGCATGGAACAACACGAAACTAACTCAAAAGACTAAACTCTTAATATATCAAACTTGTGTGCTTAGCACACTACTATATGGATCCGAAACCTGGACAACATACTCAAACCAGGAAAAAAGACTAAATGTCTTCCACATGCGATGTCTCCGCAAAATAATGCACATCAAATGGCAGGACAAAATAACCAACTTAACTGTCCTGCAACGTGCTAAGACCCTAACAATCATGTCGATGCTCAGAAGTCGAAGGCTAAGATGGCTGGGGCATGTTCAACGGATGGAAGAAAAACGCATTCCTAGGCAAATACTATATGGCGAGCTAAAACACGGAAAACGACAAATCGGCAGACCTAAACTACGATATAGAGATATCTGCAAATCATCTCTGAAAGACTTCTCCATCTGTGAAAACGACTGGCAACATCTGGCAAGTGATCGCACATCATGGAGAGCACGTATAAGAAACGGTATAACAACATTTGAGACTGTTCTAAGACAGGACTTAGAAGAGAAGAGACTCATGAAAAAGGATGGTAAACCCTGTGGACCAGCGAGCCTGACCTGTTCATTATGTGACCGCGTGTGTTTGTCAAACATTGGTAGAATTAGCCACGAGAGAAGCTGTTCGGCAAAAACAATACCTCAAAAAAATACGCAATAGCCTCCACTAGACCGTCTGACAAGACGAAAAGGGCCATATAATATAAACTTCAGACTACACTATAGCACACTAATTTAATCACATGCCACCTCAATATATTACACTGCATTACACATCACATTACATGGAAGGACGTCACACAACTTTACACTAAATTACCTTAAACAACATTACACCATATCACACCATACCATACTATATACACCATTCTACACAACACTAAATTACACACGAAACAACCATACACACTCTAACTCAACACTACATTACCTTGAACCACATTGCAGTACAATCTACTATGTTATACCAATACATTATACCAATAAACATCAATATGATGTTTTTTTATTCCGTATTGGTAATTAGAGGATACAACTGAAAGTATGATCCCTATCACGTTGACATCAAGTGTCATTAACAAACAAGTATCAGGGGAAAGAAATGTTTAGCAAGCACACAAAACTCACTCTGTTGCGTGATACCCGTGCTAGCTTAATTATGCAAATGATGGAAAATCACTGAGGTCCTAGAAAAGTGACTAATTGTCTTTGAAAGTGAATGTCTCCGAAAACTCTTCAACATAAAATAAAGAGACTTGATATCAAGTAAAACGGTACAAATGCAACGTTACGCTGTCCAGCATGAGAATTGAGAGAGAAATAGCAACGGCAGTGATAACATGGTTGGTTACACGTATTGTGGATCAGTCTTGGTAAGTAACTAGCAAGAATTGCTACAGAAGATTGACTGACACTGTCTGCGGCAGAAGTGGATGCAGCTCTTAGCTGACTCAAAGGTGAACGCGTTAGCATGGGTGTATTGTCAAGGGTACGCTGTTGCTGCACGGGCGTAATACTGACCACATTTCCCCAAAAATCATGTGCCGAAGGGCGTTAAAAGTTATGGCAACTAACACCATAATCCTTATACGCCACTTGGCAAGACGAGGCCCCCTTATTTATTTATTTTTTTATTCACCAGATTGCATGTACTTGGCAGAACGTTGCATTCACCACAGCCTGTCTGAAAGAATCTATGTTTCTAGCCAGGACATTCCCTTTGCCAGTTGTCATGTTCAAAGTCTCTTTGATGTCTTTAAATCAACTTCTTCTTGGTCTGCCCGTCTCGTCTTCCTGGAACGGTGTCTTCTATTATTGTTTATAGCCAGCTGTGTTTTTTTTTTATGTGGCTATTGTGTTTTAAAACTTTTAGAAAACATAAACGTAGACAACAAAGACCTAAGAATAATAAAGAACATGTACTGGCAACAAACAGCGGCCATAAGAACTGGAAACCAATTGGGAATGTTTCAACAAATAAAATAGGGTGTTAGACAAGGTTGTGTGCTGTCACCAGATTTGTTTAATATTTATATTGACATTATTTTAAGATCCATAAGGGGTATGCCTGGAATAACAATTGGAGGTCATAATATAAATAATCTAAGGTATGCTGATGATAGAGAATTAATCGTTAAGAGTGAAAGTGAGTTACACGTCTTGTTGGACATTATAGTGTAAGAAAGCAAAAATAAAGGACTAAGCCTTAATAGTAAAAAGACAGAAGTAAAGGTAACAACAAACAAAAAGACATCACCTCAGTGCAAAATAAAGACAAGCGGAACAATGTTAAAACAGGTATATGAATTTAAATATTTGGGAACTTTGTTAACCTCAGACGGAAGATGTACAAAAGAGGTCAGATGCAGAATGGCGCAGACAAAAGCAGCTTTCCAGAAAATGAGGATGATACTATGCAATCCTTTTTGACAATAGAAAGATGAAAAAGAGTTCTTAAATGTTATGTTAAGCCAGTCTTAACATATGGATGTGAATCATGGACAATAGGACAACAGTCAAGAAAATCTCTGGAGTCTGTAAAAATGTAGTTTTACAGAAGAATGTTAAGAATACCATGGACAGCTAAGAAGAGTAATGGAAATGTTCTGAAAGAGGTCAAAGCAAAAAGAGAGCTAATTTCCAATATTAGGAAGAAACAATCATCATTTTTTTGCCATGTAATGAGAAGAGAACAACTGGAATGCATTGTAACAACTGGAAAAATTGAGGGACGAAGAGATTGAGGGAAGCAAAAAGAGAAAGTACCAGACAGCTTAAGAGAATGGCTTGGCAGAAGGTCAACAAGAGAAATGATAAAGAACTGTCGAGATAGAAAGTTGTGGAGAGACATGATCACCTACGCCAGTAGGCCCGGTAATTGATGATGATGATGATTGTGTTTTCATTTCTTCAGTTAGATGATTTTGTTTTCAATGTTCATGTATTTTAATATGTTTTCATTGCGTAAAATAAATTGATTTTCTTCCTTGCAAATTTCCAAGATTGTCCATGATTCAGAACCACATGCTGATATTAGGGAAAACACATCCTCTCAATATTTTTACTTTCACTACCTTACAGCTATTGTACCACGAATTCATCGTCTTTTGATCTCCTACTGTCAGTCTCTATTGTTAGTTACTACAGATCCTAGATACTCATTGTTCATTACAATTTCAAGATCTTCACTGATGATTCTAGGCTGACTCTTTTGTTTTTGTGTCAATGGACATTAGTTTTGTTTTCTATATATTTAGACGAACGTTTTGCTCGTCGGTGTGTTTTAACACACTCAATAATCTCATTTGATACTTTTCCGCTGTTTGAGAGAAGGACTGTATACATATGGATATTAAAGAAACAAACGAAGATGATGATAACTCTTACGTGTTAAAAAAACAAGTGTGAGGAATTAACTTTTTAAAAACGCATGTTCTTTTCTAATGTTTATTTATTTATATTTTTGTTTAACATCAAGGTCTCTCAGGGGGTTGAACCTACAGACTGACTTGCTTCATGGCGTTAATCATCACTTGTCTGTCTGGTCAATAGTAACGTACCCGCATCACTGGCTCTGGCTTGCACTTTAGCATGTGTACCGGAGGGAAACTTTCTGTACGTTCTGAATTGAACAAGTACACCTTCTATACAACTTACCCTCGAAGATAAAAGGAAACTCACTTCCAGGATCATGGCATCTACCTTCAGAATCCCGACAGCCTAACCATGACAATGAAGAGAGCAATTAGGCCACGTTAGACATTTTCCAAAATAAACGGGAATACAGTTAATTGAGTTTTGAGTAACGTGTCTACAAAGAAGAGTAGATAATGAGATTTGAGCAACACATTCAAGCAAAGAGAAGAATTAAAACATTATTTTGAGCAACACATTAATAGAGAGAGAGAGAGAAAGGAAGATAATTAATACCATTTTGAATGACATGTTGAGAAAAAAGAAGATAATGAAAGTTTAAGGAGTATGTTCAAAGAAAAGAGTAGGTAATGCAATGTTGAGCAACAGGTTCAAAGAGAGGAGCGGATAATGGGATGCTGATCTACAGGTTCAAAAGAGAGGAAAAGATAATGGAATATTGAGTGCCATGTTCAAAGAGCGAAGATAATGGAATATTGAGGAATATGTTCATAGAAATGATAAGATTGTAAAGGGAACTCACAAAAACGGAAGACGCGTCTTCTACCTTTTTAGCTCCCAGTGGAGCATAGGTCTTCAACATACACTTTCCAAGTCGTTCTGTTTTTTGCCATTCTTTTAAGGTCATTCCATGTCTTCCCCATCATCTTCATCTCTGCTTCTATCTGTTTTCTCCAAGAATTCCTTTGTCTTCCTCTTTGTCTTTTCACCTGGGGATTCCAAAGAAGGGCCTGTTGTGTAATACTCTCAGTTTCTTCCTTAGTGTGTGTCCTATCCAGCGCCATTGTCTTCATTGTTTCTCTTTATCCACTGGTACTTTACTGGTACATTTCCATAATTCTATGTTAGTGATTTTGTCCGGCCATTTTCATCCTTTTATTCTGCGTAAGCATCCATTAATGACACAGTAAATAGTTAATGACATAGTAAATAATTTCACAATGAACAGTGACAAGATTTTGGCCAGTATCAGACACAATTCTGCTAGTAAAATTGAGAGGCAGACCAATGGATATCAACATAATTCAAGTTTATGCACCAACAAGTAATATCGAAGAAGAAGACATTGCCACTTTTTACAAGGAGCTAGTGGCGACCATGGAACAGTGTAAATTCCAAGAAATAACTATTATATTAGGGGATTTCAATGCAAAGGTAGGAACAGCTAAAGTGAAAAATGTGACTGGGGGCACGGCCTTGGAGAGACCAATGACAGAGGGGATAGTTTTATAGATTGAGCAAAGACACATGAAATGATTATAGGTAATACCTGGTTCAAACAACACCCTAGGCGACTATGGACATGGCAAAGCCCAGACAAAAAAGTACACAATCAAATTGATTTTATACTGGTACAGAGAAGATTCAGGAATGGGCTAACATCTGTTAAAACAAGGCCAGGAGCAGATTGCAATATTGACCATGTACCAGTAGTTGGAAAGAAAAGAATAAAACTACGGAAGGCACAGAAATCACCAAGAAAGACAAAATTAGAACTAGATATGCTAAGAATAGATAAACAGATGAGTGATAAGTACAGCATGATAGTACTTAAATAGATAGAAGGTTATTGAGAAAATACAGGACATCCAGGAGCAGTGGGAAATGCTCAAACAATCGATTCAGCAAACAACAAAAGAAGTAATACCAGTGACTAAAAGAATCAACAAAAAGAAATGGACGACAGAAGAAATATTACAACTAATGGACGAAAGAAGAAAACATAAGACAAAAGAACGGACATACAAAATATTGCACACAGTGATCCAAAAGAAGTGCAGAGAAGCAAAGGAAGGATGGTTAAAACAGAAATGTGAAGAAATGGATAAACATCAAAAGAAAGATTCAAAATTTATGCACAATCAGTTAAATCAATTAACAGGAAGAAAAGAAGTCAAAGTTTCAGGATGTGTGAAATCAAAGGAAGGAAATATAATAATGGGACAGGAGAAGACAATGGAAAGATGGACAGATGGACAGAATATATCAGTCAACTCTATGATGATGAAAGACCAGAATTAAACAATTCAAATGAAGACACAGGACCACCAATAATGCAGAGTGAAGTGGAGGACGCAATTTAACACATGAAAAGAGGCAAAGCTCCAGGTCCTGACAATATAACAATTGAAGAGATAAATGCATTAGGAGAGCTGGGAGTACAAGTCATAACAAAATTACTCAATGATATATATAACACTGGACACATACCCGAGGATCTACTAAAATCTATCTTTGTAGCCATACCGAAGAAGTCAGGCGCCACTGATTGTGAAGACCATCGCACTATTAGTCTCATGAGCCATATGACAAATATTACTAAGAATCATCATGAGGGTGTAAGAAACAAAATAATACCAGAAATAAGTGAGGAACAATGTGGATTTGTGGAAGGAAAGGGCGCCAATAATGCAATATACATCTTAAGAACATTGATAGAAAGATCTATAGAGGTAAAGAAAGATCTATATATGTGCTTTATAGACTACACAAAAGCATTTGACAAAGTAAAGCATGTGGAAATAATCAATATGCTGGTGAAATTAAATATTGATGGCAAGGATCCGCGAATCATAAAAAACATGTACTGGCAACAAACAGCAGCTATACGAATTAACAACCAAACAGGACAATTTCAATTTATAAAACAAGGAGTCAGACAAGGCTGTGTTCTGTCACCGGATTTGTTTTCACTTTACAGCGAATATATTATGAGAGCAATAGTAGACAAAAAAAGAAATTGAAGTTAACGGTCACAACATAAATAATTTGCGATATGCGGATGACACAGTCTTAATAGCAGAGACAGAGAATGAACTCAGAGAAATGAAAACATAATAGTAGAAGAAAGCAACAAAAAAGGTCTCAGTCTGAAAAGTAAGAAAACAGAAGTAATGGTTATATCGAAGAAACAATCGTTACCATCATGCAGCATAAAAATAAACGAGACAAATCAGAAACAAGTGCAACGTTTCAACACTTGGGCATAATAATTACATCAGATGGGAGATGCACCACCGAAATAAAAAGCAGAATAGCTCAGGCCAAAATAGCATTTCAGAAAATGAAAAATATCTTATGCAACAAATCAATGTCAATAGAAATGAGAAAGAGTGTTCATCGGTGCTATATAGAACCAATTCTGACCTATGGAAGCGAATCATTGACAGTAGACAAACAAATGAAAAGACGATTAGAGGCCACAGAGATGGGATTTCTCAGAAGAATGTTGAAAGTTCCCTGGACAGCTAAAAAGACCAATGAGGAAGTTCTCAAAGAGGCCAACACAAAAAGGGAGCTCTTAAAAAACACCAGAAAGAAACAATCAACATTTTTCGGGCACATCATGAGAATAGGAAAGTTGGAACACTTGGTTACAACTGGCAAAATAAAAAGGAAAGAGAGATCGCGGACGACAAAGAGAGAAAATACTGGATAGCTTGGTGTCATGGCATGGAAAACAGTCAACAACAGAACTGATACGATGCACTATAGATAGAAGATTGTGGAGGGACATGATAGCCTACGCCAACCGGTATGGCATATGATGATGATGATCCATTAATGAAAGTATGTATCCTCGTGATCGTCAGTTTTGTTGTTCTCCATGTTTCACAGCCATATAATAGGACCGCCATAACATTTGAGTTGAAAATTTTAATTTCTTGTATTTATCCTAATTTCTTTGAACTTCCATATGTTTCCCAGTGCAATGAAATCTCCTCTTGCTTTTGATATCCTTATTTTGGTATCATTTTCTGTTCCTCCCTCTGTATCTATATCACTGCCCAGATATATGTAAGATTGTACATCTAATAGAGGTATTTCTCCTAGCTTTATTTGGTTATTGCCAACTGTATTAATTCTCATAATGGTGGTCTTATCTCTATTAATCTTCGGTCCTAGCTGTTGTGATCTCTCATCAACTATGCTCATTTTATCCTGTATCTTATCTGTTGATGGCTGTGTGATAGGAGAGCTATGTCATCAGCATAGTCTAAATCATCAAGTAGTTTGGTCAGTGACCACTGGATTCCATTTCTGTTGTTTGAGTTATTTTCATAATCCAATCTATGGCCAGTAGAAAAAGAAATGGAGACAGAAGGCATCCCTGCCTTACTCCTGTTCTTATTTAAAATGCTTCTGTAAGCTGTCCTTCATGCACCACACTACATTTTGTTCCTTCATACATTTTTTTTATCAGGTTAATAAACTTTATGCGGATTCCGTAATGACTCAGCAACTTCAAAAGCATTCTTCTGTCTAAACCATCAAATGCCTTTTCGTAATCTATGAATCCAATATAAAGTGGGGATTTTAGTTCTAAACTTTGTTCAACTATTATACGTAGAGTAGTTATTTGATCAGCACATGATCTGTTCTTCCTAAAACCTGCTTGTTCATCTCTCAAATGTTTCTCTATTGCCTCTTTTAGTCTCTCCAGAATGATTCTGCTTAGTATTTTTCCTGGCACTGATAGTAGCATAATTCCCCTCTTGTAAACTTCCTTTCTTTGTTAGTTTGATCATATAACCTTCTTTCCAGTCTTTAGGTATTTCTTCCCTCTCCCAAATTTTATCTAATAGATTATGTAGCATCTTGGTAGAGGTGTTAATATCTGCGTTGATGGCTTCCGAAGGAATTTCATCTGGTCCTGTGGCTTTACCATTTTTTAATATTTTGATGGATTTCATTATTTCTTCTATGCCTGGTTTTCCACAGTTAACGTGTAACTCTTCTTCTGCTGGTAGTATATCTGGAGGATTATTTGAGCCGAGTCTATTCAAACGTGCTTCAAAGTGCTCTTTCCATCTCTCCATTTGTTCCCTACTCACAAAAACGGAAGACGCGTAATAGATAATAAAGACAGCATTTCACAGAAACAAGAGAATTGTGGAACAGGAGCCACTATAATATAATTTTAATTCTGAGCAATCTGTTCAAAGTAAATCTAAGGCAGTAAAGAGAATTTTCAAAAATGTTATCACCAAAATGAGAAAACAGTGAAAGGGTATTTGGTGCGACGACCTGTTTATAGAATTAGTTATCTTTATTTGTATCAAACATTTTAGATTGCTTGCTGGTTTTGATTTTCTTATCCTTCTTTGTAATTATTTTGTTGCATGTTTTTTGTACCATTCATACAGATATATAATTTGGATACATCGAGCGAGACATGCTTACAAATGTGAAATACTTTACACAAAAATGGTTGGCTGATTATAGCCAAGTGCATACAAATTGTGCCGGTCTGTTTTCGTTTCAAATGTTCTCTCACTTGCCTTTAATCAAAGATAAAAACGGACAATAGGAAAGATGAGCGTAACAACATCGAGAAAACTCTACAAAAACCTCAAAGGATATAATATAAACATACAATGATATCTAGCAGCTAGGCCTATAGAGAGACGAGATAAACTACGATGTACTGGCACACGCCTTCATCAAGTACTAGTCAACAACTATTTAAGCTGTTTAAAATACTTGATTGTGTGTCTCTCACTCTACTTGGAGTGTAGATTGTGTGATTAATGTGATTAAATACAGAATTTCCAACGGGGTATAATTTTTCGAAAAGTTGTGTAAAGTTTTCTACCAAGGAGAAGGATAAGAACTGATAAGTACTTTTTTTAATGTAATCAGCTAAAGTTTGAAATTTAGACCGTAAAAGATCGCATGTGAGAACTTAGCGACCAAACACGTGGGGGGAAACATCAGTCGGGCTAAACCCCCAACGTGTGTTTTTCTTAAGTTAAGCCCTTAACTTACGACTGACTCAGCAGGTCGGTAAGGGTTAAATGTTTTATGCTCAGAAAAATACACAGAAGATAAAAGATTAAAGTAGCAACGATAAACATATGCGGGATAAAAAAAAATAAAGAAGTCGAACTTATAGAAGAAGTGAAAAAAAGGAAAATTAAAATACTATAGCTCGTTTCAAAACATATGCCCAAATTCAAAACGCTATTACTCTCTAACCGTTTGTTAAATACTTTTGAAATTTTCCAAATGTTATTAGAATGCAAAAGACCCTTTAAATGTATATTTAACAAATATCTTGCAGCTGCAGTTTTCTTAAAGCGGCGATATTTCTTTGATGTTTGTCAAAATTGTAAATTGTGAAGCCCTAAAGAATAGAAATTACCGTAGTTGCTGGTCTACGATTAATTTTCACTAGGTAAAGGCGTGGCCGTAATGGGGAAATAACTGGATAAAACAAAACACCAGGAGAATTATTGTCTGCTCAGTTCGAGGACGGACGATAATAATATCAAGGTATACCTGTATGTCCAATTTTCATAGTTGTGTGGTCCTGAAAAGGACCGTTTGTTGAAATAATTTAAGGTAATATAGGGGCCAACATTGTGGGGGCTATATACTTTCATTCTGAATCAGACGAGTCTAAAAGATTAATAACTGTTTGGGGTTGAACATTCCACAAACCATCATTTTTCCAATATTCCTCTTCCTGTTTTAAGACGTGGTCTTCACATTTAGCCCAATAATCTTTGTCTATATTTAATAAAGCAAGATTAGCAAGAGTCTTTACATCGCATATTTTGAATGTTGTATTTTCATCTGCCACTTGTCCTTTTAATTTTGCCTAGATTAGTTCTATTGGATTTAAATGAGCATGGTAAGGTGGCAGCCTCAAACTTATATGACCGTGCTCTTGGATAATCTTATCTATTTGAAAAATCTTTGTCCTCTGTTTTTGCTTTACTAGAGATAGTAATTCAGGTTTTAAGTACATGTTATTAAATTGTATGTACTCCTTTGTGAGCCATATCTTAATAGCATCTTTTGTACTGGACGACGTCGGCACTTTATCTTCAAGTGCAACAATGTTGTGGTACGCAGCATTGTCCATTATTAGGCAAGATGGTCGATCTAGTGCTGGGAGAACATAATTTTCAATCCAATGTCTAAATATGTGACCATTCATCTCAGAGTGATAATCCCGATTGTCTATGGATTTTGAAAGAAAAATGAGCTCTGCATTCTGTATTAGTCCATGTTGTCGACTACCTGCATGAGCAATTATTAAGCGCTGTCCTTTGCTGCTAGGTATTAATCTCTTAATCTTTCCATCTGATGACTGCCATTCCCTTTGGTTAGTGTGGTGAGCATTGATCCATGTTTCATCCAAGTACACAATATCATAACCTTGCTTGCGCACCTCTTTTACTTCACGTAAGTACTTGCTTCTCATGACTACTATATGTGGCTTCTCACAGATGATGTTTCGTCCATTGGAATACTTTCTGAATGTAAAGCCTGCAGCTCTCACATTCCTCCATAATGTAGACTTTGATATTTCAATACTGCTGTTCTTTTTCAGCGATACTTTTAATTTTCTTATTGTAACAGTTTCATTCATACCCAACATTTTGCGAATTTCACTTCTAATAAGTTCACTGTCGAAATTATCCAACATTTTTGCTCTTCCTTGTGATTTTGTATATTTGGAACATTGACGGTCACGTGCTTGAATCCAGCGATTAAATGACCGTTTAGATAAATCCAAAATGTGTCTTGTCCTATTCTCAGGGTTTTCTAAAGAATGAAATAATCTTCCTCGTTTAGCCTCTTTGCAAAAATAGTCATACATTTTTATTGCGATGTTTTGTAAACTGCAGAATTTCATTTTAAGACTCATGATAAATGTTATTGTTCCACGTTACGCCGCTGAATGAACGGAAATGGAACACACAATGCCTCGTGTTTACTACAAGTGTCTAATTGTGTCAGAAAACTCACGCGGAAAGCGTGAAAAATCGTAAATTTGAGCGTGTATAGATTTGTAATCGCTATTTTAAACTTAAATACTGTAAACACTAAGTTTTGACTACATCAATGGGTCGTTATAAATTTATATAAATCAAATAAGCAATAATAATAACCAAATGTTTGTTTTTAATGAAATTAATTCCCTGTTGGGTTCTAATCATTATAACTATACATGCAAATTTTGAAAAAAATACAAAAAGCGGTTTAAAAGATATTGATTTTTAAAGTTGGGCACGACTTATGAAACAAGCTATAGGATTAGCGGACACCAGAGTAAAAGGACAACAGATAAAGAAAACACACATGAACTACACGAAAATATTCTCAGGAGTCGACAACACAGAAAGAGCAACACACGGAGTAGGTTTTATCATCGACCCAGAACACGCAAAGAACATTCTAGATATAAAATTCCATTCGGAAAGAATTATCACAATTAAACTACTAGAAAACGATCGAAAAACAAAATTACATTCAAATCTATGCACCATGCAACAACAATGAAAGAGTCAACGAAGAATTCTACGACACACAGAGTGAAATCATTAACAATATTGACGAAAGGGACGACATGTTACTCATGGGAGATTTTAATTGAAGGCTTGGGAAACGCGACAGTGAGAACAGTGATATCTAAGGACCCTTTGGCGATAAAACTGCTGAAATAAACGAAAATGGAAGCAGACTGCTGGAGCTATGTAATCAAAATGATTTATTTATCACCAACACATTCTTCTAACACAGAGAGTCGCAAGTATACACCTGGTACAAATGGAATGACACAACATGCAGAAGCCAGATAGATTTTATACTAACAAGACATTAGAACAAGATAAGAGTAACCGACAGTAGAGCAATCCCAAATATTACAGACGACACGGATCACAAGATGGTTATGATCACACTAAGACAGCCAAAAATAAAGAGAATATAAGAAAACAAACAAAAGAAGCGAAAAGAAAAGACAATAAAAATAAAACAATTAAAAGATCAAGAAACAAGGAAAACCCTAGAAGAAAAACTAACAGAGGAACTCAAGAAACTCCCTAACGAAATATGCATAGTAGAAGTAGAGTGGAAACAATTTAAGGAAACAGTAACCAACATCTCTAAAACAGTTTGTGGAATGAAGCTAAGAACAAGAGAAGGGAAAAAAGTAAACTCGTGGTGGAACAAAACAATCAGAGAAGCAATTAAAGAAAAGAAGAAACAGTTAAAAACTTGGCGGGAGAACAAAAACCAAGAGAAATATGAAAAATATGCCTAAGTTCGAAAAAGAGTAAAATTGTTGATCAAAGAAGCTAAGCAAAAGCATTGGACAGAATTCGGACAAAACATGAGCTGGGACTTCAAGACAGCCACAAGAGATTTCTACAAAGCAGTAAAAGCCACAAGAGCGAGAAAAGAAAACCATGAACTTACTGAGCTGATAAATGACAAAGACGGACAACCAATATTAAATAACCAATGTATGCAACAGAGATGGAAAGAATATTTTGAAGACCTGTCAAACATACCAACTACCAATAAGACAACAAAAACCACACCAGAACTCACAAATACTGAACCCAACATCATGAAAGAGGAAATCGAAGAAGTAATCAAATATGCAGCTAGAAATAAAGCACCGGGGATAGATAACATTCGAATAGAAATAATAACAGCAGCAGCAGAAACGGGAGTGCAATGGCTGCACAGAATATTTAATGCAGCATGGCAACAAACAACAAACCCCAGAAGATTGGCAACAGGCAATCATAATACCAATATGGAAAAAGAAAGGTAGCAAAAGAGACTGCAATCAATATAGAGGTATATCTCTTCTCAGCCATGCAGGAAAGCTATACGCCAAAATCGTGGAAAAAAGGCTGAGACCAATAATAGAAGCACAGTTAAGCGACTCTCAAATGGAGTTCCGAAAAAAAAACAGAGGATGTACCGACGCACTATTCACACTAAAACAGATTGCAGAAAAAAACGACAGAACACAATGAAAACTTATACATAGCCTTCATTGACCAGGAAAGGACATTCGACAGAGTAAAGAGAGAACAACTGTGGGAGATACTAACAACATACAGAGTAAGCAAACATCTTAACAACCTTATTAAAAGTCTCTACGTCAACAGCAGCTGCATGGTCAGAACAGCAGCAGGCTACAAAGACCAATTCGACGTTAGATCAGGTGTACGACAGGGGTGTGTCCAATTCCCCCCCCCCCCCCATTACTGTTTATTACATACATGGACCATATTTGCAAGCTAGCCAACCCATCAGAGACAGAGGAGATCAACGAGCTTCTATTTGCAGAAGATCAGGCACTTATACATGAAACAATAGAAGACATACAAGAACACTTAAACGAACTCAACATCTCAGGCACAAAATACAACATAAAAATCAACATCAACAAAACAGAAGTCATGAATGTCGCCAAAAATAAACAGAACATCAACATAGCTATAGAAGGCAGACAACTAAAACAAGTAGAGGAATTCAAATACCTAGGAAGTCTAATGACAAACGATAATTCTCAAACAGCAGAGATAGAATCAAGATGCAACAACGCTTGTCAAATCATCGGACAGTTATCACCACTATTGTCTAACAAGGAAATAACTCTGGAGGCAAAACAAGCACTGTACAAAACAATCTTCATTACAACGTTGTGCTACCAATGGCATACCTGGACCCTAGATGCAAGAACAATAAGAAAAATAACCTCTACTGAGATGAAATGCGTTAGACGAATGACAGGAAGCAGTCTGAGGGATAAGATCAGAAATGAAGAACTGAGAAAAGCTAGGAATAGTCCCCGCCATAGAATATATAAGGAAGCAACTGATACAATGGTTTGGCCACGTGACAAGTCAGAAAGAACAAAACAACACAACGAACCTTCAACAAACGTTGTGAGAACACCAGACCCAAGAGTCGACCACGAAAAAGACTGATCGATGGAATATTAGAAGCACTAGGAAACATAACAGCAGCAGAGGCAAACAGAAGAGCAAAAGACCGCAAATTATATATCCCCTCGACGCTGAAAGGCAGATGAGGAAGGAAAGATGCAGAAGAAGGAAATACTTGATAAGGAAAGTAAATATCTAACCCGACTGGGCTACCGACCTTCGAATAACTCGTGTGCGATTCCCGTCGGAAACAGTTAGAACTGTACTCCTGGATGGAAAAAAAAGTATCCCCGCGGTCGACCCAGCCGCTGGCAGAAATGAGTACCATGGTATAATTCTGGGAATGTCCCTTCGCGTAGTTTATATGCTTGAAGTGACACTATCCAGAAGTCTCCGGACACTTCTGGATAGGCAGCTGAACATATATAGTTGAAAACTCGCGTGCTAAGACGCTGATTCAGTCTCGTACATTACCTTTACCTTCACAGCTCTAAAACAAATAAACACTAAAGTCATTCTCAAGATTGAAAATGGCGGAATAGGAACAGTTGCCAGGATTTAGCGTGTCTGTTGGTCACAAGATAGATAGTTATTAGGTCAGGTAGGATCTCAAAGACTCAAAGGTTGGAGAACGGTTGAGAACATAAAAGCGAGAACAAGAGCTTTATATCGTCCATAATGTTTATCGAAATTGTATGATATTGTGATCAAGTTCGATCTATCCCCAGCCATCTTGCAGGCAGCATAAGTCTTTTCTGTAGATTTAACGTTTGATTTTTATGTGTTCCTGTTCCTTGTTTACTTATATTAATTTATATTTCAGCTACTTACGTTCACATCTATTATTAGCATCTCTTATTTCTTCTGCTTCATATTCATTAGACGTAATCTAGATAGATGTACATATGTATATGTGACAGCGTCAAGAAGTACAACAATATAAGCTCTCGACGATCCGTGATCAAATTTTAACTGTCCATATTCTGGTCAAGGATTGATATGTCCATATTCTGATACATTTTTTTATATTTCCATATTCTGCTTAAACTTTGATATATCTATATTCTGGTAAATATTTGGTATGTCCGTATTCTGGTGAATATGTGATATGCCCATAGTCTGCTCAAGCTTTAATATGTCCATGTTCTGGTCAAGCTTTGATATGTCCATATTCTGGTCAAGTTTTAATATGTCCATGTTCTGAGCAAGCATTGATATGTCCATGTTCTGGTCAAACTTGATATGTCAATGTTCTGATCAAGCTTTGATAAGTCCATGTTCTGGTCAAGCTTTCATATGTCTATGTTCTGGTCAAGCTTTGATATGGCCATGTTCTGATCAAGCTTTCATATGTCCATGTTCTGGTCAAGCTTTGATATGGCCATGTTCTGATCAAGCTTTTATATGTCCATGTTCTGATCAAGGTTTGGTATGTCCATATTCTGATCTAACTTTGATATATCCATGTTCTGTCCAAGCTTTGATATATCCATGTTCTGATCAAGCTTTAATATGTCCATGTTCTGATCAAGTTTCAATATGTCTATGTTCTGATCAAGTTTTGATATGTCATTGTTCTGATCAAGCTTTGATATGTCCATTATCTGATCCAGCATTAACATGTCCATTATCTGATCAAATATTGATATGTCCATGTTCTGATCAAGCTTTGATATATCCATGTTCTGTTCAAGCTTTGAAATGTCCATGTTCTGATCGAGCTTTGATATGTCCATTTTCTGGTCAAACTTTGATATGTCCATGTTCTGGTCAAGCTTTGATATGTCCATGTTCTGATCAACCTTTCTTATGTCCATGTAATGGTCAAGCTTTGATATGTCCATGTTCTGGACAAGCTTTGACATGTCCATATTCTTATCAAGCTTTAATATGTCCATGTTCTGATCAAGCTTTGATATATCAATGTTCTGGTCAAACTTTGATATGCCCATGTTCTGTTCAAGCTTTGATATGTCCATGTCCTGGTCAAGCTTTCATGTGTCCATATTCTGGTCCAGTTTTGATATGTCCATGTTCTCATCAAGATTTAAGATGTCCATGTTCTCATCAAGCTTTAATATGTCCATGTTCTGATCAAGCTTTAAAATGTCCATATTCTGGTCAAGCTTTGATATGTCCATTTTTTTATCAAGCTTTGATATGTCCATGTTATGTTCAAATTTTGATATGTCCATGTTCTGATCAAGCTTTCATATATCCTTCTTCTGATCAAGCTTTGATATGTCCATGTTCTGTTCAAGTTTGATAAATCCTATCCTGATCAAGCTTTAATATGTCCATGTTCTGCTCAAGCTTTGATATGTCCATGTTCTGATCAAGCTTTAATATGTTCATGTTCTGATCAAGCTTTGGTATGTTCATGTTCTGGTCAGTTATTGATATGTCCATATTCTGGTCAAACTTTGATATATCCGGGTACGGGTCAATCTTCGATATATATGTCCATATTCTGATCAAGCTCTGTCTATATTATGGTCAGGATTGAATTGGCCATATTCTTGTCAAGGTTTTTATATGTCCATATTCTGGCTCAAGCTTTGATATGCCCATATTCTTGCTCAAACTGTTAATATGTCCATATTCTACATAAGCTTAGATATGTCCATATTCTGTTTCAAGCTTTGAAATGTCCATATTCCGGCTCAAGATTTGATTTGTCCATATTCTGATACATTTTTTTATATTTCCATATTCTGGTTACACTTTGATATAGCTATATTCTGGTAAAGATTTGGTATGTCCGTATTCTGGTGAATCTTTGATATGCCCATAGTCTGATAAAGCTTTAATATGTTCGTGTTCTGATCAAATATTGATATGTCCATGTTCTGAGCAAACTTTAATATGTCCATGTTCTGTTCAAGCTTTGATATGTCCATGCTGTGGTTAAGCTTTGATATGTTAATGTTCTGATCAAGTTTTAAAATATCCATTTTCTGATCAAGCGTTAATTTGTCCATGTCCTGATCAAACTTTGATATGTCCATGTTCTGATCAAGCTTTGATATGTCCATGTTCTGTTCCAGATTTGATGTATCCTTTTTCTGATCAAGCTTTAATGTCCATGTTCTGATCATTCTTTGATATATCCATGTTCTGATCAAGCTTTAATATGTCCTTGTTCTGGTCAAGATTTCATATGTCCATGTTCTGATCAAGCTTTAATATGGCCAATTTCTGGTCAAGCTTTGACATGTCCATGTTCTGATCAAGCTTTGATATGTCCATGTGCTGGTCAAGCTTTGATGTGTCCATACTTTGATCAAGTTTTAATATGTCCATGTTCTTATCAAGCTTTAATATGTACATGTTCTGATCAAGCTTAGATATGTACATGTAGTGGTTTAGCTTTGATATATCCATGTTCTGATCAAGCTTTAATATGTCCATGTTCTGATCGAACATTAACATGTCCATGCTCTGATCAAGCTTAGATATGTCCATGTTCTGATCAAGCTTTGATATGTCAATGTTCTGATCGAGCTTTGATATGTCCATTTTCTGGTCAAACTTTGATATGTTGATGTTCTGTTCAAGCTTTGATATGTCCATGTTCTGATCAAGCTTTGATATGTCCATGTACTGTTCAAGCTTTGATATGTCCATGTTCTGGTCAAGCTTTGATATGTCCATATTCTGATCAGGTTTTAATATGTCCATGTTCTTATCAAGCTTTAATATGTCCATGTTCTGATCAAGCTTTGATATGTCCATGTAGTGGTTTTGCTATGATATGTCAATGTTCTGATCAAGCTTTAATATGTCCATGTTCTGACCAAGCTTTAACATGTCCATGATCTGATCAAGCTTTGAAATGTCCATGTTCTGATCAAGCTTTGATATGTCCATTTTCTGATAAAATATTGATATGTCTATGTTCTGATCAAGCTTTGATGTGTCCATGTTCTGATCAAGCATTTATATATCCATGTTCTGATCAAGCTTTAATATGTCCACGTTCTGATCAAGCTTTGATATGTCCATGTTCTGATCAAGCTTTAATATGTCCATGTTCTGATCAAGATTTGGTATGTTCATATTCTGGTCAAACTTTGTTATATCCAGGTACTGGTCAATCTTTGATATATGTCAATATTCTGATCAAGCACTGTCTATATTATGGTCAATATTGAATTGCCCATATTTTTCCCAAGCTTTTATATGTCCATACTCTAGTCAAGCTTTGATATGTCTATATTCTGGCTCAAGAATTGATATGTCCATATTCTAGTCAAGTTTCGATATGTCCATATTCTAGTCAAGCTTTGATATGTCTATATTCTGGCTCAAGCCTTGATATGTCCATATTCTAGTCAAGTTTCGATATGTCCATATTCTAGCTCAAGCTTTGAATGTCTATATACTGGTCGAGGTTTGATATTTCCATATTCTAGTCAAGCTTTGAGATGTCTATATTCTAGTCAAGTTTTAATATGTCCATATTCTGGCTCAAACTTTGATATGTCCATACTCTTGTCAAGCTTTGAGATATCCATATTCTAGTCAAGCTTTGATTTGTCAATATTCCAGTCAAGCTTTGATATGTCTATATTCTGATCAAACTTTGATATGTCCATATTCTTGTCAAGCTTTGATATGTCCATATTCTGGTCAAGCCTTGATATGCGCTTATTCTAGTCAAGCTTTGATATGTCAATATTCTGGCCAAACTTTGATATGTCCATATTCTGTCTCAATCTGTGAAAAACCACTTACTCAATTGTCCACCAAGTTATCATCTCTATACTTTTTCTCCTTCCATCCGAAGTTTCCATCTTGTCAGTTCTTATGTTAACTTGCAATTTTTTTTTTTTTCTGAGTACTTGCCTGGTCCAGATCCAACTTCTGCATGTTATCGTTGTGTACATTTACTTGTGATTTCTCCTGTTGGAAAGGTATCGTACACGGTAATTCGTGGTCACTAAAATCATGATGAGGAAACCTCTTAAAGATAATTTAAAATTTTAATGAATTAAAATAAAATTACCCATGCAAAAAAAATCAATAATTAATGTCGAAAAGAAAAGGAATAAAATATGAAAAATATAAATGATTTTACGAGCTCTGACGACTTCGATTTTGAGAAGAAAGAGATCTCTATTTTTGTTAATCTTGATGCACTTGTAATTGATGCACTTGTGTTCATAGAAGGAACCAGCAGCAACACACTTCCCGTTAATGTCACAGCCTGCTGAGAACAAAGAGAGCAAAATATTACAAGCATCGATGATTCGTTACAGCCGTGAAGCAAAAAAAAAACATGTTACACTACTAAATTGTCACCGCTGTAGAGCTGCCTTTACCCAACAACAACTAGTTAGTTTGTTTCATCATAACGTTGCGTCACGGTAGTTAGAAAATATTCAATATCAGCTACCCCGCCCATCCAATAACCTGCACTAGGTGAGTATACTGATAGACCACTTTGTGTGCTAGTTATGAATTAGTTCACACCCTATCACACATACTATTTCAATGCACCTTGACAGGACATCACATTAGGTGCCTCAAAAAAATATTGTGAAGACTTCTCGTCCCGAATGTAAATTTTTGTATTTCGTGTTTGATAATTGCATGGACACTGGGGTATTCATGTCTTCTCTTGCACTCAGAATCGCGAATGATGGCGTCTAGAGGCACTGAGGGGTGGGTACATGACATGGCTAAAAGAAATCAGATTTACACAAGAACTGTCTTGCAGGGAAAACAAGAACTGAGATGACGTGAACACAGGAAGTCACAGCGGGGAGGGGTTAAAGTGCTAAGATCCACGGTACTAGGCTACAACGTTACGAGGTGAGAGTGGAAAGTGATCTTCCCCTCTGTTATTTACATTTTCTAACCTCTTCAAAGTTGATTGTAAAAGGAAGTCACAAAAACGGAAGACGCGTAAGAGATAATAAAGAGAGCATTTCACAGAAACAAGAGAATTATGGAACAGGAAACACTATAATATAATTTTAATTATGTGCAATCTGTTCAAAGTAATGCAAAGCAGTAAAGAGAATTTTCAAAAATGTTATCACCAAAATGAGAAACAGTGAAAAAATATTTGGTGCGACGACCTGTTTATAGAATTAGTTATCTGTATTTGTAACCAACTTGTTCGATTGCTTGCTGGTTTTGATTTTCTTATCTCTCTTTGTTAATTGTTTTGTTGTATATTTTTTGTACCATACACGCAGACATACAATTGTGGATACATCGGTCAAGACATGCAAGGAAATATGAAATACTTTACACATAAATAATGTGTTGATTATGACCACGTGTATACAAATTGTGCCAGTCTGTTTTTGTTTCAAATGTTCTCTAACTTGCCTTTAATCAAAGCTAGAGACGGACAATGGGAAAGATGAGAGTAACAACATCAAGAAAACTCTACAAAAACTTCAAAGGATATAATATAAACATACAATGATATCTAGCAAGTAGACCTATAGAGAGACGAGATAAACTACGATGTACTGGCACAAGCCTTCATCAGGTACTAGACAACAACTATTTAAACTGTTTTAAATATTTGATAAGGAAAGTACAAATCTAACCCGACTGGGCTACCGACGTTCGAACAACCCGTGTTAGATTCCCGTCGGAAACAGTTAGAACTGTACTACTGGTTGGAAAAAAGTAACTCCGCGGTCGACCCAGCCGCTGGCAGAAATGGGTACTCGGGTATAATTCTGGGAGTGTCGCCTCGCATAGTTAGTTTCGATGCTAGTAGCAACACTATCCAGAAGTCTCCGAACACTTCTAGATAGTCAGCTGAACATATATGGGTGAAAACTCGCGTGCTAAGACGCCGATTCAAGTCTCGTACTTGACCTTTACCTTCACAACTCTAAAACAAATAAACACTAAAGTCATTCTCAAGATTGAAAATGGCGGAATAGGAACAGTGGCCAGGATTTAGCGTGTCTGTTGGTCACAAGATAGATAGTCATTAGGGCAGGTAAAATCTCGAAGGCTCAAAGGTTGGAGACTGGTTGAGAACATAAAAGAGAGAACAAGAGCTTTATATCGTCCTTAATATTTATCGAAATTGTATGACATTTTGATAAAGTTCGATCTATACCCAGACATCTTGCAGGCAGCATAAGTCTTTTCTGTAGATTTAACGTTTGGTTTTCTCTGTGTTGCTGTTTCTTGTTTGCTTATATTAATTTATATTTCAGCTACTTACGTTCACATCTATTTTTAGCTTCTCTTATTTCTTCTGCTTCATATTCATTAGACGTAATCTAGGTAGATGTACATAATTATATGTGACAGCGTCAAGAGGTACAACAATATAAGGTCTCGACGATCCGTGATCAAATTTTAAATGTCCATGTTCTGGTCAAGACTTGATATTTCCATGTTCTGATCAAGCTTTAATATGTCCATGTTCAGACCAAGCTTAATTATGTCCATGTTCAAATCAAGCTTTAATATGTCCATGTTCTGATCAAGCTTTGATATGTCCATGTTCAGAACAAGCTTTGATATGTCAAGTTTCTAGTCAAGCTTTAATATGTAGATGTTCTGATCAAGGTTTGGTATGTCCATGTTCTGTCAAGCTTTGATATGTCCATGTTCTGATCAAGCTTTGAATTGTCCATGTTCTAATCGCACTTTCATATGTCCATGTTCTGGTCAAGCTTTGATATTTCTATATTCTTGTTAAGATTTGATATGCCCATGTTCTGAACAAGCTTTAATATGTCCATGTTCTGATCAAGCTTTGAAATGTCAATGTTCTAATCAAGCTTCGATTTGTCCAGTTTCTATTCAAGCTTTAATATGTCGATGTTCTGATCAAGGTTTGGTATGTCCATGTTCTGATCAAGCTTTGGTATGTCCATGTTCTGATCCAGCTTTAATATGTCCATGTTCTGATCAAGCTTTGATATGTCCATGATCTGCTCAAGCTTTAATATGTCCATGTTCTGATCAAGTTTTGGTATGTCCATGTTCTGATCGCACTTTGATATGTCCATGTTCTGGTAAAGCTTTGATATGTCCATGTTCTGGTCAAGATTTAATATGTCCATGTTTTGATCAAGCTTCGATATGTGCATGTTCTGGTCAAGCTTTGATATGTCCATGTTCTGGTCAAGCTTTAATATGTCCATGTTTTGATCAAACTTCGATACGTCCATGTTTTGTTCAAGCTTCGTTTTCTTAATATTATGGTAAGTTATTGATATATCCATATTCTTGTCAAACTATGATTTACCCAGGTACTGGTCAATTTTTGGATGTCCGTATTCTGATCAGGCTTTGTTATGTCTATATTCTGACTTAAGATTTGATATGTCCATATTCTGGTTAAGCTTTCATATGTCCATATTCGGACATAAGCTTTGATATGTCCACATTCTGGCTCTAGCTTTGATATGTCCATATTCTAGTCAAGTTTTGCTATGTCAATATTCTGGCTCAAACTTTGATATGTCCATACTCTTGTCAAGCTTTGATATGTCCATATTCTAGTCAAGCTGTGATATGTCCATATTCTGGCCCTAGCTTTGAAATGCCCATATTCTAGTCAAGCTTTGATATTTCCATATTCTAGTCAAGCTTTAATATGTCCATATTCTGGTCAAGCTTTGATATGTCCATATTCTAGTCAAGGCTTTAATATGTCCATATTCTGTTCAAGCTCTTTGATATGTCCATATTCTGATCAAACTTTGATATGTCCATATTCTGGTCAAGCTTTGATATGTCCATATTCTGGTCAAGCTATGATATGTCCATATTCTAGTCAAGGCTTTAATATGTCCATATTCTGGTCAAGCTTTGATATGTCCATATTCTGGTCAAACTTTGATATGTCCATATTCTGGTCAAGATTTGATATGTCCATATTATGGTCAAGCTTTGACATGTCCATATTCTGGTCAAGCTATGATATGTCCATATTCTAGTCAAGCTATGATATGTCCATATTCTGGCCAAACTTTGATATGTCCATATTCTAGTTAAGCTATGATATGTCCATATTCTAGTCAAGCTATGATATGTCCATATTCTGGTCAAGCTATGATATGTCCATATTCTAGTCAAGCTATGATATGTCCATATTCTGGTCAAGCTATGATATGTCCATATTCTGGCCAAACTTTGATATGTCAATATTCTGGTCAAACTTTGATATGTCCATATTCTGTCTCAAGCTGTGAAAATCTACTTTCTCATTTGTCCACCAAGTTATCATCTCTAGACTATTTCTCGTTCCGTCCGAAGTTTCGTACATTTACTTGTGATTTCTCATGTTGAAAGTGTATCGTACACGGTAATAGGTGGTCTTTAAAATCGTGATGAGGAAACCTCTTGAATATAAAAATATATTAATGAATTAAAATAAAATTACCCCTACCAAAAAATCACCAATTAATGTCTAAAAGAAAAAGGAATAAAATATGAACAATATAAAGGATTTTACTAGCTCCGACGACTTCGATTTCGTAAATGGTTTCTCTATTTTTGGTATTCTTGAAGCACTTGTAATTGATGCATTTGTGTTCATAGGAGGAACCAGCAGCAACACACTTCCCGTTAATTTCACATTCTGCAGAGAAGAAAGAGAGTAAAATAATACAAGCATCGATGAGTCGTTACAATCGTGAAGCAAAAGAAACATGTTACACTGCTAAATTGTCACCGCTGCAGAGCTGCCTTTACCCAACAACAACCAGTTGGTTTGTTTCATCATAACGTTGAGTCACGGTTAGTTAGAAATCTTCAATATCAGCTACCCTGCCCATACAATAACCTGCACCAGGTGAGTATACTGATAGACCACTTTGTGTGCTAGTTATGAATTAGTTCACACCCTATCACACATACTATTTCAATGCACCTTGACAGGACATCACATTAGGTGCCTCAAAAAAATATTGTGAAGACTTCTCGTCCGACTGTAAATTTTTGTATTTTGTGTTTGATAATTGCATGGACACTGGGGTATTCATGTCTTCTCTTGCACTCAGAATCGCGAATGATGGCGTCTAGAGGCACTGAGGGGTGGGTACATGACATGGCTAAAAGAAATCAGATTTACACAAGAACTGTCTTGCAGGGAAAACAAGAACTGAGATGACGTGAACACAGGAAGTCACAGCGGGGAGGGGTTAAAGTGCTAAGATCCACGGTACTAGGCTACAACGTTACGAGGTGAGAGAGGAAAGTGATCTTCCCCTCTGTTATTTACATTTTCTAACCTCTTCAAAGTTGATTGTAAAAGGAAGTCACAAAAACGGAAGACGCGTAAGAGATAATAAAGAGAGCATTTCACAGAAACAAGAGAATTATGGAACAGGAAACACTATAATATAATTTTAATTATGTGCAATCTGTTCAAAGTAATGCAAAGCAGTAAAGAGAATTTTCAAAAATGTTATCACCAAAATGAGAAACAGTGAAAAAATATTTGGTGCGACGACCTGTTTATAGAATTAGTTATCTGTATTTGTAACCAACTTGTTCGATTGCTTGCTGGTTTTGATTTTCTTATCTCTCTTTGTTAATTGTTTTGTTGTATATTTTTTGTACCATACACGCAGACATACAATTGTGGATACATCGGTCAAGACATGCAAGGAAATATGAAATACTTTACACATAAATAATGTGTTGATTATGACCACGTGTATACAAATTGTGCCAGTCTGTTTTTGTTTCAAATGTTCTCTAACTTGCCTTTAATCAAAGCTAGAGACGGACAATGGGAAAGATGAGAGTAACAACATCAAGAAAACTCTACAAAAACTTCAAAGGATATAATATAAACATACAATGATATCTAGCAAGTAGACCTATAGAGAGACGAGATAAACTACGATGTACTGGCACAAGCCTTCATCAGGTACTAGACAACAACTATTTAAACTGTTTTAAATATTTGATAAGGAAAGTACAAATCTAACCCGACTGGGCTACCGACGTTCGAACAACCCGTGTTAGATTCCCGTCGGAAACAGTTAGAACTGTACTACTGGTTGGAAAAAAGTAACTCCGCGGTCGACCCAGCCGCTGGCAGAAATGGGTACTCGGGTATAATTCTGGGAGTGTCGCCTCGCATAGTTAGTTTCGATGCTAGTAGCAACACTATCCAGAAGTCTCCGAACACTTCTAGATAGTCAGCTGAACATATATGGGTGAAAACTCGCGTGCTAAGACGCCGATTCAAGTCTCGTACTTGACCTTTACCTTCACAACTCTAAAACAAATAAACACTAAAGTCATTCTCAAGATTGAAAATGGCGGAATAGGAACAGTGGCCAGGATTTAGCGTGTCTGTTGGTCACAAGATAGATAGTCATTAGGGCAGGTAAAATCTCGAAGGCTCAAAGGTTGGAGACTGGTTGAGAACATAAAAGAGAGAACAAGAGCTTTATATCGTCCTTAATATTTATCGAAATTGTATGACATTTTGATAAAGTTCGATCTATACCCAGACATCTTGCAGGCAGCATAAGTCTTTTCTGTAGATTTAACGTTTGGTTTTCTCTGTGTTGCTGTTTCTTGTTTGCTTATATTAATTTATATTTCAGCTACTTACGTTCACATCTATTTTTAGCTTCTCTTATTTCTTCTGCTTCATATTCATTAGACGTAATCTAGGTAGATGTACATAATTATATGTGACAGCGTCAAGAGGTACAACAATATAAGGTCTCGACGATCCGTGATCAAATTTTAAATGTCCATGTTCTGGTCAAGACTTGATATTTCCATGTTCTGATCAAGCTTTAATATGTCCATGTTCAGACCAAGCTTAATTATGTCCATGTTCAAATCAAGCTTTAATATGTCCATGTTCTGATCAAGCTTTGATATGTCCATGTTCAGAACAAGCTTTAATATGTCCATGTTCTGATCAAGCTTTGATTTGTCCATGTTCTAATCAAGCTTTAATATGTCCATGTTCTGATCATGCTTTAATATATCCATGTTCTGGTCAAGCTTTGATATGTCAAGTTTCTAGTCAAGCTTTAATATGTAGATGTTCTGATCAAGGTTTGGTATGTCCATGTTCTGTCAAGCTTTGATATGTCCATGTTCTGATCAAGCTTTGATATGTCCATGTTCTAATCGCACTTTCATATGTCCATGTTCTGGTCAAGCTTTGATATTTCTATATTCTTGTTAAGATTTGATATGCCCATGTTCTGAACAAGCTTTAATATGTCCATGTTCTGATCAAGCTTTGAAATGTCAATGTTCTAATCAAGCTTCGATTTGTCCAGTTTCTATTCAAGCTTTAATATGTCGATGTTCTGATCAAGGTTTGGTATGTCCATGTTCTGATCAAGCTTTGGTATGTCCATGTTCTGATCCAGCTTTAATATGTCCATGTTCCGATCAAGCTTTGATATGTCCATGATCTGCTCAAGCTTTAATATGTCCATGTTCTGATCAAGTTTTGGTATGTCTATGTTCTGATCGCACTTTGATATGTCCATGTTCTGGTCAAGCTTTGATATGTCCATGTTCTGGTCAAGCTTTAATATGTCCATGTTTTGATCAAACTTCGATACGTCCATGTTTTGTTCAAGCTTCGTTTTCTTAATATTATGGTAAGTTATTGATATATCCATATTCTTGTCAAACTATGATTTACCCAGGTACTGGTCAATTTTTGGATGTCCGTATTCTGATCAGGCTTTGTTATGTCTATATTCTGACTTAAGATTTGATATGTCCATATTCTGGTTAAGCTTTCATATGTCCATATTCGGACATAACCTTTGATATGTCCACATTCTGGCTCTAGCTTTGATATGTCCATATTCTAGTCAAGTTTTGCTATGTCAATATTCTGGCTCAAACTTTGATATGTCCATACTCTTGTCAAGCTTTGATATGTCCATATTCTAGTCAAGCTGTGATATGTCCATATTCTGGCCCTAGCTTTGAAATGCCCATATTCTAGTCAAGCTTTGATATTTCCATATTCTAGTCAAGCTTTAATATGTCCATATTCTGGTCAAGCTTTGATATGTCCATATTCTAGTCAAGGCTTTAATATGTCCATATTCTGTTCAAGCTCTTTGATATGTCCATATTCTGATCAAACTTTGATATGTCCATATTCTGGTCAAGCTTTGATATGTCCATATTCTGGTCAAGCTATGATATGTCCATATTCTAGTCAAGGCTTTAATATGTCCATATTCTGGTCAAGCTTTGATATGTCCATATTCTGGTCAAACTTTGATATGTCCATATTCTGGTCAAGATTTGATATGTCCATATTATGGTCAAGCTTTGACATGTCCATATTCTGGTCAAGCTATGATATGTCCATATTCTAGTCAAGCTATGATATGTCCATATTCTGGCCAAACTTTGATATGTCCATATTCTAGTTAAGCTATGATATGTCCATATTCTAGTCAAGCTATGATATGTCCATATTCTGGTCAAGCTATGATATGTCCATATTCTAGTCAAGCTATGATATGTCCATATTCTGGTCAAGCTATGATATGTCCATATTCTGGCCAAACTTTGATATGTCAATATTCTGGTCAAACTTTGATATGTCCATATTCTGTCTCAAGCTGTGAAAATCTACTTTCTCATTTGTCCACCAAGTTATCATCTCTAGACTATTTCTCGTTCCGTCCGAAGTTTCGTACATTTACTTGTGATTTCTCATGTTGAAAGTGTATCGTACACGGTAATAGGTGGTCACTAAAATCGTGAT
The DNA here is from genome assembly GCA_032433765.1 of Megaustenia siamemsis. Lineage (NCBI taxonomy): Eukaryota > Metazoa > Mollusca > Gastropoda > Stylommatophora > Ariophantidae > Megaustenia > Megaustenia siamemsis. The sequence goes on along the minus strand of JAVIAB010000108.1, from coordinate 23,316,697 downwards.
GAGGAAACCTCTTGAATATAAAAATATATTAATGAATTAAAATAAAATTACCCCTACCAAAAAATCACCAATTAATGTCTAAAAGAAAAAGGAATAAAATATGAACAATATAAAGGATTTTACTAGCTCCGACGACTTCGATTTCGTAAATGGTTTCTCTATTTTTGGTATTCTTGAAGCACTTGTAATTGATGCATTTGTGTTCATAGGAGGAACCAGCAGCAACACACTTCCCGTTAATTTCACATTCTGCAGAGAAGAAAGAGAGTAAAATAATACAAGCATCGATGAGTCGTTACAATCGTGAAGCAAAAGAAACATGTTACACTGCTAAATTGTCACCGCTGCAGAGCTGCCTTTACCCAACAACAACCAGTTGGTTTGTTTCATCATAACGTTGAGTCACGGTTAGTTAGAAATCTTCAATATCAGCTACCCTGCCCATACAATAACCTGCACCAGGTGAGTATACTGATAGACCACTTTGTGTGCTAGTTATGAATTAGTTCACACCCTATCACACATACTATTTCAATGCACCTTGACAGGACATCACATTAGGTGCCTCAAAAAAATATTGTGAAGACTTCTCGTCCGACTGTAAATTTTTGTATTTTGTGTTTGATAATTGCATGGACACTGGGGTATTCATGTCTTCTCTTGCACTCAGAATCGCGAATGATGGCGTCTAGAGGCACTGAGGGGTGGGTACATGACATGGCTAAAAGAAATCAGATTTACACAAGAACTGTCTTGCAGGGAAAACAAGAACTGAGATGACGTGAACACAGGAAGTCACAGCGGGGAGGGGTTAAAGTGCTAAGATCCACGGTACTAGGCTACAACGTTACGAGGTGAGAGAGGAAAGTGATCTTCCCCTCTGTTATTTACATTTTCTAACCTCTTCAAAGTTGATTGTAAAAGGAAGTCACAAAAACGGAAGACGCGTAAGAGATAATAAAGAGAGCATTTCACAGAAACAAGAGAATTATGGAACAGGAAACACTATAATATAATTTTAATTATGTGCAATCTGTTCAAAGTAATGCAAAGCAGTAAAGAGAATTTTCAAAAATGTTATCACCAAAATGAGAAACAGTGAAAAAATATTTGGTGCGACGACCTGTTTATAGAATTAGTTATCTGTATTTGTAACCAACTTGTTCGATTGCTTGCTGGTTTTGATTTTCTTATCTCTCTTTGTTAATTGTTTTGTTGTATATTTTTTGTACCATACACGCAGACATACAATTGTGGATACATCGGTCAAGACATGCAAGGAAATATGAAATACTTTACACATAAATAATGTGTTGATTATGACCACGTGTATACAAATTGTGCCAGTCTGTTTTGTTTCAAATGTTCTCTAACTTGCCTTTAATCAAAGCTAGAGACGGACAATGGGAAAGATGAGAGTAACAACATCAAGAAAACTCTACAAAAACTTCAAAGGATATAATATAAACATACAATGATATCTAGCAAGTAGACCTATAGAGAGACGAGATAAACTACGATGTACTGGCACAAGCCTTCATCAGGTACTAGACAACAACTATTTAAACTGTTTTAAATATTTGATAAGGAAAGTACAAATCTAACCCGACTGGGCTACCGACGTTCGAACAACCCGTGTTAGATTCCCGTCGGAAACAGTTAGAACTGTACTACTGGTTGGAAAAAAGTAACTCCGCGGTCGACCCAGCCGCTGGCAGAAATGGGTACTCGGGTATAATTCTGGGAGTGTCGCCTCGCATAGTTAGTTTCGATGCTAGTAGCAACACTATCCAGAAGTCTCCGAACACTTCTAGATAGTCAGCTGAACATATATGGGTGAAAACTCGCGTGCTAAGACGCCGATTCAAGTCTCGTACTTGACCTTTACCTTCACAACTCTAAAACAAATAAACACTAAAGTCATTCTCAAGATTGAAAATGGCGGAATAGGAACAGTGGCCAGGATTTAGCGTGTCTGTTGGTCACAAGATAGATAGTCATTAGGGCAGGTAAAATCTCGAAGGCTCAAAGGTTGGAGACTGGTTGAGAACATAAAAGAGAGAACAAGAGCTTTATATCGTCCTTAATATTTATCGAAATTGTATGACATTTTGATAAAGTTCGATCTATACCCAGACATCTTGCAGGCAGCGTAAGTCTTTTCTGTAGATTTAACGTTTGGTTTTCTCTGTGTTGCTGTTTCTTGTTTGCTTATATTAATTTATATTTCAGCTACTTACGTTCACATCTATTTTTAGCTTCTCTTATTTCTTCTGCTTCATATTCATTAGACGTAATCTAGGTAGATGTACATAATTATATGTGACAGCGTCAAGAGGTACAACAATATAAGGTCTCGACGATCCGTGATCAAATTTTAAATGTCCATGTTCTGGTCAAGACTTGATATTTCCATGTTCTGATCAAGCTTTAATATGTCCATGTTCAGACCAAGCTTAATTATGTCCATGTTCAAATCAAGCTTTAATATGTCCATGTTCTGATCAAGCTTGATATGTCCATGTTCAGAACAAGCTTTAATATGTCCATGTTCTGATCAAGCTTTGATTTGTCCATGTTCTAATCAAGCTTTAATATGTCCATGTTCTGATCATGCTTTAATATATCCATGTTCTGGTCAAGCTTTGATATGTCAAGTTTCTAGTCAAGCTTTAATATGTAGATGTTCTGATCAAGGTTTGGTATGTCCATGTTCTGTCAAGCTTTGATATGTCCATGTTCTGATCAAGCTTTGATATGTCCATGTTCTAATCGCACTTTCATATGTCCATGTTCTGGTCAAGCTTTGATATTTCTATATTCTTGTTAAGATTTGATATGCCCATGTTCTGAACAAGCTTTAATATGTCCATGTTCTGATCAAGCTTTGAAATGTCAATGTTCTAATCAAGCTTCGATTTGTCCAGTTTCTATTCAAGCTTTAATATGTCGATGTTCTGATCAAGGTTTGGTATGTCCATGTTCTGATCAAGCTTTGGTATGTCCATGTTCTGATCCAGCTTTAATATGTCCATGTTCTGATCAAGCTTTGATATGTCCATGATCTGCTCAAGCTTTAATATGTCCATGTTCTGATCAAGTTTTGGTATGTCTATGTTCTGATCGCACTTTGATATGTCCATGTTCTGGTAAAGTTTTGATATGTCCATGTTCTGGTCAAGATTTAATATGTCCATGTTTTGATCAAGCTTCGATATGTGCATGTTCTGGTCAAGCTTTGATATGTCCATGTTCTGGTCAAGCTTTAATATGTCCATGTTTTGATCAAACTTCGATACGTCCATGTTTTGTTCAAGCTTCGTTTTCTTAATATTATGGTAAGTTATTGATATATCCATATTCTTGTCAAACTATGATTTACCCAGGTACTGGTCAATTTTTGGATGTCCGTATTCTGATCAGGCTTTGTTATGTCTATATTCTGACTTAAGATTTGATATGTCCATATTCTGGTTAAGCTTTCATATGTCCATATTCGGACATAAGCTTTGATATGTCCACATTCTGGCTCTAGCTTTGATATGTCCATATTCTAGTCAAGTTTTGCTATGTCAATATTCTGGCTCAAACTTTGATATGTCCATACTCTTGTCAAGCTTTGATATGTCCATATTCTAGTCAAGCTGTGATATGTCCATATTCTGGCCCTAGCTTTGAAATGCCCATATTCTAGTCAAGCTTTGATATTTCCATATTCTAGTCAAGCTTTAATATGTCCATATTCTGGTCAAGCTTTGATATGTCCATATTCTAGTCAAGGCTTTAATATGTCCATATTCTGTTCAAGCTCTTTGATATGTCCATATTCTGATCAAACTTTGATATGTCCATATTCTGGTCAAGCTTTGATATGTCCATATTCTGGTCAAGCTATGATATGTCCATATTCTAGTCAAGGCTTTAATATGTCCATATTCTGGTCAAGCTTTGATATGTCCATATTCTGGTCAAACTTTGATATGTCCATATTCTGGTCAAGATTTGATATGTCCATATTATGGTCAAGCTTTGACATGTCCATATTCTGGTCAAGCTATGATATGTCCATATTCTAGTCAAGCTATGATATGTCCATATTCTGGCCAAACTTTGATATGTCCATATTCTAGTTAAGCTATGATATGTCCATATTCTAGTCAAGCTATGATATGTCCATATTCTGGTCAAGCTATGATATGTCCATATTCTAGTCAAGCTATGATATGTCCATATTCTGGTCAAGCTATGATATGTCCATATTCTGGCCAAACTTTGATATGTCAATATTCTGGTCAAACTTTGATATGTCCATATTCTGTCTCAAGCTGTGAAAATCTACTTTCTCATTTGTCCACCAAGTTATCATCTCTAGACTATTTCTCGTTCCGTCCGAAGTTTCGTACATTTACTTGTGATTTCTCATGTTGAAAGTGTATCGTACACGGTAATAGGTGGTCACTAAAATCGTGATGAGGAAACCTCTTGAATATAAAAATATATTAATGAATTAAAATAAAATTACCCCTACCAAAAAATCACCAATTAATGTCTAAAAGAAAAAGGAATAAAATATGAACAATATAAAGGATTTTACTAGCTCCGACGACTTCGATTTCGTAAATGGTTTCTCTATTTTTGGTATTCTTGAAGCACTTGTAATTGATGCATTTGTGTTCATAGGAGGAACCAGCAGCAACACACTTCCCGTTAATTTCACATTCTGCAGAGAAGAAAGAGAGTAAAATAATACAAGCATCGATGAGTCGTTACAATCGTGAAGCAAAAGAAACATGTTACACTGCTAAATTGTCACCGCTGTAGAGCTGCCTTTACCCAACAACAACCAGTTGGTTTGTTTCATCATATTGTTGCATCATGGCAGTTAGAAAATCTTCAATATCAGCTACCCTGCCCATACAATAACCTGCACCAGGTGAGTATACTGATAGACCACTTTGTGTGCTAGTTATGAATTAGTTCACACCCTATCACACATACTATTTCAATGCACCTTGACAGGACATCACATTAGGTACCCCCCCCCCCCCCCCAAAAAAAAAAAAAAAAAAAAAAAAAAATTCAAAGACTTCTCTTCCCGACTGTAAATTTGTGTATTTCGTGTTCGATAATTGCAAGGACAGTGGGGTATTCATGTCTTCTCTTGCACACAGAACCGTGCATGATGGCGTCCAGAGGCTCTAAGGGATGGGAACATCACATGGCTAGAAGAAATAAGGTTTACACAAGAACTGTCTTGCAGGGAAAACAAGAACTGAGATGCAGTGAACACAGGAAGCCACGGCGGGGAGGGGTTAAAGTGCTAAGATCCACGGTACTAGGCTACAACTTTACGAGGTGAGAGAGGAAAGTGATCTTCTTCTCTGTTATTTACATTTTCTAAACTCTTCGAGTAAGGTACCCGTTTTTTCAGCAGAATTCACTTTAAAATGCCAATCTGTGATAGGAACCATATTTGCTTTATCGTCATGTCAAAGCCACACCACTACACTAACGATGCCTCCATAATTACCATAGGAAGACTTAAAGACAGGAAATCTCTCTCTCTCTCTCTCTCTCTCTCTCTCTCTCTCTCTCTCTCTGCGATCAGGACTCAATCAGAGTAGGACTCGAGACTTTCATACGAAGACAGCTGTCTGTTTAAGCCTGTTAGACCCAATCCGATTGAGTACCCGTTAAAACGTAGCACTGTGTTCTGCGCCAGTGGCCCAGTGCATCCGATTTCATCCAGCATTTTTTTCAGGTTTCCTTTCCGTAGCCTTTGATTGTCCCCAATCTTCCTGCAAGGCAGTAGTTGATCTTTTCTGTAGGGGGATCTTGCACGATCAAGATAACAGTGTGCAATAAAAGAAATAAATTAAATAATAAAACAAATACAACGATCAAATGATACTTTACCTCTCTTCCAGTGAATCACATCACCCCAAAGACAAGCATGTATGACACATTTTGAATACGGAAGTCCAGGATGGTGGAAGAAAGTTGCGTGATCAAATATAGTTCCATTAATAGAGCATTGATCTGTTAAATAAATAGATATCACGGTTAGCTTCAGTTATAGCTTGAATGATAAACAATATTCATAATATTTTGACCAAATAAAATAACCAAGAAATGCTAAAAAGGTGTAGCAAGAAAGACTGGCAGTGATAATAAATGTTGGTTATGTGTTGCGTGCTCTGAAGCGATTCAGTAACAACAACTATCCTACAGTGGTCCCCATTGGAAAATTGGGAGCAAGAACAAGCAGGTGGGGAAGATTGGAGAAAGGGATGAACAGTGGAGGCCAGATTTGGGGTACCCTGCAAGGGATTTTAATGGATCTCGAAAGAGGGAGGAACATTGCTAAAGTGCCACAACGCGTGTATGCCGTTTACTGCTTAGTTCGTCTGTGTTAAGGAAACAAAAGAAAAGATAGTTGTGTTAGTATAATGAACTTGTGGTCATCATTAATTGAGTACTATAAAGAGCTGAAGTTCTCAGTAAGACCACAAACGTAAAATATTTGTGAGGTTCTCTTCACGTCTTTTTGCGAATAAGGGATCTGTTATTAAACGAGAGCATCCATATTTTTTCACGACATTGCCTGTATCACTACAACCATTCTTTCTCATCACGTCATAACTCCAGATTGTCTCTGGAAAAAATATTTCATGTGCCCATTTTCAAAACTCGGATGAATGCCAAAGTCATTATCTTCAGATCGGTTTTACAATAGTTGTAGATGTGCGCTGGACTACCAAGGCAGGAGATCATGGGGCTAATAAACCACAAGACGTGGCTGCTACACGAAGAGAAAGGTGTTTCATTCAAAAGTGACTTCTCAACCGTGAATGGGCTGGTAGATCATTGATGTGTTCACAGCTAGCAGTTCTTGTTAGTCGATGTTGAATGGCTCTTTGTTTTATAGCAGCTCCTCCAGTTTATATATCAAATCTACAAGTATGTGCCAGCCCAGAGTGACCTCACTATTTGTCTTTTTGTTTGTAAATAATGTCACCATTAATATTTTCTATCCTTTTTTAAGCCAGGTACTCATTTTTAAGTTTTGTTAGACTAAGGTGTGTCGAGATGTGAATGAACTATATACGTTAGAACTAAGAAGCAGTCCCTTAAATAAATTTCACAAACACAAAAATTATATTTTTCTAACTACTTATGAGAAAACAGTGATTTTTCTTACCTCTGTTGTTACTTTTTCATAACTTTTTTTACTTTAACTCTAGCGTACACATTTCCCAACTTCACACCGCTTATCTTTTTTGCATTATTGTGTAAATTTCATACCTTGTTTCATTTTATCTCTCTTGTGCTATTGTACCTATTTTGTATCTTGAATATCTTTCCTTTAAATTTATTATAACCTCACTGTGGCTGTCCTTACCATCAGTATGTCTCTTTTCGATGACCTCAACTGGTAAAGCTGATGTTGACACAAAGATTGTCGCAAAAGCAGCGCACAGAATGAAGCCAATCTGGGAAACGATTGAAGAGTTTAAGTTTAAAACTCTCAACTTTTTAATCAACATAAAATGCATAAAACGTTTCCTTCTCACGGTTGTTTTTCACTGATAGTTTCGTTGATTTCCTTATTTGTGTCTTTTCAGAAAAATAATAAAAAAAACAATTCTTTCTTCGCTTATACATTCGGAGTAATTAATAGAAGCTGCGTGTTAAAACGTAAAACCTTTTGTGGTTAAAAATTGAATATTGAGTCACCCGATAGTCTTAGATTTGCTAATATTTGGTATTTCTGTTCTCTTTCTTCTTCGTCTTTCATCACTTCCTTTTCTCTCAGTTGAAGGTGTTGAGGGAGATACAATGTTCTTATTTTCACCCTTTTGGCGTCTTCACTCATTGTTAATTGATGTTATTGTAGCGTTTCTTTGATGTCGTCTGTCCATTTTACTTTGGGTTTGCCTTTTCCTATATTTCTGTTACGAGAATTCAGTACTAAAATATCACTCATACATAAATATTTACATTAGCTAAACATTTTACTTTTTGTTTGTGGTGTCACAAATTGAAACCACTGCCATAAAAAAATACCCATTTTAAGAATGAGGGACATGTACTATTTTTTTATAGACTCTCTCTCTCTCTTTCTCTCTCTCTCTCTCTCTCTCTCTCTCTCTCTCCGCGATCAAGACTCAATCAGAGTAGATTCCAGACTCTCTCATGAAGTCAGCTGTCTGTTTAAGTGAATAAATTGCCCGATATAGTTTCTCTTCCAGGGAGGTGGGTTGGACCACATTGCTCTTCTCAAGACTGTGGACTGGGGGCAATCATGTGGAACGTGTTTTGTAGTAATATTGTCCAGTGTACAGTGGTGTAGGCTGTTGGTACCTATTTTGAATTTGGTCAACATGTGATTTCTGATTCTATTGTGGCCAGTGCGTAGGTGAAGTATGATGACTTGATCTCTCCTTGATAGTTGGTAGTTTTCATTTTTCATGGAACTGACCTTTAAGGATGGATTTGGCTTCATCATAACTGAGCGGATGGTTCTCTTGTGGTAATCTTCCTCCCTCTTTATCTAATTTGTCTGCGCGTTCGTTCCCGTGTATATTACAGTGTGATGGTATCCACTGAATGACTACTCTCTGAAAGTTATTGCATAGTTGGTCCAGGGTTGTTCTCAAGTCAACTAGTTCATTGTTGTTGGGGCCTTTTAGAGCTGATAGTACTGACAGCGCATCAGTCAGAATCACCAATTTATTGTGCATGTTATTTTTGTTTTGAGCAGCCAGTGTTGCAGCATCTCTTATGGCCTCAGTTTCTGCTTTAAATTTGTTTGAGAATTTCCCAGTAGCTATTGACTTGTTGATTTTGTCCTGGTTATTCAGCGTCAAGAACACACCTCCCCCTCCATTTCTGGTGGCATATTTAGCAGAGCCATCTGTGTATATGTGGGACCAAGAGTCCTGTGGGTAGGTATCGTGTACGTGATTTTCTGCTACGTGTTTTCTTTCTGTGTCTGTTTGGGTGCCTTTTTTGATGATTCATGTTATATTTTCCTTAAGTTTTGGTATTTTATGTTTTCCACGAGGAGACACATCAGATGGGCCCAAGGGTTTCGATATTGTTTGGAAAAGTACTGAGTCTCCAGTAGTTAGTTCATTGGAAATTGCAGCGAAGCTGCTGCACTTTAGTCGTACAATTCCGAAACCAGTTATTCTTTGGCACATGGGGTGGCTAAGGAGCCTTTTATATTTCTCCGCTTGTTGCAATACTTTAGTGACCCGTCTATCATCTAAGGGTTGTAAACCCGTTACTGTTTCTAGAGTCTTGATAGGTGTAGATTTCATAGCACCAGTGATGATATGGGGCAGCTTGGTTCTGTGTTCTATTAATTTTGCTAAAGGTGTGATTTGGAGGCTATAGCCCAGGATGTGACTCTAAAACTGATCTGACTCTTCCTACGTACACTCATTTCAAGATATTTCTGTCTGCTCCCCAGTCCGTTCCTGCCAATTTCTTCATAATATTTCTTCGTTTTCTGGCTTTTTTCTTGCTCTGTCTATCTGATTTTTCCAAGTCATTCTGCGATTCATGGTGACGCTAAGATATGTTGGGTTTTGGTCAATAGGGAGTATATGGTCATTTATCTTCAAGATGCAGAGAGTGTGTTTCTTGATAGGCTGAAAATTGTATATGTAGTTTTTTTTTCCGTTAATTGGTAATAACAAGGTGTTCGTCCATTTTACAAGTTCCCCTAGGGCATCTTGCATCCTGGATCCAGCCGCCGACACACTTTCCTCGCGAGCCTATAACACCAGATCATCTGCGTATATTGCTGCGTGTATTCTGGATGGAATGTCCATTACGATGTCATTTATGAAAATGAAAAAATGTATTGGGGACAAGACTCCGCCTTGTGGGGCACCTTGTTTGATAGAGACCTTCTTACTTAGTTGACCTAGAACTTGTACTCTGGCCGTTCTATCCTGAAGGTATTGAGAGATCCAATTAAATAAACGACCATGGACGCCAAGTCTAAAAAGCTTGTTCTTTAAATCCTCTCGTCATACCCTATCAAAAGCCTTCTCCATGTCGACCCACACTGCCAGTGTGTTTCTTTTCTTGTAGAGCATCCTCTATTTCCTGTGCAATGTAGGTGACCAGGTCTTTAGTTCATCTGTGCTGACGGAAGCCACTTTGTTGTGGTACGATTTGTTGTTTTGTCTCCAAATGCCACATAAGTCTTCTGTTAACCAGCCTTTCCATGAGTTTACTCAGGCAGCTCAGTGGGCTAATGGTCTATAGCTACTTGGGTCTAGTGGGTCTTTTCCACACTTGAGGATGGGCACCAAAATAGCTTCTTTCCAGATTGCTGGCACATGACCTCTCTTCCAGCTAGCATTTATTATCCTTAGAAGCTGGTTCTTGGCTTTCTGTCCGAGATTTAGGAACATTTCGTTGGTGATTCCATCTTTACCAGGGGAACCTTTGAGCTTCAATCCTTTGAGGGCAACATCTAATTAAGTTGAGGTAAAGATGGTAGTCTGCTGATCTTCTGGTGCTAAAGGCATGTGTTTTGCATCTTGGTTTTTCCGTCTTGCAGCTTTCTGTTTGCCTATTGGAATGTTTATTCTACTAATGTTTTTGTAAGTCTCTATCAGTAGATTTGCTGCCCATTTGCCTGTGAGGATGTTCTGATTGTGTGTTAATGATATTGAATGTCGGCAGTTGTTTTCGTCGCTCAGAGCTTTCGCAAGTGTCCAAAGTTTATGACCATTTTTGTCTAAATTAAGGCTCTCTATTATGTTTATCCAGCTCTGTTTTGCTGATATCATGACCTCACGTCTGTATTTGGTCGAGGCTGCTTTGTAGGCAATATTGCTCTCTGTGCTGTGTGATGTTTCAGCTAGTTCTCTTGCAGAGTCCAGTTCCTCTTCGAGTCTTTGTATTTCCTTGATCCAGTATGGCTTGTAGTTTCTTCTTGCACATCTAGGAATGTATTCATTAGCAGCTCTCAGGATTTTATTACTAGACTCAAGACATCTTCATCCACAAATGACGAAATATTTACAAGATTGGAACTAAAATGCTATTTTGAGATCAGAATAAACGGCTGTGTTCTTTTCAAAGGGATCCGGTAAATGAATCTTTACAACTTGTTTTATATTTTATTGTTCTGATCAGCCAGATGTTGATTTACTTAGAAATAATTTGGATAATTGTGGAGTTCGGGAATGTCCATCCCGAATGTAAAACGGTGGATGGGGTGGAAGAATCAGAAATGATCAACGACATCAAAAAGCGAAAACAACAAAGTTTGTGGTACACATGAGGCATAATTAGGACACGAAATACGAATATGGCAGACCACCGAGAAAGAGATTGGAGCCCGTCATCACGTAATATTCCAAAGAAAGCCATGGAGATTTAAATATGGACAATAGACAAGAAAACATAACAGAAAATTGAAGTCTTTGAAATGAGGATTTATAGAAGAATAGGTAGAATTGGATGGAAAGACAAGAAAACAAATGATGACGTCTTAAAGCAACTAAAAATTAAAAGAGAACTGCTAAGCATAATTAGAACCAGAGAAATGAAATTTTGGGGACATGTTAAAAAACATAACAACCTACTAAAAGTAATATTGTAAGGGAAAATGGAAGGTAATAGAGGGAGACCAAGGCTAATATGGACAAGTAACATCAAAAGATGGACAGGTCAGCCTATGACAACATGCACCATCAAAGCAAGAGGCAGAACGGAATGGCGCTCCATGGTAGCCAACCATAGATGCGGAGACGGCACTCAATAATGATGAATTGCTGAGTTTCGTGTCCCAACTAATTTCTGCTAAACAAGTAATACTCCCCATTGACCGGACATACTTGAATTATGAACTGTCTCTAGCTTGTGTGCTTTGAATTTAATTGTTTTTCAACAAGGTTTACGGTTAGGATTAGGTTGGAGATGGAGCCGCGATAGTTCAGTTGTTAGTGAACTGGACTACACAGGTCAAGAGGTCGGGTTCGATACTGATCGATGGCTTCCGAGTTCACCAAAGCCTTAAAAGGGTATCCAATTTTTTCGGGGAAAGTAAAGCAGCACGGACGTAACATCGACCACATTACCCCAAAAGTCATGTTCTGAAGGTCTGTAAAAATTATGGCCACTCACAGCATATTCCCGATACGCCACTTGGCGTGACGGGGTTCATTACTTACTTTAGGTTTAAGGTTGGTTGAGGCTATTCCAAACACTAAATCTAACCAATGGGATCTTCTAATAACAGATTTGAGAGCAACTGAATGAAGAACAAGGGGTCATTACTCCGTGTTATTATATGTTAACAGATCCCAACTATGTCTTTATGTGCACTGGTCAGCTTCAAAATAGTTTCAAAAAGATCTACGTCACACTTTGAACGAGTTTCATGTTTCATAACTTTCATCAGATGTTAAAATATATCCATCCTGCGACGTCCATGCACCTCAATGTTGAAACATTTCCTTATTACTTCAGTTACCTCGGATGTCATGTTTATTTGTACACACATAGCCTCATAGTCAAAGTTAAACTCATTTTAATTGTTATTTTACAACACGCCGTGTACTTATCTAAAACTGTTTACTTGACCTCAGTTTTTCGTCCCATCCATTTATAGTAATAATAAATTATTATCATTATTATTATTGTTAATATTATTGACATCGAAAAGTCATGAACCTGATAGGGCTGTCATCTTGAAATGACAATACGCTAAAGGGCCACAACAATTACTCGACAGATATAACTTTCTGATCATCAGATTACTTCCCCTGGCAAGGCTTTAATTATAAAGAGTTTGAAATCACTTAAATCTGTGGCGCTATAACCTGTCTCTGTGATAAGTATTACTATTTTGTTTGTTACATTTATTTCATGTTATTCGATGACTCTTTCTATTTTTGTGTGTGTATTTTCTTTTATGTGATCGTAGTTTTGTAGCAGAATCCTCAATGTGACGCTGTTAGTTGGCATTTGCTTTGACATTTTAACTAAAAGACCCAGCGCCCACTCGACTGTACGGTTAATGGTTACCGAATTTTTCTTTTGTTACTTGCTTTTTTGGACACTCTTTTTTAGTTGAAACAAGTTAAAATCTCTAGCGAAATATTTATTTTTACAGAATTTGACTTTAGGCAATGGTATTCGATTACTTTGTAGTAAAAATAAAAGATTTTCGTGAGATATCGCTTTCCTTTACTTTCGGAGACGATACCAGGAAATCGCCTTATTTCACAAGACGATTTATATCAAGGTATTTACTGAGATAAACAAATGAAAAAACGATTAGAGGCCGCAAAGATGGGATTTTTCAGAAGATTGTTGAGAGTTCCCTGGACAGCTAAAAAGACCAATGAGGAAATTCTCAAATAGCCCAACACATAAATGGAGCTCCTAAAAATAAACATCAGACTGAAACAATTAATATTTTTTCGGGTACATCATGATAAGATGAAAGTTGAAATACTTGATTACACCTGGCAAAATACAGGGAAAGAGAGATCGGGGACGACAAGGAGAAAAGATGCTAAATAGCTTTGTTTCGTGACATGGAAAACAGTCAACAATAGAGAATTGATACTAAGCATTGTGGATAGAATCATTTGGAAGACCGTGATCGCCTACGCCAACCGGTATGGCACATGATGATAATAATGACTTACAGCAAATAATTTTTTAATTGATTCTAATATTTGTAACTAATCATATGACAACGCTTTAATATTATTCGATTGAGTTTTAGTCTTGGCGTAAATTAAAAAAGACTAGCTGTCTAAACTCATTCTTAATCAAAATTAAAATAAAAATACAATTAAATCTTATTACTTAATCAAATTAATAGTTTGAAAAGAACGACACTGTAATGTTAAGTTAGTGTAACTTCTTAAATAAATTATCTTACCATGTTGGAAGGCGCTTCTACACTATTACTTCACAACAGTTGCCACTCTTATATTTATATTTGCATCATGTTTACCTGTATTTTTTACCTTTTACAGTAATTGTATTTTTTGACAAACATGAGTAAATCTGATGGGATTACTGTCACTCGTCGTGTACAGTTTTCTTTTGGGCCACACACAATAACTGCCCAACAACAGCTGCTGTGATGTAACCAAGGAGGAATGTCCTCAGTGTCAACTTGCCATTTGGTTCGTTAGGTTAGTTAATAATTCACCAGCTTGTAGGCCTATGACCTTTGACACACACACACACACACACACACACACACACACACACACACGCACACACACACACACAGACACACACACACACACACACACACACATATATATATATATATGTATGAATTCAGAAACATTTGTGTCCCATCAATAGGAGAAAAAAATGTATGGATAATGGGGAAGTAACAGAAATACTCAAGGAAGAAAGGGAGGACGCCTTGCGCAATATGAAACCAGGAAAAGGCCGTGCCCAGATAATATAAGTAAAGAAAATATTGATGACGAGGAAGATTTTTTGAAAAAGATAATTATAACAAAATTATTGAATGATATCAATATATACATACATATATATTTATCATCATCATCATCATCATTTTAGGCCATGCAATGAGGAGAGAACAGATGGAATATATTGTAACTACTGGGAAAATTAAGAGACGATGAGATAGAGGGAAGCAAAGTGAAAATATACCAGGCAGTTACGGCTTGGCAGAAGGTCAACAAAAGAAATGATAAGTAACGGTCGAGATCGAAAGTAGTAGAGAGACACGATCACCTACGCCAGCAGGCCCGGTACTTGATTATGATCATGATATGTATGTGTGTGTATATATATATATATATATATATATATATATATATATATATATGTATATATATATATATATATAAATATATATATATATATATATATATATATATATATATATATATATATATATATATATACCAGATGAACTAATACAATCAATCTGTATGTACTATCAAATAAATAATCTGGTGCAACTGAATGCGATGATCATCGCACAATAAACATTATGAGTCACATGGCTAAGACATTACAAAGAATCATTATGTGAAGAGTGCGTAACAAAATCAGACAAAAATTAATGGTGAACATTGTCGTTTTCTTGGAGGTAAGGGTACAAACAATGCTATATGCATCATAAGATCTTTAATAGAAAGAACCACAAAGGTGAAAACAGACCTATGTTTCATAGATTATACCATAGCATTTGACAAAGTAAAGCACCAAGAATTAATCAAGGTTTTAGAAGGCATAAACGTTGACAGCAAAGATCTAAGAATAATAAAGAACATGTACTTGTAACAAGTTTCATTAATGGATGCTTACGCAGAATAAAGGGATGGAAATGGCAGGACAAAGTCATGGACTTACGTGGAATTATGGAAATGTACCGATCAAATACCAGTGAATAAAGAGATACAGCGAAGACGATGGCAATGGATAGGACACACACTACGGAAGCCAACTGAGAGTATTACACAACACGCCCTTTTTTGGAATCCCCAGGGGCAAAGACAAAGAGGAAGACCAAGGAATTTTTGGAGAAGACAGATCGAAGCATAGATGAAGATGATGGGGAAGGCATGGAATGATCTTAAAAGGATTGCAAAAAACAGAACGACTTGGAAAGTGTTTGTTGAAGACATATGCTCCACTGGGAGCTAAAAGGTAGAAGAAGAAGAGAAAGACTTGTAACAAGTGGAACAATGTTAAAACAGGTAAATGAATTTAAATATTTGGGAACTTTGTTAACCTCAGACGGAAGATGTACAAAAGAGGTGAGATGCAGAATGGCTCAGGCAAAAGCAGCTTTCCAAAAATTAGGAAGATACTATGTAACTCATTTTTTTAATAGAAACAAGAAAAAGAGTTCTTAAATGTTATGTACAGCCAGTCTAATGGATGTGTATCATGGACAATAGGACTGCAGTCAAGAAAATCACTGGAGTCTGTAGAAATGTGGTTTTACAGAAGAATGTTGAGAATACCATGGACAGCTAAGAAGAGTAATAAACACGTTCTGAAAGAGTCCAAAGCAATGAGAGAGCTAATATCCAATATTAGGAAGAAACATTCATCATTTTATGACCATGTAATGAGAAGAGAACAGCAGGAATATATTGTAACATTTGGGAAAATTGAGGGATGAACAGATAGAGGGAAGCAATGAGAAAAGTTACTAGACAGCTTAAGAGAATGGCTTGGCAGAAGGTCAACAACAGAAATGATAAATAACTGTCGAGATCGAAAGTTGTAGAGAGACATGATCACCTACGCGTGCAGACATGGTACTTGATGATGATGACAGTCAATATATATATATATATATATATATATATATATATATATAGTAGCCTCTGTTAGTCGTAGATGACTATGGATTTTGCATCTCCTCTAGAAATGTTATTTGTTATTATATCTTTCCTGTTGTCGTGTATTCTTTTTTTCTATGAATCTGTCTGCTTCTTGTTTGAGTTAGAGCTTTAGAGTATTTCCAACGATTACGGTATACAGCTATTTCTTCCTAGGCTGCAGTGTTTAATATCCGGAGTCTTCATATCACGTTTACACATGTCTACACATTGACATTTTGGGCTATTCCTAGATCTTTTGTCATCTGCAAGTTCTCCATAGTGTATATATTTTTGTTTACGGCAATCGTGCATACGTTGCCCTTAGCCTAGTCATCGTAACCTTCATTGTTTGAGCAGCGTGTAGATGTTCGGGAGGCCTGTGTGAGTCAGGACCTCCTCGTTTGTCACTTTATCCTTTCAGGAGATACCAAGAATAAGGCGCAGATATCGCATATGGAATGCATTTACCCTTCTCTCCTGTTTTGCATAAGTTATCCATGATTCGCTTCCATAGAGGCGGATACTAATGATGGAGGAATTGTAAACCGCACATTTTGTTTTTATTGTTAATTTGCTATTTTTCCAAACACGCACAGAAAGACAGGCAAGGTGGTTATAGCTTTACCTATGCGGGTCTCAATTTCTGTATCTAAAAATAGTTTGTCGTTGATGGTGAACCCCTGGTAGATATACTGCTGCACAACATCAAGTTTGTAATTGTCGATAAAGATGGCAGGTCTTCGACGTCTTGAACGAGTATGTTAGTTTTCTGCAAAGTTTTTGAAGTCTCTGCAGGCACGCGAAAGCAATCTAACATGCTCTGGAGTTCATCCTGACTTTGTGTAACAAGTGCAGATTCGTAAGCAAAAAATAATTCTCTAATAGTGATATGTCTGATTTTGGACCTTGTCTTTAGTCTTGCAAGATTGAACAACCGACCATCAGATCTAGTATGAAGATAAGACTCCTCTGTTCGCATTTGAGAATGTATGTTTTAAAAGAACAGCGAAGAAGATTCCAAATAGAGTCGGAGCAAGAACGCATCTCTACTTCACACCACTGAGTATGCTGAAGGCTTGTGATGTGCCTCCGTCGTATTGAATGGTACTCTTCACATCCTCATGAAACGATTTGACTAGTGACATCACAGTATGTGGGTAGCTTACATTAGATTGTATTTTGAAGTAGCTGACTAGGTCAAAGGCCTTTGTAAAATAGATAAAGGCGATGAAGAGAGGCTTTGTCTGCTCTCTAGATTTTTCCTGAAGCAGACGTCAATAGAAAATCATGTCTGCGGTTGAATTTCCGGATATAAAGCCGCATTCTAATTCAGGATATACGCGTTCTGCGAGACTTTATTAGCCTTTCTATATTGACTCTTGTTGATATTAGGAAAAATAACGGGACAAAAGAAGACATATTCTGCATGAGAACATTAATCGAAAAGTACACAGAATTAAACAAACCAATATATGCCTGCTTCATAGACTACACCTAAGCTTTTGATAGAGCACACCACAAACAATTTATAGAATGTCTAAAAGAGAAACATCTAGATGACATGGACATACGACTAATATGTAATCTATACTAGGAGCAAACAGCAATAATAAAATATAACAAAGAGTTCTCTACACCCATTGATATAAAAAGAGGAGTAAGTCAATGAATGCATCCTATCACCAAGCTTGTTCAATCTATACACTGAGCAAATCTTTAAAAAAACATCACAGAGATGCCAGGCCTACAAATTAATGGAAAGATAATCAATAACCTTAGATATGCTGATGATACTGACCACTAGCAGAAAATCCTAAAGATCTACAACAATTCCTTAATGAGATAAGCATGACAAGCAAAAGATATGGACTGGATATAAATATCATAAAGACTAAAACTATGATCATAAACAAAGAAAGTACTCAAAACCCACAAGTGGATAACAAAATTGAAGGAATATACCTGGACACAGTTCAGAACTACAACTACCTTGGACATACTATAACCAGTGATGGAAAATGTACAACTGAAAGAAACAAAAGTATAGGGATGTCAAAAAGTAATTTTAATGTCATGAAGAACATACTAATATCAAAGCAAATAACACCAGTGCTAAAACTAAGAATAGCAAAATGTTATGTCTTCTCAACATTCCTATATCATTCAGAAACATGGACATTAGACAAGAAAACAGAACAGAGAATTGAAGCCTTTGAAATGTGGATATATAGAATAATAGGTAGAATTGGATGAAAGGAAACGAAAAGAAACGATGAAGTTTTAAAACAACTAAAAATGAAAAGAGAACTACTTAACACAATTCAAAAAAAGACAAATGCGATTTTTGGGGCATGTTAAAAGACACAACAGCCTACTAAAACTAATCCCGGAGGGGAAAATACAAGGTAAGAGAGGGAGACCAAGACTAACATGGAAGAGTAACATCAAAAGATGGACAGACAAGCCTATGACAACCTGCACCATCAAAGCAAGAGACAGAGCAGAATGGCGCTCCATGGTAGACAACCTTCGTTGCGGAGATGGCACGTGATGATGATGATAATGTTGATTCTGTCGAAGGTCCTGCCGATGATGCTGAGTAAGCAGAAATTCTTTGTAGTTGTTGAAACCGCTTCTGTCTCCTTTATTTTTGTAGAGAATTCCAATCACTGAGTCTCTCATATCTTGAGGAATGGTTTTCTCTTTCCAGCATTGATGTTGTACCCCAAGCAAATGTAACTGACCACTTTTGCAGAATTTGATCGGATCGGGAGAGATCCAATTTCATCTTGGCGCCTTGGGGGCCAAGCTATCTGTGGCCTTACTAAGTTCTACTACAGTTGGTTCAACGTCTAACGCTTCCATATGTGGGAGACATTGGATGGCGTCAAGGGTGTTTGGTGTAACAGTGTTGTCTATGGAATAACATGTTTAAAACTGCTCCACCCATCTTTCCAGCTGTTTGCCTCTTTCAGTTATTTTATCCCCAGTGAATGACTTTAGTAATAGTGTATTTTGTTGGTCGGAGGAGGACATTCTTTATGCCACCATAGATTTCTCTTAGATTCCCTGTTTGAGATGCACCCTGGATTATGTCGCTAAGCTTGAGCCAATACTCATTTGCGCAGCGTCGAGTTGATTACTGGACTTTGTTTCTGAAAGACTGTAGAATATTCGCATTAGGTGCGCAGTTGTGATCTAAGAAGGCCGCACGTTTAGTTTCGATTACGGGTGTCATAACATGAGAGTTAGCTTCAAACCAATCGTAAATGCCAGTTTTTCAAAGATACTATCAGCATTGTTGTAGATGACATTGCGGAGCTGTTCCCATTTTTCCTCAGCGCTTTTGCCGTGTTCTTGTGTACTTAGTGACTCCTTCAGGGTGATGTTGAACTGCTCAACCGATCAAGAATGTGTTAGCTTGCTCGTGTCTATACATGGTTATTTCTTTACCTGCTTGGCGTAGCGAAACCACTTGGTGGTTGCTTGGTTTTGCAGCACTTGTGAATGGTTCAAGTCGCAGTCTGCACTGTGGTATGGCTACGTTAGGATTGCAGGTTTGAGGAGGGCGTCTAACAAGTATCAAGTCCAGCCCATGCCAGTGGTTCGATCGTGGGTGCCTCTAAGATACTATATGCTGAGGCTTAATTTAAAAAAAGAAGTACTTGTCACGCACAGGTTGTGGTAGGTGCAAAACTCTATTAAAAGTCGTTGGCCGTGGTCATTAAATTTACCAACTCCAAAGTGACCGAGATAACTTAACCACGAATTGTGGTTTGCACCAATTCTAGCATTGAAATCCCCTAGTTGAACAGTGTGATCTTGTTCTGGTATGCTATCCATGACTTCTGACAAATGTTCCTAGAAATTGTCCTTGGTTTCAGATGAAGAGCACAAGGTCGGAGGGTATACACTATGGAGGTAACTAGTCCTGCTGTTTTATTTATGAGAAGTATTAACCGCTCTAATGTATTTTGACCAAGTATAACCAGACCATTCAGAGATTTCTTTCTTAGCAAATCCCACACTGTGTTCTCTTATATCGTCGCTGCTCTTTCCTTACCAATAGAACACGTAGTCCGCCTCGTTCAGATTACCTGAGTCTGCCAAACGGGTCTCTTGAAGTGCAGCTATATCCACCTGAAGCGTTTTCAGATCATTATTGATTATGGGTATCTCTCTAACGTCGTTTATGTCGTGCACATTGTCAGACAGGCCCGCTTGCATTGTGCGGACGTTCCAGCAACCCAATCGTAGGTAAAGTTTCTTGTTTGTTGCTCTCACTTGTGTGGCAGGTGTGGATGGTAATAGTCTGAATTCGGGTTTTCTGCAAACCCCATATACCCAATGGGGAAAACAAGCAGTGACTTTAAGCGGACGGTAGATATCCAATGAAGTTGATAGACTTCTCCCACAGTGGAAAGCAGCCCCTTGAGTCATGCCCTACGCCAAATGGGCAGAATGTCTTATAACCGGTAACTGCTGCTTCCCATGTTGTGTTGACACCAAAATGGTGAAGCTGACGTGTCCTGGCCAGGGCGCGAGCTTGGGCAGAAAGGAAAGAGACAAGTTGTTGACCTTACAACATGTTTCTTCTGTCCACGCAGATGAGCGACCCAAAGGTCTAGCAGGGTAAGAACAGTTTGGAGCCAACTGCGTTGCAGGAGTTGCCAGAGCAATGTTGAAATCAACACTGAACTGCCTCAAGGACTAGGATATTATGTATATATATATATATATATATATATATATGTATGTATATATATATATATATATATATATATATATATATATATATATGTATATATATATATATATATATAGAGAGAGAGAGAGAGAGAAAGAGAAAGGAGAGGTATGTGGAAAGGGAAAGAGAGACAGAGGAGGAAGAAATGGAAGAACAAGTATAAGGATATTGTGGGAGCAAGGCGCCTGGCAGTAAAAGAGCGGATAACTACACCAGAATTGGTGAACCAGAAACATCTTGACTCTACACCACCTCTTTGCAGTGCCTCTAGCAAAAGACTAAATGTTCTAATCTGGCAAAGAGAGTAAAGATCGATGATTGTAGGAACCTTTATTCAAAAATGCCATGTTAAAGTCGAATGTTAAATTCGAATATTAAATTCGAATGTTAAAGTCAATGTTAAAGTCAATGGTAAATGCGAATGTTAAAGTCAATGTTAAAGACGAATGTTAAAGACGAATGTTAAAGTCGAATGTTAAAGTCGAATATTAAATTCGAATGTTAAAGTCGAATGTTAAAGTCGAATGTTAAAGTCGAATGTTAAAGTCAATGGTAAATTCGAATGTTAAAGTCAATGTTAAAGACGAATGTTAAAGACGAATGTTAAAGTCGAATGTTAAAGTCGAATGTTAAAGACGAATGTTAAAGTCGAATGTTAAAGACGAATGTTAAAGTCGAATGTTAAAGACGAATGTTAAAGACGAATGTTAAAGACGAATGTTAAAGTCGAATGTTAAAGTCGAATGTTAAAGTCGAATGTTAAAGACGAATGTTAAAGTCGAATGTTAAAGACGAATGTTAAAGTCGAATGTTAAAGTCGAATGTTAAAGTCGAATGTTAAAGTCGAATGTTAAAGTCGAACGTTAAAGTCGAATGTTAAAGTCGAATATTAAAGTCAATGTTAAAGTCGAATATTCAAGTCAATGTTAAAGACGAATGTTAAAGTCCGAATGTTAAAGTCGAATGTTAAAGTCGAATGTTAAAGTCGAATGTTAAAGACGAATGTTAAAGACGAATGTTAAAGTCGAATGTTAAAGTCGAATGTTAAAGTCAATGTTAAAGTCGAATGTTAAAGACGAATGTTAAAGACGAATGTTAAAGTCGAATGTTAAAGTCGATTGTTAAAGTCAATGGTAAATTCGAATGTTAAAGACGAATGTTAAAGACGAATGTTAAAGTCGAATGTTAAAGTCGATTGTTAAAGTCGAATGTTAAAGACGAATGTTAAAGTCGAATGTTAAAGACGAATGATAAAGTCGAATGTTAAAGTCGAATGTTAAAGTCGAATGTTAAAGTCGAATGATAAAGTCGAATGTTAAAGTCGAATGTTAAAATCGAATGTTAAAGACGAATGTTAAAGTCGAATGTTAAAGTTGAATGTTAAAGTCGAATGGTAAAGTCGAATGTTAAAGTCGAATGATAAAGTCGAATGTTAAAGTTGAATGTTAAAGTCCAATGGTAAAGTCGAATGGTAAAGTTGAACGTTAAAGTTGAATGTTAAAGTTGAATGTTAAAGACGAATGTTAAAGTCGAATGTTAAAGTCGAATGATAAAGTCGAATGGTAAAGTTGAATGTTAAAGTTGAATGTTAAAGTTGAATGTTAAAGACGAATGTTGAAGTCGAATGTTAAAGTCGAATGGTAAAGTCGAATGGTAAAGTTGAATGTTAAAGTCGAATGGTAAAGACGAATGTTAAAGACGAATGTTAAAGTCGAATGTTAAAGTCGAATGTTAAAGTCGAATGTTAAAGTCGAATGTTAAAGTCAATGGTAAATTCGAATGTTAAAGACGAATGTTAAAGACGAATGTTAAAGTCGAATGTTAAAGTCGATTGTTAAAGTCAATGGTAAATTCGAATGTTAAAGAAGAATGTTAAAGACGAATGTTAAAGTCGAATGTTAAAGTCGATTGTTAAAGTCGAATGTTAAAGACGAATGTTAAAGTCGAATGTTAAAGACGAATGATAAAGTCGAATGTTAAAGTCGAATGTTAAAGTCGAATGTTAAAGTCGAATGTTAAGTCGAATGTTAAAGACGAATGTTAAAGTCGAATGTTAAAGTTGAATGTTAAAGTCGAATGGTAAAGTCGAATGTTAAAGTCGAATGTTAAAGTCGAATGTTAAAGTTGAATGTTAAAGTCGAATGGTAAAGTCGAATGGTAAAGTTGAACGTTAAAGTTGAATGTTAAAGTTGAATGTTAAAGACGAATATTAAAGTCGAATGTTAAATTCGAATGGTAAAGTCGAATGGTAAAGTTGAATGTTAAAGTTGAATGTTAAAGTTGAATGTTAAAGACGAATGTTAAAGTTGAATGTTAAAGTCGAATGTTAAAGTCGAATGTTAAAGTCAATGTTAAAGTCGAATGTTAAAGTCGAATGTTAAAGTCAATGGTAAATTCGAATGTTAAAGACGAATGTTAAAGACGAATGTTAAAGTCGAATGTTAAAGTCGATTGTTAAAGTCAATGGTAAATTCGAATGTTAAAGCCGAATGTTAAAGACGAATGTTAAAGTCGAATGTTAAAGACGAATGATAAAGTCGAATGTTAAAGTCGAATGTTTAAGTCGAATGTTAAAGTCGAATGTTAAAGTCGAATTTTAAAGTCGAATGTTAAAGACGAATGTTAAAGTCGAATGTTAAAGTTGAATGTTAAAGTCGAATGTTAAAGTCGAATGTTAAAGTCGAATGTTAAAGTCGAATGTTAAAGTTGAATGTTGAAGTCGAATGTTAAAGTTGAATGTTAAAGACGAATATTAAAGTCGAATGTTAAAGTCGAATGGTAAAGTCGCATGATAAAGTTGAATGTTAAAGTTGAATGTTAAAGTTGAATGTTAAAGACGAATGTTAAAGTTGAATGTTAAAGTCGAGTGGTAAAGTCGAATGTGAAAGTCGAATGTTAAAGTTGAATGTTAACGTTGAATGTTAAAGACGAATGTTAAAGTTGAATGTTAATGTCGAATGGTAAAGTCGAATGTGAAATTCGAATGTTAAAGTCGAATGTTAAAGTCGAATGTTAAAGACGAATGTTAAAGTTGAATGGTAAAGTCGAATGGTAAAGTCGAATGGTAAAGTTGAATGTTAAAGTCGAATGTTAAAGTTGAATGTTAAAGTTGAATGTTGAAGACGAATGTTATAGTTGAATGTTAAAGTCGAATGTTAAAGTCGAATGTTAAAGTCGAATGTTAAAGTCGAATGTTAAAGTCGAATGTTAAAGTTGAATGTTGAAGTCGAATGTTAAAGTCGAATGATAAAGTCGAATGGTAAAGTTGAATGTTAAAGTCGAATGTTAAAGTTGAATGTTAAAGTTGAATGTTAAAGACGAATGTTAAAGTTGAATGTTAAAGTCGAATGGTAAAGACGAATGTTAAAGACGAATGTTAAAGTCGAATGTTAAAGACGAATGTTAAAGACGAATGTTAAAGTCGAATGTTAAAGACGAATGTTAAAGTCGAATGTTAAAGTCGAATGTTAACGTTGAATGTTGAAGTCGAATGTTAAAGTCGAATGGTAAAGTCGAATGGTAAAGTTGAATGTTAAAGTCGAATGGTAAAGACGAATATTAAAGACGAATGTTAAAGTCGAATGTTAAAGTTGAATGTTAAAGTTGAATGTTAAATTCGATCGTTAAAGTTGAATGTTAAAGTTGAATGTTAAAGTTGAATGTTAAAGACGAATGTTAAAGTTCAATGTTAAAGTCGAATGGTAAAGTCGAATGTGAAAGTCGAATGTTAAAGTCGAATGTTAAAGTCGAATGTTAAAGTTGAATGTTAAAGTCGAATGGTAAAGTCGAATGTTAAAGTCGAATGTTAAAGTCGAATGTTAAAGTCGAATGTTAAAGTTGAATGTTAAAGTCGAATGGTAAAGACGAATGTTAAAGTCGAATGTTAAAGTCGAATGTTAAAGTCGAATGTTAAAGTCGAATGTTAAAGTCAATGGTAAATTCGAATGTTAAAGACGAATGTTAAAGACGAATGTTAAAGTCGAATGTTAAAGTCGATTGTTAAAGTCAATGGTAAATTCGAATGTTAAAGACGAATGTTAAAGACGAATGTTAAAGTCGAATGTTAAAGTCGATTGTTAAAGTCAATGGTAAATTC
Source organism: Megaustenia siamemsis (assembly GCA_032433765.1). Lineage (NCBI taxonomy): Eukaryota > Metazoa > Mollusca > Gastropoda > Stylommatophora > Ariophantidae > Megaustenia > Megaustenia siamemsis. Next base: position 23,291,478 of record JAVIAB010000108.1, on the reverse strand, counting down.
GAATGTTAAAGACGAATGTTAAAGTCGAATGTTAAAGTCGAATGTTAAAGTCGAATGTTAAAGTCAATGGTAAATTCGAATGTTAAAGTCAATGTTAAAGACGAATGTTAAAGACGAATGTTAAAGTCGAATGTTAAAGTCGAATGTTAAAGACGAATGTTAAAGTCGAATGTTAAAGACGAATGTTAAAGTCGAATGTTAAAGACGAATGTTAAAGACGAATGTTAAAGACGAATGTTAAAGTCGAATGTTAAAGTCGAATGTTAAAGTCGAATGTTAAAGACGAATGTTAAAGTCGAATGTTAAAGACGAATGTTAAAGTCGAATGTTAAAGTCGAATGTTAAAGTCGAATGTTAAAGTCGAATGTTAAAGTCGAACGTTAAAGTCGAATGTTAAAGTCGAATATTAAAGTCAATGTTAAAGTCGAATATTCAAGTCAATGTTAAAGACGAATGTTAAAGTCCGAATGTTAAAGTCGAATGTTAAAGTCGAATGTTAAAGTCGAATGTTAAAGACGAATGTTAAAGACGAATGTTAAAGTCGAATGTTAAAGTCGAATGTTAAAGTCAATGTTAAAGTCGAATGTTAAAGACGAATGTTAAAGACGAATGTTAAAGTCGAATGTTAAAGTCGATTGTTAAAGTCAATGGTAAATTCGAATGTTAAAGACGAATGTTAAAGACGAATGTTAAAGTCGAATGTTAAAGTCGATTGTTAAAGTCGAATGTTAAAGACGAATGTTAAAGTCGAATGTTAAAGACGAATGATAAAGTCGAATGTTAAAGTCGAATGTTAAAGTCGAATGTTAAAGTCGAATGATAAAGTCGAATGTTAAAGTCGAATGTTAAAATCGAATGTTAAAGACGAATGTTAAAGTCGAATGGTAAAGTCGAATGTTAAAGTCGAATGATAAAGTCGAATGTTAAAGTTGAATGTTAAAGTCCAATGGTAAAGTCGAATGGTAAAGTTGAACGTTAAAGTTGAATGTTAAAGTTGAATGTTAAAGACGAATGTTAAAGTCGAATGTTAAAGTCGAATGATAAAGTCGAATGGTAAAGTTGAATGTTAAAGTTGAATGTTAAAGTTGAATGTTAAAGACGAATGTTGAAGTCGAATGTTAAAGTCGAATGGTAAAGTCGAATGGTAAAGTTGAATGTTAAAGTCGAATGGTAAAGACGAATGTTAAAGACGAATGTTAAAGTCGAATGTTAAAGTCGAATGTTAAAGTCGAATGTTAAAGTCGAATGTTAAAGTCAATGGTAAATTCGAATGTTAAAGACGAATGTTAAAGACGAATGTTAAAGTCGAATGTTAAAGTCGATTGTTAAAGTCAATGGTAAATTCGAATGTTAAAGAAGAATGTTAAAGACGAATGTTAAAGTCGAATGTTAAAGACGAATGTTAAAGTCGAATGTTAAAGACGAATGATAAAGTCGAATGTTAAAGTCGAATGTTAAAGTCGAATGTTAAAGTCGAATGTTAAGTCGAATGTTAAAGACGAATGTTAAAGTCGAATGTTAAAGTTGAATGTTAAAGTCGAATGGTAAAGTCGAATGTTAAAGTCGAATGTTAAAGTCGAATGTTAAAGTTGAATGTTAAAGTCGAATGGTAAAGTCGAATGGTAAAGTTGAACGTTAAAGTTGAATGTTAAAGTTGAATGTTAAAGACGAATATTAAAGTCGAATGTTAAATTCGAATGGTAAAGTCGAATGGTAAAGTCGAATGTTAAAGTCAATGTTAAAGTCGAATGTTAAAGTCGAATGTTAAAGTCAATGGTAAATTCGAATGTTAAAGACGAATGTTAAAGACGAATGTTAAAGTCGAATGTTAAAGTCGATTGTTAAAGTCAATGGTAAATTCGAATGTTAAAGCCGAATGTTAAAGACGAATGTTAAAGTCGAATGTTAAAGACGAATGATAAAGTCGAATGTTAAAGTCGAATGTTAAAGTCGAATGTTAAAGTCGAATGTTAAAGTCGAATTTTAAAGTCGAATGTTAAAGACGAATGTTAAAGTCGAATGTTAAAGTTGAATGTTAAAGTCGAATGTTAAAGTCGAATGTTAAAGTCGAATGTTAAAGTCGAATGTTAAAGTTGAATGTTGAAGTCGAATGTTAAAGTTGAATGTTAAAGACGAATATTAAAGTCGAATGTTAAAGTCGAATGGTAAAGTCGCATGATAAAGTTGAATGTTAAAGTTGAATGTTAAAGTTGAATGTTAAAGACGAATGTTAAAGTTGAATGTTAAAGTCGAGTGGTAAAGTCGAATGTGAAAGTCGAATGTTAAAGTTGAATGATAACGTTGAATGTTAAAGACGAATGTTAAAGTTGAATGTTAATGTCGAATGGTAAAGTCGAATGTGAAATTCGAATGTTAAAGTCGAATGTTAAAGTCGAATGTTAAAGACGAATGTTAAAGACGAATGTTAAAGTTGAATGGTAAAGTCGAATGGTAAAGTCGAATGGTAAAGTTGAATGTTAAAGTCGAATGTTAAAGTTGAATGTTAAAGTTGAATGTTGAAGACGAATGTTATAGTTGAATGTTAAAGTCGAATGTTAAAGTCGAATGTTAAAGTCGAATGTTAAAGTCGAATGTTAAAGTCGAATGTTAAAGTTGAATGTTGAAGTCGAATGTTAAAGTCGAATGATAAAGTCGAATGGTAAAGTTGAATGTTAAAGTCGAATGTTAAAGTTGAATGTTAAAATTGAATGTTAAAGACGAATGTTAAAGTTGAATGTTAAAGTCGAATGGTAAAGACGAATGTTAAAGACGAATGTTAAAGTCGAATGTTAAAGACGAATGTTAAAGACGAATGTTAAAGTCGAATGTTAAAGACGAATGTTAAAGTCGAATGTTAAAGTCGAATGTTAACGTTGAATGTTGAAGTCGAATGTTAAAGTCGAATGGTAAAGTCGAATGGTAAAGTTGAATGTTAAAGTCGAATGGTAAAGACGAATATTAAAGACGAATGTTAAAGTCGAATGTTAAAGTTGAATGTTAAAGTTGAATGTTAAAGTCGATCGTTAAAGTTGAATGTTAAAGTTGAATGTTAAAGTTGAATGTTAAAGACGAATGTTAAAGTTCAATGTTAAAGTCGAATGGTAAAGTCGAATGTGAAAGTCGAATGTTAAAGTCGAATGTTAAAGTCGAATGTTAAAGTTGAATGTTAAAGTCGAATGGTAAAGTCGAATGTTAAAGTCGAATGTTAAAGTCGAATGTTAAAGTCGAATGTTAAAGTTGAATGTTAAAGTCGAATGGTAAAGACGAATGTTAAAGTCGAATGTTAAAGTCGAATGTTAAAGTCGAATGTTAAAGTCGAATGTTAAAGTCAATGGTAAATTCGAATGTTAAAGACGAATGTTAAAGACGAATGTTAAAGTCGAATGTTAAAGTCGATTGTTAAAGTCAATGGTAAATTCGAATGTTAAAGACGAATGTTAAAGACGAATGTTAAAGTCGAATGTTAAAGTCGATTGTTAAAGTCGAATGTTAATGACGAATGTTAAAGTCGAATGTTAAAGACGAATGATAAAGTCGAATGTTAAAGTCGAATGTTAAAGTCGAATGTTAAAGTCGAATGTTAAAGTCGAATGTTAAAGTCGAATGTTAAAATCGAATGTTAAAGACGAATGTTAAAGTCGAATGTTAAAGTTGAATGTTAAAGTCGAATGGTAAAGTCGAGTGTTAAAGTCGAATGATAAAGTCGAATGTTAAAGTTGAATGTTAAAGTCGAATGGTAAAGTCGAATGGTAAAGTTGAACGTTAAAGTTGAATGTTAAAGTTGAATGTTAAAGACGAATGTTAAAGTCGAATGTTAAAGTCGAATGATAAAGTCGAATGGTAAAGTTGAATGTTAAAGTTGAATGTTAAAGTTGAATGTTAAAGACGAATGTTGAAGTCGAATGTTAAAATCGAATGGTAAAGTCGAATGGTAAAGTTGAATGTTAAAGTCGAATGGTAAAGACGAATGTTAAAGACTAATGTTAAAGTCGAATGTTAAAGTCGAATGTTAAAGTCGAATGTTAAAGTCGAATGGTAAAGTCGAATGTTAAAGTCGAATGTTAAAGACGAATGTTAAAGTTGAATGTTAAAGTCGAGTGGTAAAGTCGAATGTGAAAGTCGAATGTTAAAGTTGAATGTTAACGTTGAATGTTAAAGACGAATGTTAAAGTTGAATGTTAATGTCGAATGGTAAAGTCGAATGTGAAATTCGAATGTTAAAGTCGAATGTTAAAGTCGAATGTTAAAGACGAATGTTAAAGACGAATGTTAAAGTTGAATGGTAAAGTCGAATGGTAAAGTCGAATGGTAAAGTTGAATGTTAAAGTCGAATGTTAAAGTTGAATGTTAAAGTTGAATGTTGAAGACGAATGTTATAGTTGAATGTTAAAGTCGAATGTTAAAGTCGAATGTTAAATTCGAATGTTAAAGTCGAATGTTAAAGTCGAATGTTAAAGTTGAATGTTGAAGTCGAATGTTAAAGTCGAATGATAAAGTCGAATGGTAAAGTTGAATGTTAAAGTCGAATGTTAAAGTTGAATGTTAAAGTTGAATGTTAAAGACGAATGTTAAAGTTGAATGTTAAAGTCGAATGGTAAAGACGAATGTTAAAGACGAATGTTAAAGTCGAATGTTAAAGACGAATGTTAAAGACGAATGTTAAAGTCGAATGTTAAAGACGAATGTTAAAGTCGAATGTTAAAGTTGAATGTTAAAGTCGAATGTTAAAGTCGAATGTTAACGTTGATTGTTGAATTCGAATGTTAAAGTCGAATGGTAAAGTCGAATGGTAAAGTTGAATGTTAAAGTCGAATGGTAAAGACGAATATTAAAGACGAATGTTAAAGTCGAATGTTAAAGTTGAATGTTAAAGTTGAATGTTAAAGTCGATCGTTAAAGTTGAATGTTAAAGTTGAATGTTAAAGTTGAATGTTAAAGACGAATGTTAAAGTTCAATGTTAAAGTCGAATGGTAAAGTCGAATGTGAAAGTCGAATGTTAAAGTCGAATGTTAAAGTCGAATGTTAAAGTTGAATGTTAAAGTCGAATGGTAAAGTCGAATGTTAAAGTCGAATGTTAAAGTCGAATGTTAAAGTCGAATGTTAAAGTTGAATGTTAAAGTCGAATGGTAAAGACGAATGTTAAAGTCGAATGTTAAAGTCGAATGTTAAAGTCGAATGTTAAAGTCGAATGTTAAAGTCAATGGTAAATTCGAATGTTAAAGACGAATGTTAAAGATGAATTTTAAAGTCGAATGTTAAAGTCGATTGTTAAAGTCAATGGTAAATTCGAATGTTAAAGACGAATGTTAAAGACGAATGTTAAAGTCGAATGTTAAAGTTGAATGTTAAAGTCGAATGGTAAAGTCGAATGTTAAAGTCGAATGATAAAGTCGAATGTTAAAGTTGAATGTTTAAGTCGAATGGTAAAGTTGAATGTTAAAGACGAATGTTAAAGTTGAATGTTAAAGTCGAATGGTAAAGACGAATGTTAAAGACGAATGTTAAAGTCGAATGTTAAAGACGAATGTTAAAGACGAATGTTAAAGTCGAATGTTAAAGACGAATGTTAAAGTCGAATGTTAAAGTTGAATGTTAAAGTCGAATGTTAAAGTCGAATGTTAACGTTGATTGTTGAATTCGAATGTTAAAGTCGAATGGTAAAGTCGAATGGTAAAGTTGAATGTTAAAGTCGAATGGTAAAGACGAATATTAAAGACGAATGTTAAAGTCGAATGTTAAAGTTGAATGTTAAAGTTGAATGTTAAAGTCGATCGTTAAAGTTGAATGTTAAAGTTGAATGTTAAAGTTGAATGTTAAAGACGAATGTTAAAGTTCAATGTTAAAGTCGAATGGTAAAGTCGAATGTGAAAGTCGAATGTTAAAGTCGAATGTTAAAGTCGAATGTTAAAGTTGAATGTTAAAGTCGAATGGTAAAGTCGAATGTTAAAGTCGAATGTTAAAGTCGAATGTTAAAGTCGAATGTTAAAGTTGAATGTTAAAGTCGAATGGTAAAGACGAATGTTAAAGTCGAATGTTAAAGTCGAATGTTAAAGTCGAATGTTAAAGTCGAATGTTAAAGTCAATGGTAAATTCGAATGTTAAAGACGAATGTTAAAGATGAATTTAAAGTCGAATGTTAAAGTCGATTGTTAAAGTCAATGGTAAATTCGAATGTTAAAGACGAATGTTAAAGACGAATGTTAAAGTCGAATGTTAAAGTCGATTGTTAAAGTCGAATGTTAAAGACGAATGTTAAAGTCCAATGTTAAAGACGAATGATAAAGTCGAATGTTAAAGTCGAATGTTAAAGTCGAATGTTAAAGTCGAATGTTAAAGTCGAATGTTAAAGTCGAATGTTAAAATCGAATGTTAAAGACGAATGTTAAAGTCGAATGTTAAAGTTGAATGTTAAAGTCGAATGGTAAAGTCGAATGTTAAAGTCGAATGATAAAGTCGAATGTTAAAGTTGAATGTTTAAGTCGAATGGTAAAGTCGAATGGTAAAGTTGAACGTTAAAGTTGAATGTTAAAGTTGAATGTTAAAGACGAATGTTAAAGTCGAATGTTAAAGTCGAATGATAAAGTCGAATGGTAAAGTTGAATGTTAAAGTTGAATGTTAAAGTTGAATGTTAAAGGCGAATGTTGAAGTCGAATGTTAAAGTCGAATGGTAAAGTCGAATGGTAAAGTTGAATGTTAAAGTCGAATGGTAAAGACGAATGTTAAAGACTAATGTTAAAGTCGAATGTTAAAGTCGAATGTTAAAGTCGAATGTTAAAGTCGAATGGTAAAGTCGAATGTTAAAGTCGAATGTTAAAGACGAATGTTAAATTTGAATGTTAAAGTCGAGTGGTAAAGTCGAATGTGAAAGTCGAATGTTAAAGTTGAATGTTAACGTTGAATGTTAAAGACGAATGTTAAAGTTGAATGTTAATGTCGAATGGTAAAGTCGAATGTGAAATTCGAATGTTAAAGTCGAATGTTAAAGTCGAATGTTAAAGACGAATGTTAAAGACGAATGTTAAAGTTGAATGGTAAAGTCGAATGGTAAAGTCGAATGGTAAAGTTGAATGTTAAATTCGAATGTTAAAGTCGAATGTTAAAGTCGAATGTTAAAGACGAATGTTAAAGACGAATGTTAAAGTTGAATGGTAAAGTCGAATGGTAAAGTTGAATGTTAAAGTCGAATGTTAAAGTTGAATGTTAAAGTTGAATGTTGAAGACGAATGTTATAGTTGAATGTTAAAGTCGAATGTTAAAGTCGAATGTTAAAGTCGAATGTTAAAGTCGAATGTTAAAGTCGAATGTTAAAGTTGAATGTTGAAGTCGAATGTTAAAGTCGAATGATAAAGTCGAATGGTAAAGTTGAATGTTAAAGTCGAATGTTAAAGTTGAATGTTAAAGTCGAATGTTAAAGTCGAATGTTAAAGTCGAATGTTAAAGTCGAATGTTAAAGTCGAATGTTAAAGTCGAATGTTAAAATCGAATGTTAAAGACGAATGTTAAAGTCGAATGTTAAAGTTGAATGTTAAAGTCGAATGGTAAAGTCGAATGTTAAAGTCGAATGATAAAGTCGAATGTTAAAGTTGAATGTTAAAGTCGAATGGTAAAGTCGAATGGTAAAGTTGAACGTTAAAGTTGAATGTTAAAGTTGAATGTTAAAGACGAATGTTAAAGTCGAATGTTAAAGTCGAATGATAAAGTCGAATGGTAAAGTTGAATGTTAAAGTTGAATGTTAAAGTTGAATGTTAAAGGCGAATGTTGAAGTCGAATGTTAAAGTCGAATGGTAAAGTCGAATGGTAAAGTTGAATGTTAAAGTCGAATGGTAAAGACGAATGTTAAAGACGAATGTTAAAGTCAATGGTAAATTCGAATGTTAAAGACGAATGTTAAAGACGAATGTTAAAGTCGAATGTTAAAGTCGAATGTTAAAGTCAATGGTAAATTCGAATGTTAAAGACGAATGTTAAAGACGAATGTTAAAGTCGAATGTTAAAGTCGATTGTTAAAGTCGAATGTTAAAGACGAATGTTAAAGTCGAATGTTAAAGACGAATGATAAAGTCGAATGTTAAAGTCGAATGTTAAAGTCGAATGTTAAAGTCGAATGTTAAAGTCGAATGTTAAAGTCGAATGTTAAAGACGAATGTTAAAGTCGAATGTTAAAGTTGAATGTTAAAGTCGAATGTTAAAGTCGAATGTTAAAGTTGAATGTTAAAGTTGAATGTTAAAGGCGAATATTAAAGTCGAATGTTAAAGTCGAATGGTAAAGTCGAATGGTAAAGTTGAATGTTAAAGTCGAATGTTAAAGTTGAATGTTAAAGTTGAATGTTGAAGACGAATGTTATAGTTGAATGTTAAAGTCGAATGTTAAAGTCGAATGTTAAAGTCGAATGTTAAAGTCGAATGTTAAAGTCGAATGTTAAAGTTGAATGTTGAAGTCGAATGTTAAAGTCGAATGATAAAGTCGAATGGTAAAGTTGAATGTTAAAGTCGAATGTTAAAGTTGAATGTTAAAGTTGAATGTTAAAGACGAATGTTAAAGTTGAATGTTAAAGTCGAATGGTAAAGACGAATGTTAAAGACGAATGTTAAAGTCGAATGTTAAAGACGAATGTTAAAGACGAATGTTAAAGTCGAATGTTAAAGTCGAATGGTAAAGTCGAATGGTAAAGTTGAATGTTAAAGTTGAATGTTAAAGTTGAATGTTAAAGACGAATGTTAAAGTTGAATGTTAAAGTCGAATGTTAAAGTCGAATGTTAAAGTCAATGTTAAAGTCGAATGTTAAAGACGAATGTTAAAGTCGAATGTTAAAGTTGAATGTTAAAGTCGAATGGTAAAGTCGAATGTTAAAGTCGAATGTTAAAGTCGAATGTTAAAGTTGAATGTTAAAGTCGAATGGTAAAGTCGAATGGTAAAGTTGAATGTTAAAGTTGAATGTTAAAGTTGAATGTTAAAGACGAATGTTAAAGTCGAATGTTAAAGTCGAATGGTAAAGTCGAATGTTAAAGTTGAATGTTAAAGTTGAATGTTAAAGTTGAATGTTAAAGACGAATGTTAAAGTTGAATGTTAAAGTCGAATGTTAAAGTCGAATGTTAAAGTCAATGTTAAAGTCGAATGTTAAAGACGAATGTTAAAGTCAATGGTAAATTCGAATGTTAAAGACGAATGTTAAAGACGAATGTTAAAGTCGAATGTTAAAGTTGATTGTTAAAGTCAATGGTAAATTCGAATGTTAAAGCCGAATGTTAAAGACGAATGTTAAAGTCGAATGTTAAAGACGAATGATAAAGTCGAATGTTAAAGTCGAATGTTAAAGTCGAATGTTAAAGTCGAATGTTAAAGTCGAATGTTAAAGTCGAATGTTAAAGTCGAATGTTAAAGACGAATGTTAAAGTCGAATGTTAAAGTTGAATGTTAAAGTCGAATGTTAAAGTCGAATGTTAAAGTCGAATGTTAAAGTTGAATGTTAAAGACGAATGTTAAAGTCGAATGTTAAAGTCGAATGGTAAAGTCGAATGTTAAAGTCGAATGTTAAAGTTGAATGTTAAAGTCGAATGTTAAAGTTGATTGTTAAAGTCAATGGTAAATTCGAATGTTAAAGCCGAATGTTAAAGACGAATGTTAAAGTCGAATGTTAAAGACGAATGATAAAGTCGAATGTTAAAGTCGAATGTTAAAGTCGAATGTTAAAGTCGAATGTTAAAGTCGAATGTTAAAGTCGAATTTAAAGTCGAATGTTAAAGACGAATGTTAAAGTCGAATGTTAAAGTCTAATGTTAAAGTCGAATGTTAAAGTTGAATGTTGAAGTCGAATGTTAAAGTTGAATGTTAAAGACGAATATTAAAGTCGAATGTTAAAGTCGAATGGTAAAGTCGAATGTGAAAGTCGAATGTTAAAGTTGAATGTTAACGTTGAATGTTAAAGACGAATGTTAAAGTTGAATGTTAATGTCGAATGGTAAAGTCGAATGTGAAATTCGAATGTTAAAGTCGAATGTTAAAGTCGAATGTTAAAGACGAATGTTAAAGACGAATGTTAAAGTTGAATGGTAAAGTCGAATGGTAAATTCGAATGGTAAAGTTGAATGTTAAAGTCGAATGTTAAAGTTGAATGTTAAAGTTGAATGTTGAAGACGAATGTTATAGTTGAATGTTAAAGTCGAATGTTAAAGTCGAATGTTAAAGTCGAATGTTAAAGTCGAATGTTAAAGTTGAATGTTGAAGTCGAATGTTAAAGTTGAATGATAAAGTCGAATGGTAAAGTTGAATGTTAAAGTCGAATGTTAAAGTTGAATGTTAAAGTTGAATGTTAAAGACGAATGATAAAGTTGAATGTTAAAGTCGAATGGTAAAGACGAATGTTAAAGACGAATGTTAAAGTCGAATGTTAAAGACGAATGTTAAAGACGAATGTTAAAGTCGAATGTTAAAGACGAATGTTAAAGTCGAATGTTAAAGTCGAATGTTAACGTTGAATGTTGAAGTCGAATGTTAAAGTCGAATGGTAAAGTCGAATGGTAAAGTTGAATGTTAAAGTCGAATGGTAAAGACGAATATTAAAGACGAATGTTAAAGTCGAATGTTAAAGTTGAATGTTAAAGTTGAATGTTAAAGTCGATCGTTAAAGTTGAATGTTAAAGTTGAATGTTAAAGTTGAATGTTAAAGACGAATGTTAAAGTTCAATGTTAAAGTCGAATGGTAAAGTCGAATGTGAAAGTCGAATGTTAAAGTCGAATGTTAAAGTCGAATGTTAAAGTTGAATGTTAAAGTCGAATGGTAAAGTCGAATGTTAAAGTCGAATGTTAAAGTCGAATGTTAAAGTCGAATGTTAAAGTTGAATGTTAAAGTCGAATGGTAAAGACGAATGTTAAAGTCGAATGTTAAAGTCGAATGTTAAAGTCGAATGTTAAAGTCGAATGTTAAAGTCAATGGTAAATTCGAATGTTAAAGACGAATGTTAAAGACGAATGTTAAAGTCGAATGTTAAAGTCGATTGTTAAAGTCAATGGTAAATTCGAATGTTAAAGACGAATGTTAAAGACGAATGTTAAAGTCGAATGTTAAAGTCGATTGTTAAAGTCGAATGTTAATGACGAATGTTAAAGTCGAATGTTAAAGACGAATGATAAAGTCGAATGTTAAAGTCGAATGTTAAAGTCGAATGTTAAAGTCGAATGTTAAAGTCGAATGTTAAAGTCGAATGTTAAAATCGAATGTTAAAGACGAATGTTAAAGTCGAATGTTAAAGTTGAATGTTAAAGTCGAATGGTAAAGTCGAATGTTAAAGTCGAATGATAAAGTCGAATGTTAAAGTTGAATGTTAAAGTCGAATGGTAAAGTCGAATGGTAAAGTTGAACGTTAAAGTTGAATGTTAAAGTTGAATGTTAAAGACGAATGTTAAAGTCGAATGTTAAAGTCGAATGATAAAGTCGAATGGTAAAGTTGAATGTTAAAGTTGAATGTTAAAGTTGAATGTTAAAGACGAATGTTGAAGTCGAATGTTAAAGTCGAATGGTAAAGTCGAATGGTAAAGTTGAATGTTAAAGTCGAATGGTAAAGACGAATGTTAAAGACTAATGTTAAAGTCGAATGTTAAAGTCGAATGTTAAAGTCGAATGTTAAAGTCGAATGGTAAAGTCGAATGTTAAAGTCGAATGTTAAAGACGAATGTTAAAGTTGAAAGTTAAAGTCGAGTGGTAAAGTCGAATGTTAAAGTTGAATGTTAACGTTGAATGTTAAAGACGAATGTTAAAGTTGAATGTTAATGTCGAATGGTAAAGTCGAATGTGAAATTCGAATGTTAAAGTCGAATGTTAAAGTCGAATGTTAAAGACGAATGTTAAAGACGAATGTTAAAGTTGAATGGTAAAGTCGAATGGTAAAGTCGAATGGTAAAGTTGAATGTTAAAGTCGAATGTTAAAGTTGAATGTTAAAGTTGAATGTTGAAGACGAATGTTATAGTTGAATGTTAAAGTCGAATGTTAAAGTCGAATGTTAAAGTCGAATGTTAAAGTCGAATGTTAAAGTCGAATGTTAAAGTTGAATGTTGAAGTCGAATGTTAAAGTCGAATGATAAAGTCGAATGGTAAAGTTGAATGTTAAAGTCGAATGTTAAAGTTGAATGTTAAAGTTGAATGTTAAAGACGAATGTTAAAGTTGAATGTTAAAGTCGAATGGTAAAGACGAATGTTAAAGACGAATGTTAAAGTCGAATGTTAAAGACGAATGTTAAAGACGAATGTTAAAGTCGAATGTTAAAGACGAATGTTAAAGTCGAATGTTAAAGTTGAATGTTAAAGTCGAATGTTAAAGTCGAATGTTAACGTTGATTGTTGAATTCGAATGTTAAAGTCGAATGGTAAAGTCGAATGGTAAAGTTGAATGTTAAAGTCGAATGGTAAAGACGAATATTAAAGACGAATGTTAAAGTCGAATGTTAAAGTTGAATGTTAAAGTCGAATGGTAAAGACGAATGTTAAAGTCGAATGTTAAAGTCGAATGTTAAAGTCGAATGTTAAAGTCGAATGTTAAAGTCAATGGTAAATTCGAATGTTAAAGACGAATGTTAAAGATGAATGTTAAAGTCGAATGTTAAAGTCGATTGTTAAAGTCAATGGTAAATTCGAATGTTAAAGACGAATGTTAAAGACGAATGTTAAAGTCGAATGATAAAGTCGATTGTTAAAGTCGAATGTTAAAGACGAATGTTAAAGTCCAATGTTAAAGACGAATGATAAAGTCGAATGTTAAAGTCGAATGTTAAAGTCGAATGTTAAAGTCGAATGTTAAAGTCGAATGTTAAAGTCGAATGTTAAAATCGAATGTTAAAGACGAATGTTAAAGTCGAATGTTAAAGTTGAATGTTAAAGTCGAATGGTAAAGTCGAATGTTAAAGTCGAATGATAAAGTCGAATGTTAAAGTTGAATGTTAAAGTCGAATGGTAAAGTCGAATGGTAAAGTTGAACGTTAATGTTGAATGTTAAAGTTGAATGTTAAAGACGAATGTTAAAGTCGAATGTTAAAGTCGAATGATAAAGTCGAATGGTAAAGTTGAATGTTAAAGTTGAATGTTAAAGTTGAATGTTAAAGACGAATGTTGAAGTCGAATGTTAAAGTCGAATGGTAAAGTCGAATGGTAAAGTTGAATGTTAAAGTCGAATGGTAAAGACGAATGTTAAAGACTAATGTTAAAGTCGAATGTTAAAGTCGAATGTTAAAGTCGAATGGTAAAGTCGAATGTTAAAGTCGAATGTTAAAGACGAATGTTAAAGTTGAATGTTAAAGTCGAGTGGTAAAGTCGAATGTGAAAGTCGAATGTTAAAGTTGAATGTTAACGTTGAATGTTAAAGACGAATGTTAAAGTTGAATGTTAATGTCGAATGGTAAAGTCGAATGTGAAATTCGAATGTTAAAGTCGAATGTTAAAGTCGAATGTTAAAGACGAATGTTAAAGACGAATGTTAAAGTTGAATGGTAAAGTCGAATGGTAAAGTCGAATGGTAAAGTTGAATGTTAAATTCGAATGTTAAAGTCGAATGTTAAAGTCGAATGTTAAAGACGAATGTTAAAGACGAATGTTAAAGTTGAATGGTAAAGTCGAATGGTAAAGTCGAATGATAAAGTCGAATGGTAAAGTTGAATGTTAAAGACGAATGTTAAAGTCGAATGTTAAAGTCGAATGTTAAAGTCGAATGTTAAAGTCGAATGTTAAAGTCGAATGTTAAAGTCGAATGTTAAAGTCAATGGTAAATTCGAATGTTAAAGACGAATGTTAAAGACGAATGTTAAAGTCGAATGTTAAAGTCGAATGATAAAGTCGAATGTTAAAGTCGAATGTTAAAGTCGAATGTTAAAGTCGAATGTTAAAGTCGAATGTTAAAGTCGAATGTTAAAATCGAATGTTAAAGACGAATGTTAAAGTCGAATGTTAAAGTTGAATGTTAAAGTCGAATGTAAAGTCGAATGTTAAAGTCGAATGATAAAGTCGAATGTTAAAGTTGAATGTTAAAGTCGAATGGTAAAGTCGAATGGTAAAGTTGAACGTTAAAGTTGAATGTTAAAGTTGAATGTTAAAGACGAATGTTAAAGTCGAATGTTAAAGTCGAATGATAAAGTCGAATGGTAAAGTTGAATGTTAAAGTTGAATGTTAAAGTTGAATGTTAAAGACGAATGTTGAAGTCGAATGTTAAAGTCGAATGGTAAAGTCGAATGGTAAAGTTGAATGTTAAAGTCGAATGGTAAAGACGAATGTTAAAGACTAATGTTAAAGTCGAATGTTAAAGTCGAATGTTAAAGTCGAATGTTAAAGTCGAATGGTAAAGTCGAATGTTAAAGTCGAATGTTAAAGACGAATGTTAAAGTTGAATGTTAAAGTCGAGTGGTAAAGTCGAATGTTAAAGTTGAATGTTAACGTTGAATGTTAAAGACGAATGTTAAAGTTGAATGTTAATGTCGAATGGTAAAGTCGAATGTGAAATTCGAATGTTAAAGTCGAATGTTAAAGTCGAATGTTAAAGACGAATGTTAAAGACGAATGTTAAAGTTGAATGGTAAAGTCGAATGGTAAAGTCGAATGGTAAAGTTGAATGTTAAAGTCGAATGTTAAAGTTGAATGTTAAAGTTGAATGTTGAAGACGAATGTTAAAGTTGAATGTTAAAGTCGAATGTTAAAGTCGAATGTTAAAGTCGAATGTTAAAGTCGAATGTTAAAGTCGAATGTTAAAGTTGAATGTTGAAGTCGAATGTTAAAGTCGAATGATAAAGTCGAATGGTAAAGTTGAATGTTAAAGTCGAATGTTAAAGTTGAATGTTAAAGTTGAATGTTAAAGACGAATGTTAAAGTTGAATGATAAAGTCGAATGGTAAAGTTGAATGTTAAAGTCGAATGTTAAAGTTGAATGTTAAAGTTGAATGTTAAAGACGAATGTTAAAGTTGAATGTTAAAGTCGAATGGTAAAGACGAATGTTAAAGACGAATGTTAAAGTCGAATGTTAAAGACGAATGTTAAAGACGAATGTTAAAGTCGAATGTTAAAGACGAATGTTAAAGTCGAATGTTAAAGTTGAATGTTAAAGTCGAATGTTAAAGTCGAATGTTAAAGTTGAATGTTAAATTCGAATGTTAAAGTCGAATGTTAAAGTCGAATGGTAAAGTCGAATGTTAAAGTCGAATGTTAAAGACGAATGTTAAAGTTGAATGTTAAAGTCGAATGGTAAAGTCGAATGTTAAAGTTGAATGTTAACGTTGAATGTTAAAGACGAATGTTAAAGTTGAATGTTAATGTCGAATGGTAAAGTCGAATGTGAAATTCGAATGTTAAAGTCGAATGTTAAAGTCGAATGTTAAAGACGAATGTTAAAGACGAATGTTAAAGTTGAATGGTAAAGTCGAATGGTAAAGTCGAATGGTAAAGTTGAATGTTAAAGTCGAATGTTAAAGTTGAATGTTAAAGTTGAATGTTGAAGACGAATGTTATAGTTGAATGTTAAAGTCGAATGTTAAAGTCGAATGTTAAAGTCGAATGTTAAAGTCGAATGTTAAAGTCGAATGTTAAAGTTGAATGTTGAAGTCGAATGTTAAAGTCGAATGATAAAGTCGAATGGTAAAGTTGAATGTTAAAGTCGAATGTTAAAGTTGAATGTTAAAGTTGAATGTTAAAGACGAATGTTAAAGTTGAATGTTAAAGTCGAATGGTAAAGACGAATGTTAAAGACGAATGTTAAAGTCGAATGTTAAAGACGAATGTTAAAGACGAATGTTAAAGTCGAATGTTAAAGACGAATGTTAAAGTCGAATGTTAAAGTTGAATGTTAAAGTCGAATGTTAAAGTCGAATGTTAACGTTGATTGTTGAATTCGAATGTTAAAGTCGAATGGTAAAGTCGAATGGTAAAGTTGAATGTTAAAGTCGAATGGTAAAGACGAATATTAAAGACGAATGTTAAAGTCGAATGTTAAAGTTGAATGTTAAAGTCGAATGGTAAAGACGAATGTTAAAGTCGAATGTTAAAGTCGAATGTTAAAGTCGAATGTTAAAGTCGAATGTTAAAGTCAATGGTAAATTCGAATGTTAAAGACGAATGTTAAAGATGAATGTTAAAGTCGAATGTTAAAGTCGATTGTTAAAGTCAATGGTAAATTCGAATGTTAAAGACGAATGTTAAAGACGAATGTTAAAGTCGAATGATAAAGTCGATTGTTAAAGTCGAATGTTAAAGACGAATGTTAAAGTCCAATGTTAAAGACGAATGATAAAGTCGAATGTTAAAGTCGAATGTTAAAGTCGAATGTTAAAGTCGAATGTTAAAGTCGAATGTTAAAGTCGAATGTTAAAATCGAATGTTAAAGACGAATGTTAAAGTCGAATGTTAAAGTTGAATGTTAAAGTCGAATGGTAAAGTCGAATGTTAAAGTCGAATGATAAAGTCGAATGTTAAAGTTGAATGTTAAAGTCGAATGGTAAAGTCGAATGGTAAAGTTGAACGTTAATGTTGAATGTTAAAGTTGAATGTTAAAGACGAATGTTAAAGTCGAATGTTAAAGTCGAATGATAAAGTCGAATGGTAAAGTTGAATGTTAAAGTTGAATGTTAAAGTTGAATGTTAAAGACGAATGTTGAAGTCGAATGTTAAAGTCGAATGGTAAAGTCGAATGGTAAAGTTGAATGTTAAAGTCGAATGGTAAAGACGAATGTTAAAGACTAATGTTAAAGTCGAATGTTAAAGTCGAATGTTAAAGTCGAATGGTAAAGTCGAATGTTAAAGTCGAATGTTAAAGACGAATGTTAAAGTTGAATGTTAAAGTCGAGTGGTAAAGTCGAATGTGAAAGTCGAATGTTAAAGTTGAATGTTAACGTTGAATGTTAAAGACGAATGTTAAAGTTGAATGTTAATGTCGAATGGTAAAGTCGAATGTGAAATTCGAATGTTAAAGTCGAATGTTAAAGTCGAATGTTAAAGACGAATGTTAAAGACGAATGTTAAAGTTGAATGGTAAAGTCGAATGGTAAAGTCGAATGGTAAAGTTGAATGTTAAATTCGAATGTTAAAGTCGAATGTTAAAGTCGAATGTTAAAGACGAATGTTAAAGACGAATGTTAAAGTTGAATGGTAAAGTCGAATGGTAAAGTCGAATGATAAAGTCGAATGGTAAAGTTGAATGTTAAAGACGAATGTTAAAGTCGAATGTTAAAGTCGAATGTTAAAGTCGAATGTTAAAGTCGAATGTTAAAGTCGAATGTTAAAGTCGAATGTTAAAGTCGAATGGTAAATTCGAATGTTAAAGACGAATGTTAAAGACGAATGTGAAGTCGAATGTTAAAGTCGAATGTTAAAGTCGAATGTTAAAGTCGAATGTTAAAGTCGAATGTTAAAGTCGAATGTTAAAGTCGAATGTTAAAGTCGAATGTTAAAGACGAATGTTAAAGTCGAATGTTAAAGTTGAATGTTAAAGTCGAATGTTAAAGTCGAATGTTAAAGTCGAATGTTAAAGTCGAATGTTAAAGTCGAATGTTAAAGACGAATGTTAAAGTCGAATGTTAAAGTCGAATGGTAAAGTCGAATGTTAAAGTTGAATGTTAAAGTTGAATGTTAAAGACGAATGTTAAAGTTGAATGTTAAAGTCGAATGGTAAAGTCGAATGTGAAATTCGAATGTTAAAGTCGAATGTTAAAGTCGAATGTTAAAGACGAATGTTAAAGACGAATGTTAAAGTTGAATGGTAAAGTCGAATGGTAAAGTCGAATGTAAAGTTGAATGTTAAAGTCGAATGTTAAAGTTGAATGTTAAAGTTGAATGTTAAAGACGAATGTTAAAGTTGAATGTTAAAGTCGAATGTTAAAGTCGAATGTTAAAGTCGAATGTTAAAGTCGAATGTTAAAGTCGAATGTTAAAGTCGAATGTTAAAGTTGAATGTTAAAGTCGAATGTTAAAGTCGAATGTTAAAGTCGAATGGTAAAGTTGAATGTTAAAGTCGAATGTTAAAGTTGAATGTTAAAGTTGAATGTTAAAGACGAATGTTAAAGTTGAATGTTAAAGTCGAATGGTAAAGACGAATGTTAAAGACGAATGTTAAAGTCGAATGTTAAAGACGAATGTTAAAGACGAATGTTAAAGTCGAATGTTAAAGACGAATGTTAAAGTCGAATGTTAAAGTTGAATGTTAAAGTCGAATGTTAAAGTCGAATGTTAACGTTGAATGTTGAATTCGAATGTTAAAGTCGAATGGTAAAGTCGAATGGTAAAGTTGAATGTTAAAGTCGAATGGTAAAGTCGAATGTTAAAGACGAATGTTAAAGTCGAATGTTAAAGTTGA
The DNA here is from genome assembly GCA_032433765.1 of Megaustenia siamemsis. Taxonomy (NCBI): domain Eukaryota; kingdom Metazoa; phylum Mollusca; class Gastropoda; order Stylommatophora; family Ariophantidae; genus Megaustenia; species Megaustenia siamemsis. The sequence continues at coordinate 23,273,156 of JAVIAB010000108.1, read as the reverse complement.
ATGTTAAAGTTGAATGTTAAAGTCGATGTTAAAGTTGAATGTTAAAGTTGAATGTTAAAGTTGAATGTTAAAGACGAATGTTAAAGTTCAATGTTAAAGTCGAATGTAAAGTCGAATGTTAAAGTCGAATGTTAAAGTCGAATGTTAAAGTCGAATGTTAAAGTTGAATGTTAAAGTCGAATGGTAAAGTCGAATGTTAAAGTCGAATGTTAAAGTCGAATGTTAAAGTCGAATGTTAAAGTTGAATGTTAAAGTCGAATGGTAAAGACGAATGTTAAAGTCGAATGTTAAAGTCGAATGTTAAAGTCGAATGTTAAAGTCGAATGTTAAAGTCAATGGTAAATTCGAATGTTAAAGACGAATGTTAAAGATGAATGTTAAAGTCGAATGTTAAAGTCGAATGTTAAAGTCAATGGTAAATTCGAATGTTAAAGACGAATGTTAAAGACGAATGTTAAAGTCGAATGTTAAAGTCGATTGTTAAAGTCGAATGTTAAAGACGAATGTTAAAGTCGAATGTTAAAGACGAATGATAAAGTCGAATGTTAAAGTCGAATGTTAAAGTCGAATGTTAAAGTCGAATGTTAAAGTCGAATGTTAAAGTCGAATGTTAAAATCGAATGTTAAAGACGAATGTTAAAGTCGAATGTTAAAGTCGAATGTTAAAGTCGAATGTTAAAGTCGAATGTTAAAGTCGAATGATAAAGTCGAATGTTAAAGTCGAATGTTAAAGTCGAATGTTAAAGTCGAATGTTAAAGTCGAATGTTAAAGTCGAATGTTAAAGTCGAATGTTAAAGTCGAATGTTAAAGTCGAATGTTAAAGTCGAATGTTAAAGTCGAATGTAAAGTCGAATGGTAAAGTTGAATGTTAAAGTTGAATGTTAAAGTTGAATGTTAAAGACGAATGTTAAAGTCGAATGTTAAAGTCGAATGATAAAGTCGAATGGTAAAGTTGAATGTTAAAGTTGAATGTTAAAGTTGAATGTTAAAGACGAATGTTAAAGTCGAATGTTAAAGTCGAATGGTAAAGTCGAATGGTAAAGTGAATGTTAAAGTCGAATGGTAAAGACGAATGTTAAAGACGAATGTTAAAGTCGAATGTTAAAGTCGAATGTTAAAGTCGAATGTTAAAGTCGAATGGTAAAGTCGAATGTTAAAGTCGAATGTTAAAGACGAATGTTAAAGTGAATGTTAAAGTCGAATGGTAAAGTCGAATGTTAAAGTTGAATGTTAAAGTTGAATGTTAAAGACGAATGTTAAAGTTGAATGTTAAAGTCGAATGGTAAAGTCGAATGTTAAATTCGAATGTTAAAGTCGAATGTTAAAGTCGAATGTTAAAGACGAATGTTAAAGACGAATGTTAAAGTTGAATGTAAAGTCGAATGGTAAAGTCGAATGTTAAAGTTGAATGTTAAAGTCGAATGTTAAAGTTGAATGTTAAAGTTGAATGTTAAAGACGAATGTTAAAGTTGAATGTTAAAGTCGAATGTTAAAGTCGAATGTTAAAGTCGAATGTTAAAGTCGAATGTTAAAGTCGAATGTTAAAGTTGAATGTTAAAGTCGAATGTTAAAGTCGAATGTTAAAGTCGAATGGTAAAGTTGAATGTTAAAGTCGAATGTTAAAGTTGAATGTTAAAGTCGAATGTTAAAGACGAATGTTAAAGTTCGAATGTTAAAGTCGAATGGTAAAGTCGAATGTTAAAGACGAATGTTAAAGTCGAATGTTAAAGACGAATGTTAAAGACGAATGTTAAAGTCGAATGTTAAAGACGAATGTTAAAGTCGAATGTTAAAGTTGAATGTTAAAGTCGAATGTTAAAGTCGAATGTTAAAGTTGAATGTTAAATTCGAATGTTAAAGTCGAATGTTAAAGTCGAATGGTAAAGTTGAATGTTAAAGTCGAATGGTAAAGACGAATGTTAAAGACGAATGTTAAAGTCGAATGTTAAAGTTGAATGTTAAAGTGAATGTTAAAGTCGAATGTTAAAGTTGAATGTTAAAGTTGAATGTTAAAGTTGAATGTTAAAGACGAATGTTAAAGTCAATGTTAAAGTCGAATGGTAAAGTCGAATGTTAAAGTCGAATGTTAAAGTCGAATGTTAAAGTCGAATGTTAAAGTTGAATGTTAAAGTCGAATGTAAAGTCGAATGTTAAAGTCGAATGTTAAAGTCGAATGTTAAAGTCGAATGTTAAAGTTGAATGTTAAAGTCGAATGTTAAAGACGAATGTTAAAGTCGAATGTTAAAGTCGAATGTTAAAGTCGAATGTTAAAGTCGAATGTTAAAGTCAATGTTAAATTCGAATGTTAAAGACGAATGTTAAAGATGAATGTTAAAGTCGAATGTTAAAGTCGAATGTTAAAGTCGAATGGTAAATTCGAATGTTAAAGACGAATGTTAAAGACGAATGTTAAAGTCGAATGTTAAAGTCGAATGTTAAAGTCGAATGTTAAAGACGAATGTTAAAGTCGAATGTTAAAGACGAATGTTAAAGTCGAATGTTAAAGTCGAATGTTAAAGTCGAATGTTAAAGTCGAATGTTAAAGTCGAATGTTAAAGTCGAATGTTAAAGTCGAATGTTAAAGACGAATGTTAAAGTCGAATGTTAAAGTTGAATGTTAAAGTCGAATGTTAAAGTCGAATGTTAAAGTCGAATGTTAAAGTCGAATGTTAAAGTTGAATGTTAAAGTCGAATGTTAAAGTCGAATGTTAAAGTCAATGGTAAAGTCGAATGTTAAAGACGAATGTTAAAGACGAATGTTAAAGTCGAATGTTAAAGTCGAATGTTAAAGTCAATGTTAAATTCGAATGTTAAAGTCGAATGTTAAAGTCGAATGTTAAAGTCGAATGTTAAAGTCGAATGTTAAAGTCGAATGTTAAAGTCGAATGTTAAAGTCGAATGTTAAAGTCGAATGTTAAAGTCGAATGTTAAAGTCGAATGTTAAAGTCGAATGTTAAAGACGAATGTTAAAGTCGAATGTTAAAGTCGAATGTTAAAGTCGAATGTTAAAGTCGAATGTTAAAGTCGAATGTTAAAGTCGAATGTTAAAGTTGAATGTTAAAGTCGAATGTTAAAGTTGAATGTTAAAGACGAATGTTAAAGTCGAATGTTAAAGTCGAATGGTAAAGTCGAATGTGAAAGTCGAATGTTAAAGTTGAATGTTAACGTTGAATGTTAAAGACGAATGTTAAAGTTGAATGTTAATGTCGAATGGTAAAGTCGAATGTGAAATTCGAATGTTAAAGTCGAATGTTAAAGTCGAATGTTAAAGACGAATGTTAAAGACGAATGTTAAAGTTGAATGGTAAAGTCGAATGGTAAAGTCGAATGGTAAAGTTGAATGTTAAAGTCGAATGTTAAAGTTGAATGTTAAAGTTGAATGTTGAAGACGAATGTTATAGTTGAATGTTAAAGTCGAATGTTAAAGTCGAATGTTAAAGTCGAATGTTAAAGTCGAATGTTAAAGTTGAATGTTGAAGTCGAATGTTAAAGTCGAATGATAAAGTCGAATGGTAAAGTTGAATGTTAAAGTCGAATGTTAAAGTTGAATGTTAAAGTTGAATGTTAAAGACGAATGTTAAAGTTGAATGTTAAAGTCGAATGGTAAAGACGAATGTTAAAGACGAATGTTAAAGTCGAATGTTAAAGACGAATGTTAAAGACGAATGTTAAAGTCGAATGTTAAAGACGAATGTTAAAGTCGAATGTTAAAGTCGAATGTTAACGTTGAATGTTGAAGTCGAATGTTAAAGTCGAATGGTAAAGTCGAATGGTAAAGTTGAATGTTAAAGTCGAATGGTAAAGACGAATATTAAAGACGAATGTTAAAGTCGAATGTTAAAGTTGAATGTTAAAGTTGAATGTTAAAGTCGATCGTTAAAGTTGAATGTTAAAGTTGAATGTTAAAGTTGAATGTTAAAGACGAATGTTAAAGTTCAATGTTAAAGTCGAATGGTAAAGTCGAATGTGAAAGTCGAATGTTAAAGTCGAATGTTAAAGTCGAATGTTAAAGTTGAATGTTAAAGTCGAATGGTAAAGTCGAATGTTAAAGTCGAATGTTAAAGTCGAATGTTAAAGTCGAATGTTAAAGTTGAATGTTAAAGTCGAATGGTAAAGACGAATGTTAAAGTCGAATGTTAAAGTCGAATGTTAAAGTCGAATGTTAAAGTCGAATGTTAAAGTCAATGGTAAATTCGAATGTTAAAGACGAATGTTAAAGACGAATGTTAAAGTCGAATGTTAAAGTCGATTGTTAAAGTCAATGGTAAATTCGAATGTTAAAGACGAATGTTAAAGACGAATGTTAAAGTCGAATGTTAAAGTCGATTGTTAAAGTCGAATGTTAATGACGAATGTTAAAGTCGAATGTTAAAGACGAATGATAAAGTCGAATGTTAAAGTCGAATGTTAAAGTCGAATGTTAAAGTCGAATGTTAAAGTCGAATGTTAAAGTCGAATGTTAAAATCGAATGTTAAAGACGAATGTTAAAGTCGAATGTTAAAGTTGAATGTTAAAGTCGAATGGTAAAGTCGAATGTTAAAGTCGAATGATAAAGTCGAATGTTAAAGTTGAATGTTAAAGTCGAATGGTAAAGTCGAATGGTAAAGTTGAACGTTAAAGTTGAATGTTAAAGTTGAATGTTAAAGACGAATGTTAAAGTCGAATGTTAAAGTCGAATGATAAAGTCGAATGGTAAAGTTGAATGTTAAAGTTGAATGTTAAAGTTGAATGTTAAAGACGAATGTTGAAGTCGAATGTTAAAGTCGAATGGTAAAGTCGAATGGTAAAGTTGAATGTTAAAGTCGAATGGTAAAGACGAATGTTAAAGACTAATGTTAAAGTCGAATGTTAAAGTCGAATGTTAAAGTCGAATGTTAAAGTCGAATGGTAAAGTCGAATGTTAAAGTCGAATGTTAAAGACGAATGTTAAAGTTGAATGTTAAAGTCGAGTGGTAAAGTCGAATGTTAAAGTTGAATGTTAACGTTGAATGTTAAAGACGAATGTTAAAGTTGAATGTTAATGTCGAATGGTAAAGTCGAATGTGAAATTCGAATGTTAAAGTCGAATGTTAAAGTCGAATGTTAAAGACGAATGTTAAAGACGAATGTTAAAGTTGAATGGTAAAGTCGAATGGTAAAGTCGAATGGTAAAGTTGAATGTTAAAGTCGAATGTTAAAGTTGAATGTTAAAGTTGAATGTTGAAGACGAATGTTATAGTTGAATGTTAAAGTCGAATGTTAAAGTCGAATGTTAAAGTCGAATGTTAAAGTCGAATGTTAAAGTCGAATGTTAAAGTTGAATGTTGAAGTCGAATGTTAAAGTCGAATGATAAAGTCGAATGGTAAAGTTGAATGTTAAAGTCGAATGTTAAAGTTGAATGTTAAAGTTGAATGTTAAAGACGAATGTTAAAGTTGAATGTTAAAGTCGAATGGTAAAGACGAATGTTAAAGACGAATGTTAAAGTCGAATGTTAAAGACGAATGTTAAAGACGAATGTTAAAGTCGAATGTTAAAGACGAATGTTAAAGTCGAATGTTAAAGTTGAATGTTAAAGTCGAATGTTAAAGTCGAATGTTAACGTTGATTGTTGAATTCGAATGTTAAAGTCGAATGGTAAAGTCGAATGGTAAAGTTGAATGTTAAAGTCGAATGGTAAAGACGAATATTAAAGACGAATGTTAAAGTCGAATGTTAAAGTTGAATGTTAAAGTTGAATGTTAAAGTCGATCGTTAAAGTTGAATGTTAAAGTTGAATGTTAAAGTTGAATGTTAAAGACGAATGTTAAAGTTCAATGTTAAAGTCGAATGGTAAAGTCGAATGTGAAAGTCGAATGTTAAAGTCGAATGTTAAAGTCGAATGTTAAAGTTGAATGTTAAAGTCGAATGGTAAAGTCGAATGTTAAAGTCGAATGTTAAAGTCGAATGTTAAAGTCGAATGTTAAAGTTGAATGTTAAAGTCGAATGGTAAAGACGAATGTTAAAGTCGAATGTTAAAGTCGAATGTTAAAGTCGAATGTTAAAGTCGAATGTTAAAGTCAATGGTAAATTCGAATGTTAAAGACGAATGTTAAAGATGAATGTTAAAGTCGAATGTTAAAGTCGATTGTTAAAGTCAATGGTAAATTCGAATGTTAAAGACGAATGTTAAAGACGAATGTTAAAGTCGAATGTTAAAGTCGAATGTTAAAGTCGAATGTTAAAGACGAATGTTAAAGTCGAATGTTAAAGACGAATGATAAAGTCGAATGTTAAAGTCGAATGTTAAAGTCGAATGTTAAAGTCGAATGTTAAAGTCGAATGTTAAAGTCGAATGTTAAAGTCGAATGTTAAATCGAATGTTAAAGACGAATGTTAAAGTCGAATGTTAAAGTTGAATGTTAAAGTCGAATGGTAAAGTCGAATGTTAAAGTCGAATGTTAAAGTCGAATGTTAAAGTTGAATGTTAAAGTCGAATGTTAAAGTCGAATGGTAAAGTTGAACGTTAATGTTGAATGTTAAAGTTGAATGTTAAAGACGAATGTTAAAGTCGAATGTTAAAGTCGAATGATAAAGTCGAATGTAAAGTTGAATGTTAAAGTTGAATGTTAAAGTTGAATGTTAAAGACGAATGTTAAAGTCGAATGTTAAAGTCGAATGGTAAAGTCGAATGGTAAAGTTGAATGTTAAAGTCGAATGGTAAAGACGAATGTTAAAGACTAATGTTAAAGTCGAATGTTAAAGTCGAATGTTAAAGTCGAATGTTAAAGTCGAATGTTAAAGTCGAATGTTAAAGTCGAATGTTAAAGTTGAATGTTAAAGTCGAATGGTAAAGTCGAATGTTAAAGTCGAATGTTAAAGTTGAATGTTAAAGTTGAATGTTAAAGACGAATGTTAAAGTTGAATGTTAAAGTCGAATGGTAAAGTCGAATGTTAAAGTCGAATGTTAAAGTCGAATGTTAAAGTCGAATGTTAAAGACGAATGTTAAAGACGAATGTTAAAGTCGAATGTTAAAGTCGAATGTTAAAGTCGAATGGTAAAGTCGAATGTTAAAGTCGAATGTTAAAGTCGAATGTTAAAGTCGAATGTTAAAGTCGAATGTTAAAGTCGAATGTTAAAGTCGAATGTTAAAGTCGAATGGTAAAGTCGAATGTTAAAGTCGAATGTTAAAGTTGAATGTTAAAGTCGAATGTTAAAGTCGAATGTTAAAGTCGAATGTTAAAGTCGAATGTTAAAGTCGAATGTTAAAGTCGAATGTTAAAGTCGAATGTTAAAGTCAATGGTAAATTCGAATGTTAAAGACGAATGTTAAAGTCGAATGTTAAAGTCGAATGTTAAAGTCGAATGTTAAAGTCAATGGTAAATTCGAATGTTAAAGACGAATGTTAAAGTCGAATGTTAAAGTCGAATGTTAAAGTCGAATGTTAAAGTCGAATGTTAAAGACGAATGTTAAAGTCGAATGTTAAAGACGAATGTTAAAGTCGAATGTTAAAGTCGAATGTTAAAGTCGAATGTTAAAGTCGAATGTTAAAGTCGAATGTTAAAGTCGAATGTTAAAGTCGAATGTTAAAGACGAATGTTAAAGTCGAATGTTAAAGTTGAATGTTAAAGTCGAATGGTAAAGTCGAATGTTAAAGTCGAATGTTAAAGTCGAATGTTAAAGTTGAATGTTAAAGTCGAATGTTAAAGTCGAATGTTAAAGTCGAATGTTAAAGTTGAATGTTAAAGTTGAATGTTAAAGACGAATGTTAAAGTCGAATGTTAAAGTCGAATGTTAAAGTCGAATGTAAAGTTGAATGTTAAAGTTGAATGTTAAAGTTGAATGTTAAAGACGAATGTTAAAGTCGAATGTTAAAGTCGAATGTTAAAGTCGAATGGTAAAGTTGAATGTTAAAGTCGAATGTAAAGACGAATGTTAAAGACGAATGTTAAAGTCGAATGTTAAAGTCGAATGTTAAAGTCGAATGTTAAAGTCGAATGGTAAAGTCGAATGTTAAAGTCGAATGTTAAAGACGAATGTTAAAGTTGAATGTTAAAGTCGAATGGTAAAGTCGAATGTTAAAGTTGAATGTTAACGTTGAATGTTAAAGACGAATGTTAAAGTTGAATGTTAATGTCGAATGGTAAAGTCGAATGTGAAATTCGAATGTTAAAGTCGAATGTTAAAGTCGAATGTTAAAGACGAATGTTAAAGACGAATGTTAAAGTTGAATGGTAAAGTCGAATGGTAAAGTCGAATGGTAAAGTTGAATGTTAAAGTCGAATGTTAAAGTTGAATGTTAAAGTTGAATGTTGAAGACGAATGTTATAGTTGAATGTTAAAGTCGAATGTTAAAGTCGAATGTTAAAGTCGAATGTTAAAGTCGAATGTTAAAGTCGAATGTTAAAGTTGAATGTTGAAGTCGAATGTTAAAGTCGAATGATAAAGTCGAATGGTAAAGTTGAATGTTAAAGTCGAATGTTAAAGTTGAATGTTAAAGTTGAATGTTAAAGACGAATGTTAAAGTTGAATGTTAAAGTCGAATGGTAAAGACGAATGTTAAAGACGAATGTTAAAGTCGAATGTTAAAGACGAATGTTAAAGACGAATGTTAAAGTCGAATGTTAAAGACGAATGTTAAAGTCGAATGTTAAAGTTGAATGTTAAAGTCGAATGTTAAAGTCGAATGTTAACGTTGATTGTTGAAGTCGAATGTTAAAGTCGAATGGTAAAGTCGAATGGTAAAGTTGAATGTTAAAGTCGAATGGTAAAGACGAATATTAAAGACGAATGTTAAAGTCGAATGTTAAAGTTGAATGTTAAAGTTGAATGTTAAAGTCGATCGTTAAAGTTGAATGTTAAAGTTGAATGTTAAAGTTGAATGTTAAAGACGAATGTTAAAGTTCAATGTTAAAGTCGAATGGTAAAGTCGAATGTGAAAGTCGAATGTTAAAGTCGAATGTTAAAGTCGAATGTTAAAGTTGAATGTTAAAGTCGAATGGTAAAGTCGAATGTTAAAGTCGAATGTTAAAGTCGAATGTTAAAGTCGAATGTTAAAGTTGAATGTTAAAGTCGAATGGTAAAGACGAATGTTAAAGTCGAATGTTAAAGTCGAATGTTAAAGTCGAATGTTAAAGTCGAATGTTAAAGTCAATGGTAAATTCGAATGTTAAAGACGAATGTTAAAGATGAATGTTAAAGTCGAATGTTAAAGTCGATTGTTAAAGTCAATGGTAAATTCGAATGTTAAAGACGAATGTTAAAGACGAATGTTAAAGTCGAATGTTAAAGTCGATTGTTAAAGTCGAATGTTAAAGACGAATGTTAAAGTCGAATGTTAAAGACGAATGTTAAAGTCGAATGTTAAAGTCGAATGTTAAAGTCGAATGTTAAAGTCGAATGTTAAAGTCGAATGTTAAAATCGAATGTTAAAGACGAATGTTAAAGTCGAATGTTAAAGTTGAATGTTAAAGTCGAATGGTAAAGTCGAATGTTAAAGTCGAATGATAAAGTCGAATGTTAAAGTTGAATGTTAAAGTCGAATGGTAAAGTCGAATGGTAAAGTTGAACGTTAAAGTTGAATGTTAAAGTTGAATGTTAAAGACGAATGTTAAAGTCGAATGTTAAAGTCGAATGATAAAGTCGAATGGTAAAGTTGAATGTTAAAGTTGAATGTTAAAGTTGAATGTTAAAGACGAATGTTGAAGTCGAATGTTAAAGTCGAATGGTAAAGTCGAATGGTAAAGTTGAATGTTAAAGTCGAATGGTAAAGACGAATGTTAAAGACTAATGTTAAAGTCGAATGTTAAAGTCGAATGTTAAAGTCGAATGGTAAAGTCGAATGTTAAAGTCGAATGTTAAAGACGAATGTTAAAGTTGAATGTTAAAGTCGAGTGGTAAAGTCGAATGTGAAAGTCGAATGTTAAAGTTGAATGTTAACGTTGAATGTTAAAGACGAATGTTAAAGTTGAATGTTAATGTCGAATGGTAAAGTCGAATGTGAAATTCGAATGTTAAAGTCGAATGTTAAAGTCGAATGTTAAAGACGAATGTTAAAGACGAATGTTAAAGTTGAATGGTAAAGTCGAATGGTAAAGTCGAATGGTAAAGTTGAATGTTAAAGTCGAATGTTAAAGTCGAATGTTAAAGTCGAATGTTAAAGACGAATGTTAAAGACGAATGTTAAAGTTGAATGTTAAAGTCGAATGTTAAAGTCGAATGTTAAAGTCGAATGTAAAGTTGAATGTTAAAGTCGAATGTTAAAGTCGAATGTTAAAGTCGAATGTTAAAGTCGAATGTTAAAGTCGAATGTTAAAGTCGAATGTTAAAGTCGAATGTTAAAGACGAATGTTAAAGTCGAATGTTAAAGTTGAATGTTAAAGTCGAATGGTAAAGTCGAATGTTAAAGTCGAATGTTAAAGTCGAATGTTAAAGTTGAATGTTAAAGTCGAATGTTAAAGTCGAATGTTAAAGTCGAATGTTAAAGTCGAATGTTAAAGTCGAATGTTAAAGTCGAATGTTAAAGTCGAATGTTAAAATCGAATGTTAAAGACGAATGTTAAAGTCGAATGTTAAAGTTGAATGTTAAAGTCGAATGGTAAAGTCGAATGTTAAAGTCGAATGTTAAAGTCGAATGTTAAAGTTGAATGTTAAAGTCGAATGTTAAAGTCGAATGTTAAAGTTGAATGTTAAAGTTGAATGTTAAAGTTGAATGTTAAAGACGAATGTTAAAGTCGAATGTTAAAGTCGAATGTTAAAGTCGAATGGTAAAGTTGAATGTTAAAGTTGAATGTTAAAGTTGAATGTTAAAGTCGAATGTTAAAGTCGAATGTTAAAGTCGAATGGTAAAGTCGAATGTTAAAGTTGAATGTTAAAGTCGAATGTTAAAGTCGAATGTTAAAGACGAATGTTAAAGTCAATGGTAAAGTCGAATGTTAAAGTCGAATGTTAAAGACGAATGTTAAAGTCGAATGTTAAAGTCGAATGTTAAAGTCGAATGGTAAAGTCGAATGTTAAAGTGAATGTTAAAGTCGAATGGTAAAGTCGAATGTAAATTCGAATGTTAAAGTCGAATGTTAAAGTCGAATGTTAAAGTTGAATGTTAAAGTTGAATGTTGAAGACGAATGTTATAGTTGAATGTTAAAGTCGAATGTTAAAGTCGAATGTTAAAGTCGAATGTTAAAGTCGAATGTTAAAGTCGAATGTTAAAGTTGAATGTTGAAGTCGAATGTTAAAGTCGAATGATAAAGTCGAATGGTAAAGTTGAATGTTAAAGTCGAATGTTAAAGTTGAATGTTAAAGTTGAATGTTAAAGACGAATGTTAAAGTTGAATGTTAAAGTCGAATGGTAAAGACGAATGTTAAAGACGAATGTTAAAGTCGAATGTTAAAGACGAATGTTAAAGACGAATGTTAAAGTCGAATGTTAAAGACGAATGTTAAAGTCGAATGTTAAAGTTGAATGTTAAAGTCGAATGTTAAAGTCGAATGTTAACGTTGATTGTTGAATTCGAATGTTAAAGTCGAATGGTAAAGTCGAATGGTAAAGTTGAATGTTAAAGTCGAATGGTAAAGACGAATATTAAAGACGAATGTTAAAGTCGAATGTTAAAGTTGAATGTTAAAGTTGAATGTTAAAGTCGATCGTTAAAGTTGAATGTTAAAGTTGAATGTTAAAGTTGAATGTTAAAGACGAATGTTAAAGTTCAATGTTAAAGTCGAATGGTAAAGTCGAATGTGAAAGTCGAATGTTAAAGTCGAATGTTAAAGTCGAATGTTAAAGTTGAATGTTAAAGTCGAATGGTAAAGTCGAATGTTAAAGTCGAATGTTAAAGTCGAATGTTAAAGTCGAATGTTAAAGTTGAATGTTAAAGTCGAATGGTAAAGACGAATGTTAAAGTCGAATGTTAAAGTCGAATGTTAAAGTCGAATGTTAAAGTCGAATGTTAAAGTCAATGGTAAATTCGAATGTTAAAGACGAATGTTAAAGATGAATGTTAAAGTCGAATGTTAAAGTCGATTGTTAAAGTCAATGGTAAATTCGAATGTTAAAGACGAATGTTAAAGACGAATGTTAAAGTCGAATGTTAAAGTCGATTGTTAAAGTCGAATGTTAAAGACGAATGTTAAAGTCCAATGTTAAAGACGAATGATAAAGTCGAATGTTAAAGTCGAATGTTAAAGTCGAATGTTAAAGTCGAATGTTAAAGTCGAATGTTAAAGTCGAATGTTAAAATCGAATGTTAAAGACGAATGTTAAAGTCGAATGTTAAAGTTGAATGTTAAAGTCGAATGGTAAAGTCGAATGTTAAAGTCGAATGATAAAGTCGAATGTTAAAGTTGAATGTTTAAGTCGAATGGTAAAGTCGAATGGTAAAGTTGAACGTTAAAGTTGAATGTTAAAGTTGAATGTTAAAGACGAATGTTAAAGTCGAATGTTAAAGTCGAATGATAAAGTCGAATGGTAAAGTTGAATGTTAAAGTTGAATGTTAAAGTTGAATGTTAAAGGCGAATGTTGAAGTCGAATGTTAAAGTCGAATGGTAAAGTCGAATGGTAAAGTTGAATGTTAAAGTCGAATGGTAAAGACGAATGTTAAAGACTAATGTTAAAGTCGAATGTTAAAGTCGAATGTTAAAGTCGAATGTTAAAGTCGAATGTTAAAGTCAATGGTAAATTCGAATGTTAAAGACGAATGTTAAAGACGAATGTTAAAGTCGAATGTTAAAGTCGATTGTTAAAGTCAATGGTAAATTCGAATGTTAAAGACGAATGTTAAAGACGAATGTTAAAGTCGAATGTTAAAGTCGATTGTTAAAGTCGAATGTTAATGACGAATGTTAAAGTCGAATGTTAAAGACGAATGATAAAGTCGAATGTTAAAGTCGAATGTTAAAGTCGAATGTTAAAGTCGAATGTTAAAGTCGAATGTTAAAATCGAATGTTAAAGACGAATGTTAAAGTCGAATGTTAAAGTTGAATGTTAAAGTCGAATGGTAAAGTCGAATGTTAAAGTCGAATGATAAAGTCGAATGTTAAAGTTGAATGTTAAAGTCGAATGGTAAAGTCGAATGGTAAAGTTGAATGTTAAAGTTGAATGTTAAAGTTGAATGTTAAAGACGAATGTTAAAGTCGAATGTTAAAGTCGAATGATAAAGTCGAATGGTAAAGTTGAATGTTAAAGTTGAATGTTAAAGTTGAATGTTAAAGACGAATGTTGAAGTCGAATGTTAAAGTCGAATGGTAAAGTCGAATGGTAAAGTTGAATGTTAAAGTCGAATGTAAAGACGAATGTTAAAGACGAATGTTAAAGTCGAATGTTAAAGTCGAATGTTAAAGTCGAATGTTAAAGTCGAATGTTAAAGTCGAATGTTAAGACGAATGTTAAAGTTGAATGTTAAAGTCGAATGGTAAAGTCGAATGTTAAAGTCGAATGTTAAAGTTGAATGTTAACGTTGAATGTTAAAGACGAATGTTAAAGTTGAATGTTAAAGTCGAATGGTAAAGTCGAATGTGAAATTCGAATGTTAAAGTCGAATGTTAAAGTCGAATGTTAAAGACGAATGTTAAACGAATGTTAAAGTTGAATGGTAAAGTCGAATGGTAAAGTCGAATGGTAAAGTTGAATGTTAAATTCGAATGTTAAAGTCGAATGTTAAAGTCGAATGTTAAAGACGAATGTTAAAGACGAATGTTAAAGTTGAATGGTAAAGTCGAATGGTAAAGTCGAATGGTAAAGTTGAATGTTAAAGTCGAATGTTAAAGTTGAATGTTAAAGTTGAATGTTAAAGACGAATGTTAAAGTCGAATGTTAAAGTCGAATGTTAAAGTCGAATGTTAAAGTCGAATGTTAAAGTCGAATGTTAAAATCGAATGTTAAAGACGAATGTTAAAGTCGAATGTTAAAGTTGAATGTTAAAGTCGAATGGTAAAGTCGAATGTTAAAGTCGAATGATAAAGTCGAATGTTAAAGTTGAATGTTAAAGTCGAATGGTAAAGTCGAATGGTAAAGTTGAACGTTAATGTTGAATGTTAAAGTTGAATGTTAAAGACGAATGTTAAAGTCGAATGTTAAAGTCGAATGATAAAGTCGAATGGTAAAGTTGAATGTTAAAGTTGAATGTTAAAGTTGAATGTTAAAGACGAATGTTGAAGTCGAATGTTAAAGTCGAATGGTAAAGTCGAATGGTAAAGTTGAATGTTAAAGTCGAATGGTAAAGACGAATGTTAAAGACTAATGTTAAAGTCGAATGTTAAAGTCGAATGTTAAAGTCGAATGGTAAAGTCGAATGTTAAAGTCGAATGTTAAAGACGAATGTTAAAGTTGAATGTTAAAGTCGAATGGTAAAGTCGAATGTGAAAGTCGAATGTTAAAGTTGAATGTTAACGTTGAATGTTAAAGACGAATGTTAAAGTTGAATGTTAATGTCGAATGGTAAAGTCGAATGTGAAATTCGAATGTTAAAGTCGAATGTTAAAGTCGAATGTTAAAGACGAATGTTAAAGACGAATGTTAAAGTTGAATGGTAAAGTCGAATGGTAAAGTCGAATGGTAAAGTTGAATGTTAAATTCGAATGTTAAAGTCGAATGTTAAAGTCGAATGTTAAAGACGAATGTTAAAGACGAATGTTAAAGTTGAATGGTAAAGTCGAATGGTAAAGTCGAATGATAAAGTCGAATGGTAAAGTTGAATGTTAAAGTCGAATGTTAAAGTTGAATGTTAAAGTCGAATGTTAAAGTCGAATGTTAAAGTCGAATGTTAAAGTCGAATGTTAAAGTCGAATGTTAAAGACGAATGTTAAAGTCGAATGTTAAAGTTGAATGTTAAAGTCGAATGGTAAAGTCGAATGTTAAAGTCGAATGTTAAAGTCGAATGTTAAAGTTGAATGTTAAAGTCGAATGTTAAAGTTGAATGTTAAAGTCGAATGTTAAAGTCGAATGTTAAAGTCGAATGTTAAAGTCGAATGTTAAAGTCGAATGTTAAAGTCGAATGTTAAAGTCGAATGTTAAAGTCGAATGTTAAAGTTGAATGTTAAAGTCGAATGGTAAAGTCGAATGTTAAAGTCGAATGTTAAAGTCGAATGTTAAAGTTGAATGTTAAAGACGAATGGTAAAGTCGAATGGTAAAGTTGAATGTTAAAGTTGAATGTTAAAGTTGAATGTTAAAGACGAATGTTAAAGTCGAATGTTAAAGTCGAATGTTAAAGTCGAATGGTAAAGTTGAATGTTAAAGTCGAATGTTAAAGTTGAATGTTAAAGTCGAATGTTGAAGTCGAATGTTAAAGTCGAATGGTAAAGTCGAATGTTAAAGTTGAATGTTAAAGTCGAATGGTAAAGACGAATGTTAAAGTCGAATGTTAAAGTCGAATGGTAAAGTCGAATGTTAAAGACGAATGTTAAAGACGAATGTTAAAGTCGAATGTTAAAGTTGAATGTTAATGTCGAATGGTAAAGTTGAATGTTAAAGTTGAATGTTAAAGTCGAATGGTAAAGTCGAATGTGAAATTCGAATGTTAAAGTCGAATGTTAAAGTCGAATGTTAAAGACGAATGTTAAAGACGAATGTTAAAGTTGAATGGTAAAGTCGAATGGTAAAGTCGAATGGTAAAGTTGAATGTTAAAGTCGAATGTTAAAGTTGAATGTTAAAGTTGAATGTTAAGACGAATGTTAAAGTTGAATGTTAAAGTCGAATGTTAAAGTCGAATGTTAAAGTCGAATGTTAAAGTCGAATGTTAAAGTCGAATGTTAAAGTTGAATGTTGAAGTCGAATGTTAAAGTCGAATGTTAAAGTCGAATGGTAAAGTTGAATGTTAAAGTCGAATGTTAAAGTTGAATGTTAAAGTTGAATGTTAAAGACGAATGTTAAAGTTGAATGTTAAAGTCGAATGGTAAAGTCGAATGTTAAAGTCGAATGTTAAAGTCGAATGTTAAAGTCGAATGTTAAAGACGAATGTTAAAGTCGAATGTTAAAGTCGAATGGTAAAGTCGAATGTTAAAGTCGAATGTTAAAGTCGAATGTTAAAGTCGAATGTTAAAGTTGAATGTTAAAGTCGAATGGTAAAGTCGAATGTTAAAGTCGAATGTTAAAGTCGAATGTTAAAGTCGAATGTTAAAGTTGAATGTTAAAGTCGAATGGTAAAGACGAATGTTAAAGTCGAATGTTAAAGTCGAATGTTAAAGTCGAATGTTAAAGTCGAATGTTAAAGTCAATGGTAAATTCGAATGTTAAAGACGAATGTTAAAGATGAATGTTAAAGTCGAATGTTAAAGTCGAATGTTAAAGTCAATGGTAAATTCGAATGTTAAAGACGAATGTTAAAGACGAATGTTAAAGTCGAATGTTAAAGTCGAATGTTAAAGTCGAATGTTAAAGACGAATGTTAAAGTCGAATGTTAAAGACGAATGATAAAGTCGAATGTTAAAGTCGAATGTTAAAGTCGAATGTTAAAGTCGAATGTTAAAGTCGAATGTTAAAGTCGAATGTTAAATCGAATGTTAAAGACGAATGTTAAAGTCGAATGTTAAAGTTGAATGTTAAAGTCGAATGGTAAAGTCGAATGTTAAAGTCGAATGTTAAAGTCGAATGTTAAAGTTGAATGTTAAAGTCGAATGGTAAAGTCGAATGGTAAAGTTGAATGTTAAAGTTGAATGTTAAAGTTGAATGTTAAAGACGAATGTTAAAGTCGAATGTTAAAGTCGAATGATAAAGTCGAATGGTAAAGTTGAATGTTAAAGTTGAATGTTAAAGTTGAATGTTAAAGCGAATGTTAAAGTCGAATGTTAAAGTCGAATGGTAAAGTCGAATGGTAAAGTTGAATGTTAAAGTCGAATGGTAAAGACGAATGTTAAAGACGAATGTTAAAGTCGAATGTTAAAGTCGAATGTTAAAGTCGAATGTTAAAGTCGAATGTTAAAGTCAATGGTAAATTCGAATGTTAAAGACGAATGTTAAAGACGAATGTTAAAGTCGAATGTTAAAGTCGAATGTTAAAGTCAATGGTAAATTCGAATGTTAAAGACGAATGTTAAAGACGAATGTTAAAGTCGAATGTTAAAGTCGAATGTTAAAGTCGAATGTTAAAGACGAATGTTAAAGTCGAATGTTAAAGACGAATGATAAAGTCGAATGTTAAAGTCGAATGTTAAAGTCGAATGTTAAAGTCGAATGTTAAAGTCGAATGTTAAATCGAATGTTAAAGACGAATGTTAAAGTCGAATGTTAAAGTCGAATGTTAAAGTCGAATGTTAAAGTCGAATGTTAAAGTCGAATGTTAAAGTCGAATGTTAAAGTTGAATGTTAAAGTCGAATGTTAAAGTCGAATGGTAAAGTTGAATGTTAAAGTTGAATGTTAAAGTTGAATGTTAAAGACGAATGTTAAAGTCGAATGTTAAAGTCGAATGATAAAGTCGAATGGTAAAGTTGAATGTTAAAGTTGAATGTTAAAGTTGAATGTTAAAGACGAATGTTGAAGTCGAATGTTAAAGTCGAATGTTAAAGACGAATGTTAAAGTCGAATGTTAAAGTCGAATGGTAAAGTCGAATGTGAAAGTCGAATGTTAAAGTCGAATGTTAAAGTCGAATGTTAAAGTTGAATGTTAAAGTCGAATGGTAAAGTCGAATGTTAAAGTCGAATGTTAAAGTCGAATGTTAAAGTCGAATGTTAAAGTTGAATGTTAAAGTCGAATGGTAAAGACGAATGTTAAAGTCGAATGTTAAAGTCGAATGTTAAAGTCGAATGTTAAAGTCGAATGTTAAAGTCAATGGTAAATTCGAATGTTAAAGACGAATGTTAAAGATGAATGTTAAAGTCGAATGTTAAAGTCGATTGTTAAAGTCAATGGTAAATTCGAATGTTAAAGACGAATGTTAAAGACGAATGTTAAAGTCGAATGTTAAAGTCGATTGTTAAACTCGAATGTTAAAGACGAATGTTAAAGTCCAATGTTAAAGACGAATGATAAAGTCGAATGTTAAAGTCGAATGTTAAAGTCGAATGTTAAAGTCGAATGTTAAAGTCGAATGTTAAAGTCGAATGTTAAAATCGAATGTTAAAGACGAATGTTAAAGTCGAATGTTAAAGTTGAATGTTAAAGTCGAATGGTAAAGTCGAATGTTAAAGTCGAATGATAAAGTCGAATGTTAAAGTTGAATGTTTAAGTCGAATGGTAAAGTCGAATGGTAAAGTTGAACGTTAAAGTTGAATGTTAAAGTTGAATGTTAAAGACGAATGTTAAAGTCGAATGTTAAAGTCGAATGATAAAGTCGAATGGTAAAGTTGAATGTTAAAGTTGAATGTTAAAGTTGAATGTTAAAGGCGAATGTTGAAGTCGAATGTTAAAGTCGAATGGTAAAGTCGAATGGTAAAGTTGAATGTTAAAGTCGAATGGTAAAGACGAATGTTAAAGACTAATGTTAAAGTCGAATGTTAAAGTCGAATGTTAAAGTCGAATGTTAAAGTCGAATGTTAAAGTCAATGGTAAATTCGAATGTTAAAGACGAATGTTAAAGACGAATGTTAAAGTCGAATGTTAAAGTCGATTGTTAAAGTCAATGGTAAATTCGAATGTTAAAGACGAATGTTAAAGACGAATGTTAAAGTCGAATGTTAAAGTCGATTGTTAAAGTCGAATGTTAATGACGAATGTTAAAGTCGAATGTTAAAGACGAATGATAAAGTCGAATGTTAAAGTCGAATGTTAAAGTCGAATGTTAAAGTCGAATGTTAAAGTCGAATGTTAAAATCGAATGTTAAAGACGAATGTTAAAGTCGAATGTTAAAGTTGAATGTTAAAGTCGAATGGTAAAGTCGAATGTTAAAGTCGAATGATAAAGTCGAATGTTAAAGTTGAATGTTAAAGTCGAATGGTAAAGTCGAATGGTAAAGTTGAACGTTAAAGTTGAATGTCAAAGTTGAATGTTAAAGACGAATGTTAAAGTCGAATGATAAAGTCAAATGATAAAGTCGAATGGTAAAGTTGAATGTTAAAGTTGAATGTTAAAGTTGAATGTTAAAGACGAATGTTGAAGTCGAATGTTAAAGTCGAATGGTAAAGTCGAATGGTAAAGTTGAATGTTAAAGTCGAATGGTAAAGACGAATGTTAAAGACTAATGTTAAAGTCGAATGTTAAAGTCGAATGTTAAAGTCGAATGGTAAAGTCGAATGTTAAAGTCGAATGTTAAAGACGAATGTTAAAGTTGAATGTTAAAGTCGAGTGGTAAAGTCGAATGTGAAAGTCGAATGTTAAAGTTGAATGTTAACGTTGAATGTTAAAGACGAATGTTAAAGTTGAATGTTAATGTCGAATGGTAAAGTCGAATGTGAAATTCGAATGTTAAAGTCGAATGTTAAAGTCGAATGTTAAAGACGAATGTTAAAGACGAATGTTAAAGTTGAATGGTAAAGTCGAATGGTAAAGTCGAATGGTAAAGTTGAATGTTAAATTCGAATGTTAAAGTCGAATGTTAAAGTCGAATGTTAAAGACGAATGTTAAAGACGAATGTTAAAGTTGAATGGTAAAGTCGAATGGTAAAGTCGAATGGTAAAGTTGAATGTTAAAGTCGAATGTTAAAGTTGAATGTTAAAGTTGAATGTTGAAGACGAATGTTATAGTTGAATGTTAAAGTCGAATGTTAAAGTCGAATGTTAAAGTCGAATGTTAAAGTCGAATGTTAAAGTCGAATGTTAAAGTTGAATGTTGTAGTCGAATGTTAAAGTCGAATGATAAAGTCGAATGGTAAAGTTGAATGTTAAAGTCGAATGTTAAAGTTGAATGTTAAAGTCGAATGTTAAAGTCGAATGTTAAAGTCGAATGTTAAAGTCGAATGTTAAAGTCGAATGTTAAAGTCGAATGTTAAAATCGAATGTTAAAGACGAATGTTAAAGTCGAATGTTAAAGTCGAATGGTAAAGTCGAATGGTAAAGTCGAATGTTAAAGTCGAATGATAAAGTCGAATGTTAAAGTTGAATGTTAAAGACGAATGGTAAAGTCGAATGGTAAAGTTGAACGTTAAAGTTGAATGTTAAAGTTGAATGTTAAAGACGAATGTTAAAGTCGAATGTTAAAGTCGAATGATAAAGTCGAATGGTAAAGTTGAATGTTAAAGTTGAATGTTAAAGTTGAATGTTAAAGGCGAATGTTGAAGTCGAATGTTAAAGTCGAATGGTAAAGTCGAATGGTAAAGTTGAATGTTAAAGTCGAATGGTAAAGACGAATGTTAAAGACGAATGTTAAAGTCAATGGTAAATTCGAATGTTAAAGACGAATGTTAAAGACGAATGTTAAAGTCGAATGTTAAAGTCGATTGTTAAAGTCAATGGTAAATTCGAATGTTAAAGACGAATGTTAAAGACGAATGTTAAAGTCGAATGTTAAAGTCGATTGTTAAAGTCGAATGTTAAAGACGAATGTTAAAGTCGAATGTTAAAGACGAATGATAAAGTCGAATGTTAAAGTCGAATGTTAAAGTCGAATGTAAAGTCGAATGTTAAAGTCGAATGTTAAAGACGAATGTTAAAGTCGAATGTTAAAGTTGAATGTTAAAGTCGAATGGTAAAGTCGAATGTTAAAGTCGAATGGTAAAGTCGAATGGTAAAGTTGAACGTTAAAGTTGAATGTTAAAGTTGAATGTTAAAGGCGAATATTAAAGTCGAATGTTAAAGTCGAATGGTAAAGTCGAATGGTAAAGTTGAATGTTAAAGTCGAATGTTAAAGTTGAATGTTAAAGTTGAATGTTGAAGACGAATGTTATGGTTGAATGTTAAAGTCGAATGTTAAAGTCGAATGTTAAAGTCGAATGTTAAAGTCGAATGTTAAAGTCGAATGTTAAAGTTGAATGTTGAAGTCGAATGTTAAAGTCGAATGATAAAGTCGAATGGTAAAGTTGAATGTTAAAGTCGAATGTTAAAGTTGAATGTTAAAGTTGAATGTTAAAGACGAATGTTAAAGTTGAATGTTAAAGTCGAATGGTAAAGACGAATGTTAAAGACGAATGTTAAAGTCCAATGTTAAAGACGAATGTTAAAGACGAATATTAAAGTCGAATGTTAAAGTCGAATGGTAAAGTCGAATGATAAAGTTGAATGTTAAAGTTGAATGTTAAAGTTGAATGTTAAAGACGAATGTTAAAGTTGAATGTTAAAGTCGAATGTTAAAGTCGAATGTTAAAGTCAATGTTAAAGTCGAATGTTATAGTCGAATGTTAAAGTCAATGGTAAATTCGAATGTTAAAGACGAATGTTAAAGACGAATGTTAAAGTCGAATGTTAAAGTCGATTGTTAAAGTCAATGGTAAATTCGAATGTTAAAGCCGAATGTTAAAGACGAATGTTAAAGTCGAATGTTAAAGACGAATGATAAAGTCGAATGTTAAAGTCGAATGTTAAAGTCGAATGTTAAAGTCGAATGTTAAAGTCGAATGTTAAAGTCGAATGTTAAAGTCGAATGTTAAAGACGAATGTTAAAGTCGAATGTTAAAGTTGAATGTTAAAGTCGAATGTTAAAGTCGAATGGTAAAGTCGAATGGTAAAGTTGAATGTTAAAGTCGAATGTTAAAGACGAATGTTAAAGTTGAATGTTAAAGACGAATGTTATAGTTGAATGTTAAAGTCGAATGGTAAAGTCGAATGTTAAAGTCGAATGTTAAAGTCGAATGTTAAAGTCGAATGTTAAAGTTGAATGTTGAAGTCGAATGTTAAAGTCGAATGATAAAGTCGAATGTTAAAGTTGAATGTTAAAGTTGAATGTTAAAGACGAATGTTAAAGTTGAATGTTAAAGTCGAATGGTAAAGTCGAATGTGAAAGTCGAATGTTAAAGTCGAATGTTAAAGTCAAATGTTAAAGTTGAATGTTAAAGTCGAATGGTAAAGACGAATGATAAAGACGAATGTTAAAGTCGAATGTTAAAGACGAATGTTAAAGACGAATGTTAAAGTCGAATGTTAAAGACGAATGTTAAAGTCGAATGTTAAAGTTGAATGTTAAAGTCGAATGTTAAAGTCGAATGTTAACGTTGAATGTTGAAGTCGAATGTTAAAGTCGAATGTTAAAGTCGAATGGTAAAGTTGAATGTTAAAGTCGAATGGTAAAGACGAATGTTAAAGACGAATGTTAAAGTCGAATGTTAAAGTCGAATGTTAAAGTCAATGTTAAAGTCGAATGTTAAATTCGAATGTTAAAGTCAATGGTAAATTCAAATGTTAAAGACGAATGGTAAAGACGAATGTTAAAGTCGAATGTTAAAGTCGATTGTTAAAGTCAATGGTAAATTCGAATGTTATAGACGAATGTTAAAGACGAATGTTAAAGACGAATGTTAAAGACGAATGTTAAAGTCAATGGTAAATTCGAATGTTAAAGACGAATGTTAAAGACGAATGTTAAAGTCGAATGTTAAAGTCGATTGTTAAAGTCAATGGTAAATTCGAATGTTAAAGACGAATGTTAAAGACGAATGTTAAAGTCGAATGTTAAAGTCGATTGTTAAAGTCGAATGTTAAAGTCGAATGTTAAAGTCGAATGTTAAAGTCGAATGTTAAAGACGAATGTTAAAGTCGAATGTTAAAGTTGAATGTTAAAGTCGAATGGTAAAGTCGAATGTTAAAGTCGAATGTTAAAGTCGAATGTTAAAGTTGAATGTTAAAGTCGAATGGTAAAGTCGAATGGTAAAGTTGAACGTTAAAGTTGAATGTTAATGTCGAATGGTAAAGTCGAATGTGAAATTCGAATGTTAAAGTCGAATGTTAAAGTCGAATGTTAAAGACGAATGTTAAAGACGAATGTTAAAGTTGAATGGTAAAGTCGAATGGTAAAGTCGAATGGTAAAGTTGAATGTTAAAGTCGAATGTTAAAGTTGAATGTTAAAGTTGAATGTTGAAGACGAATGTTATAGTTGAATGTTAAAGTCGAATGTTAAAGTCGAATGTTAAAGTCGAATGTTAAAGTCGAATGTTAAAGTCGAATGTTAAAGTTGAATGTTGAAGTCGAATGTTAAAGTCGAATGATAAAGTCGAATGGTAAAGTTGAATGTTAAAGTCGAATGTTAAAGTTGAATGTTAAAGTTGAATGTTAAAGACGAATGTTAAAGTTGAATGTTAAAGTCGAATGGTAAAGACGAATGTTAAAGACGAATGTTAAAGTCGAATGTTAAAGACGAATGTTAAAGACGAATGTTAAAGTCGAATGTTAAAGACGAATGTTAAAGTCGAATGTTAAAGTTGAATGTTAAAGTCGAATGTTAAAGTCGAATGTTAACGTTGATTGTTGAATTCGAATGTTAAAGTCGAATGGTAAAGTCGAATGGTAAAGTTGAATGTTAAAGTCGAATGGTAAAGACGAATATTAAAGACGAATGTTAAAGTCGAATGTTAAAGTTGAATGTTAAAGTTGAATGTTAAAGTCGATCGTTAAAGTTGAATGTTAAAGTTGAATGTTAAAGTTGAATGTTAAAGACGAATGTTAAAGTTCAATGTTAAAGTCGAATGGTAAAGTCGAATGTGAAAGTCGAATGTTAAAGTCGAATGTTAAAGTCGAATGTTAAAGTTGAATGTTAAAGTCGAATGGTAAAGTCGAATGTTAAAGTCGAATGTTAAAGTCGAATGTTAAAGTCGAATGTTAAAGTTGAATGTTAAAGTCGAATGGTAAAGACGAATGTTAAAGTCGAATGTTAAAGTCGAATGTTAAAGTCGAATGTTAAAGTCGAATGTTAAAGTCAATGGTAAATTCGAATGTTAAAGACGAATGTTAAAGATGAATGTTAAAGTCGAATGTTAAAGTCGATTGTTAAAGTCAATGGTAAATTCGAATGTTAAAGACGAATGTTAAAGACGAATGTTAAAGTCGAATGTTAAAGTCGATTGTTAAACTCGAATGTTAAAGACGAATGTTAAAGTCCAATGTTAAAGACGAATGATAAAGTCGAATGTTAAAGTCGAATGTTAAAGTCGAATGTTAAAGTCGAATGTTAAAGTCGAATGTTAAAGTCGAATGTTAAAATCGAATGTTAAAGACGAATGTTAAAGTCGAATGTTAAAGTTGAATGTTAAAGTCGAATGGTAAAGTCGAATGTTAAAGTCAATTGATAAAGTCGAATGTTAAAGTTGAATGTTTAAGTCGAATGGTAAAGTCGAATGGTAAAGTTGAACGTTAAAGTTGAATGTTAAAGTTGAATGTTAAAGACGAATGTTAAAGTCGAATGTTAAAGTCGAATGATAAAGTCGAATGGTAAAGTTGAATGTTAAAGTTGAATGTTAAAGTTGAATGTTAAAGGCGAATGTTGAAGTCGAATGTTAAAGTCGAATGGTAAAGTCGAATGGTAAAGTTGAATGTTAAAGTCGAATGGTAAAGACGAATGTTAAAGACTAATGTTAAAGTCGAATGTTAAAGTCGAATGTTAAAGTCGAATGTTAAAGTCGAATGTTAAAGTCAATGGTAAATTCGAATGTTAAAGACGAATGTTAAAGACGAATGTTAAAGTCGAATGTTAAAGTCGATTGTTAAAGTCAATGGTAAATTCGAATGTTAAAGACGAATGTTAAAGACGAATGTTAAAGTCGAATGTTAAAGTCGATTGTTAAAGTCGAATGTTAATGACGAATGTTAAAGTCGAATGTTAAAGACGAATGATAAAGTCGAATGTTAAAGTCGAATGTTAAAGTCGAATGTTAAAGTCGAATGTTAAAGTCGAATGTTAAAGTCGAATGTTAAAATCGAATGTTAAAGACGAATGTTAAAGTCGAATGTTAAAGTTGAATGTTAAAGTCGAATGGTAAAGTCGAATGTTAAAGTCGAATGATAAAGTCGAATGTTAAAGTTGAATGTTAAAGTCGAATTGTAAAGTCGAATGGTAAAGTTGAACGTTAAAGTTGAATGTCAAAGTTGAATGTTAAAGACGAATGTTAAAGTCGAATGATAAAGTCAAATGATAAAGTCGAATGGTAAAGTTGAATGTTAAAGTTGAATGTTAAAGTTGAATGTTAAAGACGAATGTTGAAGTCGAATGTTAAAGTCGAATGGTAAAGTCGAATGGTAAAGTTGAATGTTAAAGTCGAATGGTAAAGACGAATGTTAAAGACTAATGTTAAAGTCGAATGTTAAAGTCGAATGTTAAAGTCGAATGGTAAAGTCGAATGTTAAAGTCGAATGTTAAAGACGAATGTTAAAGTTGAATGTTAAAGTCGAGTGGTAAAGTCGAATGTGAAAGTCGAATGTTAAAGTTGAATGTTAACGTTGAATGTTAAAGACGAATGTTAAAGTTGAATGTTAATGTCGAATGGTAAAGTCGAATGTGAAATTCGAATGTTAAAGTCGAATGTTAAAGTCGAATGTTAAAGACGAATGTTAAAGACGAATGTTAAAGTTGAATGGTAAAGTCGAATGGTAAAGTCGAATGGTAAAGTTGAATGTTAAATTCGAATGTTAAAGTCGAATGTTAAAGTCGAATGTTAAAGACGAATGTTAAAGACGAATGTTAAAGTTGAATGGTAAAGTCGAATGGTAAAGTCGAATGGTAAAGATGAATGTTAAAGTCGAATGTTAAAGTTGAATGTTAAAGTTGAATGTTGAAGACGAATGTTATAGTTGAATGTTAAAGTCGAATGTTAAAGTCGAATGTTAAAGTCGAATGTTAAAGTCGAATGTTAAAGTCGAATGTTAAAGTTGAATGTTGTAGTCGAATGTTAAAGTCGAATGATAAAGTCGAATGGTAAAGTTGAATGTTAAAGTCGAATGTTAAAGTTGAATGTTAAAGTCGAATGTTAAAGTCGAATGTTAAAGTCGAATGTTAAAGTCGAATGTTAAAGTCGAATGTTAAAGTCGAATGTTAAAATCGAATGTTAAAGACGAATGTTAAAGTCGAATGTTAAAGTCGAATGGTAAAGTCGAATGGTAAAGTCGAATGTTAAAGTCAAATGATAAAGTCGAATGTTAAAGTTGAATGTTAAAGACGAATGGTAAAGTCGAATGGTAAAGTTGAACGTTAAAGTTGAATGTTAAAGTTGAATGTTAAAGACGAATGTTAAAGTCGAATGTTAAAGTCGAATGATAAAGTCGAATGGTAAAGTTGAATGTTAAAGTTGAATGTTAAAGTTGAATGTTAAAGGCGAATGTTGAAGTCGAATGTTAAAGTCGAACGGTAAAGTCGAATGGTAAAGTTGAATGTTAAAGTCGAATGGTAAAGACGAATGTTAAAGACGAATGTTAAAGTCAATGGTAAATTCGAATGTTAAAGACGAATGTTAAAGACGAATGTTAAAGTCGAATGTTAAAGTCGATTGTTAAAGTCAATGGTAAATTCGAATGTTAAAGACGAATGTTAAAGACGAATGTTAAAGTCGAATGTTAAAGTCGATTGTTAAAGTCGAATGTTAAAGACGAATGTTAAAGTCGAATGTTAAAGACGAATGATAAAGTCGAATGTTAAAGTCGAATGTTAAAGTCGAATGTAAAGTCGAATGTTAAAGTCGAATGTTAAAGACGAATGTTAAAGTCGAATGTTAAAGTTGAATGTTAAAGTCGAATGGTAAAGTCGAATGTTAAAGTCGAATGGTAAAGTCGAATGGTAAAGTTGAACGTTAAAGTTGAATGTTAAAGTTGAATGTTAAAGGCGAATATTAAAGTCGAATGTTAAAGTCGAATGGTAAAGTCGAATGGTAAAGTTGAATGTTAAAGTCGAATGTTAAAGTTGAATGTTAAAGTTGAATGTTGAAGACGAATGTTATAGTTGAATGTTAAAGTCGAATGTTAAAGTCGAATGTTAAAGTCGAATGTTAAAGTCGAATGTTAAAGTCGAATGTTAAAGTTGAATGTTGAAGTCGAATGTTAAAGTCGAATGATAAAGTCGAATGGTAAAGTTGAATGTTAAAGTCGAATGTTAAAGTTGAATGTTAAAGTTGAATGTTAAAGACGAATGTTAAAGTTGAATGTTAAAGTCGAATGGTAAAGACGAATGTTAAAGACGAATGTTAAAGTCCAATGTTAAAGACGAATGTTAAAGACGAATATTAAAGTCGAATGTTAAAGTCGAATGGTAAAGTCGAATGATAAAGTTGAATGTTAAAGTTGAATGTTAAAGTTGAATGTTAAAGACGAATGTTAAAGTTGAATGTTAAAGTCGAATGTTAAAGTCGAATGTTAAAGTCAATGTTAAAGTCGAATGTTATAGTCGAATGTTAAAGTCAATGGTAAATTCGAATGTTAAAGACGAATGTTAAAGACGAATGTTAAAGTCGAATGTTAAAGTCGATTGTTAAAGTCAATGGTAAATTCAAATGTTAAAGCCGAATGTTAAAGACGAATGTTAAAGTCGAATGTTAAAGACGAATGATAAAGTCGAATGTTAAAGTCGAAAGTTAAAGTCGAATGTTAAAGTCGAATGTTAAAGTCGAATGTTAAAGTCGAATGTTAAAGTCGAATGTTAAAGACGAATGTTAAAGTCGAATGTTAAAGTTGAATGTTAAAGTCGAATGTTAAAGTCGAATGGTAAAGTCGAATGGTAAAGTTGAATGTTAAAGTCGAATGTTAAAGACGAATGTTAAAGTTGAATGTTAAAGACGAATGTTATAGTTGAATGTTAAAGTCGAATGGTAAAGTCGAATGTTAAAGTCGAATGTTAAAGTCGAATGTTAAAGTCGAATGTTAAAGTTGAATGTTGAAGTCGAATGTTAAAGTCGAATGATAAAGTCGAATGTTAAAGTTGAATGTTAAAGTTGAATGTTAAAGACGAATGTTAAAGTTGAATGTTAAAGTCGAATGGTAAAGTCGAATGTGAAAGTCGAATGTTAAAGTCGAATGTTAAAGTCAAATGTTAAAGTTGAATGTTAAAGTCGAATGGTAAAGACGAATGATAAAGACGAATGTTAAAGTCGAATGTTAAAGACGAATGTTAAAGACGAATGTTAAAGTCGAATGTTAAAGACGAATGTTAAAGTCGAATGTTAAAGTTGAATGTTAAAGTCGAATGTTAAAGTCGAATGTTAACGTTGAATGTTGAAGTCGAATGTTAAAGTCGAATGTTAAAGTCGAATGGTAAAGTTGAATGTTAAAGTCGAATGGTAAAGACGAATGTTAAAGACGAATGTTAAAGTCGAATG
The DNA here is from genome assembly GCA_032433765.1 of Megaustenia siamemsis. NCBI lineage: Eukaryota > Metazoa > Mollusca > Gastropoda > Stylommatophora > Ariophantidae > Megaustenia > Megaustenia siamemsis. The sequence goes on along the minus strand of JAVIAB010000108.1, from coordinate 23,245,104 downwards.
TTAAAGTCGAATGTTAAAGTCAATGTTAAAGTCGAATGTTAAATTCGAATGTTAAAGTCAATGGTAAATTCAAATGTTAAAGACGAATGGTAAAGACGAATGTTAAAGTCGAATGTTAAAGTCGATTGTTAAAGTCAATGGTAAATTCGAATGTTATAGACGAATGTTAAAGACGAATGTTAAAGTCGAATGTTAAAGTCGATTGTTAAAAACGAATGTTAAAGACGAATGTTAAAGTCGAATGTTAAAGACGAATGATAAAGTCGAATGTTAAAGTCGAATGTTAAAGTCGAATGTTAAAGTCGAATGTTAAAGTCGAATGTTAAAGTCGAATGTTAAAGACGAATGTTAAAGTCGAATGTTAAAGTTGAATGTTAAAGTCGAATGGTAAAGTCGAATGTTAAAGTCGAATGTTAAAGTCGAATGTTAAAGTTGAATGTTAAAGTCGAATGGTAAAGTCGAATGTTAAAGTTGAACGTTAAAGTTGAATGTTAAAGTTGAATGTTAAAGACGAATATTAAAGTCGAATGTTAAAGTCGAATGGTAAAGTCGAATGGTAAAGTTGAATGTTAAAGTTGAATGTTAAAGACGAATGTTAAAGTTGAATGTTAAAGTCGAGTGGTAAAGTCGAATGTGAAAGTCGAAAGTTAAAGTTGAATGTTAACGTTGAATGTTAAAGACGAATGTTAAAGTTGAATGTTAATGTCGAATGGTAAAGTCGAATGTGAAATTCGAATGTTAAAGTCGAATGTTAAAGTCGAATGTTAAAGACGAATGTTAAAGACGAATGTTAAAGTTGAATGGTAAAGTCGAATGGTAAAGTCGAATGGTAAAGTTGAATGTTGAAGTCGAATGTTAAAGTTGAATGTTAAAGTTGAATGTTGAAGACGAATGTTATAGTTGAATGTTAAAGTAGAATGTTAAAGTCGAATGTTAAAGTCGAATGTTAAAGTCGAATGTTAAAGTCGAATGTTAAAGTTGAATGTTGAAGTCGAATGTTAAAGTCGAATGATAAAGTCGAATGGTAAAGTTGAATGTTAAAGTCGAATGTTAAAGTTGAATGTTAAAGTTGAATGTTAAAGACGAATGTTAAAGTTGAATGTTAAAGTCGAATGGTAAAGACGAATGTTAAAGACGAATGTTAAAGTCGAATGTTAAAGACGAATGTTAAAGACGAATGTTAAAGTCGAATGTTAAAGACGAATGTTAAAGTCGAATGTTAAAGTTGAATGTTAAAGTCGAATGTTAAAGTCGAATGTTAACGTTGAATGTTGAAGACGAATGTTAAAGTCGAATGGTAAAGTCGAATGGTAAAGTTGAATGTTAAAGTCGAATGGTAAAGACGAATATTAAAGACGAATGTTAAAGTCGAATGTTAAAGTTGAATGTTAAAGTTGAATGTTAAAGTCGATCGTTAAAGTTGAATGTTAAAGTTGAATGTTAAAGTTGAATGTTAAAGACGAATGTTAAAGTTCAATGTTAAAGTCGAATGGTAAAGTCGAATGTGAAAGTCGAATGTTAAAGTCGAATGTTAAAGTCGAATGTTAAAGTTGAATGTTAAAGTCGAATGGTAAAGTCGAATGTTAAAGTCGAATGTTAAAGTCGAATGTTAAAGTCGAATGTTAAAGTTGAATGTTAAAGTCGAATGGTAAAGACGAATGTTAAAGTCGAATGTTAAAGTCGAATGTTAAAGTCGAATGTTAAAGTCGAATGTTAACGTTGAATGTTAAAGTCGAATGTTAAAGTCGAATGTTAAAGTTGAATGTTAAAGTCGAATGTTAACGTTGAATGTTAAAGACGAATGTTAAAGTCGAATGTTAAAGTCGAATGGTAAAGTCGAATGTTAAAGTCGAATGTTAAAGTCGAATGTTAACGTTGAATGGCGCAGATAAACAACAACAAAATGTATCTACGCCCACTTAACGTCCATTTAAGGGTGGATGACGACGAGGATTATCCGTTCCTTTAGTAGTCATGGAGGGGTCGAGAAAAAGAAAAGATAAAAGGAAGACAGGAAGATAGAAAGAAAGAAATAATTACAGAAAGAAAGAAATAATTAAAGGAAGAAAGAACGAAAGACAAAAAAGAAAGAAAAAAGAAAGAAAGAAAGAAGGAAAGAAAGAAAGAAAGAAAATGTGAGAAATGAAGGTGTCCACTGACACATTTTAATATCGTTGGAGGAAGTGAAGTGTAAGTTTCACGAACTGAACCACATCCACAAATCAGCAGGTTTTTTTGCTCTGTTTGTGGGAGCGTCGAGCAGGAAGAAAACCCACGTTTAGTTTAATGCTGAATCAGAACAGCAATGCTACTAGCGGTCTCGGTCAGAGAGAGATGATGAGGATAAATAAGAAAATATAGACGAAATAGAATAATATTAGAGATTAGAGGAAAGAGCAGCATGGATAACAACACTGAATTAGAGGGAGAAAGAGATAGAGAGAACAGAGACATAAAGAGCATTAAAATTGTGAAATAAAATGAAATTTGGCTTTTATAATTGTATTTGCAATTTAAAAACAATTTGACAAACGTCAACTGATCCCATAAGAACCAATCAAATGACGTTTAATTTCCTGTGGTCTTTAATTTATGTTTCTGAATTCGGATTTTGGAGATCCTGAGCATTTATATTGTGAAATGGGCAAACCGGAAATCTGACAAGTACAGTTTTCGTAAACGTGGTTTCCCATATAGTACGTGCAGATTTCTTGTGGCCGTCGACATCTCTGATAGTAATCAATGCAGACTGAAAGTAAATAAATATTGTATTTTATTTCATTTTTATTTGAAATCGCAAAAACAGCAGATGTTGAGTCTAAAGCACATATCAGAAAATACAAATCCCTCATTGAATTCGAAAGGTTTAACAGGTTACCAAATCACCCACCGCACCCAAAATTCCAAGACAGGAAAAAAAGCAGACTCGTAATGGAAGAGCCCAAATCTTCTTGAAAGGGAACCCTTCAAACAACATGCACATTAATTAGGAAGCAACGATTTGTGTAAAGCCCTCATACCCGAACCATGGTCCAACTTTAACAACAAAATGAAAATAATCGTAGATGTTCCAGGATTAAAATACGAACAACCCGAGACAGACATGAGAACCCTATCACTCATCATGCTTCAGGACAAATACTCCAGAGATACATGAACACAGGTTTTCATTGATTAATCCGAAATTAAAGTCTCAAAGAGGGAAGGCGGTGACATCGATATAACCTACCCAAGTGGAAAGACAAAAACAGACTCTCCTTCAGCTCGAAAAAGGTGCACAAATTTTAGAGCAGAGGCAATGATAATCCACACAGCCATACAAACTCTCAACACACAAGAGGTCATATGTCAATAAATTGTCATCCTCACTGATGCAACGTCAGCCATTCTAGCAATGTCAATCCCAAATGCTGGACAGACTCATTCAAGAAATAAAGAACAACATAAGTTCACTGTCAGAAAAGACAGAACTAGTCCTGCAGTGGATACCAGCACATTGTGGCATCCCTGGAAACGTGAAAGCAGATGACTTCGGAAAAACAAGTTGGAGCGTTCAACAGTTCAACAAACCCCAGAGCCTCAACGAAATAAAAAACAGCTCTGAAAGAGGAACAAAAGCAGAACGGAGAGAGTTTAAAGAAAAATATGAGCTAGATCATGACAGCTTGAACAAACTCAACAGACATTAGCAGACAAAGATATTCAGACTCATATCTGGTCATTGTGGCCTCAGAGCACACCGACACACGTTAGAAGTAAGCGACTATGCAACATGTGACTACGGATCACCCGGACAGACACCTGAGCATACAGTTCAGGACTGCAGCGCTGAACGCCCACCTAAACAGACAGCATATAACTACGGACACCACAGCAAAAGGACAACAGATAAAGAAAACACACATGAACAACACTTTAATATTCTCAGGAGCTGACAACATAAAAAGCAACACAAGGGGTAGGCTTTATCATCGATCCAGAATAAGCAAAGAATATTCTAGAAATAAAATACTACTCAGAAAGAATAATCACAACCAGACAGAAAAACAATTTACATACAGATTTATGCACCACCATCATCATTATCATCATCGAGTGCCTTCTCCGCAACGAAGGTTGGCTACCATGGATCGCCATTCTACTCTGTTTCTTGCTTTGATGGTGCAGGCTGTCATAGATTGACTTGTCCATCTTTTGATGTTACTCGTCCATGTTAGTCTTGGTCTGCCTCTGCCTCTTTTACCATGTATTTTTCCTTCCAATATTACTTTTAGTAGGCTGTTGTGTCTTTTAACATGCCCCAAAAATTTCATTTGTCTTGTCTTAATTGTATTTATTAGTTCTCTTTTTATTTTCAGTTGTTTTAAAACTTCATCGTTTGTTATCTTTTCTTTCCATACAATTCTACTTATTCTTCTATAAATCCACATTTCAGAGGCTTCAATTTTATTTTCTGGTTTCTTGTCTAATGTCCATGTTTCTGCACCATTCAGGAATATTGAGAAGATGTAACATTTTGCCATTCTTAGTTTCAGCCGTGCTGATATTTGTTTTGTTGTTAGTATATTTTTCATGGCATTGAAATTACTTTTTGCATAATCTTTTGTTGATTTCAATTTTGCATTTTCCATCATTGGTTATAGTATGCCCCATGTAGTTGTAGCTCTGGTCTATGCACCATGTAACAATAATTAAAAAGACAGCGAAAAATTATATGAGACACTAAATGAAATTGTCAACAAGATGAAAGCAATGCAATCATTGTTAGTGATGGGAGATTTTATTGAAAGACATGATAAACGCAACAGTGAGAACAGAGACATCCTGGGACCCTTTGGCGATAAGGCATGATCGTCACCATCATCAAATACCATGCCTGCTGTCGTAGGTGATCATGTCTCTTCACAATTTTCGATCTCGACAGTTATTTATCATTTCTGTTGTTGAGTTTCTATCAAACCATTATCTTAACATGTCTGGTAACTTTCCTCTTTGCTTCCCTCTATCTCTTTGTCCCTAAATTTTCCCAGCTATCACAATATATTCCAACTGGTCTCATTTCATGTCGAAAAATGATGATTGTTTCTTCATAATATTGGAAATTAGCTCTCTCTTTGCTTTGTCCTCTTTCATAACGTTTTCATTACCTTTCTTATCTGTCCATGATATTCTCATGGACAGACAGAACACCAGGTTATCGCACTCACTTTAAGTCGATACAAAATGTGTCGTTAGTCACAGAAAACGTGGGCACTAACAAACACAATATTTCACATATAAATGAAGGTGTTAAGGGAACCCTTATTTACTAATTGACAACCATTACACCAGCCTCAACGCCCTCTACCGACAACAGTTATGACTTTTTGATAGTTTAAAAGATCGAAATTCAACACAACGAGCCTTGACCTTAGACTAGGAGAACACCAGACCAAAGGATCGATCACGAAAAAGATTGATAGAATGTTAGAATCACTAGGAAGCAAATCAGAAGTAGAAGCTAGCGGAAGAAAAAAAGATGCATTGATGATATATTAGAAGCACTAGGAAACATAACAGCAGGAGAAGCCAAAAGAAAATCAAAATATGGATTCATGGAATATTAGAAACACTAGGAAACATAACAGCAGGAGAAGTCAAAAGAAAATCAAAATATGGATTCATGGAATATTAGAAACACTAGGAAACATAAGAGCAGGAGAAGCCAACAGAAGAACAAAAGACAGCAAAATACATCATCCCTCGACCTTGAAAGAATGTAAGGAATATACAAAAGAAGATGATGAAATAATAGTGTTCTTATTTTGTTGGTGATATCTTTGGATTATGTACACAGGTAAGTGTGGAAGAGAGCACTCAACAAACTGACATCTAGCCATTTCTTTTGCTTTCTAGGTCCAACGTCTGTTAACAATTTCATATGAGCAACAGGAATATATGCATTCACTGTTAAAGAAATGTGTGTTTTCTGCATAGCACGTGACGAAACCTGTACAGCCTATTGGAAGATAATTCAAACATTTTGAGATTGTTATACCGTTTATCAATTTGTCATAGAACAGTGTCTTCTTCTCTATCTGTCTCAGTTAACGAGTTGTGTTACACTTGTACTTTGTGTCTCAGTACATAATGGGAGAACAGAATATTGGAAGCCCTTTGAAAATTATACGACACATTGCAACATTATACTACACTACAACACAAAAAATAGCATATGTACAGAGACATAAAGTAAAAGTGTAACACAATTTGTAACACAACTAATGGGACTACAGTACGACACAAATCATAAAAATAACACTACAGTACGACAGAAATCAGAATACAGCAATGCAGTATTTCATACAATCATAATACAACATTACAGTATATCTCAAATTATAATACAACACTACAGTACGATACAAGTAATAATACAACACTACGGTACATCAAACAAATTATAATACAACACTTAACTACGACACAAACCATAACAGAGCACTAAAGCACGAAAAATAATAATACAGCACTACACTAAGACACAAATCGGAATACAATATTACAGTACATTACACAAATCATGATACAGAACTACACTACGACACAATCATAACAGAACACTACAGTACGAAATAAATCATAAAACAGCACTACACTACGACACAAACCATAATATAGCACAACACAACGAAACAAATCATAATACAACAATGCAGTACATTACACAAATCATAATACAGCACTATACTACAACCCAAGTAATAATACAGCACTACACTACGACACAGATCATAATAAAGCGTTACACTACAACACAAATCATAATACAACACTACACTACGGCACAGATCATAATACAGCACTACACTACGACATGAATCATAATACTGCACTACACTACAACTAAAATCATAACAGAGCACTACACCACGACACAAAACATAATACAGCATTACAGTGCATCATCATCATCATCATCATCATCATCATCATCATCATCATCATCATCATCGAGTGCCGTCTCCGCAACGAAGGTTGGTTACCATGTATCGTCATTTCACTCTGTTTCTTGCTTTGATTGTGCAGGTTATCATAGATTTACTTGTCTATCTTTTGATGTTACTCGTCCATGTTAATCCTGGTCTGCCTCTGTCTCTGTTACCTTGTATTTTCCCTTCCAATGTTACTTTTAGTAGACTGTTGTGTCTTTTAAAGTGCCCCTAAATTTTCATTTGTCTTGTCTTAATTTGGTTTTAGTAGTTCTCTTTATATTTTTAGTTGTTGTAAAACGTCATCGTTTGTTTTCTTTTCTTTTCATCCAATTCTACATATTCTTCTATAAATCCACATTTTAAAGGCTTCAATTCTCTGTTCTGTTTTTTTTTGTGTCTTCTGTTTTCTTGTCTAATGTTTCTGCACCATACAGGAATATTGAGAAGATGTAACAATTTGCTATTCTTAGAAACGCAAAAGAAGACTGGCTCAACCAAAGAAAAATCTATAAAAACAATGAAAAAGGAAAAGACATCAGGACCTGACAATATGCAGATAGAGATGACACAGGCACTAGAAGATTTTGGCATTGAAGTGATCACAGACATATGCAATGACATATACCATACAGGATATATACCAAACGAACCAAAAACATCAACTTTAATTGCATTGCCTAAAAAGAATGGTGCAGTTGAATGCAATGGTTTTAGAACTATAAGCCTAATGAGCCAGGTAACAAAAATGTTACTAGAAGTTATACATGGAAGGATTCAGAATAAAATCAATACTGAATTAAATGAGCAACAACTTGGATTCAGGAAAAAACAGGAACAAAAAGTAGTGATTGAAAAGTACATAGAAGTAAACAAACCAATACATGCCTGCTTCATAGACTATACCAAAGCGTTCTTTAGAATACACCATTAGAACTTATAGACTGTCTACACGATACAAATCAAGACGACACACATATACGACTAATATCATCATCATCATGTGCCATACCGGTTAGCGTAGGTGATCATGTCCCTCCACAATCTTCTATCTACAGTGCATCGTATCAGTTCTGTTGTTGACTGTTTTCCATGTCATGACACCAAGCTATCCAGTATTTTCTCTCTTTGTTGTCCGCGATCTCTCTTTCCTTTTATTTTCCCAGTTGTAACCAAGTATTCCAACTTTCCTCTTCTCATGATGTACCCGAAAAATGTTGATTGCTTCCTTCTGATGTTTTTTAAGGGCTCCTTTTTGTGTTGGCCTCTTTGAGAACTTTCTCATTTGTCTTTTTAGCTGTCCAGGGAACTGTCAACATTCTTCTGAGAAATCCCATCTCTGTGGCCTTTAATCGTCTTTTCATTTGTTTGTCTACTGTCCATGATTCGCTTCCATAGGTCAGAATTGGTTATATATAACACCGATGAATTCTCTTTCTCATTTTTATTGACAGATTTGTTGCATAATATATTTTTCATTTTATGAAATGCTATTTTGGCCAGAGCTATTCTGCTTTTTATTTATGTGGTGCATCTACCGTCTGATATTATTGTGCCTAAGTATTTTAAACGTTGCACTTGTTTCAGATTTGTCTCGTTTATTTTTATGCTGCATGATGGTGGTGATTGTTTCTTCGATATAACCATTACTTCTGTTTTCTTACTATTCAGACTGAGACCTTTCCTGTTGCTTTCTTTTACTATTATGTCTATCATTTCTTGTAGTTCGTTCTCTGTCTCTGCTATTAAGACTGTGTCATCTGCATATCGCAAATTATTTATGTTGTGACCGTCTACTATTGATCTCATAATATATTCGCTGTAAAGTGAAAACAAATCCGGTGACAGAACACAGCCTTGTCTGACTCCTTGTTTTATATATTGGAATTGTCCTGTTTGGTTGTTAATTCGTACCCGCTGTTTGTTGCCAGTACATGTTTTTATGATTCGCAGATTAAATTCATTTAAGATATACTAATAATAAAAAACAAATACTACCAGATCGAAAACTAAGAATAACAAAATGTTCTATCTTCTCAATATTCCTGTACGGTTCTGAAATATGGACATTAGACAAGAAAATAGAACAGAAAATTGAAACCTTTGAAATATGGATTTGTAGAAAAATAGGAATAATTGGATGTAAAATAAAGAAAACAAACAATGACGTATTAAGCAACTAAAAATGACAATAAAACTACTAAAGACAACTCAAAAAAGACAAATACGTTCGTAATGTATGTTAAAGGACACAGCAGCCTACTAAAAGTAATCTTGGAAGGGAAAATACAAGGTAAGTAGAGCTAAGACTAACATGGACGGGTAATATCAAAAGATGGACAAGTTAGCTTATTACAATGTGCACTATCAAAGCAAGAGACAGAGCGGAATGGCTCTCCATGGCAGCAAACCTTCGATGCGGAGACAGAACTCAATGATGAGTATAACTAGAATTGTATTGAACCCTCCCATAAAGTTGTGAAAATAGTAATATCTCTGGTTTCTGAATGTCAGGGAAATTCTGGTCCACTTATATTTGTCCTATAGATTTCGCAATTAATATATTATATTGACTTAACTTGACTTTCGCTGTGTAGCTTTAATCGACGAGGAGCAAAGGGCCGCAACCAAACTTTACCAACTGGCCAAGTTCTGTGCTATCTTCTCCAACTGAGTTAATTCTCTTTCAGTGTTCTTTGTTTCTGTCTAGATGGTTCTTCTGCTTTTGGCCTGGTTCTTGATCTCCGTTTCTACAGTTATCTCGACAGCTCTTTCCCAAAGGTTTTTACCTGTAAATTTATCTGGCCATCTATTACCAGGAAGTTATCGCAGACATCTGTTTATAACAGATTAGAGTTTATTGTTATTAGTCTTTGTTTCCCTTTCATGTTTCCGTCAATAAGGGTAGCTAATATCGACCAGGGTAACTATATCAACCAGTGCAACTGTATACATTTTTATTGATCGAACCAGGAAAAAACAGGAACAAAAATTACTACGAAAAAAATCATAATAGAGTATTATTATTTGTACCCAGTATATAACCACTGGAGACTACTATTCGTGCTGTTTCGTCCAATAAATGTTTGTCTGCAACACAAGTATTCAGCCCTACTGGGAGATACTTGCATTAATAGGAAAGTACAAATATACTATGTATTTCCGGTCGTGATCGTTACCATATGCTATAGTCATTGAGAACGCCATCGTGTAAGACACTGCAACAATAGCTAATTTTTTTAGCTACGTGGCAGTGTGCCAAGCGTTCGGCTTCTCGTGGCAAGGCGCGGTGCCAGGGAGTACGGGTTCGATCCCGCTTCGGAATATATATTGTTCTTCGTTTTTTTCTATTGTTGTTTGTCTGTCAATTTTTCCGAGTGCTAACACATACTTCTTTGTTCTAATATTCCCAACTGTATAAACCAGGGTAACTATATCAACCAGGTTAACTATATCAACCAAGTTAACTATATCAACCAGGTTAACTATATAACCAGGGTAACTATATCAACCAGGGTAACTATATCAACCAGGTTAACTATCAACCAGTGTAACTATATCAACCAGGTTAACTGTATCAACCAGGGTAACTATATCAACCAGGTTAACTTTATCAACCAGGGTAACTATATCAACCAGGTTAACTGTATCAACCAGGGTAACTGCATCAACCAGGGTAACTATATCAACCAGGTTAACTGTATCAACCATGGTAACTGTATCAACCAGGTTAACTATATCACCCAGGTTAACTCCTTAAAAGATCGTATATATATATAAACTAATGGTGCGTATAGGGAGCCGCGATAGCTCAGTGGTTAGTGAACTGGACTATAAAGGACAAGAGGTAGGGATCGATCCAAATCGACGGCTTCAGGGTTCACCCAGCTTTTAATGGGTACCTTATTTTTTTCAGGGAAAGTGAAGCGGCACGGGCGTAATACCGACCACATTACCCCGAAAATCATGTGCCGAAGGTCTATAAAATATATGGTCACTAACACCATATTCACTATACGCCACTTGGCGCGACGGGGGTACTTTACTTTTTTTATGGTGCGTATATATTCTTATTGATGACGAGCGTTGTATTCTTTGGTATGAGGTTGGTGTTATCATTAAAATGTCTATATCATTCGATATGTTTATAAATATTAGGCTGATCTTCCTACTTCATTTCTAGCCATCTATTCTTCACTAATTATGGCATTCTGTCATTCTCTCCAGATGCTATCCGTCCCGCCAGCGATTTTCCTGATCTAAACTTATGTCTTGTCTCTCCGAGATACTGAAGGGAACGGAATAGTTCAGGACTCAAGCCTGGCTCGTCGAGTTCGGGCGCATGACTAAAATAAACACTCACAATCTCATGATGTTCTTCAAACAGACCAGTGTTCGGACAACCCATGTTCGAGTCTGACTGGAAGTAGTGTGAATTGTACTCATGGTTGGAAAGAAAATCTCCCAGCCGTCGACCCAGCCGCTGGCAGAAATGGGTACCAGTGCCCATACTCTGGGAAGGTGAGGAAAGCCGCCTCGCATTGTGAGTTTCGATGCTTGGAGCGACACTATCCAGAAGTCTCCGAACGTCTCGGTCATTCCCTTGTTAACTCTATTAACCTCCACTCTCCAATTGTTAACCCTCTAAAATCCAAGATCGGATACACCCAAACCATAAAGTATAATAGCCTTGACATTTGTCTTGAAAATCCTGATTTTATTACGCAAAGAACATGCACCGAACTTCCACAAAGGGTAAAGTGTCTTGCAGATTAAACTGTTACACTATAGCATTTGTGTTACATTTATCAAAAGCAAATTAAAAATTGTGAGGGAAAGAACTTTAGTGACGGTTCAAATCGGCAACAGTTTACCGGAACACGTTCCGAATAGTTCCAGCTGACAACAATGCGTGGCTTTCATTGGTGAATTAGGTACCGTGTATTGGTGAATTAGGTACCGCGTATTGGTGAATTAGGTACCGCGTATTGGTGAATTAGGTACCGTGTATTGGTGAGTTAAGTACCGCGTATTGGTGAATTAGGTACCGTGTATTGGTGAGTTAGGTACCGCGTATTGATGAGTTAGGTATCGCGTATTAGTGAATTCATCATCATTATCAAGTACCGTGCCTACTGGCGTAGGTGATCATGTCTCTCCACAATTTCGACAGCTATTTATCATTTCTGTTGTTGACCTTCTGCCAAGCCATTCTCTTAAGCTTTCTATTATTTTTTCTCTTTGCTTCACTCTATCTCTTCGTCCCTCAATTTTTCCAGTTGTTACAATATATTCTAGCTGTTCTCTTCTCATTACATGGCCAAAAAATTATGATTGTCTCTTCCTAATATTTGAAATTAGCTCTCTTTTTCCTTTAACCTCTCTCAGAATATTTTCATTACTCTTCTTAGCCGTCCATGGTACTCTCAACATTCTTCTGTAAAACCACATATCTACAGTCTCCAGTGACTTTTTTGTCTGTTGTCCTATTGTCCATGACTCACATCCATATGTTAAGACTGGCTCTACATAACATTTAAGGACTCTTTTTCTCGTTTCCACTGCCAAAAATGGATTGCATAGTATCATCCTCATTTTCTGGAAAGCTGCTTTTGCCTGAGCCACTCTGCATCTCACCTCCTTTGTACATCTTCCGTCTGAGGTTAACAAAGTTCCCAAAAATTTAAATACATTTACCTGTTTTAATATTGTTCCACTTGTCTTTATTTTGCACTGGGGTGATGTCTTTTTCTTTGTTGTTACCATTACCTCTGTCTTTTTGCTATTAAGGCTTAGTCCTTTCTTTTTGCTTTCCTTCACTATAATGTCCAACAATTCTTGTAACTCATTTTCACTCTTAGCGATTAAGACTGTATCATCAGCATACCTTAGATTATTTATATTATGACCTCCAATTGTTATTACAAGCATGTCCCTTAAGGATCTTAAAATAATCTCACTGTAAATAATAAACAAATCTGGTGACAGCACACAACCTTGTCTAACATCCTGTTTTATTTGTTGAAACATTCCCAACTGGTTTCCAGTTTTTATGGCCACTGTTTGTTGCCAGTACATGTTCTTTATTATTCTTAGATCGTTGCTGTCTACGTTTATGTTTTCTAAAATTTTGATTATTTCTTGGTGCTTTACTTTGTCAAATGCCTTGGTGTAATCTATGAAACATAGGTATAGATCTGTTTTCACCTGTATGGCTCTTTCTACTAAAGATCTTATGATATAAATGACATTGCTTGTTCCTTTGTCTCTAACAAAACCACACTGTTCATCACTAATTTCTGGACTGATTTTGTTTCGCACTCTTCGCATGATGTTTCTTAGTAATATCTTAGTCATATGACTCATAAGGCTTATTGTGCGATCATCATCGCATTCAATCGCACCCGATTTCCTTGGTAGGGCTATGAATATTGATTTGAGAATGTCATCTGGTATATATCCGCTGTTATAGATATCATTCAATATTTTTGTTATTTTTTCTATTCCAAAATCACCCATGGCTTAAATCTCTTCTTTAGTTATATTATTTGGTCCAGGAGCTTTGCCTGCTTTCATATTGCGCAAGGCATTTCCACTTCTTCTCTGATTATGTCTGATCCTTCTCCATTGTCCTTAATATTTACTTCTGTTCGTTCATCATTATAAAGATCTTTAATGTATTCTGTCCATCGTCCCCTTATGTTTTCTTGATCAATCAACAGTTCTGCTTCCTTTGTTCTTAGACATCCATTTTTTTAAATTGCGTTTTTCTTCCTGTTAATTCCTCAGTTTGTTTGTATATAGCTTTAGCATCTCCTTTTTGTTGCATTTCAATCTCTTCGCATCTCTCTTTTAGCCATGATTCTTTTGCTTCATTGCATTTTACTACAATTTCTGTATTTAATCTGTTATACTCATCGTTATTTCTTTTATTTCTTCTTGTTGTATCCATTAGCTGCAAAATGTCGTCTGTCATCCATTTCTTTCTTGAATTTGTTCTCACTGTATGAACACTTTTGATGTTTGTTGCATTGATTCTTTCAGCATTTCTCACTGTTCATCAATGCTTTGTATCTTCTCTATTGCATTGTACCGGTTCTGAAGTGTGATTTTATATTTGTCTTGCAGCTTCTTGTCTGATTTTAGTAAATCTAAATTTAACTTGATGTTAACTGAGGTTCGCTTTCTTGTTTTTAATTTTACTCTAAGCTTTCCCACAACTGGTACATGATCACTATTGCAATCTGCCCCTGGTCTAGTTTTCACACACACCAGACTGTTTCTAAATCTGTTGCTTATCATTATATAATCAATTTGATTACGTGCGTTGTCCCCAGGGCTTTCCCATGTCCACAGACGTCTTGGATGTTGCTTAAACCAGGTGTTTCCTATCATCATGTTGTGTGTTCTTGCCCAGTCAATAAGTTTCTCACCTCTTTCATTTCCACTCGCCTAAGCTATAATGACCAACTACTTCCTCAACTCTTTCCTTTCCTACTTTTGCGTTAAAATCCCCTAGAACTATGGTGTTTTCATGTGGTTTGCATTTATGAAGTGCCTCCTTTAACTCGTTGTAAAATTAATCAATTGTTTCCTCTAGACTATCTGCTGTTGGTGCATAAACATGTATAAGATTTATGTCTTTTTGCTTTCTATTCAATTTCACTAAAAGAACTATGTCAGATATTGGATAAAAGCCTTTCACTGTTCTTGCTCTATCTGCATCCAAGATGATACCTACTCCTCTTTGGTGTTCATTACCTCCAGAATAGATTATTTTATGTTTATCAGAGTACATCTCCCCTGATCCGGTGTATCTCTTTTCGCAAAGTCCCCTCCCTTAGCCTTTTGCTCTCCCGAGCTTACCTGCAAGGCAGCAGGGCAGCCACAGGTTGTACTGTTTACTACATACAGTAGCAGGTAAAATTACCTGACCTGACAGATTAGTGAATTAGGTACCGAGTATTGGTGTGAGCTGAGTACTAAACTCAGGAGCCTCGGAAACAAGCCGGACTTGGAATATGAGGAAACTTCAACAAGGAACATTTTTTCATACTGAGCCGCAATGGTTCCTGTCGCCTATCCGCCATATTGACCGGAAGTCCGCCCCTTCATATATAATATTCAACTTTTCTTGTATTAATCACTGGTAACCTAATGTTTTATTTTTATTTTATTAATCAATGGTAATCTAATGCTCTACTGTTCTTTTATTAATCACTGGTGAACTTATTCGAGCGGAATAGGAAGGGGGTTTATAGTAATGGGATTAAGTGTCCCCCCCCCCCCCCCCCCGCCACAATCAGAAGGTGACCTGTTTAATTCACATTGCGGTTTTTTTCAATGACACGAGATTTCATAGTCAATTAAATCGAGTGCCTAGTCATAACGGATTTCTAGCTACGAAATGAAAAGAAAATTCTACACTGAATAGTTGCGCCACCTAACTACAAAATGATACAGACAAGTAATTATTTGGGTTATCAAATTACAAAATGATACAGAGAAATAAATATGGAAGTAAACACATTACAAAATAATATAGAAAACTCACACTGTACAATGGGAACACTCTGCATTTCATAACCGTCTGATGTTACTACTCTTGTGCAGACGTAAAGCGTACAACTGTATAACATGTATTGGGAACTGCCCGATAACAGTCTCCCAGAACTGCGCAAACTAATAGGAGATAAACAGGGCGCGATACAACATAGACTAAAAAATGTGAAACTATATGAAACTACAAGATACTAAGCTGCATGATACTAAACTATATGATACTAAATTAAACTATACGATACTAAACTACATGATACTAAAGTAAATTACATTGTGGTAAACTAAATTACACCTTATAAAACTAAATTACACGATACTAAACTATACGATGGGAGTCAGGGGCTAGTGGACAGGACTACAAAGGACAAGAGGTAGGGATTGGTCCCAACCGACGGCTCCGGTTCACCCAGCCTTTAATGGGTATGGGATTTTTTCTGGGAAAGTAAAGCGGCACGGGCGTAATACCGACCACATTACTCCAAATTTCATGTGCCGAAGGTCTGTAAAATTTCTGGTCACTAACACCATATTCCCAATACGCCACTTGGCATGACGGGGATACTTTACTTTTTTTTTTTAAACTACACGATACTAAACTACATGGTATTGGAAGTAAACTTCATGATACTAAACTAAACTACAGTATATTAAACTAAGCTACCCGATATGAAACTAAACTACATGATACTAAACTAAACTACACGATATGAAACTAAACTACATGGTACTAACCTATAACCCGATATGAAACTAAACTACATGATACTAAACTAAACTACACGATATGAAACTAAACTACATGATATTAAACTAAGCTACACGATATTAAACTAAACTACATGATACTAAACTAAGCTACACGATATGAAACTAAACTACATGGTACTACCTATAACCCGATATGAAACTAAACTACATTATACTAAACTAAACTACCCGATATGAAACTAAACTACATGATACTAACCTATACTACTCAAAATGAAACTAAACTACATGATACTAACCTATACTACACGATATGAAACTAAACTGCATGGTACTAAACTAAGCTACACGATACTAAAATACGATATGACTACATGATACTAACCTATACTACACGATATGAAACTAAACTACATGGTACTAAACTAAGCTACACGATACTAAAATACCCGATATGAAACTAAACTACATGATACTAACCCATACTACACGATATGAAACTAAACTACATGGTACTAAACTAAGCTACACGATACTAAACTACATGATACTAAACTAAGCTACACGATACTAAACTACATGATACTAAACTAAACTACATGATGCTAAACTAAACTACACAATATTAAACTTTCTTGATGCTAAACTAATCTACATGATACTAATCAACATAATACTAAACTAAACTATACGAAACTAAACTACATGATACTAAAGTAACTACATTATCCTAACATAAACTACACGACATAAAACTAAACTACACGATACTAAACTACACGATACTAAACTACATGATACTAAAAGTAAAATACAGGATACTAAACTGGACTACACGACATAAAACTAAACTACACGATACTAAACTACACGATACTAAACTACATGATACTAAAAGTAAACTACAGGATACTAACCTAGACTACACTATATAAAACTAAACTACATGATACTAAACTATATTACACGATACCAAAATACATGATACTAAACTACATGCTAATAAACTAGATTAAAACGATACTAAAATACATGATACTAAACTAGATTACACGATACTAAAATACATGATACTAAACTAAACTACATGATACTAAACAAAATGATACTAAACTAAACTACATGATATAGAACTAAACTATAAGATACTAAACTAGACTTCAATATATTAAACTACATGATACTAGATAAAACTAAATGATACTAATTTACACGATACTGAACAACATCATATCGTACAATACCACACCATACAACACTATGTTACCCTACCCAACGCTGTTTATACTACGCTATTTTACACTACAATCTACTATAGTACGTTATTTTACACTGCAGTCTGCTATACTACACTATTTTACACTAGAGTCTGTTATACTACATTATTTTGCACTAGAGTCTGCTATACTACGTTATTAAACACTACATTCTGATATACTACATTATTTTACACTACAATCTACTATAATGCGTTATTTTACTCTACAATCTGCTATAGTGTTTTATTTTACACTACAATCTGCTATACTACGTTATTTTACACTAAAGTTTGCTATACTACATCATTTTACACTACATTCTGCTATGCTACATTATTTTACACTAGAGTCTGCTATACTATATTATTTTACACTAGAGTCTGCTATGCTACATTATTTTGCTCTAGCTTCTACTATACTACTTTTTTTTTACTCTACAATCTGCTATTCTGCTTTCTTTTACATCACAATCTGCAATAATACGTTTTTTTAAACTACAGCCTGCTATGCTAAGTTACTTTACACTTCAATATGTTATACTACGTTATTAAACACAACAGTCTACTATACTACGTTATGTTACACTAGAGTGTGCTATACTACGTTATTTACACAATAATTTGCTATACTACGTTATTTTACACTACAGTCTACTATACTACATTATTTGTTACACTACAGTCTGCTATTCTACGTTATCAAACATTACAGTCTGCTATACTACGCTATTTTACATTACAGTCTGATATACCACGTTATTTTGCACAAGACTCTGCTATACTACATTATTTTACATTGCAGTCTGCTATACTACGTTAATTTACACTAGAGTCTGCTATACTACGTTACTTTACACTACAACCTGCTATACTACGTTATTTTACACTACACTTTTCTGTACTACGTTATTTGACACTACAATTTGCTATACTTCATTATTTTAAAACTACAATCTGCTATACTACGTTAATTTACACTAGAGTCTGGTATACTACGTTATTTTACAATACAGACTGTTATACTTCGTTATATTACATTTTACACCTCTCCGCGGTGCCTCCAGAAACAGACTAACCTGTCTAGTCTGGCCAAGCAAGCAGGGATCGAAGAGGGAAGACAAATCCGGTACTCAAAATTGTCGGCTGAAGTCGGATGTGTTGGGCCGAAAGGCGCAGATATCACAGTGTTACACTGCAAACTTCAACACAACGTAACTACGTCCACTTAACGTCCTTTTAAGGGCGGATGACGAGGAGGAAGTCTACGGTTCGTATCCGCTAGAATACCTCAAATCATCGGGCGACCGCATCATCATCATCATCATATTACATTTGCGTCTGCTATGTTACATTAATTTACTATCGAGCCAGCTATGCTACGCTATTTTTCACAACATTCTGCTATACTACGTTACTTTACACTACAACCTGCTATACTACATTATTTTATACTACAGTCTGCTATACTACATTATTTTATACTAGTCTGCTATACTACCTTATTTTACACTACAACATGCTATACTATGTTATTTTACACTACAACCTGCTATACTACATTATTTTACACTACAATCTGCTATAGTGCGTTATCAAATACTAGTCTACTAAAATCTACAATTTACACAAATACCACAACAAATAACTACAGTAGACAACGAGTGGCTCACATAAAAAAAATCATTGACGAAAATAGCAACCGCAATATGCAGAACGAAGCAAAGAAAGAAGGAGGGAAAGATGAGCCCTCCATGGTGGAATGATGTAGTCAAGAACGCCATAAAAAGAAAGAAAAAAACTATACAAATTCTGGCTAAAAAAATAAAGCCCTCGGAATCGATAACATACCAGTAGAAATGCTAGCAGCAGTGGGAGAGGCAGAATGTAAATGGCTACACAGAATATTCAACGCCGCTGCATGGATGCAACAGCAAGTCCCAGACGATTGGAAACAGTCCATTATATTACCAATATGGAAAAAGAAGGGCAGCAAAAGAGACTGCAACCAATATAGAGGAATATTGCTATTAAGCCACACAGGGAAGTTATATGCCAAGATAGTTGAAAAAAGACCAATTATAGACCCACAACTAAGCAATGCTCAGATGGGCTTCAGGAGGAACAGAGGTTGCACAGATACCCTATTTATCATAAAACAACTAGCAGAGAAAACAATAGAGCATAATAAAACACTACATACAGCTTTTATTGACCAAGAAAAGGCGTTCGACAGGGTGGAGAGGGAACAACTGTGGTCCGTATTGCCCTTGTACGGAGTGAGTCACCACCTAGTAGAGATATGAAAGAGCCTCTATGAAAGTAATCGCACTACAGTAAGAATCTTCAGCAGGCTACTCTAAACATTTCACCATTAACGCCGGAGTAAGACAAGGCTGCGTGCTTTTCCCTTTACTTTTCATCACATATATGGACAATATATTAATATATATAATTAGTATATATATAAATTAGCATGCCCAATCTAAGGAAATATATCAACAAGGATGATAACAAGCGGTAACACACAAGAGAACGAAATATACGTACCAGAAAACAGCAGAAGAGAGGAAGAAATAAATGAAATACTATTTGCAGACAACCAAGTTCTGATACATGAAACAATTGAGGACCTGCATGAACATATCAACAGGCTAAACAACACTTGTAAACAACACAACATGAAGATCAACATAAGCAAAACCGAAGTAATGGCAATAGCGAGAAAGAAGGTAGAAACTAAATACCATAATAGATAATACTTCTCTGAAGCAAGTAGACAATTTTAAATATCTGGGTAGCACGTTAACACACGACAATAACCAAGAGACAGAGATAAATATAAGGTGTAACAAACCATGCCATGTTATAGGCCAAGTATCAACACTATTGAAAAAACAAAGCAATAACTACGGAAGCAAAAAGGGCAATATACAAATACATTTTTCTACCAACTCTGTGCTATCAGTGCCAGAATTTGACGCTAGACTCTTGAACAAAAAGAAAGATAACGACCACAGAAATGAAATGTGTCAGAAGAATGACAGGAAACAGCTTAAGGGACAGAGTAAGAAACACTGACTTGGGGAAGAAACTCGAAATTGAACCAGCCATCGAATACATAAAGAAACAACAGACAAATTGGTTCGGCCACATAACAAGAGAAAAAGAACAATCACTCAAAGAACAATAAGCAAACACTACGAAAACGCCAGATTAAGAGTAAGACCGAGAAAAAGTTGGATAAAGGGAATACTAGAGTCACTAGGAGGGATAACACCAGAAGAGGCCAACAAAAGAGCAAAGAATAGAAGATTGTATCTCCCCTCGACGCCAAAGGCAATAAAGGAAGGATAGAGGAAGAATGGAAGAAGATCTACCTGCAAAATAACGTAGAGAAGTACTTATTCGCGTCATCTACCTACAAATTAACGTATAGAAGTAATTACTGACGTCATCTACCTACAAATTTACGTAGATAAGTACTTATTGACGTCATCTACCTACAAAATAACGTAGAGAAGTACTTAATTGCGTCATCTACCAACAAAATAACGTAGAGAAGTACTTATATACGTCATCTACCTATAATATAACGTAGGGAAGTACTTAAAGGTGTCATCTATCAACAAAATAACGTAGAGAAGTACTTATTGACGTCATCTGCCTTCTAAATAAAGTAGATAAGTACTTAAAGGGGTCATCTACCTACAAAATAGCGTAGAGAAATACTTAAAGGAATCATCTACCTATAAAATAATGTAGAGAAGTACTTAAAGGCGTCTTCTACTTATAAAATAATGTAGAGAAGTACTTAAAGGCGTCATCTACCTATAAAATAACGTAGAGAAATTGTTTCATTTAGTTTTTTTTTTTAACCAGTAAATCAAGCACTGTCACCACAACCCCTACCGCGATGATTACCGTAAAAACCTAGTCAGAATTATTGCTTAATCTTCCATTTGCACAAACGCTGCTGGACGCTGAGGGGACTTGCTGAGGTGACAATCTGAGCACCTATGTTCTGAGTGCAATGATAATGACCCGCAAATAACGCAATGTCATAATGAAAACATGCTACAAACCTTTTCTAAATGAGAGTCCATCTTGCGAGATCATCGAGATGCTGTAGCAGAGTAGTATTTACAGAATTCATTTCACGCATTTCAATTGCCTGTCGGTTGCGTTGATTTTCTCTTTTACCATGGTCGTTTCAACGCCAGAACAGATTGATAGAGTATATATAGCATTATCAGAGATAATTACTGCTGAACCATAAATGAAGACATTCTGAGAATAAGACATGGAAGCTGGTATAGAATTCTACCGGAAGATTTTATGATACGGCTGATCGCTAACAATAAGTAAAAAACGTAGCTAATGCCAAAACTTCTGAGTGCTGACCAAAAGCAGCAAACGACTTGATATTTGCTCACACCTGAAAGTTCATGCTGCTAGTGACCACAGCTTTCTTTCAATGCCTTTTACGAAAAGTACCTTACACAATGTTTCTTGTTTCCAAAACGAAAAACGGAGCTAAATTATCGAACATTTCGGATAATGGATGAAACTTAGTAGAATCGCAGACTGTTCTCAACACACTTTCCAGGAATATTTCCGAAAATGGCAGAGCACTAGCCATCGTCGTAAAATATGAGAAGGAAACTACTTTGAGGGTGATCAATCAATCAATAAATCAATTATTCCGTAAACTTGTAGGTCTTTTGTGCACCACAGACGCTATTTTCACAATTTGATTCTAGTTTCGCGCTGTAGAGCAGCTCTCTGCGATTCCGTGAATGTCATTTATATCCACTCTTTGTTATCCACCCATCTATTCTTATGTACTCCCTGTCTTCCTTTGCCTGATACTGTGCCCAGGAAAATGGATTTGACAAGGCCTGTGGACCGTGTGACGTGTCCATTCCATGGTCAGTGTCCTCTCTTTTATTATTGGCATTAAGTCTTTTACTTTGAGCGATGGTAGCTACTAACATGACAGTTGTACCGTTACGAGAAATAAAACGATTGCCTAGGGGCACCAAAATATGGGGCGCCAATATTACACATAAGCTCAGGCGTAGCCATAGATTACAGCGCCCAGGAAGAAAGTCAATTTTCTCGCCTCGCCTGGCTCCACCTTGACAAGGTGTGAAACATAATGGGGTAGGTCGTGCTTTACCGGAAATTGTTCCAATACAATGCTCCCGCTCCACACTCAGGAAAGTCAAGGCTGACAATCTATCCTGTCCTATGGATGATCTCAAGTAGGACAGGATCAGTTTTAACTTTCTAAAATAACTTTCACAACTGGCAATGGATGTTGTAAGAGTCACTAACATCTGAAGACCAACTCTCAGATTTGAAAATACATCATTCCCATATTGCACCAAGAATCTTCATGTCACAGTAGCTGCACAAGTAAAACTATCCTTGTGTTTGCATCTTAGTGTTTAACTCGTTAGACAAGTAAAACTATTCTTGTGTTTGTATCTTAGTCTTTAACTCGTTAGACAAGTAAAACTATTCTTGTGTTTGCATCTTAGTGTTTAACTCGTTAGACAAGTAAAACTATTTTTGTGTTTGCATCTTAGTGTTTAACTCGTTAGACAAGTAAAACTATTCTTGTGTTTGTATCTTAGTCTTTAACTCGTTAGACAAGTAAAACTATTTTTGTGTTTGCATCTTAGTGTTTAACTCGTTAGACAAGTAAAACTATTTTTGTGTTTGCATCTTAGTGTTTAACTCGTTAGCCAAGTAAAACTATTTTTGTGTTTGCATCTTAGTGTTTAACTCGTTTGACAAGTAAAACTATTCTTGTGTTTGTATCTTAGTCTTTAACTCGTTAGACAAGTAAAACTATTTTTGTGTTTGCATCTTTGTGTTTAACTCGTTAGACAAGTAAAACTATTTTTGTGTTTGCATCTTAGTGTTTAACTCGTTTGACAAGTAAAACTATTCTTGTGTTTGTATCTTAGTCTTTAACTCGTTAGACAAGTAAAACTATTTTTGTGTTTGCATCTTAGTGTTTAACTCGTTAGACAAGTAAAACTATTCTTGTGTTTGTATCTTAGTCTTTAACTAGTTAGACAAGTAAAACTATTTTTGTGTTTGCATCATAGTGTTTAACTCGTTAGACAAGTAAAACTATTTTTGTGTTTGCATCTTAGTGTTTAACTCGTTAGACAAGTAAAACTATTTTTGTGTTTGCATCTTAGTGTTTAACTCAGTAGACAAGTAAAACTATTTTTGTGTTTGCATCTTAGTGTTTAACTCGTTAGACAAGTAAAACTACTTTTGTGTTTGTATCTTAGTCTTTAACTCGTTAGACAAGTAAAACTATTCTTGAGTTTCCATCTTAGTGTTTAACTCGTTAGACAAGTTAAACTATTTTTGCGGAAATTTTCCCATTACTAGGGTATGCCGGGGGAGTATTTTATGACAGGAGAATAAAGGTCGCTTGTACAATGCAGTCGCCACGAGGTGTCCAGGTTTTGGTTTTTCTGCCACACCCAATAGAAAAAAAAAAAAAAATTGACCCTATCGGGATTTGACCCCGTGTTCTACTTAAACAAATAATTGCCATAAATGTTCTCATGAAATGTCATCTTTGGCTCCATTTAGTTTTGGCTGTAATGTTAAGTCTTTGGACCAATGCATTCTTTTTTGTTGCTCAAAAATGGAGCGATCCTGTAGCATAAATAATCAAGGGTTCACAAACTTTTAAACAAGAAACTCCCTTTCTTTGTTCATCATATATCAGAGAGGTCCTCGTGACAGTTTCAATCGTATAAGTCTGGTAAACGTTGATTCCCTGAGATGGCATATAAGATAATAAATGACAACATTGTTAACGTTCTACTGTAGGTACTCATTTATGTACTAACAAATAGTGAGACAAATTGGATTATATTATTTTATTATGTCTATACAATGAGTTGGCAGCAAACTTACCAAATGTTGTTATACATTTGTTTCGACAGATCGTTTCATATTCCCTGTTAAAAAAAAAAAAAAAATATTAAAAAAAAAAACTGGGTGATGGTGCTGTCACTTTCTGCTGCCATTCTACTGTTGTAGCAAGTGGTTGTCTCATGAACTATTTATTATAGATACGAGACACTGTACTGATAGTTGTCAGAACCGATTCGAATCTGAAGCAACGAAAAACGCACAATTATATAACAGAGACATGTTTAGTTGGTTCTCTCAATAGAAACAATTACTTGTATCAATGCAATTAAAAAAAAACAACAACAGGTACCCTAATTTGGAAACAAAAACAGGCGTGGATCAACATGGAAACACACGACATGGTCGCACGTGTAGATTATTAGTTCGTCTGTTTAACCAAGTATTCAAAATTACTGAAGCCTTAAATACATTCTCACAGATAATTATGTTGATTTCTAACATATGGTCCATTGATATTCAAGACGTGGCCATACTGCCATCACAAGCGCATGTTTAGAGAGCCTATCAACTATTTCGTAGCAACAATACCAGCAAGACCTAGACATCCATACATATATTTCTTTAGGCCGTGTTGAAGCCTTCTATTCTACTGTGATATAATAGACCAAGTATCAAACTAGGCGTAGGGAATGATGCCGGAGACATTTTTTACCATTTGACGATTCAACAAGATTTGCTGACACAATGCAGCCCATGTTCCAGCAGGACAACGTGAAGAATGTAGCAGGGGCGTGTGTCTGAAGTCGGTGACTAAGAAAACAATTGGTGAAGTTAAAGCGAATATAAATAAATCTTATATCAGGTTTGGCTATACTATAATAAATGTTACTATTTTTTTTAAAACTTAAACATGAGGACACCGGATCAATCCGATGTTACCTGCCCCTTTTATCTCATCTACGGGATGAAGTTTTAGCAGATTGTCCAGTTTTCAACAAAAAAATGTTTAATGTCAGGAAAATGATTTGAAAGCTAATTTTTTACAGTTTGTGCACGCATATAGAAATATATAAACACTACAATATGCCAACAATACAAACACTTACAAAATTGCAACACTTTACACAAAGCAATGAATGACACCACATGACAACACTAAACACAATTTTTTTAATGCGAGACCTGATAAGGAGGGGATCTGAGCAACCTTGGACATGTTCGGAGTGTAATTATGATGACCCGAAAATAACTCAATAACTAAACAAAAGCAGAACTAATTTGTTTCTACATCAACGCACGCTACATTAAACTATGTACTACGCTATATACTACACTCATCATCATCATCATCATGTACCCTGCCGGATGGCGTAGGCGATCATGTCCCTCCACAATCTTCTATGGTAATTTCCTAGTTTGATCAGATATAGTATTTCAGTTTGGAAGAGTGATGTCCCCTAAAATGTGTCTGCCAAAATACAGTGGTTCTACGCATTCTTGGCGTTGGGGTCATTACGCCGATTGGTAATCAACCACACAATTCCCTTCGATCAGAAGATCATAATTAGGCCGAGTGGCGTCGTTTTTGTCACGCGTTATAATATATTTATAAATATTTAACACTAAAGCTAAACCTAACCCCTGGACCCAACGCCCAATCAACAGATACTCCGAAATGATTACATGCCAGCGTAATGACCCAACGCCAAGAATGCGTAGAACCACTGTATTTTGGCAGACATATTTTAGGGGACATCACTCTTCCAAACTGAAAGACTATATCTGATCAAACTAGGAAATTACCTCTTCTATCTACAGTGCATCGTATCAGTTCTGTTGTTGACCGTTTTCCATACCATGACACCAAGCTATCCAGTATTTTCTCTCTTTGTCGTCCGCGATCTCTCTTTCCTTTTATTTTGCCAGTTGTAACCAAGTATTCCAACTTTCCTCTTCTCATGATGTGCCCAAAAATGTTGATTGCTTCTTTCTGATGTTTTTTAAGAGCTCCTTTTTTGTGTTGGGCCTCTTTGAGAACTTCCTCATTGGTCTTTTTATTTGTCCAGGGAACTGTCAACATTCTTCTGAAAAATCCCATCTCTGTGGCCTCTAACCGTCTTTTCATTTGTTTGTCTATTGTCCATGATTCGCTTCCATCGGTCAGAATTGGTTCTATGTAGCACTGATGAACTCTCTTTCTCATTTTTATTGACATAGATTTGTTGCATAAGATATTTTTCATTTTCGTAAATGCTATTTTGGCCTGAGCTATTCTGCTTTTTATTTCTGTGGTGCATCTCCCATCTGATGTAATTATTGTGCCCAAGTATTTGAAACGTTGCACTTGTTTTAGATTTGTCTCGTTTATTTTTATGCTGCATGATGGTGACGATTGTTTCTTCGATATAACCATTACTTCTGTTTTCTTACTATTCAGACTGAGACCTTTCTTGTTGCTTTCTTCTACTATTATGTCTATCATTTCTTGTAGTTCGTTCTCTGTCTCTGCTATTAAGACTGTGTCATCCGCATATCGCAAATTATTTATGTTGTGACCGTTGACTTCAATTCCTTTTTTGTCTACAATGGATCTCATAATATATTCGCTGTAAAGTGAAAACAAATCCGGTGACAGAACACAGCCTTGTCTGACTCCTTGTTTTATATATTGGAATTGTCCAGTTTGTTTGTTAATTCGTATAGCTGCTGTTTGTTGCCAGTACATATTTTTTATGATTCGCAGATCCTTGCCATCAATGTTTAATTTCTCCAGCATATTGATTATTTCCACATGCTTTACTTTGTCAAATGCTTTCGTGTAGTCTATAAAGCACATATATAGATCTTTCTTTACCTCTATAGATCTTTCTATCAATGTCCTTAAGATGCATATTGCGTTATTGGTGCCCTTTCCTTCCACAAATCCACATTGTTCCTCACTTATTTCTGGTTTTATTTTGTTGCTTACACGTCTCATGATTATTCTTAGTAATATTTTAGTCATATGGCTCATGAGACTAATAGTGCGATGGTCTTCACAATCAGTGGCGCCTGACTTCTTCGGTATGGCTACAAAGATAGATTTTAGTAGATCTTCGGGTATGTGTCCAGTGTTATATATGTCATTGAGTAATTTTGTTATGACTTGTACTCCCAACTCTCCTAATGCATTTATCTCTTCGATTGTTATATTGTCAGGACCTGGAGCTTTGCCTCTTTTCATGTGTTGAAATGCGTCCTCCACAGTACTCTGCATTATTGGTGGTCCTGTGTCTTCATTTGAATTGTTTAATTCCGGTCTTTCATCATCATAGAGTTGAGACTGATATATTCTGTCCATCTTTCCATTGTCTTCTCCTGTCCCATTATTATATTTCCTTCCTTTGATATCACACATCCTGAAACTTTTACTTCTTTTCTTCCTGTTAATTCATTTAACTGATTGTGCATACATTTTGGGTCTTTCTTTTGTTGTTTTTTCCATTTCTTCACATTTCTGTTTTAACCATCCTTCCTTTGCTTCTCTGCACTTGTTTTGGATCTCTTTGTGCAATATTTTGTATGCTCGTTCTTCTTTCTTATGTTTTCTTCTTTTGTCCATTAGTTGTAATATTTCTTCTGTCATCCATTTCTTTTTGTTGATTCGTTTAGTCACTGATATTACTTCTTTTGATGTTTTCTGAATCGATTGTTTGAGCATTTCCCACTGCTCCTGGATGTCCTGTATTTTCTCAATAGCATTATATCTATTTTGTACTATCATGCTGTACTTATCACTCATCTGTTTATCTACTCTTAGCATATCTAGTTCTAATTTTATATTTCTTGGTGATTTCAGTGCCTTCCGCAATTTTATTCTTATCTTTCCAACTACTGGTACATGGTCACTATTACAATGTGCTCCTGGCCTTGTTTTAACAGACGTTAGCCCATTCCTGAATCTTCTCTGTACCAGTATAAAATCAATTTGATTGTGTACTTTTTTGTCTGGGCTTTGCCATGTCCATAGTCGCCTAGGGTGTTGTTTGAACCAGGTGTTACCTATAATCATTTCATGTGTCTTTGCCCAATCTATCAATCTATCCCCTCTGTCATTCGTCTCGCCAAGGCCATGCCCCCCAGTCACATTTTGCACTTTAGCTGTTCCTACTTTTGCATTGAAATCCCCTAATACAACAGTAATTTCATGGGATTTACACTGTTCCATGGCTGCCTCTAGCTCCTTGTAAAAAGTGTCAATGTCTTCTTCTTCGCTATTACTTGTTGGTGCATAAACTTGAATTATGTTGATATCTATACTACACTACGCGACGCTATTCAGTACTACACTCATACAACATGCAACACTAGACGAAACCAATCTCATCATCATCGAGTGTAGTCTCCGCAACGAAGGTTGGCTACCATGGAGCGCCATTCCGCTCTGTCTCTTGCTTTGATGGTGCAGGTTGTCATAGGCATATTTGTCCATCTTTTGATGTTATTCGTCCATGTTAGCCTTGATCTGCCTCTGCCTCTTTTACCTTGTATTTTCCCTTCCAGGATTACTTTTAATAGACTATTGTGCCTTTTAACATAGCCAAAAAAAAAAAAATCGCATTTGTTTTGTTTGAATTGCGTTACGTAGTTCTCTATTCATTTTTAGTTGTTTTAAGACTTCATCGTTTGTTTTCTTTTCCGTCCATCCAATTCTACCTATTCTTCTATATCCACATTTCAAAGGCTTCAATTCTCTGTTCTGTTTTCTTGTCTAATGTCCATGTTTCTGCACCATATAGGAATATTGAGAAGATGTAACATTTTGCTATTCTTAATGTTAGACATGGTGCTATTTGTTTTGATGTTAGTATGTTCTTCATGACATTAAAATTACTTGTTGCCATTCCTATTGTTTTGTTTATTTCATTTGTACATTTTTCATCACTGGTTACAGTATGTCCTAGGTAGTTATATCTCTAAACTGTCTCCAGGTCTATTCCTTAAATTGTGAAATCTACTTGTGGATTTTGAGCATTTTCTTTGTTTATGACCTTAATTTTAGTCTTTTTTGATATTCATATCTAGTCCATATAATTTCCTTGTCATGTTTATTTCATTAAGTAATTGTTGTAGATCTTTAGGACTTTCTGCTAGTAGTACAGTATCGTCATCATGTCTTAGGTTATTGAGTGTCTTTCCATTCAAACCACTCTACGATATTCAATATCACTATACATCAGACTACACTACACCACACTAATTTAATCACATGCCACCTCAATATATTACACTGCATTACACATCACATTACATGGAAGGACGTTACACAACTTTACACTAAATTACCTTAAACAACATTACACCATATCACACCATACCACACTATATACACCATTCTACACAACACTAAATTACACACGACACAACAATACAAACTCTAACTCAACACTACATTACCTTGAACCACATTGCAGTACAATCTACTATGTTATACCAATAAACATCAATATGATGTTTATTTATTCCGTATTGGTAATTAGAGGATACAACTGAAAGTATGATCCCTATCAGGTTGACATCAAGTGTCATTAACAAACAAGTATCAGGGGAAAGAAATATTTAGCAAGCACACAAAACTCACACTGTTGCGTGATACCCGTGCTAGCTTAATTATGCAAATGATGGAAAACCACTGAGGTCCTTGAAAAGTGACTAACTTCCTTTGAAAGTGAATGTCTCCGAAAACTCTTCAACATAAAATAAAGAGACTTGATATCAAGTAAAACTGTACAAATGTAACGATACG
The DNA here is from genome assembly GCA_032433765.1 of Megaustenia siamemsis. Classification (NCBI taxonomy): domain Eukaryota; kingdom Metazoa; phylum Mollusca; class Gastropoda; order Stylommatophora; family Ariophantidae; genus Megaustenia; species Megaustenia siamemsis. Next base: position 23,214,908 of record JAVIAB010000108.1, on the reverse strand, counting down.
CTGTACAGCATGAGAACTGAGAGAGAAATAGCAACGGCAGTGATAACATGTTTGGTTACACGGATTGTGGATCAGTCTTGGTAAGTAACTAGCAAGAATTGCTACAGAAGATTGACTGACAGTGTATGCGGCAGGAGTGGATGCAACTCTTACCTGACTCAAAGGTGAACGCGTTAGCATGGGTGTATTGTCAAGGGTACGCTGTTGCTGCACGGGCGTAATACTGACCACATTTCCCCAAAAATCATGTGCCGAAGGTCGTTAAAAGTTATGGTCACTAACATCATATTCCCTATACGCCACTTGGCGAGACGAGGCCCCCTTATTTATTATTTTTTTTTTTCACCAGAATGCATGTACTTGGCAGAACGTTGCATTCACCACAGCCTGTCTGAAAGAATCTATGTTTCTAGCCAGGACATTCTCTTTGCCAGTTGTCATGTTCAAAGTCTCTTTGATGTCTTTAAATCAACTTCTTCTTGGTCTGCCCGTCCCGCCTTCCTGGAACGATGTCTTCTATTATTGTTTATATCCAGCTGTGTTTTTCAACGTGGCTATTGTGTTTTCAAAATTTCAGAAAGCATAAACGTAGACAGCAACGTTCTAAGAATAATAAAGAACATGTACTGGCAACAAATAGCGGCCATAAGAATTGGAAACCAGTTGGGAATGTTTCAACAAATAAAACAGGGTGTTAGACAAGGTTGTGTGCTGTCACCAGATTTGTTTAATATTTATATTGAAATTATTTTAAGATCCATAAGGGGCATGCCTGGAATAACAATTGGAGGTCATAATATAAATAATCTAAGGTATGCTGATGATAGAGAATTAATCATTAAGAGTAAAAGTTAGTTACACGACTTGTTGGTCATTATAGTGAAAGAAAGCAAAAATAAAGGGCTAAGCCTTAATAGTAAAAATACAGAAGTAATGGTAACAACAAACAAAAAGACATCACCTCAGTGCAAAATAAAGACAAGTGGAACAATATTAAAACAGGTAAAGGAATTTAAATATTTGGGAACTTTGTTAACCTCAGACGGAAGATGTACAAAAGAGGTGAGATGCAGAATGGCGCAGGCAAAAACAGCTTTCCAGAAAATGAGGATGATACTATGCAATCCATTTTTGACGATAGAAAGATTAAAAAGAGTTCTTAAATGTTATGTTGAGCCAGTCTTAACATATGGATCTGAATCATGGACAATAGGACAACAGTCAAGAAAATCACTGGAGTCTGTAGAAATGTAGTTTTACAGAAGAAAGTTGAGAATACCATGGACAGCTAAGAAGAGCAATGGAAATGTTCTGAAAGAGGTCAAAGCAAAAAGGGAGCTAATTTCCAATATTAGGAAGAAACAATCATCATTTTTTGCCATGTAATGAGAAGAGAACAACTGGAATGTATTGTAACAACTGGAAAAATTGAGGGACGAAGAGATAGATTGAAGCAAAGACAGAAAGTACCAGATAGCTTAAGAGAATGGCTTGGCAGAAGGTCAACAACAGAAATGATAAAAGACTGTCGAGATAGAAAGTTGTGGAGAGACATGATCACCTACGCCAGTAGGCCCGGTAATTGATGATGATGATGATTGTGTTTTCATTTCTTCTGTGAGATGATTTTGTTTTTAATGTTCATGTCTTTTAATATGTTTTCATTCCGTAAAATATATTTATTTTCTTCCTTGCAAATTTCCAAGATTGTCCATGATTAAGAAACAACATGCTGATACATGTATTAGGGAAAACACGTCCTCTCAATATTTTTACTTTCATTACATTACAGCTATTGTACCACGAATTCATCGTCTTTTGATCTCCTACTGTCAGTCTCTATTGTTATTTATTACAGATCCTAGATACTCCTAGTTCATTACAATTTCAAGTTCTTCACTTATGATTCTAGGCTGACTCTTTTGTTTTTGTTTCAAAGGACATTAGTTTTGTTTTCTGTATATTTAGACTAACGTTTTGCCCATGGGTGTGTTTTAACACACTCAATAATCTCATTTGATACTTTTCCGCTGTTTGAGAGAAGGACTGTATACATATGGGTATTAAAGAAACAAACGAAGATGAATGAAACGAAGGTGTGAGGAATTAACTTTTTAAAAACGCATGTTCTTTTCTAATGTTTATTTATTTATATTTTTGTTTAAAATCAAGGTCTTTCAGGGGGTTGAACCTACAGACTGACTTGCTTCATGGCGTAAATCATCACTTGTCTGTCTGGTCAATAGTAACGTTCCCGCATCACTGGCTCAGGCTTCAATCTTGGCATGTGTACTGCATGATACGTAAGTGGAGGAATTGAGTTGAGCAAGTACATTTTTTGTGCAACCGACCCTTCATGGTATGAGAAAACTCACTTCCAGGATCATGGCATCTACCTTCATAATCCTCACAGCCTAACCATGACAATGAAGAGAACAATTAGGCCACGTTAGCAACTTTCCAAAATAAACGGGAATACAGTTAACTGAGTTTTGAGTAACGTGCCTACAAAGAAGAGTAGATAATGAGATTTGAGCAACACATTCAAGCAAAGAGAAGATAATTAAAACATTATTTTGAGCAACACAGAGAGAAAGGAAGATAATTAATACAATTTTGAATGACATGTTGAGAAAAAGAAGATAATGAAAGTTTAAGGAGTATGTTCAAAGAAAAGAGTAGGTAATGCAATGTTGAGCGACAGGTTCAAAGAGAGGAGAAGATAATGGAATATTGAGTGCCATGTTCAAAGAGCGAAGATAATGGAATATTGAGGAATATGTTCATAGAAATGATAAGATTGTAAAGGGAACTCACAAAAACAGAAGACGCGTCTTCTACCTTTTTAGCTCCCAGTGGAGCATAGGTCTTCAACAAACACTTTCCAAGTCGTTCTGTTTTATGCCATTCTTTTAAGGTCATTCCATGTCTTCCCCATCATCTTCATCTCTGCTTCTATCTGTTTTCTCCAAGAATTCCTTGGTCTTCCTCTTTGTCTTTTCACCTGGGGATTCCAAAGAAGGGACTGTTGTGTAATACTCTCAGTTGGCTTCCTTAGTGTGTGTCCTATCCAGCGCCATTGTCTTCATTGTTTTTCTTTATCCACTGGTACTTGACTGGTACATTTCCATAATTCTATGTTAGTGATTTTGTCCTGCCATTTTCATCCTTTTATTCTGCGTAAGCATCCATTAATGACACAGTACATAGTTAATGACATAGCAAATAATTTCACAATGAACAGTGAAAAGATTTTGGCCAGTATCAGACAGAATTCTGCTAGTAAAATTGAGAGGCAGACCAATGGATATCGACATAATTCCAGTTTATGCACCAACAAGTAATATCGAAGAAGAAGACATTGATACTTTTTACAAGGAGCTAGTGGCGACCATGGAACAGTGTAAATTCCAAGAAATAACTATTATATTAGGGGATTTCAATGCAAAGGTAGGAACAGCTAAAGTGAAAAATGTGACTGGGGGGGCACGGCCTTGGAGAGACGAATGACAGAGGGGATAGATTGATAGATTGGGCAAAGACACATGAAATGATTATAGGTAACACCTGGTTCAAACAACACCCTAGGCGACTATGGACATGGCAAAGCCCAGACAAAAAAGTACACAATCAAATTGATTTTATACTGGTACATAGAAGATTCAGGAATGGGCTAACATCGGTTAAAACAAGGCCAGGAGCAGATTGCAATATTGACCATGTATCAGTAGTTGGAAAAATAAGAATAAAACTGCGGAAAGCACAGAAATCACCAAGAAATATAAAATTAGAACTAGATATGCTAAGAATAGATAAACAGATGAGTGATAAGTACAGCATGATAGTACTTAAATAGATAGAAGGTTATTGAGAAAATACAGGACATCCAGGAGCAGTGGGAAATGCTCAAACAATCGATTCAGCAAACATCAAAAGAAGTAATACCAGTGACTAAACGAATCAACAAAAAGAAATGGACGACAGAAGAAATATTACAACTAATGGGCGAAAGAAGAAAACATAAGACAAATGAACGGACATACAAAATATTGCACACAGTGATCCAAAAGAAGTGCAGAGAAGCAAAGGAAGGATGGTTAAAACAGAAATGTGAAGAAATGGATAAACAACAAAAGAAATATTTAAAATTTATGCACAATCAGTTAAATCAATTAACAGGAAGAAAAGAAATCAAAGTTTCAGGATGTGTGAAATCAAAGGAAGGAAATATAGTAATGGGACAGAAGAAGACAATGGAAAGATGGACAGAACATATCAGTCAACTCTATGATGATGAAAGACCAGAATTAAACAATTCAAATGAAGACACAGGACCACCAATAATGCAGAGTACTGTGGAGGACGCATTTCAACACATGAAAAGAGGCAAAGCTCCAGGTCCTGACAATATAACAATTGAAGAGATAAATGCATTAGGAGAGTTGGGAGTACAAGTCATAACAAAATTACTCAATGACATATATAACACTGGACACATACCCGAGGATCTACTAAAATCTATCTTTGTAGCCATACCGAAGAAGTCAGGCGCCACTGATTGTGAAGACCATCGCACTATTAGTCTCATGAGCCATATGACTAAAATATTACTAAGAATCATCATGAGGGTGTAAGAAACAAAATAAAACCAGAAATAAGTGAGGAACAATGAGGATTTGTGGAAGGAAAGGGCGCCAATAATGCAATATACATCTTAAGAACATTGATAGAAAGATCTATAGAGGCAAAGAAAGATCTATATATGTGCTTTATAGACTACACAAAAGCATTTGACAAAGTAAAGCATGTGGAAATAATCAATATGCTGGAGAAATTAAATATTGATGGCAAGGATCCGCGAATCATAAAAAACATGTACTGGCAACAAACAGCAGCTATACGAATTAACAACCAAACAGGACAATTCCAATTTATAAAACAAGGAGTCGGACAAGGCTGTGTTCTGTCACCGGATTTGTTTTCACTTTACAGCGAATATATTATGAGAGCAATAGTAGACCCAAAAAAATTGAAGTTAACGGTCACAACATAAATAATTTGCGATGTGCGGATGACACAGTCTTAATAGCAGAGACAGAGAATGAACTACGAGAAATGAAAACATAATAGTAGAAGAAAGCAACAAAAAAGGTCTCAGTCTGAATAGTAAGAAAACAGAAGTAATGGTTATATCGAAGAAACAATCATCACCATCATGCAGCATAAAAATAAACGAGACAAATCAGAAACAAGTGCAACGTTTCAACTACTTGGGCATAATAATTACATCAGATGGGAGATGCACCACCGAAATAAAAAGCAGAATAGCTCAGGCCAAAATAGCATTTCAGAAAATGAAAAATATCTTATGCAACAAATCTATGTCAATAGAAGTGAGAAAGAGTGTTCATCGGTGCTATATAGAACCAATTCTGACCTATGGAAGCGAATCATGGACAATAGACAAACAAATGAAAAGACGGTTAGAGGTCCAAGAGATGGGATTTCTAAGAAGAATGTTGAAAGTTCCCTGGACAGCTAAAAAGACCAATGAGGAAGTTCTCAAAGAGGCCAACACAAAAAGGGAGCTCTTAAAAAACACCAGAAAGAAACAATCAACATTTTTCGAGCACATCATGAGAATAGGAAAGCTGGAACACTTGGTTAAATTGGCAAAATAAAAGGAAAGAGAGATCGCGAACGACAAAGAGAGAAAATACTGGATAGCTTGGTGTCATGGCATGGAAAACAGTCAACAACAGAACTGATACGATGCACTATAGATAGAAGATTGTGAAGGGACATGATCGCCTACGCCAACCGGTATGGCATATGATGGTGATGATCCATTAATGTAAGTCTGTATCCTCGTGATCGTCAGTTTTGTTGTTCTCCATGTTTCACAGCCATATAATAGGACCGCCTTAACATTTGAGTTGACAATTTAAATTTTTGAATTTAACCTAATGTCTTTGGACTTCCATATGTTTCCCAGTGCAATGAAAGCTCCTCTTGCTTTTGATATCCTTATTTTGGTATCATTTTCTGTTCCTCCCTCTGTATCTATATCACTGCCCAGATATATGTAAGATTGTATATCTAATAGAGGTATTTCTCCTAGCTTTATTTGGTTATTGCCAAATGTATTCATTCTCATAATGTTGGTCTTATCTCTATTAATCTTCGGTCCTAGCTGTTGTGATCTCTCATCAACTATGCTCATTTTATCCTGTATCTTATCTGTTGATGGATGTGTGATAGGAGAGCTATGTCATCAGCAAAGTCTAAATCATCAAGTAGTTTGGTCAGTGACAACTGGATTCCATTTCTGTTGTTTGAGTTATTTTCATAATCCAATCTATGGCCAGTAGAAAAAAGAAATGGAGACAGAAGGCATCCCTGCCTTACTCCTGTTCTTATTTCAAATGCTTCTGTAAGCTGTCCTTCATGCACCACACTACATTTCGTTCCTTCATACATTGTTTTTATCAGGTTAATAAACTTTATGGGGATTCCGTAATGACTCAGCAACTTCAAAAGCATTCTTCTGTCTAAACTATCAAATGCCTTTTCGTAATCTATGAATCCAATATAAAGTGGGGATTTTAGTTATAAACTTTGTTCAACTATTATACGTAGAGTAGTTATTTGATCAGCACATGATCTGTTCTTCCTAAAACCTGCTTGTTCATCTCTCAAATGTTTCTCTATTGCCTCTTTTAGTCTCTCCAGAATGATTCTGCTTAGTATTTTTCCTGGCACTGATAGTAGCATAATTCCCCTCTTGTAAACTTCCTTTCTTTGGTAGTTTGATCATATAACCTTCTTTCCAGTCTTTAGGTATTTCTTCCCTCTCCCAAATTTTATCTAATAGATTATGTAGCATCGTAGTAGAGGTGTTAATATCTGCGTTGATGGCTTCCGAAGGAATTTCATCTGGTCCTGTGGCTTTACCATTTTTTAATAGTTTGATGGATTTCATTATTTCTTCTATGCTTGGTTTTCCACAGTTAACGTGTAACTCTTCTTCTGCTGGTAGTATATCTGGAGGATTATTTGAGCCGGGTCTATTCAAACGTTCTTCAAAGTGCTCTTTCCATCTCTCCATTTGTTCCCTACTCACAAAAACGGAAGACGCGTAATAGATAATAAAGACAGCATTTCACAGAAACAAGAGAATTGTGGAACAGGAGCCACTATAATATAATTTTAATTCTGAGCAATCTGTTCAAAGTAATTCTAAGGCAGTAAAGAGAATTTTCAAAAATGTTATCACCAAAATGAGAAAACAGTGAAAGGGTATTTGGTTCGACGACATGTTTATAGAATTAGTTATCTTTATTTGTATCAAACGTTTTAGATTGCTTACTGGTTTTGATTTTCTTATCCTTCTTTGTTAATTATTTTGTTGCATGTTTTTTGTACCATTCATACTGATATATAATTTGGATACATCGAGAGAGACATGCTTACAAATATGAAATACTTTACTCAAAAATGGTTGGCTGATTATAGCCAAGTGCATACAAATTGTGCCAGTCTGTTTTTGTTTCAAATGTTCTCTCACTTGCCTTTAATCAAAGATAAAAACGGACAATAGGAAAGATGAGAGTAACAACATCGAGAAAACTCTACAAAAACCTCAAAGGATATAATATAAACATACAATGATATCTAGCAGCTAGGCCTATAGAGAGACGAGATAAACTACGATGTACTGGCACACGCCTTCATCAAGTACTAGTCAACAACTATTTAAACTGTTTAAAATACTTGATTGTGTGTCTCTCACTCTACTTGGAGTGTAGATTGTGTGATTAATGCGATTAAATACATAATTTCCAACTGGATATAATTTTTCGAAAAGTTGTGTAAAGTTTTCTACCAAGGAGAAGGATAAGAACTGATAAGTACTTTTTTTAATGTAATCAGCTAAAGTTTGAAATTTAGACCGTAAAAGATCGCATGTGAGACCTTAGTGATCAAACACGTGGGGGGAAACATCAGTCGGGCTAAACCCCCAACGTGTGTTTTTCTTAAGTTAAGCCCTTAACTTACGACTGACTCAACAGGTCGGTAAGGGATAAATGTTTTATGCTCAGAAAAATACACAGAAGATAAAAGATTAAAGTAGCAACGATAAACATATGCGGGTTAAAAAAAATAAAGAAGTCGAACTTATAGAAGAAGTGAAAAAAAGGAAAATTAAAATACTAGGATTAGCGAACACCAGAGTAAAAGGACAACAGATAAAGAAAACATACGAAAATATTCTAAGAAGTCGACAACACAGAAAGAGCAACACATGGTTCCATTCGGAACCAATTCCATTCGGAAAGAATTATCACAATTAAACTACTAGACGATCGAAAAACAAAATTACATTCAAATCTATGCACCATGACAATGAAAGAGACAGCGAAGAATTCTACGACACACAGAGTGAAATCATTAACAATATTGACGAAAGCGACGACATGTTACTGATGGGAGATTTTAATGGAAGGCTTGGGAAACGCAACAGTGAGAACAGTGATTTCTAAGGACCCTTTGGCGATAAAACGGCTGAAATAAACGAAAATGGAAGCAGACTGCTGGAGCTATGCAATCAAAATGATTTATTTATCAGCAACCCATTCTTCAAACACATAGAGTCGCAAGTATACACCTGGTACAAATGGAATGACACAACATGCAGAAGCCAGATAGATTTCATACTAACAAGACAACAGAACAAGATAAGAGTAACCGACAGTAGAGCAATCCCAAATATTACAGACGACACGGATCACAAGATGGTTATGATCACACTAAGACAGCCAAAAATAAAGAGAATATACGAAAACAAACAAAAGAAGCGAAAAGAAAAGACAATAAAAATAAAACAATTAAAAGATCAAGAAACAAGGAAAACCCTAGAAGAAAAACTAACAGAGGAACTCAAGAAACTCCCTAACGAAATATGCACAGTAGAAGAAGAGTGGAAACAATTTAAGGAAACAGTAACCAACATCTCTAAAACAGTTTGTGGAATAAAGCTAAGAACAAGAGAAGGGAAAAAAGTAAACACGTGGTGGAGCAAAACAATCAGAGAAGCAATTAAGGAAAAGAAGAAACAGTTAAAAAATTGGCGGGAGAACAAGAACCAAGAAAATATGAAAAATATGTCTTAGTTCGAAAAATTGTTGATCAAAGAAGCTAAGCAAATGCATTTGACAGAATTCGGACAAAACTTGAGCAGGGACTTCAAGACAGCCACAAGAGATTTCTACAAAGCAGTAAAAGCCAAAAGAGCGAGAAAAGAAAACCATGAACTTACTGAGCTGATAAATGTCAAAGACGGACATCCAATATCAAATAACCAATGTATGCAACAGAGATAGAAAGAATATTTTGAAGACCTGTTAAACATACCAACTACCAATAAGACAACAAAAACCACACCAGAACTCACAAATACTGAACCCAACATCATGAAAGAGGAAATTGAAGAAGTAATCAAATATGCAGCAAGAAATAAAGCACCGGGGATAGATAACATTCGAATAGAAATAATAACAGCAGCAGCAGAAACGGGAGTGCAATGGCTGCACGGAATATTTAATGCAGCATGGCACCAACAACAAACCCCAGAAGATTGGCAACAGGCAATCATAATACCAATATGGAAAAAGAAAGGTAGCAAAAGAGACTGCAATCAATATAGAGGTATATTTCTTCTCAGCCATGCAGGAAAGCTATACGCCAAAATCGTGGAAAAAAGACTGAGACCAATAATAGAATCACAGTTAAGCGACTCTCAAATGGAGTTCCGAAAAAAAAACAGAGGATGTACCGACGCACTATTCACGCTAAAACAGATTGCGGAAAAAAACGACAAAACACAATGAAAACTTATACATAGCCTTCATTGACCAGGAAAGGACATTCGACAGAGTAAACAGAGAACAACTGTGGCAGATACTAACAACATACAGAGTAAGCCAACATCTTATCAACCTTATTAAAAGTCTTTATGTCAACAGCAGTTGCATGGTCAGAACAGCAGCAGGCTACACAGACCACTTCGAAGTTAGATCAGGTGTAGACAGGGGTGCGTACTATTCCCCCCCCCCTTACTGTTTATTACATACATATACCATATTTGCAAGCTAGCCAACCCATCAGAGACAGAGGAGATCAACGAGCTTCTATTTGCAGAAGATCAGGCACTTATACATGAAACAATAGAAGACCTACAAGAACACTTAAACGAACTCAACATCTCAGGCACAAAATACAACATAAAAATCAACATCAACAAAACATAAGTCATGAATGTCGCCAAAAATAAACAGAACATCAACATAACTATAGAAGGCAGACAACTAAAACAAGTAGAGGAACTCAAATACCTAGGAAGTCTAATGACAAGCGATAATTCTCAAACAGCAGAGATAGAATCAAGATGCAACAAAGCTTGTCAAATCATCGGACAGTTATCACCACAATTGTCCAACAAGGAAATAACGCTGGAGGCAAAACGAGCACTATACAATACAATCTTCATCCCAACGTTGTGCTACCAATGCCAGACCTGGACCCTAGATGCAAGAACAATAAGAAAAATAACCTCTACAGAGATGAAATGCGTTAGACGAATGACAGGAAGCAGTCTGAGGGATAAGATCAGAAATGAAGAACTGAGAAAAAGCTAGGAATAGTCCCCGCCATAGAATATATAAGGAAACAACTAATACAATGGTTTGGCCACGTGACAAGGCAAAAAGAACAAAACAACACAACGAACCTTCAACAAACGTTGTGAGAACACCAGACCCAAGAGTCGACCACGAAAAAGATTGATCGATGGAATATTAGAAGCACTAGGAAACATAACAGCAGGAGAGGCAAACAGAAGAGCAAAAGACCGCAAATTATATATCCCCTGGACGCTGAAAGGCAGATGAGGAAGGAAAGATGCAGAAGAAGAGAATAATACTTGATAAGGAAAGTACAAATCTAACCCTACTGGGCTACCGACCTTCGAACAACCCGTGTGCGATTCCCGTCGAAAACAGTTAGAACTGTACTCCTGGATGGGAAAAAAGTATCCCCGCGGTCGACCCAGCCGCTGGCAGAAATGAGTACCATGGTATAATTCTGGGAATGTCCCTTCGCGTAGTTTATATGCTTGAAGTGACACTATCCAGAAGTCTCCGGACACTTCTGGATAGGCAGCTGAACATATATAGTTGAAAACTCGCGTGCTAAGACGCTGATTCAATCTCGTACATTACCTTTACCTTCACAACTCTAAAACAAATAAACACTAAAGTCATTCTCAAGATTGAAAATGGCGGAATAGGAACACTGGCCAGGATTTAGCGTGTCTGTTGGTCACAAGATAGATAGTCATTATGGCAGGTATGGAAGACTCAAAGGTTGGAGAACGGTTGAGAACATAAAAGCGAGAACAAGAGCTTTATATCGTCCTTAATGTTTATCGAAATTGTATGATATTGTGATCAAGTTCGATCTATTCCCAGCCATCTTGCAGGCAGCATAAGTCTTTTCTGTAGATTTAACGTTTGATTTGCTCTGTGTTCCTGTTCCTTGTTTACTTATATTAATTTATATTTCAGCTACTTACGTTCACACCTATTATTAGCATCTCTTAATTCTATTCTTCATATTCATTAGACCTAATCTAGGTAGATGTACATAATTATATGGGACAGCGTCAAGAAGTACAACAATATAAGCTCTCGACCATCCGTGATCAAATTTTAAATGTCCATATTCTGGTCAAGGATTGATATGTCCATATTCTTATACATTGTTTTTATATTTCCATATTCTGATGAAAATTGTATGGTTCCATATGCTGGTTAAACTTTGATATATCTATATTCTGTTAAAGATTTGGTATGTCCGTATTCTGGTAAATCTGTGATATGCCCATAGTCTGCTCAAGCTTTAATATGTCCATGTTCTGGTCAAGCTTTGATATGTCCATGTTCTGGTCAAGCTTTGATATGTCCATGTTCTGATCAAGTTTTAATATGTCCATGTTCTGATCAAGCATTGATATGTCCATGTTCTGGTGAAACTTGATATGTCCGTGTTCTCATCAAGTTTTAAGATGTCCATGTTCTGATCATGCTTTATTATGTCCATGTTCTTATCAAGCTTTAAAATGTCCATGTTCTGATCAAGCTTTGATATGTCCATGTTCTGATCAAGCTTTGATATGTCCATATTCTAGTCAAGTTTCGATATGTCCATATTCTAGTCAAGCTTTGATATGTCTATATTCTGGCTCAAGCCTTGATATGTCCATATTCTAGTCAAGCTTTGATATGTCTATATTCTGGCTCAAGCCTTGATATGTCCATATTCTAGTCCAGTTTCGATATGTCCATATTCTAGCTCAAGCTTTGAATGTCTATATACTGGTCGAGGTTTGATATTTCCATATTCTAGTCAAGCTTTGAGATGTCCATATTCTAGTCAAGTTTTGAGATGTCCATATTCTAGTCAAGTTTTAATATGTCCATATTCTGGCACAAACTTTGATATGTCCATACTCTTGTCAAGCTTTGAGATATCTATATTCTAGTCAAGCTTTGATTTGTCACTATTCTAGTCAAGCTTTGATATGTCTATATTCTGGTCAAACTTTGATATGTCCATATTCTGGTCACGCTTTGATATGTCCATATTCTGGTCAAGCGTTGATAGGCGCATATTCTAGTCAAGCTTTGATATGTCAATATTCTGGCCAAACTTTGATATGTCCATATTCTGTCTCAATCTGTGAAAATCCACTTACTCAATTTGTCCACCAAGTTATCATCTCTATACTATTTCTCCTTCCATTCGAAGTTTCCATCTTGTCAGTTCTTATGTTGACTTGCAATTTTTTTTTTCTGAGTACTTTCCAGGTCCACATCCAACTTCTGCATGTTATCGTTTTGTACATTTACTTGTGATTTCTCCTGTTGAAAAGGTATCGTACACGGTAATAGGTGGTCACTAAAATCATGATGAGGAAACCTCTTAAAGATAATTTAAAATGTTAATGAATTAAAATAAAATTTCCCCTGCAAAAAAAATCAATAATTAATGTCGAAAAGAAAAGGAACAAAATATGAAATATATAAATGATTTTACGAGCTCTGACGACTTCGATTTTGAAAAAGTGACCTCTATTTTTGGTAATCTTGATGCACTTGTAATTGACGCACTTGTGTTCATAGAAGGAACCAGCAGCAACACACTTCCCGTTAATGTCACAGCCTGCAGAGAAGAAAGAGAGTAAAATATTACAAGCATCGATGTTTCGTTACAATCGTGAAGCAAAAAAAAACATGTTACACTGCTAAATTGTCACCGCTGTAGAGCTGCCTTTACCCAACAACAACTAGTTGGTTTGTTTCATCATAACGTAGCGTCACGGTAGTTAGAAAAATTTTCAATATTTGCTACCCCGCCCATCCAATAGCCTGCACTAGGTGAATATACTGATAGACCACTTTGCGTGCTAGTTATGAGTTAGTTCACACCCTATCAAACAAACTATTTCTTTGCACCTTGACAGGACATCACATTAGGTGCCGCAAACAAAATTGCGAAGTCTTCTCGTCCGACTGTAAATTTTTGTATTTCGTGTTTGATAATTGCATGGACACTTGGGTATTCATGTCTTCTCTTGCACTCAGAATCGCGAATGATGGCGTCTAGAGGCACTGAGGGGTGGGTACATGACATGGCTAGAAGAAATCAGATTTACACAAGAATTGTCTTGCAGGGAAAACAAGAACTGAGATGAAGTGAACACAGGAAGCCACAACGGGGAGGGGTTAATGTGCTAAGATCCACGGTACTGTGCTATAACATTACGAGGTGAGAGAGGAAAGTGATCTTCCCCTCTGTTATTTACATTTTCTAACCTCTTCAAAGTTGATTGTAAAAGGAAGTCACAAAAACGGAAGACGCGTAAGAGATAATAAAGAGACCATTTCACAGAAACAATAGAATTATGGAACAGGAAACACTATAATATAATTTTAATTATGTGCAATCTGTTCAAAGTAATGCAAAGCAGTAAAGAGAATTTTCAAAAATGTTATCACCAAAATGAGAAACAGTGTAAAAATATTTGGTGCGACGACCTGTTTATAGAATTAGTTATCTGTATTTGTAACCAACTTGTTAGATTGCTTGCTGGTTTTGATTTTCTTATCTCTCTTTGTTAATTATTTTGTTGTATATTTTTTGTACCATACACGCAGACATACAATTTTGGATACATCAGTCAAGACATACATGAAAACATGAAATACTTTACACATAAATAATGTGTTGAATATGACCACGTGTATACAAATTGTGCCAGTCTGTTTTTGTTTCAAATGTTCTCTCACGTGCCTTTAATCAAAGCTAGAGACGGACAATGGGAAAGATGAGAGTAACAACATCGAGAAAACTCTACAAAAACTTCAAAGGATATAATATAAACATACAGTGATATCTAGTAGCTAGACCTATAGAGAGACGAGATAAACTACGATGTACTGGCACAAGCCTTCATCAGGTACTAGACAACAACTATTTAAACTGTTTTAAATATTTGATAAGGAAAGTACAAATCTAACCCTACTGGGCTACCGACGTTCGAACAACCCGTGTTAGATTCCCGTCGGAAGCAGTTAGAATTGTACTCCTGGTTGGAAAAAAGTAACTCCGCGGTCGACCCAGCCGCTGGCAGAAATGGGTACTCGGGTATAATTCTGGGAGTGTCGCCTCGCATAGTTAGTTTCGATGCTAATAGCGACACAATCCAGAAGTCACCGAACACTTCTAGATAGGCAACTGAACATGTATTGGTGAAAACTCGCGTGCTAAGACGCCGATTCAAGTCTCGTACTTGACCTTTACCTTCACAACTCTAAAACAAATAAACACTAAAGTCATTCTCAAGATTGAAAATGGCGGAATAGGAACAGTGGCCAGGATTTAGCGTGTCTGTTGGTCACAAAGATAGATAGTCATTATGGCAGGTATGGAAGACTCAAAGGTTGGAGAACGGTTGAGAACATAAAAGCGAGAATAAGAGATTTATATCTTCCTTAATGTTTATCGAAATTGTATGATATTGTGATCAAGTTCGATCTATTCCCAGCCATCTTGCAGGCAGCATAAGTCTTTTCTGTAGATTTAACGTTTGATTTTCTCTGTGTTCCTGTTCCTTGTTTACTTATATTAATTTATATTTCAGCTACTTACGTTCACTTCTATTATTAGCTTCTCTTATTTCTTCTGCTTCATATTCATTAGACCTAATCTAGGTAGATGTACATAATTATATGGGACAGCGTCAAGAAGTACAACAATATAAGCTCTCCACGATCCGTGATCAAATTTTAAATGTCCATATTCTGTTCAAGGATTGATATGTCTATATTCTGATGAAACTTTGATGGGTCCATATTCTGGTTAAACTTTGATGGGTCTATATTCTGTTAAAGATTTGGTATGTCAGTATTCTGGTGAATCTTTGATATTCCCATAGACTGGACAATCTTTAATATGTCCATGATCTGGTCAAGCTTTGATATGTCCATGTTCTGATCAAGCTTTGATATATCCATGTTCTGGTCAAACTTTGATATGTCTATGTTCTGGTTAAGCTTTGATATGTTCAGGTTCTGATCAAGTTTTGATATGTCCATGTTCTGGTCAAGATTTGATATGTCCATGCTCAGACCAAGCTTAATTATGTCCATGTTCAAATCAAGCTTTAATATGTCCATGATCTGATCAAGCTTTGATATGTCCATGTTCAGAACAAGCTTTAATATGTCCATGTTCTGATCAAGCTTTGAAATGGTCATGTTCTAATCAAGCTTTGATTTGTCCATGTTCTGATCAAGCTTTAATATGTCCATGTTCTGATCATTCTTTAATATATCCATTTTCTGGCCAAGCTTTGATATGTCCAGTTTCTAGTCAAGCTTTAATATGTAGATGTTCTGATCAAGGTTTGGTATGTCCATGTTCTAATCAAGCTTTGATATGTCCATGTTCTGATCAAGCTTTGGTATGTCCATGATCTGCTCAAGCTTTAATATGTCCATGTTCTGGTCAAGCTTTGATATGTCCATGTTCTGATCGCACTTTGATATGTCCATGTTCTGGTAAAGCTTTGATATGTCCATGTTCTGGTCAAGATTTAATATGTCCATGTTTTGATCAAGCTTCGATATGTGCATGTTCTGGTCAAGCTTTGTTATGTCCATGTTCTGGCTCAAGCTTTAATATGTCCATGTTTTGATCAAGCTTCGATATGTCCATGTTTTGATCAAGCTTCGATTTGTTAATATTATGGTCAGTTATTGATATATCCATATTCTGGTCAAACTTTGATTTACCCAGGTACTGGACAATTTTTGGATGTCCATATTCTGATCAAGCTTTGTTATGTCTTTATTCTGGCTTAAGATTTGATATGTCCATATTCTGGTTAAGCTTTCATATGTCCATATTCGGACATAAGCTTTCATATGTCCATATTCTGGCCCTAGATTTGAAATGCCCATATTCTAGTCAAGCTTTGATATGTCCATATTCTAGCCAAGCTTTAATATGTCCATATTCTGGTCAAGCTTTAATATGTCCATATTCTAGTCAAGGCTTTAATATGTCCATATTCTGGTGAAGCTTTGATATGTCCATATTCTAGTCAAGTTTTGATATGCCCATATTCTGGCTCAAACTTTGATATGTCCATACACTTGTCAAGCTTTGATATGTCCATATTCCAGTCAAGCTTTCATATGTCCATATTCTGGCCCTAGCTTTGAAATGCCCATATTCTAGTCAAGCTTTGATATGTCCATATTCTAGTCAAGCTTTAATATGTCCATATTCTGGTCAAGCTTTAATATGTCCATATTCTAGTCAAGGCTTTAATATGTCCATATTATGGTCAAGCTTTGATATGTCCATATTCTGGTCAAACTTTGATATGTCCATATTCTGGTCAAGCTTTGATATGTCCATATTCTGGTCAAGCTATGATATGTCCATATTCTAGTCAAGGCTTTAATATGTCCATATTCTGGTCAAGCTGTGATATGTCCATATTCTGGTCAAACTTTGATATGTCCATATTCTGGTCAAGCTTTGATATGTCCATACTCTGGTCGAGCTTTGTTATGTCCATATTCTGGCTCAAGCTTTGATATGTCCATATTCTAGTCAAGTTTTGATATGCCCATATTCTGGCTCAAACTTTGATATGTCCATACACTTGTCAAGCTTTGATATGTCCATATTCTAGTCAAGCTTTGATATGTCCATATTCTGGCCCTAGCGTTGAAATGCCCATATTCTAGTCAAGCTTTGATATGTCCATATTCTAGTCAAGCTATGATATGTCCATATTCTAGTCAAGCTATGAATTGTCCATATTCTGGTCAAGCTATGATATGTCCATATTCAAGTCAAGCTATGATATGTCCATATTCTGGTCAAGCTATGATATGTCCATATTCTGGCCAAACTTTGATATGTCAATTTTCTGGTCAAACTTTGATATGTCCATATTCTGTCTCAAGCTGTGAAAATCTACTTTCTCATGTGTCCACCAAGTTATCATCTCTAGACTATTTCTCGTTCTGTCCGAAGTTTCCATCTTGTCAGTTCTTTTGTTGACTTGCAATTTTTTTTTTTCTGAGTACTTTCCAGGTCCAGATCCAACTGCTGCATGTTATCGTTTTGTACATTTACTTGTGATTTCCCCTGTTGAAAAGGTATCGTACACGATAATTCGTGGTCACTAAAATCATGATGAGGAAACCTCTTGAATATAAAAATATATTAATGAATTAAAAGAAAATGACCCCTACCAAAAAATGACCAATTAATGTCTAAAAGAAAAGGAATAAAATATGAAAAATATAAATGATTTTACGAGATCCGACGACTCCGATTTCGTAAATGGTTTCTCTATTTCTGGTAATCTTGTTGCACTTGTAATTGATGCATTTGTGTTCATAGGAGGAACCAGCAGCAACACACTTCCCTTTAATTTCACATTCTGCAGAGAAGAAAGAGAGTAAAATAATACAAGCTTCGATGATTCGTTACCATCGTGAAGCAAAAGAAACATGTTACACTGCTAAATTGTCACCCCTGTAGAGCTGCCTTTACCCAACAACAACCAGTTGGTTTGTTTCATCATAACGTAGCATCACGGTAGTTAGAAAATCTTCAATATCAGCTACCCCGCCCATCCAATAGCCTGCACTAGGTGAGTATACTGATAGACCACTTTGTGTGCTAGTTATGAGTTAGTTCACACCCTATCACACAAACTATTTCTATGCACCTTGACAGGACATCACATTAGGTCCCCCCCAAAAAAAAAAAAATTGCAAAGACTTCTCTTCCCGACTGTAAATTTTTGTATTTCGTGTTCGATAATTGCAAGGACAGTGGGGTATTCATGTCTTCTCTTGCACTCAGAATCGCGCATGATGGCGTCTAGAGGCACTCAGGGGTGGGTACATCACATAAAGTAAAGTAAAGTACCCCCCGTCACGCCAAGTGGCGTATAGGGAAATATGGTGTTAGTGACCCTATATTTTACAGACCTTCAGCACATGATTTTTGGGGTAATGTGGTCGGTATTACGCCCGTGCTGCTTTTACTTTCCCAGAAAAAATCCGGTACCCATTTAAGGCTGGGTGAACCCGGAGCCGTCGGTTGGGATCGAACCCTACCCCTTGTCCGTAGTAGTCCAGTTCACTAACCACTGAGCTATCGCGGCTCCTACTAATTTTTAGGGAATTAGTAAAACCCAGGTGTCCTCGCCAGGATTACGAACCCCGGCTGTTGCCGTGGTAAGCCAACCGCCTATCGATTGCGCTAACCGGACGGGTACATCACATGGCTAGAATAAATCAGGTTTACACAAGAACTGTCTTGCAGGGAAAACAAGAACTGAGATGCAGTGAACACAGGAAGGCATAACGGGGAGGGGTTAATGTGCTAAGATCTACGGTACTAGGCTATAACGTTACGAGATGAGAGAGGAAAGTGATCTTCCCCTCTGTTATTTACATTTTCTAACCTCTTCGAGTTAGGTGCCCGTTTTTTCAGCAGAATTCACTTTAAAATTCCAATCTATGATAGGAACCATATTTGCTTTATCGTCATGTCAAAGCCACACCACTACGCTAACGATGCCTCCATAATTACCATAGGAAGACTTAAAGACAGGAAATCTCTCTCTCTCTCTCTCTCTCTCTGCGATCAGGACTCAATCAGAGTAGGACTCCAGACTTTCATACGAAGACAGCTGTCTGTTTAAGCCTGTTAGATCCAATCCGATTGAGTACCCGTTAAAACGAAGCACTGTGTTCTGCGCCAGTGGCCCAGTGCATGCGATTTCAGCCAGCATTTTTTTCAGGTTTGCTTTCCTTAGCCTTTGATTGTCCCCAATCTTTCTGCAAGGCAGCAGTTGATCTTTTCTGTAGGGGGATCTTGCACGATCAAGATAACAGTGTGCAATAAAAGAAATAAATTAAATAATAAAACAAATACAACGATCAAATGATACTTTACCTCTCTTCCAGTGAATCACATTACTCCAAACACAAGCATGTATGACACATTTTGAATACGGAAGTCCAGGATGGTGGAAGAAAGTTGCGTGATCAAATATAGCTCCATTAATAGAGCATTGATCTGTTTAATAAATAGATATCACGGTTAGCTTCAGTTATAGCTTGAATGATAAACAATATTCATAATATTTTGACCAAATAAAATAATCAACCAAGAAATGCTAAAAAGGTGTAGCAAGAAAGACTGGCAGTGATAATAAATGTGGGTTATGTGTTGCGTGCTCTGAAGCGATTCAGTAACAACAACTATCCTACAGTGGTCCCCATTGGAAAATTGGGAGCAAGAACAAGCAGGTGGGGAAGATTGGAGAAAGGGGTGAACAGTGGAGGCCAGATTTGGGGTACCCTTCAAGGGATTTTAATGGATCTCGAAAGAGGGAGGAACATTGCTAAAGCGCCACAACGCGTGTATGCCGTTTACTGCTTATAGTTCGTCTGTGTTAAGGAAACAAAAGAAAAGATAGCTGTGTTAGTATAATGAACTTGTGGCCATCATGAATTGAGTACTATAAAGAGCTGAAGTTCTCAGTAAGACCACAAACGTAACATATTTGTGAGGTTCTCTTCATGTCTTTTTGCGAATAAGGAATCTGTTATTAAACGAGAGCATCCATATTTTTTCACGACATTGCCTGTATCACAACAACCATCCATTCTTTCTCATCACGTCATAACTCCACATTGTCTCAGGACAAATATTTCATGTGCCCATTTTCAAAACTCGGTTGAATGCCAAAGTCCTGATATTCAGATCGGTTTTACAATAGTTGTAGATGTGCGCTGGACTACCAAGGCAGGAGATCATGGGACTAATAAACCACAAGACGTGGCTGCTACACGAAGAGAAAGGTGTTTCCTTCAAAGTGACTTCTCAACCGTGAATGTGCTAGTAGATCATTGATGTGTTCACAGCTAGCAGTTCTTGTTAGTCGATGTTGAATGGCACTATGTTTTATAGCAGCTCCTCCAGTTTATATATCAAATCTTCAAGTATGTGCCATCACAGAGTGACCTAACTATTTCTCTTTTTGTTTGTAAATAATGTCACCATTAATATTTTCTATCCTTTTTTAAACCAGGTACTCATTTTTATAAGGTGTGTCGAGAAGTGAATGAACTGTATACGTTAGAACTAAGAAGCAGTCCCTTAAATAAATTTCACAAACACAAAAATTAAATTTTTCTGACTACTTATGAGAAAACAGTGACTTTACTTAGCTCTGTTGTTACTTTTTCATAACTTTTTTTACTTTAACTCTAGCGTACACATTTCCCAACTTCACACCGCTTATCTTTTTTGCATTATTGTATAAATTTCATACCTTGTTTCATTGTATCTCTCTTGTGCTATTGTACCTATTTTGTACCTTGAATATCTTTCCTTTAAATGTATTATAACCTCACTGTGACTGTCCTTACCATCAGTATGCCTCTTTTCGATGACCTCAACTGGTAAAGCTGATGTTGACACAAAGATTGTCACAAAAGCCGCGCACAGAATGAAGCCAATCTGGGAAACGATTGAGGAGTTTAAGTTTAAAACTCTCAACTTTTTAATCAACATCAAATGCATAAAACGTTTCCTTCTCACGGTTGTTTTTCACTGATAGCTTCGTTGATTTCCTTATTTGTATATTTTCAGAAAAAAAAAAAAAACACTTCTTTCTTCTCTGATACATTCGGAATAATTAAAAGAAGCTGCGTGTTAAAACGTAAAACCTTTTGTTGTTAAAAATTGAATATTGAGTCACCCGATACTCTTAGATTTGCTAATATTTGGTATTTCTATTCTCTTACTTCTTCTTCTTTCATCACTTCCTTTTCTCTCAGTTGAAGGTGTTGAGGGAGATACAATGTTCTTATTCTCATCCTTTTGGCGCCTTCACTCATTGTTAATTGATGTTATTGTAGCGTTTCTTTGATGTCGTCTGTCCATTTTACTTTGGGTTTGCCTTTTCCTATATTTCTGTTACGAGAATTCAGTACTAAGATATCACTCATACATAAATATTTACATTAGCTAAACATTTTACTTTTTGTTTGTGGTGTCACAAATTGAAACCACTGCCATAAAAAATACCCAATTTAAGAATGAGGGACATGTACTATTTTTTTTTATAGACTCTCTCTCTCTCTTTCTCTCTCTCTCTCTCTCTCTCTCTCTCCGCGATCAAGACTCAATCAGAGTAGATTCCAGACTCTCTAATGAAGTCAGCTGTCTGTTTAAGTGAATCAATTGCCCGATATAGTTTCTCTTCCAGGGAGGTGGGTTGGACCACATTGCTCTTCTCAAGACTGTGGACTGGGGGCAATCATGTGGAACGTGTTTTGTAGTAATATTGTCCAGTGTACAGTGGTGTAGGCTGGTGGTACCTATTTTGAATTTGGTTAACATGTGATTTCTGATTCTATTGTGGCCAGTGCGTAGGTGAAGTATGATGACTTGATCTCTCCTTGATAGTTGGTGGTTTCCATTTTTCATGGAACTGACCTTTGTGGATGGATTTGGCTTCATCATAACTGAGCGGATGGTTCTTTGTGGTAATCTTCCTCCCTCTTTATCTAATTTGTCTGCGTGTTCGTTCCCGTGTATATTACAGTGTGATGGTATCCACTGAATGACTACTCTCTGAAAGTTATTGCATAGTTGGTCCAGGGTTGTTCTCAAGTCAACTAGTTCATTGTTCTTGGGGCATTTTAGAGCTGATAGTACTGACAGTGCATCAGTCAGAATCACCAATTTATTGTTCATGTTATTTTTGTTTTGAGTAGCCAGTGTTGCAGCATCTCTGATACCCTCAGTTTCTGCTTTAAATTTGTTTGAGAATTTTCCAGTAGCTATTGACTTGTTGATCTTGTCCTGGTTATTCAGCGTCAAGAACACACCTTCCCCTCCATTTCTGGTAGCATATTTAGCAGAGCCATCTGTGTATATGTGGGACCAAGAGTCCTGTGGGTAGGTATCGTGTATGTGATTTTCTGCTACGTGTTTTCTTTCTGTGTCTGTTTGGGTGCCTTTTTTCATGATTCATGTTATATTTTCCTTAAGTTTTGGTATTTTATGTTTTCCATGAAGAGACACATCAGATGGGCCCAAGGGTTTCGATATTGTTTGGGAAAGTACTGAGTCTCCAGTAGTTAGTTCATTGGAAATTGCAGCGAAGTTGCTGCTCTTTAGTCGTACAATCCCGGAACCAGTTATTCTTTGGTGCATGGGGTGGCTAAGGAGCCTTCTATATTTCTCCGCTTGTTGCAATACTTTAGTGACCCGTCTATCATCTAAGGGTTGTAAACCCGTTACTGTTTCTAGAGTCTTGATAGGTGTAGATTTCATAGCACCAGTGATGATATGGGGCAGCTTGGTTATGTGTTCTATTAATTTTGCTAAAGGTGTGATTTGGAGGCTATAGCCCAGGCTGTGACTCTAGAACTGATCTGACTCTTCCTACGTATACTAATTTCAAGATATTTCTGTCAGCTCCCCAGTCCGTTCCTGCTAATTTCTTCATAATATTTGTTCGTTTTCTGACTTTTTTCTTGCTCTGTCTATCTGATTTTTCCAAGTCATTCTGCGATTCATGGTGACGCTAAGATATGTTGGGTTTTGCTCAATAGGGAGTATATGGTCATTTATCTTCAAGATGCAGAGAGTGTGTTTCTTAATAGGCTGAAAATTGTATATGTCGTTTTTTTTCCGTTAATTGGTAATAACAAGGTGTTCGTCCATTTTACAAGTTCCCCTAGGGCATCTTGAATCCTGGATCCAGCCGCCGACATACTTTAATCGCGAGCCAATAACACCAGATCATCTGCGTATATTGCTGCGTGTATTCTGGATGGAATGTCCATTACGATGTCATTTATGAAAATGAAAAAATGTATTGGGGACAAGACTCCGCCTTGTGGGGCACCTTGTTTGATAGAGACCTTCTTACTTAGTTGACCTGAACTTGTACTCTGGCCGTTCTATCCTGAAGGTATTGAGAGATCCAATTAAATAAACGACCATGGACGCCAAGTCTAAAAAGCTTGTTCTTTAAATCCTCTCGTCATACCCTATCAAAAGCCTTCTCCATGTCGACCCACACTGCCAGTGTGTTTCTTTTCTTGTAGAGCATCCTCTATTTCCTGTGCAATGTAGGTGACCAGGTCTTTAGTTGATCTGTGCTGACGGAAGCCACTTTGTTGTGGTACGATTTGTTGTTTTGTCTCCAAATGCCACATAAGTCTTCTGTTAACCAGCCTTTCCATGAGTTTACTCAGGCAGCTCAGTAGGCTAATGGTCTATAGCTACTTGGGTCTAGTGGGTCTTTTCCACACTTGAGGATGGGCACCAAAATAGCTTCTTTCCAGATTGCTGGCACATGACCTCTCTTCCAGCCATCATTCATTATCCTTAGAAGCTGGTTCTTGGCTTTCTGTCCGAGATTTAGGAACATTTCGTTGGTGATTCCATCTTTACCAGGGGAACCTTTGAGCTTCAATCCTTTGATAGCAACATCTAATTCAAGAGATTTGAGGTAAATTTGGTAGTCTGATGCTCTTCTGGTGCTAAAGGCATGTGTTTTGCATCTTGGTTTTCCCGTCTTGCAGCTTTCTGTTTGCCTATTGGAATGTTTATTCTACTAATGTTTTTGTAAGTCTCTATCAGTAGATTTGCTGCCCATTTGCCCGTGAGGATGTTCTGATTGTGTGTTAATGATATTGAATGTCGGCAGTTGTTTTCGTCTCTCAGAGCTTTCGCAAGTGTCCATAGTTTATGACCATTTTTGTCTAAATTAAGGCTCTCTATTTTGTTTATCCAGCTCTGTTTTGCTGATATCGTGACCTCACGTCTGTATTTGGCAGAGGCTGCTTTGTAGGCAATATTGCTCTCTGTGCTGTGTGATGTTTCAGCTAGTTCTCTTGCAGAGTCCAGTTCCTCTACGAGTCTTTGTATTTCCTTGATCCAGTATGGCTTGTAGTTTCTTCTTGCTCCTCTAGGAATGTATTCTTTAGCAGCTCTCAGGATTTCATTACTAGACTCAAGACATCTTCTTCCACAAATGATGAAATATTTACAAGATTGGAACTAAAATGATATTTTGAGATCAGAATAAACGGCTGTGTTCTTTTCAAAGGGATCCTGTAAATGAATCTTTACAACTTGTTTTATATTTCCTTGCTTTGATCAGTCAAATGTTGATTTACTTAGAAATAATTTGGATGATTGTGGAGTTCGGGAATGTCCATCCCGAATGTAAAACGTCAGTAACGGTGGATGGGGTGGAAGAATCAGAAATTATCAACGACATCAAAAAGCGAAAACAACAAAGTTTGTGGTACACATGAGGCATAATTAGGACACGATATACGAATATGGCAGACCACCTAGAAAGAGATTGGAGCCCGTCATCACGTAATATTCCAAAGAAAGCCACGGAGATTTAAATATGGACAATAGACAAGGAAACAGAACAGAAAATTGAAGTCTTTGAAATGAGGATTTATAGAAGAATAGGTAGAATTGGATGGAAAGACAAGAAAACAAATGATGACGTCTTAAAGCAACTAAAAAATTAAAAGAGAACTGCTAAGCATAATTAGAACCAGAGAAATGAAATTGTGGGGACATGTTAAAAAACATAACAACCTACTAAAAGTAATATTGGAAGGGAAAATGGAAGGTAATAGAGGGAGACCAAGCCTAACATGGACAAGTAACATCAACAGATGGACAGGTCAGCCTATGAAAACATGCACCATCAAAGCTAGAGGCAGAGCGGAATGGCACTCCATGGTAGCCAACCATTCATGCGGAGACGGCACTCAATGATGATGAATTGCCGAGTTTCGTCTCCCAACTAATTTCTACTAAACAAGTAATACTCCCCATTGACCCGGCATACTTGAATTATCATCTGTCTCTAGCTTGTAGACTTTGAATTTAATTGTTTTTCAACAAGGTTTAGGGTTAGGATTATGTTGGAGATGGAGCCGCGATAGTTCAGTTGTTAGTGAACTGGACTACAAAGGTCAAGAGGTCGGTTTCGATACTGATGGATGCTTCCGATTTCACCCAGCCTTAAAAGGGTATCCAATTTTTTCGGGGAAAGTAAAGCAGCATGGACGTAATATCGACCACATTACCCCAAAAGTCATGTTCTGAAGGTCTGTAAAAATTATGGCCACTCACAGCATATTCCCGATACGCCACTTGGCGTGACGGGGTTCTTTACTTACTTTAGGTTTAAGGTTGGTTGAGGCTATTCCAAACACTAAATCTAACCAATGGGATCTTCTAATAACAGATATGAGAGCAATTGAATGAAGAACAAGGGGTCATTACTCCGTGTTATTATTTGTTAGCAGATCCCAACTATGTCTTCATGTGCACTGGCCAGCTTCAAAATAGTTTCAAAAAGATCTACGTCACACTTTGAACGAGTATCATGTTTCATAACTTTCATCAGATGTTAAAATATATCCATCCTGCGACGTCCATGCACCTCAATGTTGAAACATTTCCTTATTACTTCAGTTACCTCGGATGTCATGTTTAGTTGTACACACATAGCCTCATAGTCAAAGTTAATCTTATTTTAATTGTTTTTTTGCAACATGCCATGTACTTATCTAAACACTTTTTTCTTGATGTCAGTTTTTCGTCCCATCCATAAATTGTAATAATAAATTATTATTATTATTGTTAATATTATTGACATCGAAGAGTCATGAACCTGATAGGGCTGTCATCTTGAAATGTCAATACGCTCAAGGGCCACAACAATTAGTTGATAGATATAACTTTCTGATGATCAGATTACTTCCCCTGGTAAGACTTTAATTATAAAGAATTTGAAATCACTTAAATCTGTGGCGCTATAATCTGTCTCTGTGATAAGTATTACTATTTTGTTTGTTACATTTATTTCATGTTATTCGATGACTCTTTCTATTTTTGTGTGTGTATTTTCTTTTATGTGATCGTAGTTTTGTAGCAGAATCCTCAATGTGACGCTGTTAGTTGGCATTTGCTTTGACATTTTAACTAAAAGACCCAGCGCCCACTCGACTGTACGGTTAATGGTCACCGAATTTTTCTTTTGATACTTGCTATTTTAGACACTATTTTGTTAGTTGAAACAAGTTAAAATCTCTAGCGAAGTATTTATTTTGTACATAATTTGACTTTAGGCAATAGTATTCGATTACTTTGTAGTAAAAATTGAAGATTTTCGTGAGATAACGCTTTCCTTTACTTTCGGAGACGATCCCAGGAAATCGCCTTATTTCACAAGACGATTTATATCGAGGTATTTACTGAGATAAACAAATGAAAAAACGATTAGAGGCCGCAGAGATGGGATTTTTCAGAAGATTGTTGAGAGTTCCCTGGATAGCTAAAAAGACCAATGAGGAAATTCTCAAATAGGCCAACACATAAATGGAGCTCCTAAAAATAAACATCAGACTGAAACAATTAATATTTTTTCGGGGACATCTTGAAAAGATGAAAGTTGAAATACTTGATTACACCTGGCAAAATACAGGGAAAGAGAGATCGGGGACGACAAAGAGAAAAGATGCTAAATAGCTTTGTTTCGTGGCATGGAAAACAGTCAACAATAGAGAATCGATACTAAGCAATGTGGATAGAATCATTTGGAAGACCGTGATCGCCTACGCCAACCGGTATGGCACATGATGATAATAATGACTTATAGCAAATAATTTTTAATTGATTCTAATATTTGTAACTAATCATATGACAACGCTTTAATATTATTCGATTGAGTTTTAGTCTTGGCGCAAATTTAAAAAAAACTAGCTGTCTAAACTCATTCTTAATCAAAATTAAAATAAAAATACAATTAAATCTTATTACTTAATAAAATTATTAGGTTGAAAAGAACGACACTGTAATGTTAAGTTAGTGTAACTTCTTAAATTAATTATCTTACCATGTTGGACCGTGCTTCTAAACTATTACTTCACAACAGTTGCCACTCTTATATTTATAGTTGCATCATGTTTATCTGTATAAGCCTTTTACTGTAAATGTATTTTTTTGAGAAACATGAATAAATATGATGGGATTACTGTCACTCGTCGTGTACAGTTTTCTTTTGGGCCACACACAATAACTGCCCAACAACAGCTGCTGTGATGTAACCAAGGAGGAATGTCCTCAGTGTCAACTTGCCATTTGGTTCGTTAGGTTAGTTAATAATTCACTAGCTTGTAGGCCTATGACCGTTGACACACACACACACACACACACACACACATATATATATATATATATATATACATATATATATATATATAATTTTATGGCAGTTTTTCTATGGAAATCTGTATTGTCTGCACACCAAGGTATGAATGCAGAAACATTTGTGTCCCATCAATAGGAGAAAAAAATGTATGGATAATGGGGAAGGACCAGAAATACTCAAGGAAGAAAGGGAGGACGCCTTGCACAATATGAAACCAGGAAAAGGCCATGACCCGATAATATAACTAAAGAAAATATTGATGACGAGGAAGATTTTTTGAAAAAGAAATTATAACAAAAATATTGAATGATATCATATATATATATATATATATATATATATATATATATATATATATATATATATATATCATCATCATCATTTTTGGCCATGCAATGAGGAGAGAACAGATGGAATATATTGTAACTACTGGGAAAATTAAGAGACGATGAGATAGAGGGAAGCAAAGTGAAAATATACCAGGCAGTTATGGCTTGGCAGAAGGTCAACAAAAGAAGTGATAAGTAACAGTCGAGATCGAAAGTAGTAGAGAGACATGATCACCTACGCCAGCAGGCCCGGTACTTGATTATGATCATGATATGTATGTGTATATATATATATATAAATATATATATATATATATATATATATATATATATATACCAGATGAACTAATACAATCAATCTGTATGTACTATCAAATAAATAATCTGGTGCAACTGAATGCGATGATCATCGCACAATAAACATTATGAGTCACATGGCTAAGACATTACAAAGAATCATCATGTGAAGAGTGCGTAACAAAATCAGACAAAAATTAATGGTGAACATTGTCGTTTTCTTGTAGGTAAGGGTACTAACAATGCTATATATGCATCATAAGATCTTTAATAGAAAGAACCACAAAGGTGAAAACAGACCTATGTTTCATAGATTATATCAAAGCATTTGACAAAGTAAAACACCAAGAATTAATCAAAATTTTAGAAGGCATAAACGTTGACAGCAAAGATCTAAGAATAATAAAGAACATGTACTTGTAACAAGTTTCATTAATGGATGCTTACGCAGAATAAAGGGATGGAAATGGCAGGACAAAGTCATGGACTAACGTGGAATTATGGAAATGTACCGATCAAATACCAGTGGATAAAGAGATACAGCGAAGACGATGGCAATGGATAGGACACACACTACGGAAGCCAACTGAGAGTATTACACAACAGGCCCTTTTTTGGAATCCCCAGGGGAAAAGACAAAGAGAAAGAGCAAGGAATTTTTGGAGAAGACAGATCGAAGCAGAGATGAAGATGATGGGGAAGGCATGGAATGATCTTAAAAGGATTGCAAAAAACAGAACGACTTGGAAAGTGTTTGTTGAAGACCTATGCTCCACTGGGAGCTAAAAGGTAGAAGAAGAAGAGAAAGACTTGTAACAAGTAGAACAATGTTAAAACAGGTAAATGAATTTAAATATTTGGGAACTTTGTTAACCTCAGACGGAAGATGTACAAAAGAGGTGAGATGAAGAATGGCTCAGGCAAAAGCAGCTTTCCAAAAATTAGGAAGATACTATGTAACTCATTTTTGATAATAGAAACAAGAAAAAGAGTTCTTAAATGTTATGTACAGCCAGTCTAATGGATGTGTATCATGGACAATAGGACTGCAGTCAAGAAAATCACTGGAGTCTGTAGAAATGTGGTTTTACAGAAGAATGTTGAGAATACCATGGACAGCTAAGAAGAGTAATAAACACGTTCTGAAAGAGGTCAAAGCAAAGAGAGAGCTAATATCCAATATTAGGAAGAAACATTCATCATTTAATGGCCATGTAATGAGAAGAGAACAGCTGGAATATATTGTAACAACTGGGAAAATTGAGGGATAAACAGATAGAGGGAAGCAATGAGAAAAGTTACTAGACAGCTTAAGAGAATGGCTTGGCAGAAGGTCAACAACAGAAATGATAAATAACTGTCGAGATCGAAAGTTGTAGAGAGACATGATCACCTACGCGAGCAGACATGGTACTTGCTGATGATGACAGTCAATATATATATATATATATATATATATATATATATATATATATATATATATATATATATATATATATAAGCCTCTGTTAGTCATAGATGACTATGGATTTTGCATCTCCTCTAGAAATGTTATTTGTTATTATATCTTTCCTGTTGTCGTGTATTCTTTTTTTCTATGAATCTGTCTGCTTCTTGTTTGATTTAGAGCTTTAGAGTATTTCCAACGATTACGGTATATAGTTATTTCTTCCTATGCTGCAGTGTTTACTATCCGGAGTCTTCATATCACGTTTACACATGTCTACACATTGACATTTTGGGCTCTTCCTAGATCTTTTGTCATCTGCAAGTTCTCCATAGTGTATATATTTTTGTTTACGGCAATCTTGCATACGTTGCCCTTAGCCTAGTCATCGTAACCTTCATTGTTTGACCAGCGTGTAGATGTTCGGGAGGCCTGTGTGTGGAGGCATTAGTTTTGGCGAAAAATGATGATTGTTTCTTCATAATATTGGAAATTAGCTCTCTCTTTGCTTTGTCCTCTTTCATAACGTTTTCATTACCTTTCTTATTTGTCCATGATATTCTCATGGACAGACAGAACACCAGGTTATCGCACTCACTTTGAGTCGATGTAAAATGTGTCGTTAGTCACAGAAAATGTGGTCACTAACAAACACAATATTTCACATATAAATGAAGGTGTTAAGGGAACCCTTATTTACTAATTAACAACCATTAAACCAGCCTCAACGCCCTCTACCGACAACAGATATGACTTTTTGATAGTTTAAAAGATCGAAATTCAACACAACGAGCCTTGACCTTAGACTAGAAGAACACCAGACCAAAGGATCGATCACGAAAAAGATTGATGGAATGTTAGAATCACTAGGAAACATAACAGCAGGAGAAGCTAACGGAAGAACAAAAGATGGATTGATGATATATTAGAAGCACTAGGAAACATAACAGCAGGAGAAGCCAACAGAAGAACAAAAGACAGCAAAATACATTATCCCTCGACCTTGAACGAATGTGAGGAAAACAAAAAAGAGGAAGATGAAGAAAATAGTGTTCTTATCTTGTTGGTGATATCCTTGGATTATGAACACAGGTAAGTGTAGAAGAGAGCACTCAACAAACTGACATCTAGCCATTTCTTTGACTTTGTAGGTCCAACGTCTGTTAACAATTTCATTTGAGCAGAAGGAATATATGCATTCACTGTTAAAGAAATGTGTGTTTTCTGCATAGCACGTGACGAAACCTGTACAGCCTATTGGAAGATAATTCAAACATTTTGAGATTGTTCTACCGTTTATCAATTTGTCATAGAACATTGTCTTCTTCTCTATCTGTCTCAGTTAACGAGTTGTGTTACACTTGTACTTTATGTCTCAGTACAAAATGGGAGAACAGAATATTGGAAGCCCTTTGAAAATTATACGATACACTGCAACATTATACTACACTACAACACAAAAAATAGCATATGTACAGTGACATAAAGTAAAAGTATAACACAACTTGTAACACAACTAATGGGACTACAGTACGACAGAAATCAGAATACAGCAATGCAGTATTTCATACAATCATAATACAACATTACAGTATATCTCAAATTATAATACAACACTACAGTACGATACAAGTAATAATACAACACTACGGTACATCAAACAAATTATAATACAACACTAAACTACGACACAAACCATAACAGAGCACTAAAGCACGAAAAATAATAATACAGCACTACACTACGACACAAATCGGAATACAATATTACAGTACATCACACAAATCATGATACAGAACTACACTACGACACAAATCATAACAGAACACTACAGTACGAAATAAACCATAATACAGCACTACACTACGACACAAACCATAATATAGCACAACACAACGAAACAAATCATAATACAACATATATTTACGACACAAATCATAACAGAACACTACAGTACGAAATAAATAATAATACAGCACTACACTACGACACAAATCATAATAGAGTACTACACTATGACAATTCGGTTGGCTTACCACGGCAACAGCCGGGGTTCGTAATCCTGGCGAGGACACCTGGGTTTTACTAATTCCCTAAAAATTAGTAGGAGCCGCGATAGCTCAGTGGTTAGTGAACTGGACTACTACGGACAAGGGGTAGGGTTCGATCCCAACCGACGGCTCCGGGTTCACCCAGCCTTAAATGGGTACCGGATTTTTTCTGGGAAAGTAAAAGCAGCACGGGCGTAATACCGACCACATTACCCCAAAAATCATGTGCTGAAGGTCTGTAAAATATAGGGTCACTAACACCATATTTCCCTATACGCCACTTGGCGTGACGGGGGGTACTTTACTTTTTTTTACACTATGACAATTACACTATGACAAAAAACGTAAAACAGCAAAAAACTACGACACAAATCATAATAGAGTACTACACTACGATAAAAATCATAATAGAGCACTAAACTACGGAACAAATCATAATACAGCACTACACTATGACACAGATCATAAAAGAGCACAACAATACGACACAAATCATAATACAACTTTACATTACATCACACGAATGATAATACAGCACTACACTACAACACAAATCATAATACAACACTACACTACGGCACAGATCATAATAAAGCGCTACACTACAACACAAATCATAATACAACACTACACTACGACACAAATCATAATACAGCACTACACTACGACATGAATCATAATACAGCACTACACTACGACATGAATCATAATACAGCATTACAGTGCATCATCATCATCATCATCATCATCGAGTGCCGTCTCCGCAACGAAGGTTGGCTACCATGTGTCGTCATTTCACTCTGTTTCTTGCTTTGATTGTGCAGGTTATCATAGATTTACTTGTCCATCTTTTGATGTTACTCGTCCATGTTAATCCTGGTCTGCCTCTGTCTCTGTTACCTTGTATTTTCCCTTCCAATGTTACTTTTAGTAGACTGTTGTGTCTTTTACCGTGCCCCTAAATTTCCATTTGTCTTGTCTCAATTTGGTTTTAGTAGTTCTCTTTTTATTTTCAGTTGTTTTAAAACTTCATCGTTTGTTTTCTTTTCTTTTCATCCAATTCTACATATGCTTCTATAAATCCACATTTTAAAGGCTTCAATTCTCTGTTAAATGTTTGCTAAAATATTAGAGAGGAGAGTAAGATACATAATAGAACCTCAATTTAGTAATAATCAATTCGGATTCAGAAAAGGCAAAAGCTGTACTGATGCTATATTTACATTGAGACAACTATGTGAAAAAACAATAGAATATGACAGAAACCTAAATATAGTGTTTATAGATCAGGAAAAAGCGTTTGATCGTGTGGACAGGAACAAACTTTGGCAAACTTTAGAAACATACGGGGTAGCAGGACAACTACTAGAAAATATAATAGCACTATATAAAAACAGTCAAAGTGCCGTCAGAACATCGGAAGGTCTGTCAGAATGGTTTCAGGTTACAACAGGAGTAAGACAAGGATGTGTCCTCTCACCACTCCTCTTCATCATATATATGGACAAAATAAATCAGGAAACAACCAACAACAAGGACAAATCAAATAATAACATAGAGGTAGAAAACTCCAACATCAATGAGCTACTCTTCGCAGATGACCAATGCCTAATATACGAGGATGAAAACCTGCTACAACAGCATTTAACATCTCTAGATAAAAGCTGCACAAACTACAGTATGAAAATTAACACAGCAAAAACAGAGGCTATAAGAATAAGCAAATTAAGACACCCATTAAACATCAAGATCAAAGACAAAGAAATAAAACAAGTAGAGGAATTCAAGTATTTAGGCACAATGTTCACAGAAGATGGAAAACTAGACAGAGAAATTGACATGAGAATACAAAAAGCAAATGCTGTCACATACCAGCTTTCACCATTGTTAAGACATACAAACATTTCTATGCCAGCTAAACAACAAATGATAAATAGCATCTTCATACCAACTTTGTGCTATGAAAGTCAAACATGGACCCTTTCTAAATCACATTTAAGAAAGATCAATACATGTGAGATGCGATGCTTGAGAAAAGTAACAAACAACACAAGAAGAGATAGAATACCAAATGAAACCATAAGAAAAATGGTAGGAACAAAACCCTGCCAAGAATATATAGAACAACAACAACTTAAATGGTTTGGCCACCTGGTCAGAATGAATCCTCACCTATCACCATCAAGGGCGTTCTTCTCGAGAATGCAATGGAAAAAGACCAAGAGGAAGACCCAGAAGAAGATGGATAGATGCAGTGACAGAGACATGTAACAACAAAGGAAAATCACTAATTCAGACAATTCGAGCAGCACAAGAACGACAAATGATATAAACCACGACACCTTTTAGGTATCAGTGAAAGAGAAAAGAAGAAGAAGAAGAAGAATTCTCTGTTCTGTTTTTTATTTGTCTTCTGTTTTCTTGTCTAATGTTTCTGCACCATACAGGAATATTGAGAAGATGTAACAATTTGCTATTCTTAGAAACGCAAAAGAAGACTGGCTCAACCAAAGAAAAATCTATAAAAACAATGAAAAAGGGAAAGACATCAGGACCTGACAATATACAGATAGAGATGATACAGGCACTAGAAGATTTTGGCATTGAAGTGATCACAGACATATGCAATGACATTTACAATACAGGATACATACCAAACGAACCAAAAACATCAACTTTAATTGCATTGCCTAAAGAGAATGGTGCAGTTGAATGTTATGATTTTAGAACTATAAGCCTAATAAGCCAGGTAACAAACATGTTACTAGAAGTTATACATGGAAGGATTCAGAATAAAATCAATACTGAATTAAATGAGCAACAACTTGGATTCAGGAAAAAACAGGAACAAAAAGTAGTGATTGAAAAGTACATAGCAGTAAACAAACTAATACATGCCTGCTTCATAGACTATACCAAAGCGTTCATTAGAATACACCATTAGAACTTATAGACTGTCTACACGATACACATCAAGACGACACACATATACGACTAATATCATCATCATCATGTGCCATACCGGTTAGCGTAGGTGATCATGTCCTTCCACAATCTTCTATCTACAGTGCATCGTATCAGTTCTGTGGTTGACTCTTTTCCATGCCATGACAATAAGCTATCCAGTATTTTCTCTCTTTGTTGTCCGCGATCTCTCTTTCCTTTTATTTTCCTTTTATTTTTGTAACTAAGTATTCCAACTTTCCTCTTCTCATGATGTACCCGAAAAATGTTGATTGCTTCTTTCTGGTGTTTTTTAAGGGCTCCTTTTTTGTGTTGGCCTCTTTGAGAACTTTCTCATTTGTCTTTTTAGTTGTCCAGGGAACTTTCAACATTCTTCTGAGAAATCCCATCTCTGTGGCCTTTAATCGTCTTTTCATTTGTTTGTCTACTGTCCATGATTCGCTTCCATAGGTCATAATTGGTTATATATAACACCGATGAACTCTCTTTCTCATTTTTATTGACATAGATTTGTTGCATAAGATATTTTTCATTTTCTTAAATGCTATTTTGGCCTGAGCTATTTTGCTTTTTATTTCTGTGGTGCATCTATCATCTGATATTATTGTGCTTAAGTATTTGAAACGTTGTACTTCTTTCAGATTTGTCTCGTTTATTTGTATGCTGCATGATGGTGGTGATTGTTTCTTCGATATAACCATTACTTCTGTTTTCTTACTATTCAGACTGAGACCTTTCCTGTTGCTTTCTTTTACTATTATGTCTATCATTTCTTGTAGTTTGTTCTCTGTCTCTGCTATTAAGACTGTGTCACCCGCATATCGCAATTTATTTATGTTGTGACCGTCTACTATTGATCTCATAATATATTCGCTGTAAAGTGAAACAAATCCGGTGACAGAACACAGCCTTGTCTGAATCCTTGTTTTATATATTGGAATCTGTTGGTTGTTAATTCGTATAGCCGCTGCTTGTTGCCAGTACATGTTTTTATGATTCGCAGATTAAATTCATTTAAGATATACTAATATAAAAACAAATACTACCAGGGCTAAAACTAAGAATAGCAAAATGTTCTATCTTCTCAACATTCCTGTACGGTTCTGAAATATGGACATTAGACAAGAAAACAGAACAGAAAATTGAAACCTTTGAAATATGGATTTGTAGAAAAATAGGAATAATTGGATGTAAAATAAAGAAAACAAACAATGACGTCTTAAGCAACTAAAAATGACAAAACTACTAAAGACAACTCAAGAAGACAAATGAGATGTTTAGGGTATGTTAAAAGACACAGCAGCCTACTAAAAGTAATCTTGGAAGGGAAAATACAAGGTAAAAGAAGTAGAGCTAAGACTAACATGGACGGGTAATTTCACAAGATGGA
Organism: Megaustenia siamemsis; assembly: GCA_032433765.1. Classification (NCBI taxonomy): domain Eukaryota; kingdom Metazoa; phylum Mollusca; class Gastropoda; order Stylommatophora; family Ariophantidae; genus Megaustenia; species Megaustenia siamemsis. Next base: position 23,178,496 of record JAVIAB010000108.1, on the reverse strand, counting down.
CACTTTAGCTTATTACAATGTGCACCATCAAAGCAAGAGACAGAGCGGAATGGCTCTCCATGTCAGCTAACCTTCGATGCGGAGACAGCACTCAATGATGAGTATAACTAGAATTGTATTGAACCCTCCCATAACGTTGCGAAACTAGTAATATCTCTGGTTTCTGAATGCCAGTGAAACTCGGGTGCACTTATATTTGTCCTCTAAATTTCGCAATTATTATATTATATTGACTTACTTGACTTCCGCAATATAGATTTAATCGACGTGGAGCAAAGGGCCGCAAACAAACTTTACCAACTGGCTCGGTTCTGTGCTATCTTCTCCAACTGAGTTAATTCTCTTCCAGTGTTCTTTGTTTCTGTCTAGATGGTTCTTCTGCTTTTGGCCTGGTCCCTTGTGGATTCCAATTCATTGTCTGTCTTGCAATATTGCTTGGTGGTCTTCGCAGTGAGTGTCCAGCCCATCCCCATTTCCTTATCTTGATCTCCGTTTCTACAGTTATCTCGACAGCTCTTTCCCAAAGGTTTTTTCTGTAATTTTATCTGGCCATCTATTACTAAGAAGCTGTTGCAGATGTCTGTTTATAACAAATTAGAGTTTATTGTTATTAGTCTTTGTTTCCCTTTCATGTTTCCGTCAATAAGGGTAGCTATTTCGACCAGGTTAACTATATCAACCGGGGTAACTATATCAACCAGTGCAACTGTATAAACCAGGGTAATTATATCAACCAGTGCAACTGTATAAACCAGGGTAACTATCAACCAGTGCAACTGTATAAACCAGGGTAACTATATCAACCAGTGCAACTGTATAAACCAGGGTAACTATATCAACCAGTGCAACTGTATAAACCTGGGTAACTATATCAACCAGTGCAACTGTATAAACCTGGATAACAATATCAACCAGTGCAACTGTATAAACCTGGATAACAATATCAACCAGGTTAACTCCTTTAAAGATCGTATATGTATAAACTAATGGTGCGTATACGGAGCCGCGATAGCTCAGTGGTTAGTGAACTGGACTACAAAGGACAAGAGGTAGGGCTCGATCCAAACCGACGTCTTCCGGGTTCAACTAGCCTTTAATGGGTATCTGATTTTTTTCAGGGAGAGTGAAGCGGCACGGGTGTAATACCGACCACATTACCCCAAAAATCATGTGCCGAAGGTCTGTAAAATATATGGTCACCAACACCATATTCCCTATACGCCACTTGGCGTGACAGGGGTACTTTTTTTTATGGCGAGTATATATTCTTAATGATGACGAGCGTTGTATTTTTTAGTATGAGGTTGGTGTTATAAAAATGTATACATCATTCTATATGTTTATAAATGTTAGGCTGATCTTCCTACTTCATTCCTAGCTGTCTATTCTTCACTAATTTTGGCAATCTGTCATTATCTCTAGATGCTATCCGTCCCGCCAATGATTTGCCTGATCTAAACTTGTGTCTTGTCCCTCCGAGATACTGAAGGGAACGAAATAGTTCAGGACTCAAGCCTGGCTCGTCGAGTTCGGGCACATGACTAAACTAAACACACACAATCTCAAGATGTTCTTCAAACAGACCAGTGTTCGGACTAGATAGTGTGAATTGTGCTCATGGTTGGAAAAAAAAAATATCCCTGCGGTCGATCCAGCCGCTGGAAAAAATGGGTACTAGTGCCCATACTCTGGGAAGGTGAGGTTAGCAGCCTCGCATTGTGAGTTTCGATGCTTGAAGAGACACTATCCAAAAGTCTCCGAACGTCTCAGTCATTCCCTTGTTAACTCTATTAACATCCACTCTCCAGTTTGTAACCCTCTAAAACCCAAGATCTGATACACCCGAACCATAAAGTATAATTGCCTTGACATTTGTCTTGATGATCCTGATTTTATTACGCAAAGAACGTGCACCGAACTTCCACAAAGGGTAAAGTGTCTTGCAGATTAAACGGTTACATTATAGCATGTGTGTTACATTTATCAAAAGCAAATTAAAAATTGTGAGTGAAAGTTCTTAACTTTAGTGACGGTTCAAATCGGCAACAGCTTACCGGAACTCGTTCTGAAAAGTTCCAGTTGACAACAATAGGTGGCTTTCATTGGTGAGTTAGGTACCGCGTATTGGTGAATTAAGTACCGCGTATTGGTGAGTTAGGTATCGTGTATTGGTGAGTTAGGTACCGCGTATTGGTGAATTAGGTACCGCGTATTGATGAGTTAGGTACCGTGTATTGGTGAATTAGTTACCGTGTATTGGTGAATTAGGTGCCGTGTATTGGTGAATTAGGTACCGTGTATTGATGAATTAGGTATCGTGTATTGGTGAGTTAGGTACCGTGTATTGGTGAGTTAGGTACAGCGTATTGGTGAATTAGGTATCGTGTATTGGTGAGTTAGGTACCATGTATTGGTGAGTTAGGTACCGTGTATTGGTGAATTAGGTACCGTGTTTTGGTGAGTTAGGTATCGCGTATTGGTGAATTAGGTACCTTGTATTGGTGAGGTAGGTACCGTGTATTGGTGAGTTAGGTACCGTGTATTGGTGAATTAGGTACCGTGTATTGGTGAATTAGGTAACGTGTATTGGTGAATTAGGTACCGTGTATTGGTGAATTAGGTACCGTGTATTGGTGAATTAGGCGCCGTGTATTGGTGAATTAGGTACTGCGTATTGGAGAATTAGGTATTGCGTATTGGTGAATTAGGTACCATGGATTGGTGAGTTAGGTACCGCGTATTGGTGAATTAGGTACCGCGTATTGGTGAGTTAGGTAACGCGTATTTGTGAATTAGGTACCATGTATTTGTGAAGTAGGTACCACGTATTGGTGCATTAGTTACCGCGTATTGGTGAATTAGGTACCGCGTATTGGTGAGTTAGGTAACGCGTATTGGTGAATTAGGTACCGCGTATTGGTGAGTTAGGTAACGCGTATTGGTGAATTAGGTACCGTGTATTTGTGAAGTAGGTACCACGTATTGGTGCATTAGTTACCGCCTATTGGTGAATTAGGTACCGCGTATTTGTGCATTAGTTACCGCGTATTGGTGAATTAGGTACCGCTTATTGGTGAATTAGGTGCAGCGAATAGGTTGGTTAGTTACCGCGTAATGGTGAATTATTATTGTGTCCAAGTATTTTATGCATTGCACTTATTACGTTTTTAAACACTACAGTCTGCTATACTAAGTTATTTTACATTAATGTCTGCTATACTAAGTTATTTTACATTAATGTCTGCTATACTAAGTTATTTTACATTAATGTCTGCTATACTACGTTATCAAACACTACACTCTTCTATACTACGTTATTTTACATTACACTCTGCTATACCACGTTATTTTACAGTAAGGTTTTTCTATACTGCGTTATTTTACAATAGTCTGCTACACTAAATCAGTTTAATTTAATTACAGTGCCTTATTCCACGTTCGGTCTTAAAATATGGATGTGAATCATGGACAATAGGACAACAGACAAGAAAATCACTGGGGTCTATAGAAATGTGGTTTTAAAGAAGAATGTTGAGAATACCATGGACAGCTAAGAAGAGTAATGAAAATGTTCTGAAAGAGGCCAAAGCAAAAAGTGAGCTAATTTCCAACGTTAGGGAAAAATAGTCAGAATTTTTTAGCCATGAGAAGAGAACATCTATTCTTATGTACTCCCTGTATTCTTTTGCCTGATACTGTGCCTTGCAAAATGGATTTGGCAAGGCCTGTGGACCATGTGTCGTGTCCATACCAGGTCAGTTTTCTCTCTTTTATTATTGACATAAAGTCTTTTACTTTGTGTGATGGTAGCTACTAACATGACAGTTGTACCGTTACGTGAACTAAAACGCTTGCCTAGGGGCACTAAAATATGGGGCGCCAATATTACTCATATGCACAGGCGCATCTATAGATTACAGCGCCCAGGAAGAAAGTCAGTTTTCTCGCCCCTCCTGGTTCCACCTTGACCAGGTGTGAAACATAATGGGGTAGGTCATGCTTTACCGGAAATTGTTCCAATACAAAGCTCCCGCTCCACACTCAGCAAAGACAAGGCTGACAATCTTTCCTGTCCCATGGATGATCTCAAGTAGGACAGGATCAGTTTTAACTTACTAAGTTACCTTTCACGAATGGCAATGGATGTTGTAAGAGTCACTAAGATCTGAAGACCAACTCTCAGATTTGGAAATACATCATTCCTATACTGTACCAAGAATCTTCATGTCGCAGTAGCTGCACAGTTTTAACTCTCCTTGACATTCCTGCTATAAAAACGTTGAATAACCCACAAGCGAGTTGTGGTTTAAACCATAATTTCTAAACGAAAAAAAAATGATAAAATCATAAACAAAATCAAAATCATTTGAACAGCCAGAAGAAAACTAAATGAGTATTTATTTATAGTAAAAATATTTAACTCTTTTTATATTTTACTGTCCATTGCTGGTTAGACCATTAGCAAATCTTTTTTTTTTCAATCCTTTCTCCCCTCTGCTGTTTCTTTCAAAAATCTCCAGCGGTAATTTATCTTTGAGATATGTCTCAAGGTTGTATCTCCATGTTTCAGATTTGTCATTTGTCTTTTCATATATATTTCCCGGCTGAGACATGTCCGAAAATGTTAATGTAAAGAACTTTACAGATACATTTACGGCAGTCCAACATAAAAAAGTTTCTGAAAACTATTCTTGTGTTTGCATCTTTGTGTGTAACTCGTTAGACAAGTAAAACTATAATTGTGTTTGTATATTAGTCTTTAACTCGTTAAACAAGTAAAACTATTCTTGAGTAAGCATCTTAGTTTGTAACTCGTTAGACAAAGTTGAACTGTTCTTGTGTTTGCATCTTAGTGTTTAACTCTTTAGACAAAGTTAATTTATTCTTGTTTTAGTATCTTAGTATTTAACTTGTTAGACAAGTGAATTTACTCTTGTGTTTGTATCTTAGTATTTAACTCGTTAGACAAATAAAAGTATTCTTTTGACTATTCTTGTGTAAGCATCTAAGTCTTTAACTCTTTAGAGAAGTAAAACTATTCTTGAGTGAGCATCTTAGTGTGTAACTCGTTAGACAAGTTAAACTATTCTTGAGTAAGCATCTTAGTGTTTAACTCGTTAGACAAGTAAAACTATTCTTGAGTGAGCATCTTAGTGTTTAACTCGATAGACAAGTAAAACTATTCTTGTGTTTATATCTTAGTCTTTAATTCGTTAGACAAGTAACATTTCTCTTGTGTTTGCATCTTAGTGTTTAACTCGTTAGACAAGTAAAACTATTCTTGAGTGAGCATCTTAGTGTTTAACTCGATAGACAAGTAAAACTGTTCTTGTGTATAAATCTTAGTTTGTAACTCGATAGACAAGTAAAACTGTTATTGTGTATATATCTTAGTCTTTAGCTCGTTAGACAAGTAAAACTATTCTTGAGTGAGCATCTTAGTGTTTAAATCCTTAGACAAGTAAAACTATTCTTGCGTTTATATCTTAGTCTTTAACTCGTTAGACAAGTAAAACTATTCTTGCGTTTATATCTTAGTCTTTAACTCGTTAGACAAGTAAAACTATTCTTGTATTTGCATCTTAGTCTTTAACTAGTTTGACAAGTCAAATTATTCTTGTGTTTCCATCTCAATTTTTAACTCGTTAGACAAGTAAAACTATTATTGAGTTTGCATCTTAGTGTTTAACTCGGTAGACAAGTTAAACTATTATTGAGTTTCCATCTTAGTGTTTAACTCGGTAGACAAGTTAAACTAGTCTTGTGTTTCCATCTTAGTGTTTAACTCGTTAGACAAGTTAAACTATTGTTGAGTGTGCATCTTAGTGTTTAACTCAGTAGACAAGTTAAACTATTCTTGAGTTTGTATCTTAGTGTTTCACTGGTTATTCTAGTAAAACTGTTTTTACGGAATTTTCCCATTACTTGGGGTCTGCCGGGTGAGTCATATAGGACAGGAGAATAAAGGTCTCTTGTCTAATGCAGTCGCCACGAGGTTTTCGGATCTTGAGTTTTTTATTTCACCCCCTATAGAAAAATAAAAAAACCATTGACCCTATCGGGATTTGACCCCTAGTTCTACTTAAACAAATAATTGCCATAAATGTTCTTATGAAATCTCATCTTTGGCTCCATTTAGTTTTGGCTGTAATGTTAAGTCTTTGGACCAATGCATTGTTTTTTGTTGCTCAAAAATGGAGCGGTCCTGTAGCACAAATAATAAGGGGTCGCAAACTTTTAAACAAGAGACTCCCTTTCTTTGTTAATCATATACCGGAGGGGTCCTCGTGACAGTTTTGATCGTATAAGTCTGGTAAACGTTGATTCCCTGAGATGACATATAAGATAATAAATGACAACATAGTTAACGTTCTACTGTAGGTATTCATTTATGTACAAACAAATATTAAGCCTAATTAGATTATGTTATTTTATTATGTCTAACCAATGAGTTGGCAGCACACTTACAACAATGAGTTGGCAGCACACTTACAACAATGAGTTGGCAGCACACTTACAACAATGAGTTGGCAGCACACTTACAACAATGAGTTGGCAGCACACTTACAACAATGAGTTGGCAGCACACTTACAACATGTTGTTATACATTTGTTCCACGAATCGTTTCATTCTCCCTGTTAAAAAAAATAACAAAAAAACTAGACTCTAGAAGTGACTTACAGTCTGTAGTGCGACTGGTTTTGTAGGAAATAAGAGCTCATGGCCAAACTATTAGGGAGTCAGTCGTCTGTGTGCCGTAGCAAGTGGTTGTCTCATGAACTATTTATTATAGATACAAGACACTGTTCTGATAGTTGTCAGAACCGATTCGAATTTGAAGCAACGAAAAACGCACAATTATATAACAGAGACATGCTTGGTTGGTTGCCTGAATAGAAACAATTACGTGTATCAATGCAGTTTATAAAAAGAACAGGTACTCTGGATATACGGTCGCTAATTGAGCGTGACAAAATATATTCACTTAATGATTCTGGTAACTCATTGATTAAACACACGACATGGTCGCACGTGTAGATTATTAGTTCGTCTGTTTAACCAAGTATTCAAAATTAATGTAGCCTTAAATACATTCTCACAGATAATTATGTTGATTTCTAGCATATGGTCCATTGATATTCAAGACGTGGCCATACTGCCATCACAAGCGCATGTTTAGAGAGCCTATCAACTATTTCGTCGCAACAATACCAGCAAGACCTAGACATCCATACATATATTTCTTTAGGCCGTGTTGAAGTCTTCTATTCTACTGTGATATAATAGACCAAGTATCAAACTAGGCGTAGGGAATGATGCCGGAGACATTTTTTACCATTTGACGATTCAACAAGATTTGCTGACACAATGCAGCCCATGTTCCAGCAGAACAACGTGAAGAATGTAGCTGGGGCGTGTGTCTGAAGTCGGTGACTAAGAAAACAATTGGTGAAGTTAAAGCGAATATAAATAAATATTATATCAGGTTTGGCTATACTAGAATGAATGTTACTATTTATTTTTGTAAACGTAAACATGAGGACACTGGATCAATCCGAAACCACTAACTGTTACCTGCTACTTTTATTTCATCTACGGGATGGAATTTTACTAGATTGCCCAGTTTTGAACAGAAAAAAAGTTTAATGTGAGGAAAATGATTTAAAAGCTAAGTTTTTACAGTTTGTGCACGCATATAGAAATATATAAACACTACAATATGACAACAATACAAAACCATACACAATTGCAACACTTTACACAAAGCAATGAATGGCACTACATGGGATCGCTAAACCAAATATTGTAAGTGCGAGACTTACTGAGGAGGGGATCTGAGCACCTATGGACATGTTCGGAGTGTAATTATGATGACCCGCTAATAACTCAATAACTAACCAAAGCAGAACTAATTTGTTTCTACATCAAAACGCGTTACATTAAACTACGTACTACGCTATATCCTACACTACGCGACGTTATCCAGTACTACACTCATACAACATGCAACACTAGACGAAACCACTCTCATCATCATCATCGAATGCCGTCTCCGCAACGAAGGTTGGATACCATGGAGCACCATTCTGTTCTGTCTCTTGTTTTGATGGTGCAGGTTGTCATAGGCTGATTTGTGCATCTGTTGATGTTATTTGTCCATGTTAATCTCAATCTGCCTCTGCCTCTTTTACCTTGTATTTTCCCCTCCAGGATTACTTTTATTAGGATGTTGTGTCTTTTAACATGGCTAAAAATCGCATTTGTCTTGTTTGAATTGTGCTTAGTAGTACTCTTTTCATTTTTGTTGTTTTAAGACTTCATCGTTTGTTTTCTTTGCTTTCCATCCAATTCTACCTATTCTTCTATATATCCACATTTCAAAGGCTTCAATTCTCTGTTCTGTTTTTTTTTGGGTATAATTTTCATGTTTCTGCACCATATAGGAATATTGAGAAGATGTAACATTTTCCTTTTCTTAGTTTTAGCTTTGGTGTTATTTGTTTTGATTTTAGTATTTTCGTCATGACATTACAATTACGTTTTGCCATTCCTATTCTTTTGTTTATTTCTGTTGTGCATTTTCCATCACTAGTTATAATCCAAGGTAGTTGTAGTTTTGAACTGTCTCCAGGTCTATTCTTTCAATTTTGATATCCACTTGTGGGTTTTGAGTATTTTCTCTGTTTATGATCATAGTTTTAGTCGTTTTGATATTCACATCTAGACCATATTGTTTGTTTGTCATGTTTATTTCATTAAATAATTCTTGTAGATCTTTAGGATTTTCTGCTAGTAGTACAGTATCGTCAGCATATATTAGGTTATTGATTATCTTTCCATTCAAACCACTCTATGATATTCAATATCACTATACATCAAACCACACCACACTAATTTAATCACATGCCACCTCAATATATTACACTGCATTACCCATCAAACTACATGGAAGGACGTCTCACAACTTTACACTAAATTATATTAAACAACATTACACCACATCACACCATACCACACCATATACACCATTCTACACAACGATACATTACACACGACTCAACTCTACAAACTCTACTCAACACTACATCACATTGAACCACATTGTAGTACAATCTACTATGTTATACCACTTCATACTACTCTACATTAAATCAACACCACAATTTAAAAAAAAATCAACTCAGTTGTTTTATGGAAACATCGAGTGTCATAGCCAGTCAGATGGCGACTGACTGGCCAAAATTCTCAGTAAAATAAAAATAATAAGATAACAAAATAACATAAAACATATAGAAAATAATGTTATAATATGAGGATACAACTGAAAGTATGATCCCTATCACGTTGACATCAAGTGTCATTAACAAACAAGTATCAGGGGAAAGAAATATTTTACAAGGATACAAAACTCACTCTTTTGAGTGATACCCGTGCTAGCTTAATGATGCTAATAATGGAAAACCACTCAGTTTCTAGGAAAGTGGCTAATTGCCTTTGAAAGTGAATGCCTCCGAAAACTCTTCAACATAAAATAGAGAGACTATATCAAGTTAAAATGTGTGAATGTAACGTTACGGTGTCCATTATGAGAATTGAGAGAGAAATAGCAATGGCAGTGATAACATGGTTGGTTACACGGAATGTGGATCAGTCTTGGTAAGTAACTAGCAAGAATTGCTACAGAAGATTGACAGACAGTGTATGCGGCAGGAGTGGATGCAACTCTTAGCTGACAGAACGCGTTGGCATGGGTGTATTGTCAAGGGTACGCTTTTGCGTAATACTGACCACATTTCCCCAAAAATCATGTGCCGAAGGTCGTTAAAAGTTATAGTCACTAATATCATATTTCCATATACGCCACTTGGCGAGACGAGGCCCCTTATTTTTGTAACCAGATTGCATGTACTTTGCAGAACGTTGCATTCACCACAGTCCGTCTGAAAGAATCTAATAAGAACTGGAAACCAATTGGGAATGTTTCAACAAATAAAATAGGGTGTTAGACAAGGTTGTGTGCTGTCACCAGATTTGTTTAATATTTATAGTGATGAGAAAATGAGGAAGATACTATGCAATCCATTTTTGACATTAGAAACAAGATGAAGAGTTATTAAATGTTATGTAAAGCCAGTCTTAACATATGGATGAGAATCAGGAACAATAGGACATCTGTCAAGATAATCATTGGAGTCTGTAGAAATGTGGTTTTACAGAAGAATGTTGAGAATACCATGGACAGCTAAGAAGAGTAGTAAATATTTTCTGAAAGAGGTCAAAGCAAACAGAGAGCTAATTTCCAACATTAGGAAGAAACAATAATTTTTTTTGGTCATGCAGTGAGAAGTGAACAACTGGAATATATCGTAACAACTGGAAAAATTGAGAGACGAAAAGATGGAGGAAAGCATTGAGAAAATACCAGACAGCCTAAGGGAATGGCTTGACAGAAGGTCAACAACAGAAATGATAAAGAACTGTCGAGATAGAAAGTTGTGGAGAGACATGATCACCTACGCCAGTAGGCCCGGTACTTGATGATGATGATTGTGTTTTCATTTCTTCTGTGAGATGAGTTTGTTTTCAATGTTCATGTATTTTAATATGTTTTCATTGCGTAAAATAAATTGATTTTCTTCCTTGCAAATTTCCAATATTGTCCATGATTCAGAACCACATGTTGCTATTAAGGAATACACATCCCCTCAATAGTTTTACTTTCACTACCTTACAGGTATTGTGCCCCGAATGCATCGTCTTTTGATCTCCTTCTGGCAGTCTCTATTGTTTGTTACTACAGATCCTAGATACTCATTGTTCATTATAATTTCAAGTTCTTCACTGATGGTCTTCACTATGTTCACTTTTTTGTTTTTGTTTCAATGGACATTAGTTTTGTTTTCTATATATTTAGACTTTTGCTCGTCGGTGTGTTTTAACACACTCAATAATCTCATTGTACCCTTTTCCATTCTTTGAGAGAAGGATTGTATACATATGGATATTAAAGAAACAAACGACGACGATGATGATAACTCTTACGTGTATGAAAACAAGAGAGAGGAATTAACTTTTCAAAAACGCATGTCCTTTTCTAATGTTTATTTATTTATATTTTTTTTTAATGAAGGTCTTTCAGATGGTTGAACCTACAGACTGACTTGCTTCATGGTGTAAATCATCACTTGTCTGTCTGGTCAACAGTAACGTTCCCGCATCACTGGCTCAGGCTTCAATCTTGGCATGTGTAAATGGTGTCTTCGACGTAGGTGTTAACTGTGCAAGTACACCTATGTCTCAACTGAGTTTTGAAGATCTTCAAAGAAAACATACTTCCAGGATCATGGCATCTACCTTCATAATCCTGACAGCCTAACCATGACAATGAAGAGTACAATTAGGCCACGTTAGCAACTTTCCAAAATAAACGGGAATACAGTTAATTGAATTTTGAGTAATGTGTCTACAAAGAAGAGTAGATAATGAGATTTGAGCAACACATTCAAGCAAAGAGAAGATAATTTAAATATAATTTTGAGCAACACATTAACAGAGGGAGAGAGTGATGACGATAGTTTATACAATTTTGAATGACCTGTTGAGAAAAAGAAGATAATGAAATTTTAAGGAGTATGTTGAAATAAAAGAGTAGGTAATGCAATGTTGAGCGACAGGTTCAAAGATAGGAGAGGATAATGGGATGTTGATCTACAGGTTCAAAGAGAGGAACAGATAATTGAATATTGAGTGGCATTTTCAAAGAGTGAAGATAATGGAATATTGAGGTACATGTTCATAGAAATGATAAGATTGTAAAAGGAACCCACAAAAACGGAAGACTCGTAATAGATAATAAAGAGACCATTTCACAGAAACAAGAGAATTATGGAACAGGAGCCACGATGATATAATTTTAATTCTGAGCAATCTGTTCAAAGTAATGCTAAGGCAGTAAAGAGAATTTTCAAAAATGGTATCACCAAAATGAGAAAACAGTGAAAGGGTATTTGGTGCGACGACATGTTTATAGAATTAGTTTTCTGTATTTGTAACCAACTTTTTAGATTGCTGGTTTTGATTTTCTTATCCCACTTTGTTATTTATTTTGTTCATGTTTGTGTACCATTCATGCAGACATACAATTTGGATACATCGAGCGAGACATACATACACATGTGAAATACTTTACACAAAAATGGTTGGCTGATTATAGCCAAATGCAAACACATTGTGCCAGTTACAGGTTTTTTTTGTTTCAAATGTTCTCTCACTTGCCTTTAATCAAATATAAAGACGGACAATGGGAAATATGAGAGTAACAACATCGAGAAAACTCTACAAAAACTTCAAAGGATATAATATAAACATACAATGATATCTAGTAGCTAGACCTATAGAGAGACGAAGTAAACTACGATGTACTGGCACAAGCCTTCATCAGGTACTAGACAACAACTATTTAAACTGTTTAACATATTTGATAAGGAAATTACAAATCTAACCCTACTGGGCTACCGACCTTAATCAACCCCTGTGCTATTCCCGTCATAACCAGTTATAACTGTACTCCTGGTTGGAAAAAAGTAACCCCGCGTTCGATCCAGAAGCTGGCAGAAATGGGTACCAGAGTATAATTCTGGGAATGTCGCCTCGCATAGTTAGTTTCGATGCTAGTAGCGACACTATCCAGAAGTCACCGAACACTTCTGGATAGTCAGCTGAGCATATATGGGTGAAAACTCGCGTGCTAAGACGCCGATTCAAGTCTCGTACTTGACCTTTACCTTCACAGCTCTAAAAGAAATAAACACTAAAGTCATTCTCAAGATTGAAAATGCCGGAATAGGAACAATGGCCAGTATTTAACGTGTCTGTTGGTCACAAGATAGATAGTCATTAGGACAGGTAGGATCTCGAAGGCTTAAAGGTTGAAGAATGGTTGAGAACATAAAAGGGAGAACAAGAGGTTTATATCGTCCTTAATGTTTATCGAAATTGTACGATATTGTGTGGCGATTCATGATTGTACAAAAAAATTACGACGGTGGTTTTCTGTTGCCTTCCGTCGGAAAATCAGTCCAGAAATTAGCGATGAACAGTGTGGTTTTGTTAGAGATAAACGAACAAGCAATGCCATTTATATCATAAGATCTTCAGTAGAAAGAGCCATAGAGCTGAAAACAGATCTATATCATAAGAACATGTACTGGCAACAAACAGCGGCCATAAGAATTGGAAAGCAACTGGGAATGTTTCAACAAATAAAACGTGGCATTAGACAAGGTTGTGTGCTGTCACCAGATTTGTTTAATATTTATAGTGTGATTATTTTAAGATCCATAAGGAACATGCCTGGAATAACAATTGGAGATCATAATATAAATAATCTAAGGTATGCTGATGATACAGTCTTAATCGCTAAGAGTGAAAATGAGTTACAAGAAATGTTGGACATTATAGTGAAAGAAAGCAAAAAAAACGGACTCAGCTTTAATAGCAAAAAGACAGAGGTAATGGTAACAACAAAGAAAAAGACATCACCTCAGTGCAAAATAAAGACAAGTGGAACAATATTAAAACAGGCAAATTAATTTAAATATTTGGGAACTTTGTTAACCTCAGACGGAAGATGTACAAAAGAGGTGAGATGCAGAATGGCTCAGGCAAACGCAGCTTTCTAAAAAAATGAGGAAGATACTATGCAATCCATTTTTGACATTAGAAACAAGAAAAAGAGTTCTTAAATTTTACGTAGAGCCAGTCTTAACATATGGATGCGAATCATGGACAATAGGACAACAGATAAGAAAATCACTGGAGTCTGTAAAAATGTGGTTTTACAGAAGAATGTTGAGAGTACCATGGATAGCTATGAAGAGTAACGAATATGTTCTGAGAGAGGTCAAAGCGAGCTAATTTCCAATATTAGGAAGAAACAATCATCATTTTTTGGCCATGTAATGAGAAGAGGGCAACTGGAATATATTGTAACAGCTGGAAAAATTGAGGTACGAATAGATAGAGGGAAGCAAAGATTAAAAAAAAAATAGCAGACAGCTTAAGAGAATGGCTTGGCAGAAGATCAACAACAGAAATGATAAAAAGCTGCCGAGATCGAAAGTTGTGGAGAGACATGATCACCTACGCCAGTAGGCCCGGTACTTGTATGATATGATATTGTGATCAAGTTCGATCTATTCCCAGCCATCTTGCAGGCAGCATAAGTCTTTTCTGTAGATTTAACGTTTGATTTTCTCTGTGTTCCTGTTCCTTGTATGTTTATATTAATTTATATTTCAGCTACTTAAGTTCACACCTATTATTAGCTTTTCTGATTTCTTCTGCTTCATATTTATTAGACGTAATCTAGGTAAATGTACATAATTATAGGTGTCACAGCGTAAAGAAGTACAACAATACAAGCTCTCGACGATCAGTGATCAAATTTTAAATGTCCATATTCTAGTCAAGCTTTGGTATGTCCATATTCTGGCTCAAGCTTTCATATGTCCATATTCTGGTCAAACTGTGATATGTCCATATTCTAGTCAAGATTTAATATGTCCATATTCTGGCTCAAGCTTTGCTTTGTCTATATTCTAGTCAAGCTTTGATATGTCCATATTCTGGCTCAAGCTTTGCTATGTCCATATTCTAGTCAAGCTTTACTATGTCAATATTCTGGTCAAGCTTTGAAATGTCCATATTCTAGTCAAGCTTTGATATGTCAATATTCTGGCCAAACTTTGATATGTCCATATTCTGGCTCAAGCTGTGAAAATCTACTTTCTCATTTGTCCACCAAGTTATCATCTCAAGACTATTTCTCGTTCCGTCCGAAGTTTCCATCTTGTCAGTTCTTATGTTGACTTGCAATGTTTTTTTCTGAGTACTTTCCAGGTCCAGATCCAACTTCTGCATGTTATCGTTGTATACATTTACTTGTGATTTCTCCTGTTCAAAAGGTATCGTACACGGTAATTGGTGGTCACTAAAATCACGATGAGGAAACCTCTTGAAGATAATAAATAATATTAATAAATTAAAATAAAATTATTCCAGCAAAAAAAATCACTAATTAATGTCGAAAAAGGAATAAAATATGAAAAATATAAATGATTTTACGAGCTCTGAGGGTTGAGAATGTATTAATGGTTTTTCCAAACTTGAAGCACTGGTAAGTGAAGCATTTGCTTTCATAGGTGTAACCAAGAGGAACACACTTCCCGTCCATTTCACATGCTGCAGAGAAGAAAGAGAGTAAAATAATACAAGCATCGATGATTCGTTACAATCGTGAAGGAAAAGAAACATGTTACACTGCTAAATTGTCACCGCTGTAGAGCTGCCTTTACCCAACAACAACTAGTTAGTTTGTTTCATCATAACGTAGCGTCACGGTAGTTAGAAAATATTCAATATCAGCTACCCCGCCCATCCAATATCCTGCACTAGGTGAGTATACTGATAGACCACTTTGCGTGCTAGTTATGAATTAGTTAACACCCTATCACACATACTATTTCAATGCACCTTGACAGGACATCACATTAGGTGCCGCAAAAAAAAATTGCAAAGTCTTCTCGTCCCGACTTTAAATTTTGGTATTCTGTGTTTGATAATTGCATGGACACTGGGGTATTCATGTCTTCTCTTGCACACAGAATCGTGCATGATGGCGTCCAGAGGCTCTAAGGGATGGGAACATCACATGGCTAGAAGAAATCAGGTTTACACAAGAACTGTCTTGCAGGGAAAACACGAACTGAGATACAGTGAACACAGGTAGCCACAGCGGGGAGGGGTTAATGTGCTAAGATCCACTGTACTAGGCTACAACAAGGTATTAGGTGAGAGAGGAAAGTGATCTTCCTCTCTGTTATTTACATCTTCTAAACTCTTCGAGCAAGGCACCCGTTTTTTCAGCAGAATTCACTTTAAAATTTCAATCTGTGATAGGATCCATATTTGCCTTATCGTCATGTCAAAGCCACACCACTACACTAACGATGTCTCCATAATTACCATAGGAAGACTTAAAGACAGGAAATAAAATGGTAAGAATATCCGGAAAAAAATGTGGATGTGATATGTGATTTTTTTCTGTTTTTTTTTTCTTTTTTTTTGGCCACAAAAAACATCGATAATATCTGTGGTGATGTTGATAACTATGACAATTGTGATAATGCTAATGAACGCGATCAATATAACAGTGTGAAATTAAAGCAATAAATTAAATAATAAAACAAAAACAACGATTAAATGATACTTTACCTTCCCCGGTGAAAACTACTTCACCAAAATGACACACATGTTTTACACATTTTGAATATGGAAGTCCAGGATGGTGAAAGACTTCTCCGTGTTCATACATAGTTCCATTAATAAAGCATGGTTCTGTTTGATAAATAGATATCGCGGTTAGCTTCAGTTATAGCTTGAATGAGAAACAATATTCAGAATATTTTGACCAAATAAAATAATCAACCAAGAAATGCTAAAAAGTTGTAGGAAGAAAGACTGGCAGTGATAATAGATGCTGGTTATGTGTTGTGTGCTCAGAAGCGATTCAGTAACAAGAACTATCCTGCAGTGGTCTCCCTTGGAAAATTGGGAGCAAGAACAAGTAGGTGAGGAAGACTGGAGAAAAGGGTGAACAGTGGAGGCCAGATTTGGGGTATGCTGCAAGAGATTTTAATGGATCTCGAAAGAGGGAGGAACATTGCTGAAGTGCCACAACGCGTGTATGCCGTTTACTGCTTAGTTCGTCTGTGTTAAGGAAACAAAAGAAAAGATAGTTGTGTTAGAATAATGGACTTGTGGCCATCAGGAATTGAGTACTATAAAGAGCTGAAGTGCTCAGTAAGACCACAAACGTAACATATTTGTGAGGTTCTCTTCACCTCTTTTTGCGAATAAGTAATCTATTATTAAACGAGAGCATCCACATTTTATCCATGACCTTGCCTGTATCACAACAACCATCCATTCTTTCTCATCATGTCATAACTCCAGATTGTCTCAGGAAAAATATTTCATGTGCCCTTTTTCAAAAGTCGGATGAATGCCAAATTCCTTATCTTCAGATCGGTTTTACAATAGTTATAGATGTAAGCTTGACTACCAAGGCAGGAGATCATGGGACTAATAAATCACAAGACGTGACTGCTATACGAAGAGAAATGTGTTTCCTTCAAAAGTGACTTCTCAACCGTGAATGGGCTGGTAGATCATTGATGTGTTCACAGCTTGTTAGTCGATGTTGAATGGCACTATGTTTTATAGCAGCTCCTGCAGTTTATAAATCAAATCTACAAATATGTGCCAGCACAGAGTGACCTCACTATGTCTCTTTTTGTTTGTAAATAATTGTCACCATTTATAATTTTTATCCTTTTCTAAACCAGGTACTCATTTTTAAGTTCTAACTACTTATGAGAAAACAGTGACTTTACTTATCTCTGTTGTTACTTTTTCATACTTTTTTTCACTTTAACTCTATCGTAAAAACTTCACACCTCTTATCTTTATTGCTCTATTTGGTTCATTTCATACCTCCTGTCACTGTATCTCTCTTGTGCTATTGTACCTATGTTGTACCTTGAATATCGTTCCTTTTACTTTATTATGACCTCACTGTGACTGTCCTTACCTCCATATGTCATTAGTAAACTCTTTTTGATGACCTCAACTGGTAAAGCTGATGTTGACACAAAGATTGCCACAAAAGCCGCGCACTGAATGAATCCAATCTGGGAAACGATTAAAGAGTTTAAGTTTAAAACTCTCAACTTTTTAAATCAACATAAAATGCATACAACTTTTTCTTCTCACTGTTTTTTTTTTCACTGATAGTTTCGTTGATTTCCTCATTCGAGTCTTTTCAAAAAAAAAAAAACACTTCTTTCTTCTCTTATACATTCGAAGTAATTAAAGAAGCTGCGTGTTAAAACGTAAAATCTTATGTGGTTAAAAATTGAATATTGAGTCACCCGATACTCTTAGATTTGCTAATATTTGGTATTTCTGTTCTCTTTCTTCTTCCTCTTTCATCACTTACTTTTCTCTCAGTTAAATGTGTTGAGGGAGATATAATTTTCTTATTCTCACCCTTTTTACACCTTTACTCATCGTTAATGGATGTTATTGTAGCGCTTCTTTGATGTCGTCTGTCCATTTTAGTTTGGGTCTGCCTTTTTACTGTATTTATGTTACAAGAAATCAGTATTAAAATATCACTCATACATAAATATTTACATTAGCTAAACATTTTACGTTTTGTTTGTAGTGTCACATTTTGAAAACCACTCCCATAAAAAATACCCATTTTAAGAATGAGAGACATGTACTAGACTCAAGACATCTTCATCCACAAATGACGAAATATTTACAAAATTATAACTAAAATGCTATTTTGAGATCAGAATAAACGGCTGTGTTATTTTCATATGGATCCGGTAAATGAATATTTAAAACTTGTTTAATATTTCTTTGTTGTAATCAGCCACATGTTGATTTACTTAGAAATAATTAGGATAATTGTGGAGTTCGGGAATGTCCATTCCGAATGTAAAACGTCAGTAACGGTGGATGGGGTGGAAGAATCAGAAATGATCAACGACATCAAAAAGCGAAAACAACAAAGTTTGTGGTACACATGATGCATATTCAGGATACGAAATACGAATATGGCAGACCACCGTGAAAGAAATTGGAGCCCATCATCACGTAATTCCAACGAAAGCCATGGAGAGTTAAACATGGACATTTGACAAGAAAACAGAACAGAAAATTGAACCCTTTGAAGTGAGGATTTATAGAAGTATATGATGGAAAGAAAAGAAAACAAATGATGACGTCTTAAGCAACTAAAAGATAAAATAGAACTACTAAACACAATTAAAACAAGACACATGAAATTTTGGGGGCATGTTAAAAAATATAAGTCTACTAAAAGTAATATTGGAAGGGAAAGTACAAAGTATTAGAGGCAGGCCAAGGCTAGCATGAACAAGTAACATCAAAAGATGGACAAGTCAGCCTATGACAATCTGCACCATCAAAGCTAGAGGCAGAGCGGGATGGCGCTCCATGGTAGCCAACCATAGATGCGGAGACGGCACTCGATGATGATGAATTGCTGAGTTTCGTGTCCCAACTAATTTCTGCTAAACAAGTAATTCTCCTCATTGACCCGGCATACTTGAATTATCATCTGTCTCTAGCTTGTGTGCTTTGAATGTTATTGTTTTTCAACAAGGTTTAGGGTTAGTATTAGGTTGAGGAGGGAGCCGCGATAGTTCAGTTGTTAGTGAACTGGACTACAAAGGTCAAGAGGTCGGGTTCGATACTGATCGATGGCTTCCGAGTTCACCAAAGTCTTAAAAGGGTATACAATTTTTTTTCTTGGGAAGTAAAGCACAATGGAGGACGTAATACCGAACACATTACCCCACAAGTCATGTTCTGAAGGTCCGTAAAAACTATGGTCACTAACAGCATATTCTTTGAACGAGTCCGTAAATGTTTCATAACTTTCATCAGATGTTAAAATATATCCAACCTGATATGTCCATGCACTTCAATGTTGAAACATTTCCTTATTCCTTCAGTCACCTCGGATGTCATGTTTATTTGTACACACATAGCCTCATAGTCAAAGTTAAACTCATTTTAATTGTTATTTTACAACATGCCGTGTACTTATCTAAAACTATTTACTTGACCTCAGTTTTTCGTACCATCCATAAATAGTAATAATAAATTATTATTATTATTATTATTATTATTATTGACATCGAATAGTCATGAACCTGATAGGGCTGCCATCTTGAAATGTCATTACGCTAAAGGGCCACAACAATTACTCGACAGATATAACTTTCTGATGATCAGATTACTTCTCCTGGCAAGGCTTTACAAGTTTGAAGTCACTTAAATCTGTGGCGCTATAAACTGTCTCTGTGATAAGTATTACAATTTTGTTTGTTACATTTATTTCATGTTATTCGATCACTCTTTCTCTTTTTGCGTGTATTTTTTTTTTATGTGATCGTAGTTTTGTAGCAGAATCCTCAATGTGACGCTGTTAGTTGGTATTTGCTTTGACATTTTAACTAAAAGACCCAGCGCCCACTCGACTGTACGGTTAATGATTACCGAATTTTTCTTTTGTTACTTGCTTTTTTTAGACACGTTTTTGTTAGTTGAAACAAGTTAAAATCTCAAGTGAAATATTTATATTTACAGAATTTGACTTTAGGCAATGGTATTCGATTACTTTGTAGTAAAAATTAAAGATTTTCGTGAGATATTGCTTTCCTTTACTTTCGGAGACGATCCCAGGAAATCGCCTTATTTCACAAGTCGATTTATATCAAGGTATTTACTGAGATAAACAAATGAAAAAACGATTAGAGGCCGCAGAGATGGGATTTTTCAGAAGATTGTTGATAGCTCCATGGACAGCTAAAAAGACCAATGAGGAAATTCTCAAAGAGGACAACACAAAAATGGAGCTCATAAAAAGAAAAATCATATTGAAACAATTAATATTTTTCGGGGACATATGATAAGATGAAAGTTGAAATACTTGATTACACCTAGCAAATTACAGGGAAAGAGAGATCGGGGACGACAAAGATAAAAGATACTAGATAGATTTGTGTCGTGGCATCCGGTATGGCACATGATGATGATAATGACTTAAAGCAAATAATTTTAGAATTGATTCTAATATTTGTAACGAATCATATGACAACGCTTTTATATTATTCGATTACGTTTTAGTCGTGGCGTAAATAAAAAAATAGCTATTTAAACTCATTCTTAATTAAAATTAAAATTAAAATACAATTAAATCTTATTACTTAATCAAATTAATAGTTTGAAAAGAACGACACTATAATGTTAAGTTAGTGTAACTTCTTAAATGAATTATCTTACCATGTTGGACCGTGCTTTTACAACTAACATATTACCTCACAACAGTTGTAACTCTTATATTTATAGTTGCATCATGTTTATCTGTATAAGCCTTTTACTGCAAATGTATTTTTTGAAAGACATGAGTAAATCTGATGGGATTACTGTCACCCGCCGTGTACTGTTTTCTTATGGGCCACACAAAATAACTGAACAACAACAGCTGTTGTGATGTAACCAAGGAGGAATGTCCACAGTGTCAACATGCCATTTATTTCGTTAGGTTAGTTAATATTTCAGCAGCTTGTAGGCCAATGCCTTTTGACTCATTATATATATATATATAGTATATTAGTAACCTCCGTCAGTGATAGTTGACTATGGATTTTTCAGCGCCACTTGAAATGTTATTTTTTCTTTTATTTTCTTTCGTCGTGTATTTTCTTTCTCCTTGAATCTGTCTCCTTCTTCTCTGAGGTGAACCTTTAGAGTGTGTTTCCATAGATTGCAGTCTGCAGCTATGTCTTCCCATGCTGCAGCGTTTATGTTCAGAGTCTTTATGTCGCGTCTACACACATCTACAAATTGAAGTTCTGGACGTTCCCTAGTTCTTTTACCATCTGCCAGTTGTCCGTTGAGTATATCTTTCGGTATGCGGACATCTTTCATATGGTGTACATGGCCATGCCAGCGTCACTTACGTTGTTTGAGCAGCGTGTAGATTCGGTAAGCCTGTGCAAGTCAGGACCTCAACAACGTTTGTCACTTTATCCTTCCAGGTGATACCAATAATACGGCATAGACATCGCATATGGAATCCATTTAGCCGTCTCTCCTGCTTGACATAGGTTGTCCAAGATTCGCTGCCATACAGGAGGAAACTAATTACGCAGGTATAAATACACTGTGGCTTTTGTTTTAATTGTCAGTTTGCTGTTTTGCCAGACACGCCTAGAAAGACGGACAAAGGTGGTAGCAGCTTTACCAATACTGTATCAATATTGTCAATTTCTGTATCTAAAGATAGTCTGTCGTTGATGATGGGCCCCAGGTAGTTATACTGCCACACGATATCAAGTTTGTAGATGTCTATAGAGATTTCAGGTGTTGCTTCGACGTCCTGACCGAGTATGTTAGTTTTATGCAGACTTATTGTTAGACCGAAGTTTTGGCAGCCATGCGAAAAGCGATGTACCGTGCTCTGGAGTTCTTCCTGACTTTGCGTGACAAGTGCAGCGTCGTCAGCAAATAACAGATCTCTAATAGAGATATGTCTGACCTTAGACCTTGCCTTTAGTCTTGAGATATTAAACAATCGACCATCGGATCTAGTATGCAGATAGACTCCTTCATTCGCATGTGAGAATGCATGTTTGAACCGAACAGCGAAGAAAATTCAAAATAGAGTTGGAGCAAGAACGCATCCCTGCTTGACACCGCTGCGCATGACGAAGGGTTGTGATGTGCTGCCGTCGTATTGGATGGTGCCCTTCATGTCCTTATGAAACGATTTGAATAGCGACAGTAGAATATGTGGGCAGCCTATTGGATGGTGCCCTTCATGTCCTCATGAAACGATTTGACTAGCGTCAGTAGAGTATGTGGGCAGCCTATTTGATGGAGCCCTTCAAGTCATCATGAAACGATTTGACTAGCGTCAGTGGAGTATGTGGGCAGCCTATTGGATGGTGCCCTTCATGTCCTCATAAAACGATTTGACTAGCGTCAGTGGAGTATGTGGGCAGCCTATTGGATGGTGCCCTTCATGTCCTCATGAAACGATTTGACTAGCGTCAGTAGAGTATGTGGGCAGCCTATTTTGGAAAGTATTTTGAAAAGACCTTCTCTGCTGACAAGATCAAATGCCTTTGTAAGGTCGATAAAGGCTATGAAGAGAGGCTTTTTCTGCTCTCTAGATTTTTCTTGAAGTTTGAGTAAAGAGATAATCATGACTGCAGTTGATCTTCCAGATCTAAAGCCGCATTGTGATTCATGATATAGGGTTTCTGCGAGTTTATGTAGCCTTCTAAAATGACTCTGGCGAAGGTCTTTTTGCCGACGACGCTGAGTAAGGAGATGCCTCTGTCGTTGTTGCAGTCGCTTCTATCTCCTTTATTTTTGTAGAGAGTTACAATCACGGAGTCTCTCATATCTTGAGGAATGGCTTTCTCTTTCCATCATTGATGTAGTACTTCAAGCAGGGGATGTAATAAAACACTTTTGCAGGATTTAATCAGATCGGGAGGGATCCCATCTTGTCCTGGAGCCTTGCCTGTGGACAAGCTATCTATGGCCTTGCTAAGTTCCTCTACGGTTGGTTCAATGTCCAACTCTTCCATAGGTGGGAGACATTGGGAGACAAGCTATCTATGGCCTTGCTAAGTTCCTCTACGGTTGGTTCAATGTCCAATTCTTCCATAGGTGGGAGACAATGTATGACGTCAAGGGCGTTTAGTGTAACAGTGTTTTCTATTGAATAAAGTGAAGAATAATGTTCCACCCATCTTTCCATCTGTTTGTCTCTATCTGTTATTTTCTCTCCAGTGGATGGCTTTAGTTGGGCAATAGTGTATTTTGTTGCTCCAAGGGCTTTATTTATGCCATCATACATTACTTTTAGGTTTCCAGTTTAAGATGCAGTCTGGATGCTGTCGCTAAGCTGGAGCCAGTACTCATTAGCACAGCGTCGACCTGTTTGCTGGACTTTGTTTCTGGTCATTTTAATAGCCTGCAGAGTATTTGCATTAGGTGCGCGCTTGTGTTCTAAGAAGGCCGCGCGTTTAGCTTCGATTACGGGCGTCATAACATGAGAGTTGGCTTCAAACCAATCGTAAGACTTAAATGTCAATTTTCCAAAGATGTTAACCGCGTTGTTGTAGATGACGTTGCGGAGATGCTCCCATTTTTCCACAGCGCTGGTGTAGTGTTCATGAGTGCTTTGCGACTCCTTGAGGGTCTTGTTGAACGGCTCGACCAATCCAGAATGTGTTAACTTGCTAGTGTCTATGCGAGGTCTCTTCTTTTGGCTGCCTTGCATATCACCTCCTGGGCAGTAACTTGAGTTTGCAGCAGACTAGTGAATGATCCGAGTCGCAGTCTGCACTGTGGTATGATCGTGTGTTAATTATAGATTTGAAGAAAGGGCGTCTGACAAGTATCAAGTCCAGCTGGTGCCAGTGTTTCGATCGTGGGTGTCTCCAAGATGCTTTATACTGAGGCTTGGTTTTGAAAAAAAGTATTTGTGACGCACAGGTTATGATAGGCGCATAACTCTAGAAGTCGTTGGCCGTATTCATTTAATTTACCAACTCCAAAGCGACCGAGGCAGGTTGGCCACGAACTGTGGTCTGCGCCAATTCTAGCATTGAAATCCCCCAATAGAATAATGTGATTTTGACCTGGTATACTTTCATTGACTACTGTCAAATTTTCGTAGAAATTGTCCTTGGTTTCAGATGACGAGCTCAAGGTCGGAGCTTATACACTTATAAGGGTAACTGTTCCTGTTGTTATATTGAGGCGAAGTGTTAGTATCCGCTCTGATGCATTCTGACCGAGTGTAACCAGACCTTTTAGAGATTTTTTTCACAGCAAATCCCATACCGTGTTCTCTGATATCGTCGCTGCTCTTTCATTGCCAATAGAACACGCAGTCCGCCTCGTTCAGCATGCCTGATCCTGAAAAACGCGTCTCTTGAGGTGCGGCTATATCCACCTGAAGTTTTCTCAGTTCATTATTGATTATGGCTGTCTTTCTGGCGTCGTTTATATCACACAAATTGTCAGATAGGCCAATTTGCATTGTGCGGACATTCCAGCAACCCAAACGTAGGTTGAGTTTCTTAATTGTTGGTTTCACTTGTGTGGCAGGTGTGGATGGTGTGGCAGATGTGGATGGTGTGGCAGGTGTGGATGGTGTGGCAGGTGTGGATATTGTGGCAGGTGTGGATGTATCCTGTCGACACCAAAATGGCGATTATGGAGTGTCCTCTCCAGGGCACGAGCTTGGGCAGAAAAAGAAAGAGACACGTTGTTGCCCATGCAACATGTTTCTTCACTCCACGCAACCGAGCGATCCAACGGTCTAGCAGGGCAAGAACAGTTTGGTGCCAACTGCGCCGCAGGAGTTGCCAGAGCAATGTTGAAATCAACACTGAACGGCTTTAGGGTCTCCAT
This sequence comes from Megaustenia siamemsis, assembly GCA_032433765.1. Taxonomy (NCBI): domain Eukaryota; kingdom Metazoa; phylum Mollusca; class Gastropoda; order Stylommatophora; family Ariophantidae; genus Megaustenia; species Megaustenia siamemsis. The sequence goes on along the minus strand of JAVIAB010000108.1, from coordinate 23,153,394 downwards.
CTCCGGATTTTTCCTCAGGGTTTACTCCCGAAGTCTATTCCGTGAACGGGTACCCGCTAGACAGCGGGGGTTTATAATCGGAGTTGACCTTCTCCTAGATGCGTTGCCATCTTTAGGCTGACGGGTCGCACCTACCCGGGGAGGAGGTTAGGGCGCCTCCGATTCGCTGACGAAAACGTCATAGGGCATTTGCGGCATTTTATAGAATTAGCTGCCCCACGCAACTAATTCACCCCATCCTCTGTATCGCCACCTGACTTTGTTTTGCTGAACACGGCTAGTTATTCTATATTCGCAGCACGCCTCTATATCTGGAGGCCGGCCACTGTTCCACTAGTGGACACGTTTAGAAGTAGGTCAAGCCGCATACCTCTATATCTAGAGGCCGGCCACTGTTCCACTAGTGGACACGTTTAGAAGTAGGTCAAGCCGCCTACTTCTATATCTAGAGGCCGGCCACTGTTCCACTAGCGGACATGTTTAGCAGTAGGTCAAGCCGCCTACCTCTATATCTAGAGGCCGGCCACTGTTCCACTAGTGGACACGTTTAGAAGTAGGTCAAGCCGCCTACCTCTATATCTAGAGGCCGACATGGTTCCACTAATGGACACGTTTAAAAGTATGTCAAGCCGCTTACCTCTATATCTAGAGGCCGGCCACTGTTCCACTAGTGGACACGTTTAAAAGTAGGTCAAGCCGCTTACCTCTATATCTAGAGGCCGGCCACTGTTCCACTAGTGGACACGTTTAAAAGTAGGTCAAGCCGCTTACCTCTATATCTAGAGGCCGGCCACTGTTCCACTAGTATCACGTTTAGAAGGAGGTCAAGCCGCCTACCTCTATATTTAGAGGCCGGTCACTGTTCCACTAGTGGACACGTTTAGAAGTAGGTCAAGCCGCTTACCTCTATATCTAGAGGCCGGCCACTGTTCCACTAGTGGACACGTTTAAAAGTAGGTCAAGCCGCTTACCTCTATATCTAGAGGCCGGCCACTGTTCCACTAGTATCACGTTTAGAAGTAGGTCAAGCCGCCTACCTCTATATTTAGAGGCCGGCCACTGTTCCACTAGTGGACACGTTTAGAAGTAGGTCAAGCCGCCAATCTCTATATCTAGAGGCCGGCCACTGTTCCACTAGTGGACACGTTTAGAAGTAGGTCAAGCCGCCTACTTCTATATCTAGAGGCCGGCCACTGTTCCACTAGCGGACATGTTTAGAAGTAGGTCAAGCCGCCTACCTCTATATCTAGAGGCCGGCCACTGTTCCACTAGTGGACACGTTTAGAAGTAGGTCAAGCCGCCTACCTCTATATCTAGAGGCCGGCCACTGTTCCACTAGTGGACACGTTTAGAAGTAGGTCAAGCCGCCTACCTCTATATCTAGAGGCCGGCCACTGTTCCACTAGTGGACACGTTTAGAAGTAGGTTAAGCCGCCCACCTCTATATCTAGAGGCCGACATGGTTCCACTAATGGACACGTTTAAAAGTATGTCAAGCCGCTTACCTCTATATCTAGAGGCCGGCCACTGTTCCACTAGTATCACGTTTAGAAGTAGGTCAAGCCGCCTACCTCTATATTTAGAGGCCGGCCACTGTTCCACTAGTGGACACGTTTAGAAGTAGGTCAAGCCGCCTACTCCTAGGCGACAGGTAGAATAGTTGCTAAGCTCTCTCCACGCGTGAATCCGCCGTTCATATTATCGAAAATGGGTCAATTTACATTGAGTCCGCAATGAATGAAAATACCATCTAATCCATATCAATGAAATTACACAATCATCATCGAATAAATAAAAACAATCACTGGAATCATGCAGGATAACTGCTACAGGCAAAAGGTCCCTCTGCTAGCAACTTTAATAGAAATACACACGGCTTAGCGACAAACATGTCTACCTAGGACGCCATCTTAGCCCGTTTTCCCTTTATACATATACATATACATATATATATAAACTAATGACAGTTTTTCTATGGAAATATGAATTGTCTGCACACCTAGGTATCAATTTAGAAACATTTTTGTCCCATCAATAGGAGAAAAACAATGTATGGATAATGGGGAAGGACCAGAAATACTCAAGGAAGAAAGGGAGGACGCCTTGCGCAATATGAAACCAGGAAAAGGTCATGACCTGATAATATAACTAAAGAAAATATTGATGACGTGGAAGATTTTGAAATAGAAATTATCACAAAAATGTTGAATGATAACAATATATATATATATATATATATATATATATATATATATATATATAAACACAACTAATCTTGTGTTTCAATCATATATATATATATATATATATGTATATATATATATATATATATATATATAGAGAGAGAGAGAGAGAGAGAGAGAGTAGACTCTGTTAGTCATAGTTGACTATGGATTTTGCATCGCCCCTAGAAATGTTATTATTTCTTTTCTTTTGCCGTGTATTCTCTTTTTCTGTGAGTCTGTCTGCTTCTTGTTTGAGTTAGAGCTTTAGAGTATTTCCAACGATTGCGGTAAGCATCTATTTCTTCCTAGGCTGCAGTGTTTAATATCCAGAGTCTTCATATCACGTTTACACATGTCTACAAATCGAAGTTTTGGGCGCTTCATAGTTCTTCTGTCATCTGCAAGTTGTGAGCGTCTTGGTGTTTAACTCGTTAGACAAAGTTAAACTATTCTTGTGTTTGCATCTTAGTGTTTAACTCGTTAGACAAGTAAAACTATTATTGTGTTTCCATCTTAGTATTTAACTCGTTAGACAAGTAAAACTATTCTTCTGTTAGCATCTTAGTGTTTAACTCGTTAGACAAAGTTAAACTATTCTTGTGTTTGCATTTTACTGTTTAACTCATTAGACAAATAAACTATTCTTGAGTGAGAATCTTAGTGTTTTTATCGTTAGACAAGTAAAACTATTCTTGTGTTTCTATCTTAGTCTTTATCCCGTTAGACAAGTGAAACTATTCTTGTGTTTGCATCTTCATTTTCACATTTTTAGACAAGTAAAATTATTCTTGAGTGAGCATCTTAGTGTTTAACTCGTTCGACAAGTAAAATTATTCTTGTGTTTGCACCTTAATTTTTAACTCATTAGACAAGTAAAACTATTCTTGTAATTGCATCTAAATCCTTTACTCATTAGACAAGCAAAACTATTCTTGAGTGTGCTTATTAGTGTTTAACTCGTTAGACAAGTAAATGTATTTTTGTGTTTGCATCTTTGTGTTTAACTCGTTAGACAAGTAAATCTATCTTGAAGGAATATTCCCATTACTGGGGTCTGCCGGGGAAGTGTTATAGAACAGGAGAATTAAGGCCGCTTGTCCAATGCAATTGTCACGAGGTGTCCGGGTCTTTATTTTTTTAATTACTCCCCACCCCCCCCCCCCTCTTCCGATAGAAAAAAAAACGATTGACCCTACTGGGATTTGACCCCGTGTTCTACTTAAACAAATAATTGCCATGCATGTTCTAATGAAAGCTTATCTATGGCTACAATTAGTTTTGGCTGTAATGTTAAGTCTTCGGACCAATGCATTCTTTATTGTTGCTAAAAAATGGATTGGTCCTGTTGCATAAATAATCAGGGGTTCACAAACTTTTAAACAAGAGACTCCCTTTCTTTGTTAATCATATATCAGAGAGGTCCTCGCGACAGTTTCGATCGTATAAGTCTGGTAAACGTTGATTCCCTGAGATGGCATATAAGATAATAAATGACAAGATAGTTAACGTTCTACTGTAGGTACTCATTTATGTACTAACAAATATTAAGCCTAATTAGATTATGTTATTTTATTAAGTCTAACCAATGAGTTGGCAGCATACTTACAACATGTTGTTATACATTTGTTTCGACGGATCGTTTCATTCTCTCTATTTAAAAAAACCCATGTTTTTTTAAAAACTGGGTGATGGTTTCGGTTCTTTCTTCAGCCATTTTAAGTGAGGGTATCAGATACCTCATTTCCTGCAATTCCTTAGTGGGAGCGTTTCCATTGCAAGGCCACTTGTGTGGGTTCATTCAGTTCTAAGTTTGTGTGTTGATGATATTTGGAGGTCTCCATGGTCTCTAGAACTTACTTACAGTCTGAAGTGTGGCTGTTTTTATCAGAAATAAGAGCTCATGGCTAAACTATTAGGGAGTCAGTCGTCTGTGTTCCGTGGCTAGTGGTTTTCTCATGAACAACTATTTATTATAGAAACGAGGCACTGTTCTGATAGCTGTCACAACTAATTCGAATCTGAAACGGCGAAAAATGCAAAATTATATAACAGAAACATGTTTAGTTGGTTGTCTGAATAGAAAACAGTACTTGTATCAATGCAATTAAAAAAGAACAGGTATTCTAGTTATACGGTCACTAATCGAGTGTGACAAAAAAATATTCTATTAATGATTCAGGTAGCTCATTGATTAAACACACGACAAGGTTGCACGTGTAGAATATTAGTTCGTCTATTTAACCAAGTACTCAAAATTACTGTAGCCTTAAATACATTTTCACAGATAATTATGTTGATTTCTAACATATAGACCATTGAGGTATTCAAGACGTTGGCCATACTGCCATCACAAGCGCATGTTTAGAGAGCCTATCAACTATTTCGTCGCAACAATACCAGCAAGACCCAGACACCCATACATATATTTCTTTAGGCCGTCTTGAAGTCTTCTATTCTACTGTGATATAATAGACCAAGTATCAAACTAGGCGTAGGGAATGATGCCGGAGACATTTTTTACCATTTGACGATTCAACAAGATTTGCTGACACAATGCAGCCCATGGTCCAGCAGGATAACTTGAAGAATGTAGCTGGGGCGTGTGTCTGAAGTCGGTGAATAAGAAAACAACTGGTGAAGTTAAAGCGAATATAAATAAATCGTATATCAGGTTTGGCTATACTCCAATAAATGTTACTATTTTTTTAAACGTAAACATGAGGACACTGGATCAATCCGATGTTACCATGCCCTTCTATCTCATCTACGGGATGAAATTTTAGCAGATTGTCCAGTTTTCAACACAAAATATGTTTAATGTCAGGAAAATGATTTGATAGCTAAGTTTTTACAGTTTGTGCATCATCATCATCATTGAGTGCCGTCTCCGCAACGAAGGTTGGCTACCATGGAGCGCCATTCTGCTCTATCTCTTGCTTTGATGGTGCAGGTTGTCATCGGTTAATTTGTCCATCTTTTGATGTTAGTCGTCCATGTTAATCTTGGTCTGCCTCTGCCTCTTTTACCTTGTATTTTCCCCTCCAGGATTACTTTCAGTAGGCTGTTGTGTCTTTTAACATGGCCCAAGAATCGCATTTGTCTTGTTCTAATTGTGTTCAGAAGTTCTCTTTTCATTTTTAGTTGTTTTAAGACTTCATCGTTTGTTTTCTTTTCCTTCCATCCAATTCTACCTATTCTTCTATATATCCACATTTCAAAGGCTTCAATTCTCTGTTCTGTTTTCTTGTCTAATGTCCATGTTTCAGCACCATATAGGAATATTGAGAAGATGTAACATTTTGCTATTCTTAGTTTTAGCTCTGGTGTTATTTGTTTTGATGTTAGTATGTCCTTCATGACATTAAAATTACTTTTTGCCATTCCTATTCTTTTGTTTATTTCAGTTGTACATTTTCCATCACTGGTTATAGTATGTCCAAGGTAGTTATAGTTCTGAACTGTCTCAAGGTCTATTCCTTCAATTTTGATATCCACTTGTGGGTTTTGAGTATTTTCTTTGTTTATGATCATAGTTTTAGTCTTTTTGATATTCATATCTAGTCCATATTTTTTGCTTGTCGTGTTTATTTCATTAAGTAATTGTTGTAGGTCTTTAGGATTTTCTGCTAGTAGTACAGTATCGTCAGCATATCTTAGGTTATTGATTATCTTTCCATTAATTTGTAGGCCTGGCATCTCTATGATATTTTTAAAGATTTGCTCAGTGTATAGATTGAACAAGCTTGGTGATAGGATGCATCCTTGTCTTACTCCTCTTTTTATATCAATGGGTGTAGAGAACTCTTTGTTATATTTTATTATTGCTGTTTGCTCCCAGTAGATTGCATATTAGTCGTATATCCATGTCATCTAGATGTATCTCTTTTAGGCATTCTATAAGTTGTTTGTGGTGTACTCTATCAAATGCTTTGGTGTAGTCTATGAAGCAGGAATATATTGGTTTGTTTACTTGTGTATTTTTCGATTAATGTTCTCATGCAGAATATGGCTTCTTTTGTCCCGCTATTTTTCCTAAATCCAAATTGCTGCTCATCTAATTCAGTATTGATTTTATTCTGAATCCATCCTTGTATAACTTTTAGCAAGATTTTTGTAACATGGCTCATTAGGCTTATTGTTCTAAAGTCACTGCATTCAACTGCACAATTCTTTTTAGGCAATGCAATGAAAGTTGATGTTTTTAGTTCATTTGGTATGTATCCTGTGTGGTATATGTCGTTGCATATGTCTGTAATCACTTCAATGCCAAAATCTTCAAGTGCCTGTATCATCTCTATCTGTATGCTTTCAGGTCCTGCTGCTTTTCCCCTTTTCATTGTTTTTATAGCTTTTTCCACCTCAGATTTTAAGATTTTATAGCCTGATGTACATTTTATAACTGGTTTCTTGTCCCTTTGATCATGAAATAGTTCTGTTATATATTCCTGCCATCTATCTATGATATCCTTATTGTCTGTTAGCATTTTTCCTTTTTTGTCTGCAATGCATCAACCTTCTGTGGCATTTTTATTGTTATTAGTCATTCTGTTTATTTCTGTGTGCATTCCTCTTAGGTCTTGTTTGCTTTCCATTCTTTTGTAGAAATTTTTGTATTTTTCTGTAGAAATGTAGTTTTCAGAAGAATGTTGAGAATACCATGGACAGCTAAGAAGAGTATTGGAAATGTTCTGAAAGAGGTCAAAGGAAAAAGAGAGCTAATTTCCAATATTAGGAAGAAAGAATAATCATGTTTTGCCATGTAATGAGAAGAGAACAACTGGAATATATTGTAACAACTGGGAAAATTGAGGGACGAAGAGATAGATGGAAGCAAAGAGAGAAAGTACCAGACAGCTTAAGAGAATGGCTTGGCAGAAGGTCAACAACAGAAATGATAAAGAACTGTCGAAATCGAAAGTTGTGGAGAGACATGATCACCTACGCCTGTAGGCCCGGTAATTGATGATGATGATAATTGTGTTTTCATTTCTTCTGTGAGATGATTATGTTTTCAATGTTCATGTCTTTTAATATGTTTTCATTGCGTAAAATATATTTATTTTCTTCATTGCAAATTTCCATGATTGTCCATGATTCAGAACCACATGTTGCTATTAGCGAAAACACATCCCCTCAATATTTTTACTTTCACTACCTTACAGGTATTGTGCCTCGAATTCATCGTCTTTTGATCTCCTTCTGGCAGTCTTTATTGTTTGTTACTACAGATCCTAGTTACTCATGGTTCATTATAATTTCAAGTTCTTCACTGATGATTCTATGCTCACTCTTTTGTTTTTGTTTCAATGGACATTCGTTTTGTTTTCTATATATTTAGACTAAGGTTTTGCTCATGGGTGTGTTTTAACACACTCAATAATCTCATTTGATCCTTTCCAATGGTTTGAGAGAAGGATTGTATACATATGGATATTAAAGAAACAAACGAAACGTTCTTTTCTAACGTTTATTTATTTATATTTTTGTTTAAAATCAAGGTCTTTCAGGGTGTTGAACCTACAGACTGACTTGATTCATGGCGTAAATCATCACTTGTCTGTCTGGTCAATAGTAACGCTCCCGCATCACTGGCTCAGGCTTGCATTTTGGCATGTGTACTGGAGGTAACCTTTCTGTACGTTCTGAATTGAGCAAGTACACCTTCTATACAACTTACCCTCGATGATAAAAGGTAACTCACTTCCAGGATCATGGCATCTACCTTCAGAATCCTGACAGCCTAACCATGACAATGAAGAGAACAATTAGGCCACGTTAGACATTTTCCAAAATAAACGGGAATACAGTTAATTGAGTTTTGAGTAACGTGTCTACAAAGAAGAGTAGATAATGAGATTTGAGCAACACAATCAAGCAAAGAGAAGATAATTAAAACATAATTTTGAGCAACACATTAACAGAGGGGGAGAGTGAGGAAGATAGTTAATACAATTTTGAATTACCTGTTGAGAAAAAAGAAGATAATGGAATTTTAAGGAGTATGTTCAAAGAAAAGAGTAGGTAATGCAATGTTGAGCAACAGGTTCAAAGAGAGGAGCGGATAATGGCATGTTGATCTACAAGTTCAAAAGAGAGAAAAAGATAATGGAATATTGAGTGCCATGAACAAATAGCGAAGATAAAGGAATATTGAGTGCCATGTTCAAAGAGCGAAGATAATGGAATATTGAGGAATATGTTCATAGAAATGATAAGATTGTAAAGGAAACTCACAAAAACGGAAGAAGCGTCTTCTACCTTTTTAACTCCCAGTGGAGTATAGGTCTTCAACAAACACTTTCCAAGTCGTTCTGTTTTTTGCCATTCTTTTAAGGTCATTCCATGTCTTCCCCATCATCTTCATCTCTGCTTCTATCTGTCTTCTCCAAGAATTCCTTGGTCTTCCTCTTTGTCTTTTCCCCTGGGGATTCCAAAAAAGGGCCTGTTGTGTAATACTCTCAGTTGGCTTCCTTAGTGTGTGTCCTATCCAGCGCCATTATCTTCGCTGTATCTCTTTATCCATGGTACTTTACTGGTACATTTCCATAATTCTATGTTAGTAATTTTGTCCTGCCATTTCCATCCTTTTATTCTGCGTAAGCATCCATTAATGACACAGTAAATAGTTAATGACATAGCAAATAATTTCACAATAAACAGTGAAAAGATTTTGGCCAGTTTCAGACAGAATTCTGCTAGTAAAATTGAGAGGCAGATCAATGGATATCAACATAATTCAAGTTTATGCACCAACAAGTAATAGCGAAGAAGAAGACATTGACACTTTTAACAAGGAGCTAGAGGCGACCATGGTACAGTGTAAATTCCAAGAAATAACTATTATATTAGGGGATTTCAATGCAAAGGTAGGAACAGCTAAAGTGAAAAAATGTGACTGGGGGGCACGGCCTTGGAGAGACGAATGACAGAGGGGATAGATTGATAGATTGGGCAAAGACACATGAAGTGATTATAGTTTACACCTGGTTCAAACAACACCCTAGGCGACTATGGACATGGCAAAGCCCAGACTAAAAAGTACACAATCAAATTGATTTTATACTGGTACAGAGAAGATTCAGGAATGGGCGGTTATAGGTTAAAATAGGTTAAAACAAGGCCAGGAGCAGATTGCAATAGTGACCATGTACCAGTAGTTGGAAAGATAAGAATACAACTGCGGAAGGCACAGAAATCACCAAGAAATATAAAATTAGAACTAGATATGCTAAGAGTAGATAAACAGATGAGTGATAAGTACAGCACGATAGTACAAAATAGATATAATGCTATTGAGAAAATACAGGACATCCAGAAGCAGTGGGAAATGCTCAAACAATCGATTCAGCAAACATCAAAAGAAGTAATACCAGTGACTAAAAGAATCAACAAAAAGAAATGGATGACAGAAGAAATATTACAACTAATGGACGAAAGAAGAAAACATAAGAGAAAAGAACGGACATACAAAATATTGCACAAAGAGATCCAAAACAAGTGCAGAGAAGCAAAGGAAGGATGGTTTAAACAGAAATGTGAAGAAATGGATCAACAACCAAAAGAAAGACTCAAAATTTATGCACAATCAGTTAAATGAATTAACAGGAAGAAAAGAAGTGAAAGTTTCAGGATGTGTGAAATCAAAGGAAGGAAATATAGTAATAGGACAGGAGAAGACAATGGAAAGATGGACAGAATATATCAGTCAACTCTATGATGATGAAAGACCAGAATTAAACAATTCAAATGAAGACACAGGACCACCAATAATGCAGAGTACTGTGGAGGATGCATTTCAACACATGAAAAGAGGCAAAGCTCAGGTCCTGACAATATAACAATCGAAGAGATAAATGCATTAGGAGAGCTGGGAGTACAAGTCATAACAAAATTACTCAATGACATATATAACACTGGACACATACCCGAAGATCTTCTAAAATCTATCTTTGTAGCCATACCGAAGAAGTCAGGAGCCACTGATTGTGAAGACCATCGCACTATTAGTCTCATGAGCCATATGACTAAAATATTACTAAGAATAATCATGAGACGTGTAAGGAACAAAATAAAACCAGAAATAAGTGAGGAACAATGTGGATTTGTGGAAGGAAGGGACACCAATAATGCAATATACATCTTAAGAACATTGATAGAAAGATCTATAGAGGTAAAGAAAGATCTATATATGTGCTTTATAGACTACACGACAGCATTTGACAAAGTAAAGCATGTGGAAATAATCAATATGCTGGAGAAATTAAATATTGATGACAAGGATCTGCGAATCATAAAAAAACATGCACTGGTAACAAACAGCAGCTATAAGAATTAACAACCAAACAGGACAATTCAAATATATAAAACAAGGAGTCAGACAAGGCTGTGTTCTGTCACCGGATTTGTGTTCACTTTACAGCGAATATATTATGAGATCAATAGTAGACAAAAAAGGAATTGAAGTTAACGGTCACAACATAAACAATTTGCGATATGCGGATGGCACAGTCTTAATAGCAGAGACAGAGAACGAACTACAAGAAATGATAGACATAATAGTAGAAGTAAGCAACAAGAAAGGTCTCAGTCTGAATAGTAGGATAACAGAAGTAATGGTTATATCGAAAAAACAACCATCACCACCATGCAGCATAAAAATAAACGAGGCAAATCTGAAACAAGTACAACGTTTCAAATACTTGAGCACAATAATTACATCAGATGGGAGATGCACCACAGAAATAAAAAGCAGAATAGCTCTGGCCAAAATAGCATTTCAGAAAATGAAAAATATCTTATGCAACAAATCTATGTCAATAAAAATGAGAAAGAGAGTTCATCGGTGCTATATTGAACCAATTCTGACCAATGGAAGCGAATCATTGACAGTAGACAAACAAATGAAAAGACGATTAGAGGCCACAGAGATGGGATTTCTCAGAAGAATGTTGAAAGTTCCATGGACAGCTAAAAAGACCAATGAGGAAGTTCTCAAAGAGGCCAACACAAAAAGGGAGCTCTTAAAAAACACCAGAAAGAAACAATCAACATTTTTCGGGCACATCATGAGAATAGGAAAGTTGGAACACTTGGTTACAACTGGCAAAATAAAAAGGAAAGAGAGATCGCTGACGACAAAGAGAGAAAATACTGGATAGCTTGGTGTCATGGCATGGAAAACAGTCAACAACAGAACTGATACGATGCACTATAGATAGAAGATTGTGGAGGGACATGATCGCCTACGTCAACCGGTATGGCATATGATGATCCATTAATGAAAGTCTGTATCCTCGTGATCGTCAGTTTTGTTGTTCTCCATGTTTCACAGCCATATAACAGGACCGCCTTAACATTTGAGTTGAAAATTTTAATTTATTGTATTTATCCTAATTTCTTTGGATTTCCATATGTTTCCCAGTGCAATGAAAGCTCCTCTTGCTTTTGATATCCTTATTTTGGTATCATTTTCTGTTCCTCCCTCTTTATCTATATCACTGCCCAGATATATGTAAGATTGTATATCTAATAGAGCTATTTCTCCTAGTTTTATTTGGTTATTGCCAACTGTATTAATTCTCATAATGTTGGTCTTATCTCTATTAATCTTCAGTCCTAGCTGTTGTGATCTCTCATCAACTATGCTCATTTTATCCTGTATCTGTTGATGGCTGTGTGATAGGAGAGGAGAGCTATGTCATCAGCAAAGTCTAAATCATCAGTTGTTTGGTCAGTGACCACTGAATTCCACTTCTGTTGTTTTGAGTTATTTTCATAATTTAATCTATGGCCAGTAGAAAAAGAAATGGAGACAGAAGGCATCCCTGTCTTAACCCTGTTCTTATTTCAAATGCTTCTGTAAGCCGTCCTTCATGCACCACACTACATTTCGTTCCTTCATACATTGTTTTTATCAGGTTAATAAACTTTATGGGGATTCCGTAATGACTCAGCAACTTCCAAAGCATTCTTCTGTCTAAACTATCAAATGCCTTTTCGTAATCTATGAATACAATATAAAGTGGGGATTTTAGTTCTAAACTTTGTTCCCAAGCCAGGTCTCTTAACAATTCTCGATCTCGACAGTTATTTATCATTTCTATTGTTGACTTTCTATCAAGTCGTTATCTTAAGCTGTCTTGTAACTTTCTCTTTGCTTTCCTCTATCTTTTCGTCCCTCAATTTTCCCAGCTATTACAATATATTCCAAGCTGGTCTCATTTCATGGCCAAAAATGATGATTGTTTCTTTCATAATATTGAAAATTAGCTCTCTCTTTGCTGTGACCACTTTCGTAGCGTTTTCATTACTCTTCTTAGCTGTCCGTGATATTCTCATGGACAGACCATCAGGTTATCGACCTCACTTTGAGTCGGCACAAAATGTGTCCTTAGTCACAGAAAAAAATGTGGGCACTGACAAACACAATATTTCACATATGAATGAAGGTGTTAAGGAAACCCTTATTTACTAATTATTGACGATCATTACAGCAGCCTCAACGCCCTCTACCGAGAACACTTATGACTTTTTGATAGTTTTCTCAGCTGAGAACAAAAGTGAGAACAATTTATGGCAGTGAAAAAAAAACAAACAAAAAAAAAGATATATTTATTTTACTTGATAAGATAAAAAGATCGAAATTCAACACAACGAGCCTTGAACAGTGACTAGAAGAATACTAGACCAAAGGATCGATCACGAAAAAGATTAATGGAATGTTAGAAACACTAGGAAACATAACAGAAGTAGAAGCTAACGGAAGAACAAAAGATGGATTGATGATATATTAGAAGCACTAGGAAACATAACAGCAGGAGAAGCCAAAAGAAGATCAAAATATGGGTTCATGGAATATTAGAAACACAAGGAAACATAACAGCAGGAGAAGCCAAAAGTAGAACAAAATATGGATTCATGGAATATTAGAAACACTAGGAAACATAACAGCAGGAGAAGCTAAAGAAAATCCAAATATGGATTCATGGAATATTAGAAACACAAGGAAACATAACAGCAGGGAAAGCCAAATGAAGAACAAAATATGGATTCATGGAATATTAGAAACACTAGGAAACGTAACAGCAGGGAAAGCCAAATGAAGAACAAAATATGGATTCATGGAATATTAGAAACACCAGGAAACATAACAGCAGGAGAAGCCAAAAGAAGAACAAAATATGGATTCATGGAATATTAGAAACACTAGGAAACATAACAGCAGGAGAAGCCAAAAGTAGAACAAAATATGGATTCATGGAATATTAGAAACACTAGGAAACATAACAGCAGGAGAAGCTAAAGAAAATCCAAATATGGATTCATGGAATATTAGAAACACAAGGAAACATAACAGCAGGAGAAGCCAAAAGTAGAACAAAATATGGATTCATGGAATATTAGAAACACTAGGAAACGTAACAGCAGGGGAAGCCAAATGAAGAACAAAATATGGATTCATGGAATATTAGAAATACTAGGAAACATAATAGCAAGAGAAGCCAAACGATCAAAATATGGATTCATGGAATATTAGAAACACTAGGAAACATAACAGCAGGAGAAGTCAACAGAAGAACAAAATATGGATTCATGGAATATTAGAAACACTAGGAAACATAACAGCAGGAGAAGCCAAAAGAGAAACAAAAGACAGCAAAATACATCTCCCTTCGACCTTGAACGAATGTAAGGAGGGTAAAAAAGAAGAGGATGCAGAAAATAGTGTTCTTATTTTTTTGGTGATAACATTGGATTATGTACACAGGTAAGTGTAGAAGAGAGCACTCAACAAACTGACATCTAGCCATTTCTTTGACTTTGTAGGTCCAACGTCTGTTAACAATTTTATAGGAGCAGAAGGAATACGAGTATATGCATTCACTGTTAACGAAATGTGTGTTTTCTGCATAGCACGTATCCAAACCAGCACAACCTATTGGAAGATAATTCTAACCACATTTTGAGATTGTTATGCCGTTTATCAATTTGCAATAGAACATTGTCTACTTCTCTATATTTCTCAGTTAACGAGTTGTGTTACACTTGTGCTTTATGTCTCAGTACATAATGGGAGAACAGAATTTTGGAAGCCATTTGAAAATTATACGATACAGTGCAACATTATACTTCACTACAACATCAAAGCATAGCACCACACTACAGTTCGACAGAAATCAGAATACAGCACTGCAGTACATCATACAATCATAATACAACATTACAGTATATATCAAATCATAATTCAGCACTACAATACGACACAAATCATAATATAACACTACAATACGACACAAGTAATAATACAACACTACAGTTCATCACACAAATCATAATACAACGCTAAACTACGACACAAATCATAACAGAGTACTAAAGTACGAAATAAATAATAATACTGCACTACACTATGACACAAATCACAATACCTCATTGCACAACGACAAAAGTCATAATACAGCACTACACAACGGCACAAATCATAACACAGCATTACACTATGACACAAATCATAATACAGCACTACACAACTACACAAATCATAATACAGCACTACACAACTACACAAATCATAACACAGCACTACACAACGACACAAATCATAATACAGCACTACACAACTACACAAATCATAATACAGCACTACACAACAACACACATCATAAAACTGCACTACACAACTACACAAATCATAATACAGCATTACACTATGGCACTAAACATAATAGAGCACTACACTACGAAACAAATCATAATAGAGCACTACACAACGACACAAATCATAAAACAGCAGTACACTATAACTCAAATCATAATACAGCACTACACTATGACACAAATCATAATACAGCACTACACTACGACACAAATCTTAATACAGCATTACTCAACGACACAAGTCATAATACAGCACTACACAATGACACAAATCATAATACAGCACTACACTACGACACAAATCATAATACATCAGTACACTATGACACAAATCATAATACAGCACTACACTACGACACAAATCATAATACGGCACTACAGTACGACACAAATCATAATACGGCACTACAGTACATCACACTATTAACAATACACACTATATTACGACACAAGCCGTAATACAGCACTACACGACGACACAAATCATAATACAGCACTACACTACGACACAAATCATAATTCAATACTACAGTACATCACACAATTAATAATACCCAATACAATTCTGACACAAACCATGATACAGCACTACACTACGATTCAAATCATATTACAGCACTACACTATGACAAAAATCGTAATACAACATTTTTGTATATCGGATAAATCATAATAGAGCACTACAGTAGGACACAAATTATAACAGGTTACTACACTACGATTCAAATCATCTTGGGTCTTCCGTTTCCAAGTTGGTGGAGCTATTTCACGTTCTCTCGATCGCTGCAGAAATTGCTCTTATTAATTTCGGCTCTTCTTTTCAATTTTCTGCGTTGAAGTCGAAATGATGTTCTACTGGACACAGCTTCGCCGATGAAGTGGCATCGTACGCACAGCAATATTCCGTTTTGTCAAATCAAGTGTTGTGAATGCGACCTTCCACCGTCTAGTGTTGATCTACGTTTTACGTCACATTGAGTGCTGTTCAATGACCGTTGTTGGAATTGTTTGACGCAAGTTATTTACATGTTACAACTCATTAATGTGGTGGGCTCAGTCAAGTCGGCCGAAGTTTTATATCTTTAGGGAATATGCACCGTGTTTCGTTCGTTGTAGGCTGCATTGACAAGTGTAATCATGAATCCATTGGCGCAGCCATTGTGTGTGTGATATGACATCATAATGGCTCATCGTATATCTCTATACCGGCCATACGTTAATCTTACAGTCTGTTGTTTGATCTGCGAAAGGAATAATCTGACGACGAACTGTGTTTTGTATGTTCGGAACTGGAGTCAAACAAAATTTCCTAAAATCATCAAGGGCTATACATTAAAAAAATATGACGATCATCATTTTCAGGAGGACGTGAACTTCCGGTCAATAAGGGTGGATAGGCGGCAAGAACCATCGAAGGTTATGTCTGGAAAGTGTTCCTTGTTGCAGTTTCCCCATATTCCAAGTCCGGTTTGTTGACGGAGCTCCTGGGTTAAATGCACTGTGTGTCTCATCCGTTTTGATCATGTGTCGATATTCCAATTGTTTACGATGAATGATAATATCGTATGACAGGGAACAGTTAATGTGTTCACTTTCAGTGCGGTTTCGCCTTATGTCTTTTGGCGTGTGCTGAGACTACTGTTATGGGGACTACTGCTACCTTTCTTTGTTTGGGGGATGAGTTAGTAATTCGGATGATTCCACTGGCACGGGCGGTAATCACACAATTATAATACAGCACAACAGTACATCACACAATCACCATTATTATGATGTCTCATAAGCGGCTGCCGTAACAATCATGTCCTTCCACAATTCTCTGTTATCAATGCACCATATCAACTCTGGTATTGACTGTTTACCGTGCATGACAACAAGCTAGCTAGTATCGTCTCTCTTTGTCGTTCGCTATCTCTCTTCCTTAACGTGTTTTGTCAGTTGTAACAAACAATGCAACTTTCCTCTTCCCACGATGTGCCAGAAAATGTTGATTATTTTTCTTTATTGTGTTTTTTAGAGCTCCCTTTTGTGTTTTTGAGAATGTTGTATTTTGTCTTTTTCGCTGCTCATGAACTTTCAACTTTCTTCTGATAAATCCTACCTCTGTGGCTTCTAATCGTCTTTCATGTTTTGGTCTTTTACACAATTTATATTTTTTAACCGACAACTATCAATGATTCGCCTCCATAGGTCAGAATTAGCTCAATACAGCACAGTGAAGACAAACAGAATGGAGAAAATGGAAAACTGTACCTATCTGCCACACTTTTATTTCACCATTTTAACATCTCTGCACGTAACAAATGCCTTTGTAGTTTACAACATATTCTTGTCCATCGTCCATGACGTTTGAGCCAATTCTACATTCTTTGGGACCAGGCAAAAAAGGCAAGGCATTTTGTTAGAAGTGTCAAATCTCATAGTTTGAGAAAAAGAAAACCATGCAGTTTATTTTGCCAGAGATAATTTACATAGAAAGGTTTCCAGTTATTAACATCGAGAGATAAAATATTATATTAAGTTCATTCAAGATAAACGACTTAAATATGTTATGTCACAGCTGCTTGTCATTGATACTTTAGTTGGTTTGCTCATGTGTGTGTCTTGTCAGGAAGATAAAATAAACAGGATTCATTGTTCTGTTTACGTTCAAAATAAATAAAGAAACCGTGGCATGTTTCAGCTCTAACGGCCTTAGCCATGACCGATCAGATCAATCATTATGCAACGTTACAACTTACTAGATGTTCTACTATAAAATGTGATTTTTATCCATTAAAACCTTACCAGGAGAGCGTTTGAACAAAGAAATTGCTCCTCTGTCGTGTCTTCACCACAGAAGTGTAGAGGAGATTTTGTCTCCATATCCCAAAAACTGTTCTAGTGGTAGAGGAGACTCTGTCTCCATATCTTAAGAACTGTTCTAGTGGTAGAGGAGACTCTGTCTCCATATCTTAAGAACTGTTCTAGTGGTAGAGGAGACTCTGTCTCCATATCTTAAGAACTGTTCTAGTGGTAGAGGAGACTCTGTCTCCATATCTTAAGAACTTTTCTAGTGGTAGAGGAGACTCTGTCTCCGTATCTTAAGAACTGTTCTAGTGGTAGAGGAGACTCTGTCTCCATATCTTAAGAACTGTTCTAGTGGTAGAGGAGACACTGTCTCCATATCTTAAGAACTGTTCTAGTGGTAGAGGAGACTCTGTCTCCATATCCTAAGAACTTTTCTAGTGGTAGAGGAGACTCTGTCTCCGTATCTTAAGAACTGTTCTAGTGGTAGAGGAGACACTGTCTCCATATCTTAAGAACTGTTCTAGTGGTAGAGGAGACTCTGTCTCCATATCTTAAGAACTTTTCTAGTGGTAGAGGAGACACTGTCTCCATATCTTAAGAACTGTTCTAGTGGTAGAGGAGACTCTGTCTCCATATCTTAAGAACTGTTCTAGTGGAAGAGGAGACTCTGTCTCCATATCTTAAGAACTGTTCTAGTGGTAGAGGAGACTCTGTGCCCATATCCTAAGAACTTTTCTAGTGGTAGAGGAGACTCTGTGTCCATATCTTAAGAACTGTTCTAGTGGTAGATGAGACTCTGTGTTCATATCTTAAGAACTGTTCTAGTGGTAGAGAAGTCTCTGTGTCCATATCTTAAGAACTGTTCTAGTGGTAGATGAGACTCTGTGTTCATATCTTAAGAACTGTTCTAGTGGTAGAGAAGTCTCTGTGTCCATATCTTAAGAACTGTTCTAGTGGTAGATGAGACTCTGTGTTCATATCTTAAGAACTGTTCTAGTGGTAGAGAAGTCTCTGTGTCCATATCTCGAGAAATGTTCTAGTGGTAGATGAGACTCTGTGTCCATATCCCAAGAACTGTTGTAGTGGTAGAGAAGTCTCTGTGTCCATATCTCGAGAACTGTTCTAGTGGTAGACGAGTCTCTGTGTCCATATCTCGAGAACTGTTCTAGTGGTAGACGAGTCTCTGTGTCCATATCTCGAGAACTGTTCTAGTGGTAGACGAGTCTCTGTGTCCATATCTCGAGAACTGTTCTAGTGGTAGAGGAGACTCTGTGTCCATATCTCGAGAACTGTTCTAGTGGTAGATGAGTCTCTGTGTCCATATCTCGAGAACTGTTCTAGTGGTAGACGAGTCTCTGTGTCCATATCTCGAGAACTGTTCTAGTGGTAGACGAGTCTCTGTGTCCATATCTCGAGAACTGTTCTAGTGGTAGACGAGTCTCTGTGTCCATATCTCGAGAACTGTTCTAGTGGTAGACGAGTCTCTGTGTCCATATCTCGAGAACTGTTCTAGTGGTAGATGAGTCTCTGTGTCCATATCTCGAGAACTGTTCTAGTGGTAGACGAGTCTCTGTGTCCATATCCCGAGAACTGTTCTAGTGGTAGACGAGTCTCTGTGTCCATATCTCGAGAACTGTTCTAGTGGTAGATGAGTCTCTGTGTCCATATCTCGAGAACTGTTCTAGTGGTAGACGAGTCTCTGTGTCCATATCCCGAAAAATGTTCTAGTGGTAGATGAGTCTCTGTGTCCATATCCCGAAAAATGTTCTAGTGGTAGACGAGTCTCTGTGTCCATATCCCGAAAAATGTTCTAGTGGTAGATGAGTCTCTGTGTCCATATCCCGAAAAATGTTCTAGTGGTAGATGAGTCTCTGTGTCCATATCCCGAAAAATGTTCTAGTGGTAGATGAGTCTCTGTGTCCATATCCCGAAAAATGTTCTAGTGGTAGATGAGTCTCTGTGTCCATATCTCGAGAACTGTTCTAGTGGTAGACGAGTCTCTGTGTCCATATCCCGAAAAATGTTCTAGTGGTAGATGAGTCTCTGTGTCCATATCCCGAAAAATGTTCTAGTGGTAGAGAAGTCTCTGTGTCCATATCTCGAAAAATGTTCTAGTGGTAGACGAGTCTCTGTGTCCATATCCCGAAAAATGTTCTAGTGGTAGAGAAGTCTCTGTGTCCATATCCCGAAAAATGTTCTAGTGGTAGATGAGTCTCTGTGTCCATATCCCAAGAACTGTTCTAGTAGTAGAGGTGTCTATGTGTCCATACCCCAAGAACTGTTCTAGTAGTAGAGGAGTCTATGTGTCCATATCCCAAGAACTGTTCTACTAGTAGAGGAGTCTATGTGTCCATACCCCAAGAACTGTTCTAGTAGTAGAGGTGTCTATGTGTCCATATCCCAAGAACTGTTCTACTAGTAGAGGTGTCTATGTGTCCATACCCCAAGAACTGTTCTAGTAGTAGAGGAGTCTATGTGTCCATATCCCAAGAACTGTTCTACTAGTAGAGGAGTCTATGTGTCCATATCCCAAGAACTGTTCTACTAGTAGAGGTGTCTATGTGTCCATACCCCAAGAACTGTTCTAGTAGTAGAGGAGTCTATGTGTCCATACCCCAAGAACTGTTCTAGTAGTAGAGGAGTCTCTGTGTCCATATCCCAAGAACTGTTCTACTAGTAGAGGAGTCTCTGTGTCCATATCCCGAGAAATTTTCTAGTGGTAGAGGAGTCTATGTGTCCATACCCCAAGAACTGTTCTAGTAGTAGAGGAGTCTCTGTGTCCATATCCCAAGAACTGTTCTAGTAGTAGAGGAGTCTATGTGTCCATACCCCAAGAACTGTTCTAGTAGTAGAGGAGTCTCTGTGTCCATATCCCAAGAACTGTTCTACTAGTAGAGGAGTCTCTGTGTCCATATCCCGAGAAATTTTCTAGTGGTAGAGGAGTCTATGTGTCCATACCCCAAGAACTGTTCTAGTAGTAGAGGAGTCTCTGTGTCCATATCCCAAGAACTGTTCTAGTAGTAGAGGAGTCTATGTGTCCATATCCCGAGAAATTTTCTAGTGGTAGAAGAGTCTCTGTACCCATATCCCAAAAACTGTTCTAGTTTTAGAGGCACCATTTTATGTTTATTTTACATATTAGTTGTTTAATACTGACGTATTTTTCCTCGTCATAAACCATTTTATGGAAAACAAAACATTAATAGGCATTGTATAATATTTATCAGTTTTGCACACTCTTCTTTTTACTTCTTCTTTCCTTCCTTATTTGCCTTTCAGATCGAGAGGAGATATCATTTGTGGTCTTTTGCTCTTCTATTCGCCTTTGCTGCTGTTTTGCTTCCTAGTGTTTCTAATATTCCATCGATCAATCTTTTTCGTGGTCGACCATTGGGTCTGGTATTCTCGCAGCGTTTATTGAGGGCTCGTTTGCACACTGATTGTAATAATACTACTTTATTAAAAAGAACGTGTACATGAGAAAGTAATCCGTGAGCATTATTTTCTTTTTTAGAATAATGAATTCTCATACTGTAGCACACCTAGTATTAAAAATCAGGATACGCCACTGATATATATATATACATATATATATATATATATATATATATATATATATATATAAGAGACCATCGATGCTATATAGAATCAATTCTGACTTATGGATGCGAATCATGGACAGTAGATAAACAAATGAAAAGACGATTAGAGGCCACAAATAAGGGATTTCTCAAGAGAATGTTGAACTTTTTGCAGAACAGCTAAATAGACCAATGAGGAAATTCTCAAAGAGGCCAACATAAGAAGGGAACTCATAAAAAAACATCAGGAAGGAACAATCAACATTTTCGGGCATGTCATGAGAAGGGAAAAGTTGGAATATTTGGTTACAACTGACAAAATACAGGGAAAAAGATATCACAGACGATAAAGAGAGAAAGTACTGGATAGCTTGGTGTCATGACATGGAAAACAATCAACAATACAACTGATACGATGCACTGTAGAAGATTGCGAAAGGACATGATCGCCAACTCCAATCGGTATGGCACATGATGATGATATTATATTGTATATTATATGTGTAATTTTTTTAGGCATACAATTTTTATCTTCTTATCGAATTTAACAAGGACGAAACAGGAACCTATTTTCTAACGAAATGGCAGGTTGTAGGATATAGAACTAACAGTGAAACTCTCATAGAAACTGTTAGTCAAGTTTGAATTGAGCTCAAAAGAAAGTAAGTAGAAGAATATCACCTACCACCGGAAACAGCTCGTTGAAGTATGGCCAGGATTAGCCACAGAACTTGTTGCATCTGTTTAAAGCATCGAATAGAAAACAATCGTTAAGTCAAGTTTCTTTCGCTACAGTCAGATCTTCGACGCCTATATCTTTGAGGCTGCCCGCTGGGTGGTGACCGAACAATAGATGTGACGCGATCATTGTTTCGAGCAGCGGCTGTTGTGGATAAAAAGAAATCTGTCGTCTGTAGGTCGCATAGCTTGTTACGTCACAGGTATTGGGGTGTTTTCGGGAAAACCCTCTCAGCGAGCAGGCTAGACAATGTTGGTTATGACGGTCAGACAATGTTGTTATACATATTTCTGTCTGTCTGTCTGTCCCACTCGCAGTCTGTCTATGGCAGTTTATTTATGTGATAGTCTCAGTTCATCAGTTCCATTATTTCTTACTTGTCAGCCTATCTATCTATCTATCTATCTATCTATCTATCTATCTATCTATCTATCTATCTATCTATCTATCTATCTATCTATCTATCTATCTATCTATCTATCTATCTATCTATCTATCTATCTATCTATCTATCTATCTATCTATCTATCTATCTATCTATCTATCTATCTATCTATCTATCTATCTATCCATCCATCCATCCATCCATCCATCCATCCATCCATCCCATCCTTCCATCCATCCATCCATCCATCCTTCCATCCATCCATCCATCCATCCATCCATCCATCCATCCATCCATCCATCCATCCATCTATCTATCTATCTATCTATCTATCTATCTATCTATCTATCTATCTATCTATCTATCTATCTATCTATCTATCTATCTATCTATCTATCTATCTATCTATCTATCTACCTATCTATCTATCTATCTATCTATCTATCTATCTATCTATCTATCTATCTATCTATCTATCTATCTATCTATCTATCTATCTATCTATCTATTTATCTATCTATCTATCTATCTATCTATCTATCTATCTATCTATCTATCTATCTATCTATCTATCTATCTATCTATCTATCTATCTATCTATCTATCTATCTAGTGACTCGAATTTCTTCAATTCAGTCTGCCCATCGTTTTTCTGTGTGTTCTCTTGATAATGTAAAATAAAGACAAAATGGCACAAAGAAGCTAATCTAGTAGGGAGACGAGACAAACTATGATGTTTCGGCAAAGCTTTCAATAGGTACAGGACAAAAAATGTTATATATATTAGGCAAGCACTATTCTAAACAACAAATATAAACACGAAAGTCGAAAAGCAAACGGTTTTTTTTTCTCCTGTTCTCATGTATTCTCACATGTTCTTTCCAGCTCTACTCTCCGCCCTGCATGGTATTTAATATTGTATATATTTTATGTCTGTACTTATCTCCTCTGCCATGTAGCCTCAATAATAATAATCATCATCAAGTGCCGGGCCTGCTGGCGTAGGTGATCAAGTCTCTCCACAAATCTCGATTTCAAGTTATTTATCATTTCTGTTGTTGGCCTTCTGTCAAGCCATTCTCTTAAACTGTCTGGTATTTTTTTTTCTCTTTGCTTCCCTCTATCACTTCGTCCCTCAATTTTCCCAATTGTTACAATATATTCCAGCTGTTCCCTTCTCATTACATGCCAAAAAACTTATGAGTGTTTCTTCCTAATATTGGAAATTAGCTCTTTTGTTTGCTTTGACCTCTTTCAGAACGTTTTCGTTACTCTTCTTTGCTGTCCAAGGTTATTCTCAACATTCTTCTGTAAAACCACATTTGTACAGGTAAAGTAAAGAGCCCTGTCACGCCAAGTGGCGATTAGGAAATACTGTGTTAGTGACCATACATTTTACAGACCTTCAGCACATGTTTTTCGGTGTAATGTGTTCGGTATTATGCCCGTGCTGCTTTACTTTACCAGAAAAAAAAATCCGATACCCTTTTAAGGCTGGGTGAACGACGGAACCCGTCGGATAGGATCGAACCCTTCTACTTTTTAGTCCAGTTCACTGACCACTGAGCTATCGCGGCTCCTTACATTTGTACAGACCCCATTGATTTTCTTGTCTGTTGTCCTATTGTCCATGATTCACATCCATAAGTATTATTTGCTTACAGTTGCTTGATGACGATCAAGCTATAATAATAGTATTCCCAATAATAGCAGTGCTTTTTGCTTGTTGGTTTCATTCTTGTCAGGTGTCCAAGTTATATTCGTTATAAGTATTCATCTTCTTCTCTTCACTTTCTTATTTGCCGTTGAGGAGATATAATTTGCGTCTTTTGATCTTCTGTTGGCTTCTGGTGCTGTTATGTTTCCTAGTATTTCTAATATTCCAATAATGCTACTTTTTTTGGCCGTGCATTGGGTCTGATTATTTCACTGATTAAATGAATGTTCATTATGGTGTGCTTTAATCTTTCTGCCTTATCACGTGGCCAAACCATTGTAACTGTTGTTTCTTTACGTATTCAATGCAGGCAATTATTCCTTTTTTTCCTCAGTTCTTCATTTGTTATCTCTCAGACTATTTCCTGACATGCTTGATTTTGTGGTACTTGTTCTTATTTTCTTGAATCATGGACCATCTCGCAAACATCAAGGAAGAAAATCAGTTCATTAGAAACAAAGTGCTGCAGAAAAATCCTTAAGATACCTTGGATAATGAAAAAGAGCAAATAAAACATACTGAAAGATTGAAACATTCAAATTAACTGGCTTATGAAAACCATTCTACAGAGGAAATTAAAATACTATGGCCACGTAAAATAAAAACATAATGGGCTGGAAAGAACAAAGCATGAAAGGCGTGGTTACTGGGAGACGGATCAGGGATAGACCAAGTAGAAGGTGATTTCAAGACATCAAAAAGACATTGAACAGAAAAAGTGGGAGATCTGGCTAGAGCCAGAGATTCTTTCAGACGGTCTGTGGTGAATGCAATGTTCTGAAAAGGGCATGCGTCCTGATGATGATGAGACTAAATTAGAATGACATCACTGTAAAGGAACAATACTCTATTTTGTTACCAATAACAAATTAGACGAAGAAAAATAAATGAGAAAAAAATAAGAACCTTACCTTAACCAGTGTTATACTTAACGACAAATAACAACGAAATCGATATTGATCTGAATATACAATTCATTTGGTCCCTAATACATTCTCCAATAAAATGTTGAGCACTGTAGCTTGTGTTTGTTTTTTATTCAAAGACGGCAGGTAAGAAATGCCACACCTGTTTCTTGTCAGTGATTCTAAAATGATTTTGGTTTTACTGTGAATAAAAAAAATCATAAATTCTTGGCCATGCAATAAGAAGGGAACAGCTGGAATATATTGTAACAACTGGAAAAATTGAGGGACGAAGTGATAGAGGGAAGCAAAGAGAAAAAAAAAAAACCAAACAGCCTAAGAGAATAGCTTGGCAGAAGGTCAACAATAGAAATGATAAATAACTGTCGAGATAGAAAGTTGTGGAGAGACATGATCACCTATGCCATCAGGCATGGTACTTGGTGATAATGATGATGATGATGATGTGTACACAACGAAACGCAATCATACACACACATGCGCATATAGAACACACGAGTTTCTTACTGCAGACAATAATAATAAATAAATGAACATTTAATACAAATGGAAACTACCGCGACCAGAGACAAACATCAAATAAGGGAAAATTGTTTTTTTCTTTCAAACAGCACTAGAAAAAATATACAAACACTATATCAACATATTTTTTTTTACTGCATGGCGGTGATGATTATTTCTTCGATATGACCATTACTTCTGCTTTCTCACTTTTCAAACTGATACCTTTCTTGTTGCTTTCTTTCACTTTTATGTCTATCATTTCTTATAGTTCATTCTCCGTCTCTGATATTTTTTCGACTACCAACATCCAAATGCTCATTAACATTTCCAGAGTACACACAGGACCTTTTGTGTGTGCTTGTTTCTGCCGTTATTCGAGAGGGCTAAACATCGGATCTCACTGCCCAGAGACCAGGGGAGAGAAAAGCAACAAACAAAACTGTGGAATCAAAGATAACAATTTTCAGCGATTGTGGTGGGATTCCAACCCGGGACCTTCTTCTGCAGATGCCAGCGTCCTACCTCTAGACCACCCAGCACTCCTTCATATAGTTATGGTTAGTAGGAGGCCCCGGTATTACTTCAAACGAAAAGCTAATGAGTCAGAAAATCCATAATAGCTCAACCGTCCGTGCCAGTGGAATCATTCGATTTACCATCTCATCTTGCTGACCGATCCAAATTAAGAAAGGCAGCTGCAGTCCCCATACTACAAGCAAGAGCAAACGTCAAAAGTCAGAATGCCAAGCGGCATCGAAAGTGAACGTTCCTGAACTGTCCTTCGCCATACGAGCTCATCATTCGTCGTAAGCAATCGGAACATCGAAACACAATCCGGATGAAAAACATAACTCACGGTGTGCACAGAGTACTAAACTCAGGAGCCTCGGAAACAAGCCGGACTTGGAATATGAGGAAACTTCAACAAGGAACATGTTTTCATACTGAGCCGCAATGGTTCCTGCCGCCTATCCGCCATATTGACCAGAAGTCCGCCCCTTCATATATAGTATTCAACTTTTCTTGTATTAATCACTGGTAACCTACTGTTCTACTGTTCTTTTATTAATCATTGGTAACCTAATGTTCTATTTTCTTTCCTAATTCACTGGTAACCTAATGTTCTACTGTTCTTTTATTAATCACTGGAAACCTAATGAACTATTTTATTTTATTAATCACAGGTAACCAAATGTTCTATTTTTATTTTATTAATCACTGGTAACTTAATGTTCTACTGTTCTTTTATTAATCACTGGTAACTTAATTTTCTACTGTTCATTTATTAATCTCTGGTGACCTTTGTCAAAAATGTAAGCTCTTAACTTACGACCGACTCAGCAGGTATGTAAGGGATAAATGTTTTATGTTCAGAGAAACACGCAGAAGATGGAGATAGATAAACATAAAGTAGCAACAATAAATATATGCGGGATAAGAAATAATCTAGAATATTATAGGAGTTATAATAATAATATTCTCAGGAGTCGACAACACAGAAATACACATGGAGTAGGTTTTATCATCGACCCAGAACACGCAAAGAACATTCTAGAAATATAATACAATTTAGAAAGAATTATCACAATTAAACTACTAGAAGACGATCGAAAAACAAATTACATTCAAATCTATGCACCATGCAACAACAATGAAAGAGACAGCGAAGAATTCTACGACACATTGAATGAAATCATTAACCAGATTGACGAAAGCGACGACATGTTAGTGATGGGAGATTTTAATGGAAGGCTTGGGAAACGCAACAGTGAGAACAGTGATATCTTAGGACCCTTTGTCGATAAAACAGCTGAAATAAACGAAAATGGAAACAGACTGCTGGAGCTATGCAATCAAAATGATTTATTTATCACCAACACATTCTTCAAACCCAGAGAGTCGCAAGTATACACCTGGTACAAATGGAATGACACAACATGCATAAGCTAGATTGATTTTATACTAACAAGACAACAGAACAAGAAAAGAGTAACCGACAGTAGAGCAATCCCAAATAATACAGATGAAACGGATAACAAGATGGTTATGATCACACTAAGAGAGCCAAAAATAAAGAGAATTTACGAAAACAAACAAAAGAAGCGAAAAGAACAGACAATAAAAATAAAACAATTAAAAGATCAAGAAACAAGGAAAACCCTAGAAGAAAAACTAACAGTGGAATTTAAGAGACTTCCTAACGAAGTAGGCACAGTAGAAGAAGAGTGGAAACAATTTTAGGAAACAGTAACCAACATTTCTAAAACAGCTTGTGGAACGAAGCTAAGAACAAGAGAAGGGAAAAAGAGCACCCCGTGGTGGAACGAAACAATCAGAGAAGCAATCAAAGAAAAGAAGAAACTGCTTAAAAACTAGAGGGAGAACAAGAACCAAGAAAAATATGAAAAATATGCCTTAGTTCGAAAAAGAGTTAAAATGTTGATCAAAGAAGCTAAGCAAAGGGATTGGACAGAATTCGGACAAAACATGAGCAGGGACTTCAAGACAGCCACAAGAGATTTCTACAAAGCAGTAAAAGCCACAAGAGCGAGAAAAGAAAACCATGATCCTACTGAGATGATAAATGACAAAGACGGACAGCCAATATCAAATAACCAATGTATGCAACAGAGATGGAAAGAATATTTTGAAGGCCTGTTAAACATACAAACTACCAATAAGACAACAAAAACCACGCTAGAACTCACAAATACTGTAATCAACATCATGAAAGAGGAAATCGAAGAAGCAATCAAATATGCACCAAGAAATAAAGCACCGGGGATAGATAACTTACCAAAAGAAATAATAGCAGCAGCAGGAGAAACAGGAGTGCAATGGCTGCACATAATATTTAATGCAGCATGGCACCAGCAACAAGCCCCAGAAGACTGGCAACAAGCAATCATCATACCAATATGGAAAAAGAAAGGTAACAAAAGAGACTGCAATCAATATAGAGGTATATCTCTTCTCAGCCATGTAGGAAAGCTATACGCCAAAATCTTGGAAAAAAAGGCTGAGACCAATAATAGAACTACAGTTAAGTGATTCTCAAATGGTGTTCCGAAAGAACAGAGGGTATACTGACGCATTATTCACATTAAAACAGCTTGCAGAAAAAACAACAGAACACAATCAAAACTTATACATAGCCTTCATTAACCAGGAAAATGCATTCGACAGAGTAAACAGAAAACAACTGTGGGAGATACTAACAACATACGGAGTAAGCCAACATCTAACCAACCTTATTAAAAGTCTCTACATCAACAGTAGCTGCAGGGTCAGAACAGCAGCAGGCTACACAGACCACTTCGAAGTTAGATCATGTGTAAGACAGGGGTGCGTACTATCCCCCCTACTGTTTATTACATACATGGACCATATATACAAGTTTGCCAACCCATCAGAGACAGATGAGATAACGCAATTTTATTTGCAGACAACCAGGCACTAATACATGAAACAATAGACGACCTACAAGAACACTTAAACAAACTCAACATCTCAGTCACAAAATACAACATGAAAATCAACATCAACAAAACATAAGTCATGAATGTCGCCAAAAATAAACAGAACATTAACATAACTATAGAAGGCAGACAACTAAAACAAGTAGAGAAATTCGAATACCTAGGAAGTCTAATGATAAACAATAATTCTCAAACAGCAGAGATAGAATCAAGGTGCAACAAAGCTTGTCAAATCATCGGACAGTTATCACCACTATTGTCCAACAAGGAAATAACTCTGGAGGCAAAACGAGCACTATACAACACAATCTTCATCCCAACGTTGTGCTACCAATGCCAGACCTGGACCCTAGATGCAAGAACAATAAGAAAAATAATCTTAATTGAGATTAAATGTGTTAGACGAATGACAGGAAACAGTCTGAGAGATAAGAGCATAAATGAAGAACTGAGAAAAAAGCTAGGAATAGCCCCCGCCATAGAATATATAAGGAAACAACAGATAAAATGTTTTGGCCACGTGACAAGTCAGAAAGAACAAAACACAACACAACGAGCCTTCAACAAACATTATGAGAATACCAGACCAAAGGGTCGACCAGGAAAAAGGTGGGTTAATGGAATATTAGAAGCACTAGGAAACATAACAGCAGCAGAGGCGAACAGAAGAGCAAAAGACCGCAAATTATATCTCCCCTCGACGCTGAAATGCAGATGAGGAAGGAAAGAGGAAGAAGAAGTAGAAGAAAATAGTGACCTTATTTTCGCGGGAAAGGGAGGGGATTTATAGTAATGGGGTTAAGGCCCCCCCCCCCCCCCACACATACACACAATCAGAAGGTGACCTGTTTAAATTACATTGCGGTTTTTTTCAATGACACCAGATTTCATAGTCAATTAAATCGAGTGCCTAGTCATATCGGATTTCTAGCTACGAAATGAAAAGAAAAATCTACACTGAATAGTTGCGCCTTCTAACTACAAAATGATACAGAAAAGTAATTATTTGGGTTATCAAATTACAAAATGACATAGAGAAGTAAATATGGGTGTGATCACATTACAAAATGATAAAGAAAACTTACACTGTACAATGGGAACACTCTGCATTTCATAGCCGTCAGATGTTATTATTCTTGTGCAGACGTAAAGCGTACAACTGTACAATATGTTTTGGGAACTGCCCGATAACAGTCTCCCAGAACTGCGCAAACTAATAAGAGATAAACAGGGCGCGATACAACATATACTAACAAATGTGAAACAATATGAAACTACAAGATACTAAGCTGCATGATACTAAACTATATGATATTAAATTAAACTACACGATACTAAGCTACATGATACTAAAGTAAACTGCATTATGCTAACCTAAATTATACGTTATAAAACTAAATTACACGATACTAAACTATACGATGGGAGCCGTGATAGCTCAGTGGTTAGTGAACTGGACTACAAAGGACAAGAGGCAGGGATTGGTCCCAACCGACAGCTCCGGTTCACCCAATCTTTAATGGGTAAGGGATTTTTTCTGGGAAAGTAAAGCGGCACGGGCGTAATACCGACCACATTACCCCAAATGTCATGTGCCGAAGGTCTGTACAATTTATGGTCACTAACACCATATTCCCAATACGCGACTTTGCTTGACGGGGATACTTTACTTTTTTTTTTAAACTACACGATACTAAACTACATGATATTGAAAATAAACTTCATGATACTAACCTATACTACACGATATGAAACTACACTACATGGTACTAACCTATACTACACGATATGAAACTAAACTACATGGTACTAAACTAAACTACACGATATGAAACTAAACTACATGGTACTAACCTATACTACACGATATGAAACTAAACTACATGGTACTAAATTATACTACACGATATGAAACTAAATTACATGGTACTAAACTAAGCTACACGATATGAAACTAAACTACATGGGACTAACCTTTACTACACGATATGAAACTAAACTACACGGTACTAACCTATACTGCACGATATGAAACTAAACTACATGGTACTAACCTATACTACCCGATATGAAACTAAACTACATGATACTAACCTATACTACCCGATATGAAACTAAACTATATGATACTAGCCTATACTACCCGATATGAAACTAAACTACATGGGAACTAATTTCGTCGTTTGTTTTGAATTCGTTCCACGCTATACCAAGTATTAAAGACATTTATTTTCGAATGCGTTCAACTTTGTTTCTATATCTCTTGTTGTTTTCCAGCTTTCAAACGCATAAGTAAGGGTTGATAGTACATTTGATTAGAATAGCCTAAGTTTTGTGTTTGTGCTGATGAGTTTTGATTTCCACAACTTTTCAAGGCTTCTGAAAGACATTGCTACTTTAGCCATTCTGATTCTAATTTCTTTACTTGTATCCCCTTCTCGATCAATGTGACTTCCAAGATAGATAAAGTGATCGATCTCTTCTACTGGCTTGTTTTCCATGTAAAATGTGTCACCTATTGGAATTAAACTTTATTATTATTATTATTGGTTATGGAAGGCCTCGGTTTCACTGCAAACGAATTAAAATCCATAATTGCTCAACCGACTGTGCCAGTGGAATCATCCGAATTACTAACACATCTCCCATACAAAGAAAGGTAACTGTAGTCCCCATCGTAGCAGTCTCAGCACACGCCAAAAGACATAAGGCGAAACCGCGCAGAAAGTGAACACAGCCAACTGTTCCCTGTCATACGATATCATCATTCATCGTAAACAAGCGGGATATCGATACAGGATCAAAACGGATGAGACACACAGCTCACGGTGAGCACAGAGCACTTAACTCAGTAGCTCCTGCAACAAGCCGGACTTGGAATATGAGGAAACTGCAAGAAGGAACACTTTTCAGACATAGCCTTCAATGGTTCCACCATATACCTAGGAAGTTCGCGTCCTCCCGAAAAAGATGATCGTCGTAGCACCTGATGATGTTAGGCCATCGTTGATGACTCCAATTCCAAACATATAGACACACAGTGGTGGTAAGTTATCATTTCCAATCCAATTTAAATTAAACTTTTCATGACTTTAGTCTTTTCATGATTGATCTCAAGCCCAAGTTTGCTGGCTATTGATAATAGTTCATTTGTGTTTTCCTTCATCATTTTTATCTGACTGCTGATGAGAACTATGTCATCAGAAAAGTCGAGGTCCTCCAAATGGTCTCCTTGTATCCATTCGATGCCTTTATTACCAGTGCAGCATTTCTTCATTATGAAGTCCATAACAATTCCAAATAACAAGGGCGATAAAATACATCCTTGTTTGAAACATTCGCTCAGTCCTTCCTCTGTTCGAACTGCACATGTTTAACCATCATACATGTCTTTGATAATATTTATGATTTTTGATGGTAAGCCATATTGCTTCAGAATTTTCCACAAAGAATCTCAATGAATACTATCAAATGCTTTTTTGAAGTCGATGAAGTTAAGTACAAAAGGTTTTTGCTTTTCAATGTGTTCCTCCAATAGAAGTCGTAGAGTGAAAATGTGGTCAAGACAGCTTCTCCCTTTTCTAAACCCAGACTGTTCTTCACGCATTACTGTATCTATTGAATCCTTTATTCTATTTAGGATGATTTTGCAGAACAACTTTGAGGCAACTGACAAAAGTTTCACGCCTCTCCAGTTGTTACAATCTCTAAGATTGCCATTTTTTTGGGGATCTTAACAATGATTCCTTTTTTCCATTTATGAGGCGTCTTCTCTGTTTTCCAAATGATGTTGAACATTTTTTGGAGATGTATTAGATTATGGCTATCAATTGCCTTGAGGATCTCAGCTGTTAACTTATCCTGACCAGCAGCCTTGTTATTGGTCATAAGCTTTAAGGTGGTTTCTATTTCACTCAAGGTGAAGTCATCTAAATTTACATCTAATTCTGCTGCTGGTGTTTCAGTTTCAAAATTTATTAAACTGTGGGGTAGTGGACGGTTAAGAATTTCTTTGAAGTGTAAACTATACTACACGATATAAAACTAAACTACGTGGTACTAACCTATACTACACGATATGAAACTAAACTACGTGGTACTAACCTATACAACACGATATGAAACTAAACTACATGGTACTAACCTATACTACACGATATGAAACTAAACTACATGGTACTAAACCAGGCTACACGATACTAAACTACCCGATATGAAACTAAACTACATGATACTAACTTATACTACCCGATATGAAACTAAACTACATGATGCTAAACTAAGCTACACGATACTAAACTACATGATACTAAACTAAGCTACACGATACTTACCTACATGATACTAAACAAAACTACATGATTCTAAACTAAACTACACAATATTAAACTTTCTTGATGCTAAACTAATCTACATGATACTAATCAACAAAATACTAAACTAAACTACACGAAACTAAACTACATGATACTAAGTAACCTACATTATCCTAACATAACCTAAACGACATAAAATTAAACTACACGATACTAAACTACATGATACTAAAAGTAAACTACAGGATACTAACCTAGACTACACGACATAAAACTAAACTACACGATACTAAACTACATGATACTAAACTACACGATACTAAACTACATGATACTAAAAGTAAACTACAGGATACTAACCTAGACTACACGATACTAAAATACATGACGCCAAACAACATGATAATAAACTAGATTAAACGATACTAAAATACATGATACTAAACTAAACTACATGATACTAAACAAAATGATACTAAACTAAACTACATGATACAGAACTAAATTATAAGATACTAAATTAGACTTCAATATATTAAACTACATGATACTAGATAAATTTAATGATACTAATTTACACGATACTGAACAACATCATATCGTACAATACCACACCACACAACACTATGTTACTCTACCCAACGCTGTTTATACTACGCTATTTTACACTACAATCTACTATAGTACGTTATTTTACACTGCAGTCTGCTATACTACACTATTTTACACTAGAGTCTGTTATACTACATTTTTTTACACTAGAGTCTGCTATACTACGTTATTAAACACTACATTCTGATATACTACATTATTTTACACTACAATC
This sequence comes from Megaustenia siamemsis, assembly GCA_032433765.1. Classification (NCBI taxonomy): domain Eukaryota; kingdom Metazoa; phylum Mollusca; class Gastropoda; order Stylommatophora; family Ariophantidae; genus Megaustenia; species Megaustenia siamemsis. Next base: position 23,119,249 of record JAVIAB010000108.1, on the reverse strand, counting down.
TACTATAATACGTTATTTTACTCTACAATCTGCTATAGTGTTTTATTTTACACTACAATCTGCTATACTACGTTATTTTGCACTAGAGTTTGCTATACTACATCATTTTACACTAGAGTCTGCTATACTACGTTATTTTACACTAGAGTTTGCTATACTACATCATTTTACACTACATTCTGCTATGCTACATTATTTTACACAAGAGTCTGCTATACTATATTATTTTACACTAGAGTCTGCTATGCTACATTATTTTACTCAAGCGTCTACTATACTACATTTTTTTGTACTCTACAATCTGCTATTCTGCTTTATTTTACATTACAATCTGCAATAATACGTTATTTTAAACTACAGCCTGCTATGCTAAGTTATTTTACACTTCGATATGTTATACTACATTATTAAACACTACAGTCTACTATGCTACGTTATGTTACACTAGAGTGTGCTATACTACGCTATTTACACTATAATTTGCTATACTACGTTATTTTACACTACAGTCTACTATACTACATTATTTGTTACACTACAGTCTGCTATACTACGTTATCAAACATTACAGTCTGCTATACTACGTTATTTTACATTACAGTCTGATATACCACGTTATTTTACACAGGAGTCTGCTATACTACATTATTTTACATTGCAGTCCGCTTTATTAAATTATATTACACTAGAGACTGCTATACTACATTATTTTACACTACAATCTGCTATACTACGCTATTAAACACTATAGTCTGCAATATTACATTATTTTACACTGCAGTCTGCTTTATTACATTATTTTACACTGGAATCTGCTATGCTACATTATATTACAGTAGTCTACTATACTAAGTTATTTTACACTACAATCTGCTATACTACGTTAATTTACACTAGAGTCTGCTATACTACGTTATTTTACAATACAGACTGCTATACTTCGTTATATTACACTAGAGTCTGCTATGCTACATTATTTTACTCTAGAGCCAGCTATGCTACGTTACTTTACACTACAACCTGCTATACTACATTATTTTATTCTACAGTCTGCTATACTACATTATTTTTTTACGAGAGTCTGCTATACTACGTTTTTTTACACTACAACCTGCTATACTACATTATTTTAAACTATAGTCTGCTATACTACGTTATTTTACACTCATCATCATCATCATGTACCCTGCCGGTTGGCGTAGGCGATCATGTCCCTCCACAATCTTCTATCTACAGTGCATCGTATCAGTTCTGTTGTTGACTGTTTTCCATGCCATGACACCAAGCTATCCAGTATTTTCTCTCTTTGTCGTCCGCGATCTCTCTTTCCTTTTATTTTGCCAGTTGTAACCAAGTATTCCAACTTTCCCCTTCTCATGATGTGCCCGAAAAATGTTGATTGCTTCTTTCTGATGTTTTTTAAGAGCTCCCTTTTTGTGTTGGCCTCTTTGAGAACTTCCTCATTGGTCTTTTTATCTGTCCAGGGAAATTTCAACATTCTTCTGAGAAATCCCATCTCTGTGGCCTCTAATCGTCTTTTCATTTTTATCTGTAAATAGAAGGTTGTGATTTGTCACGATTATTCCAGGCAATTTAAGAAGATAGTTTGCCATTGCTTTCCTACTTGGCAGTGACTGTACTAGTCGGAGATCGCAGCCATTGTCTCTATACATGAGATCCTCTGCCTGCCATCACGGTGTGGGGACCATAACCGGCACTTCCTGTCGGCTGCTCCCACAACACCATCCACCACCTGCTCCAATGGCTTCACATAACCCTGATAGGGGGGCTAAACGGGAGCTCAACCTTTCCCAAGGGTGTCCCGTAGACTAGCGGAGGAAAGGAGACGTCTTACTCCTCCTTTGGTAGGGCAGAACTCTACCCCGCTAACCATTTTACACTACAACCTGCTATACTACATTATTTTAAACTAAAGTCTGCTATACTACATTATTTTACACTACAATCTGCTATACTACGTTATTTTACACTACAGTCTGTTATACTACATTATTTTATACTACAACCTGCTATACTACGTTATTTTATACTACAACCTGCTATACTACGTTATTTTACACTACAACCTGCTATACTACGTTATTTTACACTACAATCTGCTATACTACGTTATTTTACACTACAACCTGCTATACTACGTTATTTTACACTACAATCTGCTATACTACGCTATTTTACACTACAATCTGCTATACTACGATATTTTACACTACAACCTGCTATACTACATTATTTTATACTACAACCTGCTATACTACGTTATTTTACACTACAACCTGCTATACTACGTTATTTTACACTACAACCTGCTATACTACGTTATTTTACACTACAACCTGCTATACTACGTTATTTTACACTACAATCTGCTATACTACGTTATTTTACACTACAACCTGCTATACTACGATATTTTACACTACAACCTGCTATACTACATTATTTTATACTAGAGTCTGCTATACTACGTTATTCTACACTACAATCTGCTATACTACGCTATTTTACACTACAGTCTGTTATACTACGTTATTTTACACTACAATCTGCTATACTGCGTTATTTTACACTACAATCTGTTATACTCCGTTATTTTACACTACAGTCTGTTATACTTCGTTATTTTATACTACAGTCTACTAAAATCTACATTTTACACAAATACCACAACAAATAACTACAGTAGATAACGAGTGGCTCACATAAAAAATCATTGACGAAAATAGCAACCGCAATTTGCAGAACGAAGCAAAGAAAGAAGGAGGGAAAGATGAGCACTCCATGGTGGAATGATGTAGTCAAGAACGCCATAAAAAGAAAGATAAAATTAAACAAATTCTGGCTACAAAATAAAAAGCAAAGCGATTATGATATATACACAAAAGAAAGAAAAGAAGTGAAGAAATTAATCAAAGAAGAAAAACATAAAGCATGGGTAAAATTTGGAGAAATGATTAGTAATAATCACAAATCATCATCCAGAGACTTCTATAGAACAATTAAAGACATAAGATAAAAGCAAGACAATTATGACCCAACTGAAATCATCAATGATAAACGAGGCCAAGCAATAACAAACAAAGTACAAATCTTAACGAGATGGAAAAAAAATATTTCGAAGAGCTTTTGAATGTAGAAACAACGAGTCCAAAAACACACAAAAAGCAACTAATAGTTGGCGATAAACAACCAAATATACTAACTGAAGAAATAGAAGAAACATTGCGACTCGCACCAAGAAACAAAGCCCCCGGAATCGATAACATACCAGTAGAAATTCTAGCAGCAGCGGGAGAGGCAGGATGTAAATGGCTTCACAGAATATTTAACGCTGCATGGATACAACAGCAAGTCTCAGACGATTGGAAACAGTCCATTATATTACCGATATGGAAAAAGAAGGGCAGCAGAAGAGACTGCAACCAATATAGAGGAATATCGCTATTAAGCCACACAGGGAAGTTATATGCCAAGATAGTTGAAAGAAAGATTGAGACCAATTATAGACCCACAACTAAGCAATGCTCAGATGGGCTTCAGGAGGAACAGAGGTTGCACAGATGCCCTATTTATCATAAAACAACTAGCGGAGAAAACAATAGAGCATAATAAAACACTATATACAGCTTTTATTGACCAAGAAAAGGCGTTCGATTGGGTGGACAGGGAATAACTATGGTCCGTATTGTGAGTCACCACCTAGTAGAGATATGCAAGAGCCTCTATGAAAGTAGTCGCACTACAGTAAGATCTTCAGCAGGCTACTCTAAACATATCACCATTAACTCCGGAGTAAGACAAGGCTGCGTCTTTCCCCACTACTTTTCATCACATATATGGTCAATATATGCAAATTAGCATGCCCAATCAAAGGAAATATATCAACAAGGATGATAACAAGCGATAACACAAAAGAGAACGAAATAAACGTACCAGAAAACATCAGAAGAGAGGAAGAAATAAATTAAATACTATTTGCAGACAACCAAGTTCTGATACATGAAACAACTGAGGACCTGCAAGAACATATCAACAGGCTAAACAACACTTGTAAACAATACAACATGAAGATCAACATAAACAAAACCGAAGTAATGGCAATAGCGAGAAAGAAATAAAACTAAACATCATAATAGATAATACTTCTCAGAAGCAAGTAGACAATTTTAAATATCTGGGTAGCACGTTAACACAAGACAATAACCAAGAGACAGAGATAAATATAATAGTAAACAAAGCAAGCCAAGTTATAGACCAAGTATCAACACTATTGAAAAACAAAGCAATAACTACGGAAGCAAAAAGGGCAATATACAAATCAATTTTTCTACCAACTCTGTGCTATCAGTGCCTGAATTTGACGCTGGACTCTAGAACAATAAGAAAGATAACGACCACCGAAATGAAATGTGTCAGAAGAATGACAGGAAACAGCTTAAGGGACAGAGTAAGAAACACCGACCTGAGGAAGAAACTCGAAATTGAACCAGCCATCGAATACATAAAGAAACAACAGATAAATTGGTTCGGCCACATAACAAAAGTAGAGAAAAAGTACTAACAATGACACAAAGAGCAATAAACAAACGCTACGAAAACGCCAGATTAAGAGGAAGACCCAGAAAACGTTGAATAAAGTGAATACTAGAATCACAAGGAGGGATAACACCAGAAGAGGCCAAGAGAAGAGCAAAGAATAGCAGATTGTATCTCCCCTCGACGCCAAAGGCAATAAAGGAAGGATAGAGGAAGAATGGAAGAAGATCAACCTGCAAAATAACGTAGAGAAGTACTTATTGACGTCATCTACCTACAAATTAACGTATAGAAGTAATTACTGACATCATCTACCTACAAAATAACGTAGAGAAGTAATTACGGACGTCATCTACCTACAAAATAACGTAGAGAAGTAATTACTGACGTCATCTACCTACAAATTAACATATAGAAGTAATTACTGACGTCATCTACCTACAAAATAACGTAGAGAAGTAATTACTGACGTCATCTACCTACAAATTAACGTATAGAAGTAATTACTGACGTCATCTACCTACAAAATAACGTAGAGAAGTACTTAATTGCGTCATCTACCAACAAAATAAATTAGAGAAGTACTTAAAGGGGTCATCTACCTACAAAATAACGTAGAGAAGTACTTACTGGCGTCATCTACCTACACAAAAACATAGAGAAGTACTTAAAGGCGTCATCTACCTTCAAAATAAAGTAGAGAAGTACTTAAAGGTGTCATCTACCTACAAAATAAAGTAGAGAAGTTCTTATTGACGTCATCTACGTTCACATTAACTTAGAGAAGTACTTAAAGGCGTCATCTGCCTACAAAATAAAGTAGAGAAGTACTTAAATGCGTCATCTACCTTCAAAATAAAGTAGAGAAGTACTTAAATGCGTCATCTACCTTCAAAATAAAGTAGAGAAGTACTTAAAGGGGTCATCTACCTACAAAATAAAGTAGAGAAGTACTTAAATGCGTCATCTACCTTCAAAATAAAGTAGAGAAGTACTTAAAGGCGTCATCTGCCTACAAAATAACGTAGAGAAGTTCTTATTGACGTCATCTCCCTACACAATAACGTAGAGAAGAACTTTTTGACATAATCTATCTATAAAATAATTTAGAGAAGAACTTATTGACGTCATCTATCAACAAAATAATGTAGAGAAGTACTTATTGACGTAATCTATCTACAAAATAATGTAGGGAAGTACTTATTGACGTCATCTACATAGAAAATAACGTAGAGAAATACATAAAGGCATCAACTACCTTCAAATTAAAGTAGAGAAGTACTTAAAGGCGTCATCGGCATTCAAATTAACATAGAAAAGTGCTTAAAGGCGTCATCTACCTTCAAATTAACTTAGAGAAGTACTTAAAGGCGTCATCTTCCTACACAATAACGTACAGAAGTATTTAAAGGCGTCATCTGCCTTCAAAATAAACTAGACAAGTACTTAAAGGGGTCATCTACCTACAAAATAACGTAGAGAAGTTCTTATTGACGTAATCTATCTATAAAATAATTTAGAGAACTTATTGACGTCATCTACCTACACAATAACGTAGAGAAGAACTTATTGACGTCATCTATCTACAAAATAATGTAGCGAAGTACTTATTTACATAATCTATCTACAAAATAATGTAGAGAAGAACTTATTGACGTTATCTACCTACACAATAACGTAGAGAAGAACTTATTGACGTCATCTATCTACAAAATAATGTAGCGAAGTACTTATTTACGTAATCTATCTACAAAATAATGTAGCGAAGTACTTATTTACGTAATCTATCTACAAAATAATGTAGGGAAGTACTTATTGACGTCATCTACCTAGAAAATAACGTAGAGAAAAACTTAAAGGCATCTTCTACCTTCAAATTAACGTAGAAAAGTACTTAAAGGCGTCATCTGCCTACAAAATAACATAGAGAAGTACTTAAAGGCGTCATCTACCTTCAAATTAACGTAGAGAAGTACTTAAAGGCGTCATCTACCTTCAAATTAACGTAGAGAAGTACTTAAAGGCGTCATCTACCTTCAAATTAACGTAGAGAAGTACTTAAAGGCGTCATCTACCTTCACATTAACGTAGAAAAGTACTTAAAGGCGTCATCTGCCTACAAAATAACATAGAGAAGTACTTAAAGGCGTCATCTACCTTCAAATTAACGTAGAGAAGTACTTAAAGGCGTCATCTGCCTACAAAATAACGTACAGAAGTATTTAAAGGCGTCATCTGCCTACAAAATAACGTACAAAAGTATTTAAAGGCGTCATCTGCCTACAAAATAACGTACAAAAGTATTTAAAGTAACAAATAAGTAATAAAATAACGAAGAGAAGTACTTAAAAGCGCCATCTACCTACACAATAACGTAGAGACGTTTTTTCATTTAGTTTTTTTTTTTTTTTTAACCAGTAAATCAAGCACTGTCACCACAACCCCTACCGCGATGATTACCGTAAAAAACTTACAGTGAGAATTATTGCTTAATCTTCCATTTGCACACATGCTGCTGGACACTGAGGGGACTTGCTGAGGAGGGGGATCTGAGCACCTATGTTCGGGGTGCAATGATAATGACCCGCAAATAACTCAATGTCATAATGAAAACATGCTACAAACCTTTTTTTGTAAATGAGAGTCCATCTTGCGAGATCGTGAGCAAGAACAAGCACAGAAGATACAGCGCCTATTTATTAGAACCAACATTACAAGAGAACTTAAACAATATTTAATTATTCAATACTGTTACTATTTACATAATTAATGATTTATATAATATGTATAGAGAGATTTTTAAGATCTATAAGGGGCATGCCTGAAATAATAATCTGAGGTCATAAAATAAATAATCTACGGTATGCTTGCCCGAGCTACTGAAAGAGAAAGATAACACTTATTTTTAAAAAGAATATCAATACATAATGTGTTTTACAAAGTGAAGAAGTTACTTCCACAAGGTAAAGAAAGCAACAAAATAGTTTCAGTCTGAATAGTAAGAAAACATAAGTAATTATCATCTCAAAGAAACAATCATCACCATCATACAACATAAAAATAAACAGGACACATCTGAAACAAGTGCAACGCGTCAAATACTGGGGCACAATAATATTAGATAAAAGATGCGACACAGAAATAAGAAACAGAAGAGCTCAGGCCAAAATAGCATTTCAGAAAATGGAAAATATATTATGCAACAAATTTATGTCAATAGAAATGAGAAAGAGAGTTCATCGGTGCTATATATAACCAATTCTGACCTATGGAAGCGAATCATGGACAGTAGACAAAGAAATGGAAAGACGATTAGAGGCCACAGAGATGGGATTTCTCAGAAGAATGTTGAAAGTTCCCTGGACAACTAAAAATACCAATGAGGAAGTTCTCAAAGAGGCCAACACAAAAAGGAGCTCCTAAAAACATCAGAAAGAAGCAATCAACATTTTTTGTGGCACATCATGAGAAGAGGCAAATTTGAATACTTGATTACAACTGGCAAAAAAAAGGAAAGAGAGATCGTGGACGACAAAGAGAGAAAATACTGGATAGCTTGGTGTTATGGCATGGAAAACAGTCAACAACAGAACTGATACAATGCACTGTGGATCGAAGATTGTGGAAGGATATGATGACCTACGCCAACCAGTATGGCACATGATGATGATGAATGTATGCTGATAATACAGACTTATTCGTAAAGAGTGAAAATGAGATACAGGACATGTTAGACATTATAGTGAAGGAAAGCAAAGATATTGGACTCATCCTTAATAGTAAAAAGACAGTAGTAGTGGTAGAAACAAAGAAAAAGTCTTGGCCACAATGCACAATAAAAAAAGTGGGAAAATATTAAAACAGGTATTCTAATTTAAATAACTGGGAACAATATTAACCTCAGGTGGTAGATGTAAAACAAAGGTGAGGGGAAGAATGACTCAGGAAAAAGCACGTTTCTGAAAATTAAAGAAAATTTTGAGAAATCCATTTTTGACAATGGAAACAAGAAAAAGAGTTATTAAATGTTATGTAGAGTAGGTCTTAACATATGGATCTGCCGATGAGAATTATAGGTCGGGAGAATAAAGGCCGCTTGTCCAGTGCAGTCGCAACGTGGTGTTCAGGTCTGAATTTTTATTCAACAGTGAGGGGAAAAAAAACGTTTGCCCCTACAGGGATTCGAACCCGCGTTCTCCTGGTTTGGCGTCTACTAGTTATTTATTCGGATTGAGATGGATAAAAGTGTTGTTTCATCCGAATATCGCATCTCTGGAAATCAACAAATGACACTTCTTACATGAAAATTAACACCCCGAGCATATGAAAGAGAACGATAACACTTATTCAAAAACCCCCAAAAATATCAATACATAATGAGTTTAACTAAGTGGAAAAGTTACCTTTGACATTTGTTTAACTAAGTGAAGCATAACAATAAGAAAATAACCTCTACTGAGATGAAATGTGTTAGGCGAATGACAGGAAACAGTCTGAGAGATAAGATCGGAAATGAAGACCTGAGAAAAAAGCTAGGAATAGCCCCCAACATAGAATATATAAGGAAACAACTGATAAAATGGTTTGGCCACGTGACAAGGCAGAAAGAACAAAACACAACACAACGAGCCTTCAACAAACGTTGTGAGAACACCAGACCCAAGGGTCGACCACGAAAAAAGATAGATCATTGGCATATTAGAAGCACTAGGAAACATAACAGCAGCAGAGGCGAACAGAAGAGCAAAAGACCGCAAATTATATCTATTCTCGACGCTGAAAGGCAGATGAAGAAGGAAAGAAGAAAAAAGAAGAAGTTACTTTTGACATTTGTTAAACTAAGAGAAGAGGTTACCTTTGACATTTGTTAAACTAAGAGAAGAGGTTACCTTTGACATTTGTTAAACTAAGAGAAGAGGTTACCTTTGACATTTGTTAAACTAAGAGAAGAGGTTACCTTTGACATTTGTTAAACTAAGAGAAGAGGTTACCTTTGACATTTGTTAAACTAAGAGAAGAGGTTACCTTTGACATTTGTTAAACTAAGAGAAGAGGTTACCTTTGACATTTGTTAAACTAAGAGAAGAGGTTACCTTTGACATTTTTTCACTATGTGAAGAAGTTACCTTTGACATTTGTTTAACTAAGTGAAGAATTTACCTTTAATATTTGTTTAACTAAGTGAAGAAGTTACCTTTGACTTTTGTTTAATCTTTGGCACTTATTTAGTCCGTTACTTTAATGATTTACAACAGTCGCGTTAGCGGTTATTAAAACTATGTGGACAAACACATATATGCAAAAAACACACAGACACAAATGTGCACAGTATATTCATATACATGTACACAAGCATTAAGATATATGGACATACATGCACAGATATGAATGATGCCATCGTTTTTTATTTAGCAGCTGTAAGTGTCAAGGGTATGATACCTTCGTTGTTTATTTATTAATTGTAAGTGTCAAGGGTATGATACCTTGGTTGTGTATTTAGTAGTTGTAAGTGTCAAGGGTATGATAACATCGTTGTTTATTTAGTAGTTGTAAGTAGCAAGGATATGATAACATTGTTGTTTATTTAGTAGTTGTAAGTGTCAAGGGTATGATAACATCGTTGTTTATTTAGTAGTTGTAAGTGTCAAGGGTATGATAGCATCGTTGTTTATTTAGTAGTTGTAAGTGTCAAGGATATGATAACATTGTTGTTTATTTGGTAGTTGTAAGTGTCAAGGGTATGGTAACATCGTTGTTTATTTAGTAGTTGTAAGTGTCAATGATATGATAACATTGTTGTTTATTTAGCAGTTGTAAATGTCAAGGGTAAGATACCTTGGTTGTTTATTTAGCAGTTGTTAATGTCAAGGATATGATAACATCGTTGTTTATTTAGCAGTCGTAAATGTCAAGGATATCATAACATTGTTGTTTATTTAGTAGTTGTAAGTGTCAAGGATATGATAACATTGTTGTTTATTTAGCAGTTGTAAGTGTCAAGGGTATGATACCTTCGATGTTTATTTAGCAGTTGTAAGTGTCAAGGGTATGATACCTTCGATGTTTATTTAGCAGTTGTAAGTGTCAAGGGCATGAAACATCATTGTTTATTTAGCAGTTGTAAGTGTCAAGGATATGATAACATCATTGTTTATTTAGCGGTTGTAAGTGTCAAGGATATGATAACATTGTTGTTTATTTAGCAATTGTAAGTGTCAAGGATATGATAACATTGTTGTTTATTTAGCAGTTGTAAGTGTCAAGGGCATGAAACATCATTGTTTATTTAGCAGTTGTAAGTGTCAAGGATATGATAACATCATTGTTTATTTAGCGGTTGTAAGTGTCAAGGATATGATAACATCATTTTTTTTATTTAGCAATTGTAAGTGTCAATGATATGATAACATCATTGTTTATTTAGCGGTTGTAAGTGTTAAAGGGATGCTATTATCATTATTTATCTAGTAGTTGGAAGTGTTTGACATAATAACTGTTTTTGCTTAACGTCAAATTGTATGCACCATCGTTATTTTTAATGAGAGAAAATCAACATAAAAGCAAGTGATAAATTAAAGCAGAGAATTTAAAATACCAAAAAAAGTCTTTTGACATATGACCACAAACAATCAATTGAAATAAGATCAAGAAATTGTAAAACATGTCAGTTTATTAGGCAAGCGGTAGACTATTGACAAAACAAATAAAAATCACAACAGAAGCCAACAGAACATTCTTCAATCATCATCTTGTGCCGTCTACATAGTCAAGGATGGTTGACAGTTAAAGCTGTCTCGTCATGTCTCTTGCTCTCCCGCTCATCTATTAACGTTGTCAGTCCACTTTATTCTATACTTCTTCTTCTTCCTTTTAGCTCTCTGTGGAGTATAGGTTTTCAACAAACACTTTCCAAGTCGTTCTGTTTCTTGCCATTCTTTTAAGATCATTCCATATCTTTCCGTCATCTTCATCTCTGCTTCTATCTGCCTTCTCCAAAAATACCTTGGTCTTCCTCTTTGTATTTTTCCCTTGAGGATTCAAAAAATGGACCTGTTGTGTAATACTCTCAGTTGGCTTCTGCAATATGTGTTCTATCCAGCACCATCGTCTTCGTTGTATCTCTTATTCCACTGGTATTTGTCTTCTCTATTTGCATTCTTCTCTGTCTGCCCAATTTCGGAATAGTACGACTAAAGAGGAGCAACTTCGTTGCAATCTCCAATGAATTAACTACTGGAGACCCAGTACTTTCCCAAACAATATCGAAACCCTTGGGCCCATCTGGTATATCTCCTCATGGGAAATACAAAATACCAGAACTTAAGGAAGATATAACCAGAATCATAAAAAATAAACCCAATCAGACAGAGAAAGAAAACATGTAACAGAAAAACACATATACGATACCCGCCCACATGACTCATGGTCCCACATATACACATATGGCTCTGCTACAAATGCCACCAGAAATGGAGGGGAAGGTGTGTTCTTGACGCTGAATAATCAGGACGAGATCACCAAGTCAATAGCGACTGGAAAATTCTCAAACAACTTTAATTGAGAAACTGAGGCCCTCAGAGATGCTGCAACACTGTCTACTCAACACTAAAATAACATGCACAATAAATTGGTGATTCTGACTGATGCACTGTCAGTACTAACAGCTCTAAAAAGTCCCAGGAACAATGAACTAGATGACTTGAGAACAACCCTAGACCAACTATGAAATAACTTCCAGAGAGTAGTCATTCTCTCTCTCTCTCTCTCTCTCTCTCTCTCTCTCTCTCTCTCTCTGCGATCAGGACTCAATCAGAGTAGGACTCCAGACTCTCGCACGAAGACAGCTGTCTGTTTAAGCCTGTTAGATCCACTCCGATTTAACACCTGTTAAAACGTTGCACTGTGTTCTGCGCCAGTGGCCCAGTGCATCCGATTTCAGCCAGCATTCTATTCAGGTTTGCTTTCCTTAGCCTTTGATTGTCCCCAATCTTCCTGCAAGGCAGCAGATGATCTTTTCTGTAGGGGGATTCTGCCCTTAGATGGTCGGCCTTCCCAGGTTTACGAGCACCATCTGCCCGAGTCACTAGAGGTGACTAACACAGACAACCAACTTGTAATATGATGAAACTGCAACAAGGAACACTTTTCGTGCACAGCCTCCAACTGTTCCCGCCGCCTATCCCCATATACCGGTAAGTCACGTCCGCTTGGAAATGATGATCGTCGAAGCACTTGATGATGCTAGGCCATCGTTGATGACTCAAATTCCGAACATATAGACACACAGTCAGTCGTCAAATTTTCCCCGTCGCACATCAAACAGCAGACCGTAAGATTTGCACATGGCCGGTAGTCATTCATTGGATACCATCACACTGTAATATACAAGGGAACGAACGCGCCAATAAATTAGCTAAAGAGGGAGGGAGATTACCACAAGAGAACCATCCGCTCAGTTATGATGAAGCCAAATTCATCCTCAAAGGTCAGTAACATGAAAAATGGAAATAAGAACACCCAAAATAAAACGAGAGTGACGATTACCACCAACTATCAAGGAGGGATCAAGTCATCATACTTCTCCTACGCACTGGCCACAATAGAATGAGAAATCACATGTTCATCAAATTCAAAGTAGGTACAACTAGCCTATTCCACTGTACACTGGACAATATGACTGCAAAACATGTTCTACAGGATTGCCCCCAGTACACAGACCTGAGAAGAGCAATGTGGTCCACGCCCACCTACCTGGAAGAGAAACTATATGGGGCAATCAAATCACTTAAACATATAGCTGACTTTATGAGAGATACTGTAATCCTACTGATTGAGTCTTGATCGCAGAGATAGAGAGAGATTTCTTCAACTTAATATCCACTTGTGGGTTTTGAGTATTATCTTTGTTTATTATCATAGTTTTCGGTTTTTTTTTTCGATATTCATGTTTTAACCGTTCGCAGTTCGGTCACACATAACGTACATGGATGGGTGCCTTGAACACCACACTATTAACACGTCAGGTCTAGTCTGCGCTGAGAGCTGTAACACTGCACTGACCTGAACACCATCTGCTTCTGCATCGATTAAGTTGAGGTTTAGTTGATCATAAACGCGTCTCATGGTTACTGTTGACAAATTTATTGCATTATTTTTATCAATTTAAGGTTCAACGCTAAATTCAACATTCTTCATAAATAAAAAAGTTCTATTTTCTTTTACTATAATTATGAAAACCATAAATAACTAACATATATATTATTACAGCAGCTTTCCACACACACACAAAATTAGGAATATACTATTCAATCCATTTTTGACAACAGAAACAAGAAAAAGTGTTATTAAATGTTATGTGGAGCCAGTCTTAACATATGGATGTAAATCATGGACAATATACAACAAACAAGAAAATCACTGGAGTATGTAGAAATGTGGCTTTACAGAAGAATGTTGAGAGTACCATGGACAGCTAAGAAGAGTAATGGAAATGTTCTGAAAGAGACCAAGGCAAAAAGAGAGCTAATTTCTAATATTAAGAAGAAACAATCATCATTTTTGGCCATATAATGAAAAGAGAACAACTGGAATATATTGTAATAACTGGGAAAATTGAGGGAAGAAGAGATTGAGGAAAGCAAAGAGAAAAGATATCAGACAGCTTAAGAGAATATCTTGTCAGAAGGTCAACAACGGAAATGTTAAAGAACTGTCACGATCAAAAGTTATGGAGAGACATAATCACCTACGCAAGCAGGCACGGTACTTGATGATGATGATGATAATTAACTGATATACAAAACAAATGTTTGATCCGTCGAATTAAAAGTAACCGAAATTACTTATAGGAATAGTTAAAGATTAGGAAACCAAATACATAATTGAATAAGTAGGTCAGGCAACAAAATCAACATGAAATGACAGGATAAAGTACCTCAGATGTCCAGCAACGATGTAGACTTTCATCCGTTGTGATAACACTCAGGTGTCAAAGATAAAGGTGATTGGAACCTGTTGGAAATGTATGGATAAAAATCGTATCCTCAAGCAAATATTGCATGGGGTGCTTGAATTATTGAGTTATTTGTGGGTCATCATCACTGCACTCCGAACACGTCCGTAGGTATTACGATCCCCTCAGCAACTCTCGCAGTGTCCAGCGACTGATGACTCCAGTTCTGTGTTGGATGATTAGTCTTTTTACACGCCCATTACGTTTTTCGTTCTGGCTGTGCCCATCATAACTCTAAATCTCTTTCATCTGAAGGAGAAATGTGGTGTCTATATATAAGATGTGACCTATGGTCAGACGAGAAATGAGATTCAAACATGTCTGTTATGCATCCCTGAGTGAATTCACCATTCGTAACCAAACGCCATCAACAGATGCAAGATAAAATGAGCATACTTGATGAAAGATCACAACAGCTAGGACTGAAAATTAATAGAGATAAGACCAACATTATGGGAATTAATGCGGTTGGCAATAACCAAATAAAATTAGGAAAATTACCTCTACTAGACGTAAAATCGTACATATATCTGGGTAGTAGTGTAGATAAAGAGGGAGGAATAGAAAACGATACTAAAATTAGGATGTCAAAAGCAAGAGGAGCTTTTCTTGTACTGGGAAACAAATGGAAGTCCAAAGAAATTAAGTTAAATACACAAATAAAAATGTTCAACTCCAATCTTAAGTCAGTCCCATTATATGGCTGTGAAACATGGAGAACAACAAAATTGACAATAATGAAGATACAGACTTTCATTAATGGATGCTTACGCAGAATAAAAGGATGGAAATGGCAGGACAAAATCACTAAAATGGAATTATGGAAATGGGCCAGTCAAATACCAATGGATAAAGAGATACAGCGATGAAGATGGCGCTGGATAGGACACGCACTACGGAAGCCAACTGAGAGTATTACACATCATACCCTTTTATGGAATATCCAACGGAAAAGACAGAGAGGAAAACCAAGGAATTCTTGAATAAGACAGATAGAAGCAGAGATGAAGGTGATGGGGAAGACATGTAATGATCTTAAAAGAATGGCAAGAAACAGAACGACTTTGAAAGTGTTTGTTGAAGACCTATGCTCCACAGGGAGCTGAAAAGGTAGAAGAAGAAGAACCAAAAACTGGAAAAAGTTTGCAGGTGATTGTAGCACATGGGAACAATATATGAAAAAGTGGCATGGAAACATTTGAAAATGAAAAGAGGTCACCTTTAGAAGAAAATATATACAGGGGAGGGAAATCATGGGAGGACAGGCGAGGATAGGAGAGACCCTTCGACATAACAATCGCTTGGTCACTCATCAGCCGAACCTATCATCTCAAAACTGGCAAGATCAACCATGATTGAAAATGCTGGGTAAAAAACGTCATTATTTATTATTTAGTGTATAATTGTCAACGTTATGTTTTATTATTTAGTGTACTATTATCAACGTCATTATTTATTATTTAGTGTATAATTGTCAACGTTATGTTTTATTATTTAGTGTACTATTGTCAACGTCATTATTTATTATTTAGTGTATAATTGTCAACGTCATTATTTATTATTTAGTGTATAATTTTCAACGTTATGTTTTATTATTTAGTGTACTATTGTCAACGTCATTATTTATTATTTAGTGTATTATTGTCAACGTCATGATTTATTATTTAGTGTATTATAGTCAACGTCTTTATTTATTACATCATAGTTAGCTTATTATTTATTATATTATAGGCAACGTTATTATATATTATAATATAGTCAACGTCATTATTTATTACATCATAGTTAACTTTTTTAAAAATTATATTATAGTCAACGTCATTATTTATTCTAACTATATATCTATTGACCTTTCGAGCCGTAGCCGGCCTATAGGGCGTAGACCAAGCTACACCTTCTCCTATCTACATTTTTGTTCTAGCAGTTTTCAATTCTTTTAAAGATAGTTTATCAAATCTCGCCATTTTTCTCTGTTCTGTTCAAGCAGCTCTATCTCATTGAGAGAGCCGAATCCTGCTGCTCTTGCCTCTCTCATCAATGTTCTTCTCAATGTCTCCCTTGGGCTTCCTCTTTTTCTCTTACCTGTTGTTTCCCATTTGAGGGCTTGCTTTGCTATTCGGTTATTATCTCTTCTCATCACATGTCCAACATATGACCATCGTCTTTTCTTTATTACTGAAGATATTAGTGGTTGATTGGCGATTTCTCTAATTTCCTCGTTTGTATAATCGAAATTCAAATTAATGGTTCAAGCAAATGATTGTTGACTAAGTATCTGAGCACTGAACTAGTTTACTGACTGACTAACTCATTGTCTGACTCACTAACTGACTGACTAACTCATTGTCTGACTCACTAACTGACTGACTAACTCATTGTCTGACTCACTAACTGACTGACTAACTCATTGTCTGACTCACTAACCGACTGACTAACTCATTGTCGGACTCACTAACTGACTGACTAACTGACTACTGAATAACTGAATAATTGACTGACTCCCTGAATAAATTTCTGACCAACTGATTAACTGAATAACTGACTATTTAACTGACTAATTGTTTTGCCTGATTGACTGACTGACAAACTGACTGTCCAATTGTCTGACTAACTGACTAACCGACTGACTGTTAACTAATAATCTAATTGACTGACTGACTAACTGACTGTTTGACTGCCTGTCTGACTGACTCCCTGACTAACTAATTGACCAACTGACCAACTGACTAACTGACTGTCTGACTGTCTAACTGACAGTCTGATGGATTAACGGATTAACTAACCTGCTAACTGACTAAGAATCTCATTTTAAAACTAAGTGACCATTTCACTTATTCCTCCTCAAGCCGAAGACATAGACCAGGAATCATAGCTCTCCGTATACGATGTTTTACTGCTAGATCATGTAGTAAAAAAGTAAAGAGCCCCCGTCACGCCAAGTGGCGTATAGGGAATATAGTGTTAGTGACCATACATTTTACAGACCTTCGGCACATAGTTTTTGGGGTAATGTGGTCGATATTACGCCCGTGCCGCTTTAGTTTCCCAGAAAAAAAATCCGGTAACCATTAGAACATGTAGAGACCATGTATATTCTGAAACTCTAGCTCCGATAATGTCCAACTTTAAGTTTCTTTTGTCTTCATTATTTGCTACTACCCAATGAAGGCCTGACGTATTAGTCTTTCTGTCCTTCTGCACACGACCGATGAGCTTCCAGCGCCCTCAATATATATATAGCTTGATAGTAGTGTGTGGTGTCTTCTGTTAACGTTTTTATTTTGTGTAAAGTCTCTTCAATAATTGTTTAAGAGTGTTCGGGGGTATTCCCATTGAAAGGTCGATGAGTACAATTTCTAGAGCTTGGTTGGATCACCAGTTATCGCAACAATTTGATAACACTGGTTTCACAAAAGAGTTGAACAGTTTAAATTTCGCGTGTTTACTAAGCATATGTTATCTCCATATACTTGTAAACCTGTTAAAAAGTGACTGATGCCAAACCGAAGTGACTATAGCACACACAGAAATACAAAGTAATTTAATGAGTAAGATACAATTTAAAAAATAAAAACTAGCTAACTAATTAGCTAAGGGCTCTTAAATTTAGTTTAATTTTTAAATAAATTATACATTATTTCAATGCTCGTTATTGTTAGAATTGCGTCATAGCACTTGGGAAAATCCCATAAGTGTTCAGTCACTTCCAACATATGACGAGATATCTGCACGCTATGGTTCAAGTAACTCACTAGTTACGCTTACTATTGCAAGTTGTCTGTCCTTTGTAGAACCTCTCGACGCTGTGTTACAAAATATTGTGGGCTCATTACAGATTTACTCAGTGATAGAGTTATTTTTTATTTTTATTTATCTTTGATTATATCTGAGGAATTTAGATACCTTGTCCTTGGGAACGTCTAGCGTTTCTACCAGTTATCTGCAAGTCAGTGATAGCAACACACAGCTGATGAAGATATCTTCTGTTTTAGGTTACTGGTAGCAGCGATGTGAAGATCACCATAGTCCCTACAATCTGTCCATATAGAAGACATCATCTTCTGTTTTAGGTTACTGGTAGCAGCGATGTGAAGATCACCATAGTCCCTACAATCTGTCCATATAGAAGACATCATCTTCTGTTTTAGGTTACTGGTAGAAGCGATGTGAAGATCACCATAGTCCCTACAATCTGTCCATATAGAAATCATCTTCTGTTTTAGGTTACTGGTAGCAGCGATGTGAAGATCACCATAGTCCCTACAATCTGTCCATATAGAAGACATCATCTTCTGTTTTAGGTTACTGGTAGCAGCGATGTGAAGATCACCATAGTCCCTACAATCTGTCCATATAGAAGACATCATCTTCTGTTTTAGGTTACTGGTAGAAGCGATGTGAAGATCACCATAGTCCCTACAATCTGTCCATATAGAAATCATCTTCTGTTTTAGGTTACTGGTAGCAGCGATGTGAAGATCACCATAGTCCCTACAATCTGTCCATATAGAAGACATCATCTTCTGTTTTAGGTTACTGGTAGCAGCGATGTGAAGATCACCATAGTCCCTACAATCTGTCCATATAGAAGACATCATCTTCTGTTTTAGGTTACTGGTAGAAGCGATGTGAAGATCACCATAGTCCCTACAATCTGTCCATATAGAAGACATCATCTTCTGTTTTAGGTTACTGGTAGAAGCGATGTGAAGATCACCATAGTCCCTACAATCTGTCCATATAGAAGACATCATCTTCTGTTTTAGGTTACTGGTAGAAGCGATGTGAAGATCACCATAGTCCCTACAATCTGTCCATATAGAAATCATCTTCTGTTTTAGGTTACTCGTAGCAGCGATGTGAAGATCACCATAGTCCCTACAATCTGTCCATATAGAAGACATCATCTTCTGTTTTAGGTTACTGGTAGCAGCGATGTGAAGATCACCATAGTCCCTACAATCTGTCCATATAGAAGATATCTTCTGTTTTAGGTCACTGGTAGCAGCGATGTGAAGATCACCATAGTCCCTACAATCTGTCCATATAGAAGACCTTGTTTTGCAGTACCTCTAACGTGGTCAAGGTTAAACGTATCCAGGGTTGACACAAAGTAGTACAAAAATCACTGCTCTACGAGTAAATAACGAAACAAAAAAAGAACGTTTCGACATAGTCTATTCTCCTAAGATACCGTGGATAATGAAAAAAGAGCATTGAAAGCATATTAAATTATTTAAACATTTAAAAAAAAACTGGTTTATAAACACTATTCTACAGATGAAATTAAAATGCTATGACCACGCCAAAAGACACAGCGAGCAGGAAAGAACAAGATTTGAAGGCATAGTTTTTGTGCGATGCTTCAGGTGCAGACTAATATGAATGTGATTTCAAGACATTAAGAAAACCTTGAACATGATATCAGAAGAAGTGGGAGATCTGGCTAAAGACAGATTCTTTCAGACAGGCTGTGGTGATTGGTATGTTCTGCAAAGGACATGTGACCTGAAAATGATGCTGATTATATATGCATCCTTACTTTCCATTTCAAAAATTGGAAACGTGATATATAATGACTTTATGTAGGTGACAAACAAAATACAAGTAGAACGACATTTCGGCCAAAGAGGCTTTCAGCTGGAACAACATCAACCCTACCCCTTTTCCCTTTATTTAAAAAAATCTTAATTAACTTTCAGAGCAGAATGGCGCTTCATGGTAGCCAACTTTCGTTGCGGAGACGGCACTCGATGATGATGATGAATTAACTTTGTATTGACCAGGAATATATTGCGCCCGTTTAAAGAGAGATAATCATGCCGTTACATGCGATAGAGTTATTGAGTTATTGAGTTATTGAGTCATTAGCGGGTCATCATCGGTGCACTCCGAAAATGTCCTTAGGTGCTCAGATCCCCTCATCAACAAGTCTCGCAGTGTCCATCGACTGACTACTCCAGTTGGAGTTCAGAGAGAGAGAGAGAGAGAGAGAGAGAGAGAGAGAGAGAGAGAGATAGCGAAAGAAAATTGTCATGGTTGGGGAGAATAAATGTTATAGGTCCTAGGTAGACGAGTTGGAAATTCCAACCGACTGGGCTACCGACGTTCGGACAACCCCTGTTCGATTCCCGCTGGAATCAGTGTGAATTGTACTCGTGGTTGGATACAAAAAAATACACCCACGGAAGGTCGACACAGTCGCTAGCAGAAATGGTAGCAGGGTATTACTCTGGAAAGGTGAGGAATACCGCCTCGCATCGTGAATTTCGATGCATAAAGAAACAGCGATACTATCCAGAATTCTCCGAACACTTCTGCACAGACGGTCGACCACATATGTGTGAAAACTCGCAGGCAAAGACGTCGATTCAAGTCCCGTACTTTACCTGATTGTTCAGTGGTTAGTGAACTGGACTAGAAAGGACAAGAAGTTTGGTCCGATCCTGGTCGACGGCTTCCAGGTTCACCTAGCCTTTAATTTGTACCAGATTTTCTTCTGGGAAAAAAAAGCGACACGAGTGTAATATCGACCACATTACCCCAAAAATCATGTGCTGAAGGTCTGTAAAAATTATGGTCACTAGCATCATATTCCCTATACGCCACTTGCCTTGACGGGGGCTGTTTACTTTCTCTTTACATAAAAATTATCTGGATTACCGTTTTGAATGCACATCAAAGTTATGCTCTATGACTCATATGTCAATGTAAAACAAAATAAAACTCTAACGAATAATATACTCATTACATCTCACCGCGCCATCCGATATGCAGTACAATATTGATTAAAACTTTAAAGTTAGATCTAGCGAAGGTTTATATGTTTAATGTATGCACACACTTCACGACCTGCTGACTGAACTTGTCACCTATGAAGTACACAGTAGATAAGCTGCCCACTTATTCGTAGTTAGCGAAATCAAGGTCTCACTTAAATTTTGAAAATTGGAGCATGGGTTGTTACAGCTGTTGCCACTGTTCAGCCATTATCACATTGTGTGGTGACACGTTTATATTTGTCAGCCGCCATAGCTTAGTGGTTAGTAAACTGGACTACAAAGGACAAGAGGTCGGGTTTTGATTCTGATCGGCGGCTTCCAGGTTTACCAGATTTAAATAGGTACCGGATTTTGTCTGGGAAAGTAAAACAGCACGAGCGTAATACTGACCATATTACCCCAAAAATCATGTGTCGAAGGTCTATAAAAATGATGGTCATGTGAAATGACATCATATTCCCTATACCCCAGTTGGTGTGACGGGGCTCTTGACATTTAGTTCATAGTCTCCTGCCAATTGTAGCTGTTCTGAGCGAGATGATCGATTTACAGAGAATGAGTCTATGACTGCTAATCTTGTCTTTTTTATTATAGTTCGTTTCAAATCATGTGCCCAACTTCAAAACGCTATTACTCAGTAAACATTTGTTAAAAACTGTTGAAATTTTCCAAATGTTATTAGAATGCAAAAGACCCTTTAAATGTATATTTAACAAATTTCTTGCAGCTGCAGTTTTCTTAAAGTGGCGAATTTCTTTGATGTTTGTCACAATTGTAAATTGTGAAGCCCTAAAGAATTGAAATTACCGTAGTTGCTGGTCTATGATTAATTTTCACTAGGTAAAGGCGTGGCCGTAATGGGGAAATAACTGGATAAGACAAAACACCAGGAGAATTATTGTCTGCTCAGTTCGAGGACGGACGATAATATCAAGGTATACCTGTATGTCCAATTTTCATAGTTGTGTGGTCCTGAAAAGGACCGTTTGTTGAACTAATTTAAGGTAATATAGGGGCCAACATTGTGGGGGCTATATACTTTCATTCTGAATAAGACGAGTCTAAAAGATTAATAACTGTTTGGGGTTGAACATTGCACAAACCATCATTTTTCCAATATTCCTCTTCCTGTTTTAAGATGTGGTCTTCACATTTAGCCCAATAATCTTTGTCTATATTTAATAAAGCGAGATTAGCAAGAGTCTTTACATCGCATATTTTGAATGTTGTATTTTCATCTGCCACTTGTCCTTTTAATTTTGCCCAGATTAGTTCTATTGGATTTAAATGAGCATGGTAAGGTGGCAGCCTCAAACTTATATGACCGTGCTCTTGGATAATCGTATCTAATTGAAAAATCTTTGTCCTCTGTTTTTGTTTTACTAGAGATAGTAATTCAGGTTTTAAGTACATGTTATTAAATTGTATGTGCTCCTTTGTGAGCCATATCTTAATAGCATCTTTTGTACTGGATGACGTCGGGACTTTATCTTCAAGTGCAACAATGTTGTGGTACACTGCATTGTCCATTATTAGGCAAGATGGTCGATCTAGTGATGGGAGAACAGAATTTTCAATCCAATGTCTAAATATGTGACCATTCATCTCAGAGTGATAATCCCGATTGTCTATGGATTTTGAAAGAAAAATGAGCTCTGCATTCTGTATTAGTCCATGTTGTCGCTTACCTGCATGAGCAATTATCAAGCGCTGTCCTTTGCTGCAAGGTATTAATCTCTTAATCTTTCCATCTGATGAATGTCATTCCCTTTGGTTAGTGTGGTGAGCATTGATCCATGTTTCATCCAAGTACACAATATCATAACCTTGCTTGCGCACCTCTTTTACTTCACGTAAGTACTTGCTTCTCATGACTACTATATGTGGCTTCTCACAGATGATGTTTCGTCCATTGGAATACTTTCTGAATGTAAAGCCTGCAGCTTTCACATTCCTCCATAATGTAGACTTTGATATTTCAATACTGTTGTTCTTTTTCAGCGATACTTTTAATTTTCTTATTGTAACAGTTTCATTCATACCCAACATTTTGCGAATTTCACTTCTAATAAGTTCACTGTCGAAATTATCCAACATTTTTGCTCTTCCATGTGATTTTGTATATTTTGAACATTGACGGTCACGTGCTTGAATCCAGCGATTAAATGACCGTTTAGATAAGTCCAAAATGTGTCTTGTCCTATTCTCAGGGTTTTCTAAAGAATGAAATAATCTTCCTCGTTTAGCCTCTTTGCAAAAATAGTCATACATTTTTATTGCGATGTTTTGTAAACTGCAGAATTTCATTTTAAGACTCATGATAAATGTTATCGTTCCACGTCTTCGCCGCTGAATCAACGGAAATGGAACACACAATGCCTCGTGTTTTCTACAAGTGTCTAATTGTGTCTGAAAACCCACGTTGAAGGCGTGCAATCACGTCAATTGTACCGTGTATGGATTTTTAATCGCTATTTTTAACTTAAATACTGTAAACATTAAGTTTTGACTACATCAATGGGTCGTTATAAATTTATATAAATCAAATAAGCAACAATAATAACCAAATGTTTTTTTGTTATGAAATTAATTCTCTGTTGGGTTCTAATCATTATAACTTTACATGCAAATTTTGAAAAGCCTATAAAAAGCGGTTTAAAAGATATCGATTTTACAAGTTGGTCACGAGTTATGAAACGGACTATAGAGTTATTTTCAGAGTTTTTCAAGATAGCCCTCTTTTCCTGTGACCTGATGTTTCCTTTTTGATAGCTGTTTAGTAAATCTCTAGTTGTTTCTTCTAAATACAAGCTTGACATATGTCCATTTTATTTTCTCAATGGTTGACGAGGTATGTGCTTGCATGGCCATGCTCTTATTTAGCGTTATTCTTGAATTAATTTCATTTTTGTCTTAGGCATTTTCCTTAAAATGCGTTGAGTTTTTTTTTCTAAATCTCCTTTGTCGTTTTCCAGCTTTCACACGCATAAGTGAGGGTGGATAATAATGTTGAGATAGTGAATCTAAGTTTTGTTGGTAGTTGATTAGAAGACATTCATCGATTAAAGATCTTAAATTGTTAATTGATTAGAAAAAATATTGCATCTCATATTTTAGTGAAATTTCCGAATAACAATTGACTAATTTGCACAAAAGTATTAAATAGATTAATGTTTAATAATTTGCTCTCATAAATATAATCTACTACAGTATCAATAATGCACACATTAAAAAAGCTGGAAAATGTGATTTTGGTTTTGTGTCACACACTGAAACCACTCTCTTACAATACCAACTTTCAGAATGAGAAGAATGTACTAAGGTCAGACCTTCTTCACATTTAGATACTACTATGGTTATTGCTAAAATAAACATGATATAAATAATACATAACAGCTAAACTATTACATAGACGAGACAAACTACGGCGTTTTGGAAAGCCTTCATCAAACGTAAAACAACAAATATATAAAGATAAACACGATAGGCAAATACAATTCCAAAATGAACAAAGATATGTTAACACAAATGCTAAACAAATGCCATATTCATGTTTGTCTCGTCTAATAGTTTAGCTGCTGGTACCATTTTATGCTTATTTTATATGTTCTCAACTGCTCTGCTCATAGTCCCGCATAGTTATTACTATGTTAAATATTTATATTTGCGCTTATCTTGATCAACAAAATATCATTATGAGATTACACCAAATACAAGTTATTGCTATGTTTTTAAATCAGTGGCGTCCATACATCATTTAGAATGTCATTAAATTATAAACATTTTTACAATAAAACATTAATTACCTTAATAATATCAATCACTCTAATAATTATGGAGAATCTTTAGAAGGAGAATTGTTTGTTGTTGTTGATAATCTTTAGAAGGAGGATTGTTTGTTGTTGTTGATAATCTTTAGAAGGAGGATTGTTTGTTGTTGTTGATAATCTTTAGAAGGAGAATTGTTTGTTGTTGTTGATAATCTTTAGAAGGAGGATTGTTTGTTGTTATTGAGAATCCTAGGAAGGAGAATTGTTTGTTGTTGTTGATAATCTTTAGAAGGAAAATTGTTGTTGTTGATAATCTTTAGAAGTAGAATGGTTTGTTGTTGTTGAGAATCTTTAGAAGGAGAATTGTTTAATGTTGAGAATCTTTAGAAGTAGAATTGTTTGTTGTTAGCGAAAATGAGGAGTGTTAATGACAAAATAAAAGAATATATGTCCTTAATATATTATTTCTTGTGTTGATTAATAATGTGTTTGTCATCGATTTATTAGTTCAATGCGTTCTGTGTATTTTGGACCATGTGTTTTAGTGCAGTGATATTCAACATGCTTTTATTTTGGGCAGAACGCTTCAGTAAACTTTAGTATTCGCTTTCACTTACTACAAGATAAAAATGTTTTTAGTCATAGGTTCCTCTATTTTGCTATGTCATGTTATGTTATGTTGTGCTATGTTATGTTATGTTGTGCCATGTTGTGTTAATTTGTGTTATGTTGTGTTATGTTATGCTGTGCTATTTTATGTTATGTTATGTTACGATGTGCTGTACTATTTTATGTTATATTGTGTTGTGTTATGTCCTGCTATGTTGTGTTATTTTGTTTTATGTTATGTTATGTTGTGAAATCATAAAAAAGAAAATTGTGACAGGTTGAAATAAATATTTTTTTAATCGCGCTTTTTCTCATAAAGTTTCATCTTCAGCAGATCATGTACAAATACCAAAATAGCAATGTTCAACTCCAATGTTATTTCTAAGTCAGTCTTATTATTATATGGCTGTGAAACATGGAGAACAACTAAAATTACAATCGCGAAGATACAGACTTTCATTAATGGATGCTTACGCTGAATAAAACGATGGAAATGGCAGGACAAAATCACTAACATGGAATTATTGAAATGTACCAGTCAAATATCAGTGGATAAAGACTAGGGTGACCATTCGTCCCCGATTTCCGGGGACAGTCCCCGGAATGTAGAAGTTGTCCCCGGAAGAAATTTGTCCCCGATTTCAGTGAATAAATAAATGTTCATACACGGAATCGGCCCTCTTTTAAAGTAATCACTAGGACTCAGGACGTTACTGAGTTGTGTTTCTTTATCCCAGACTAAGCGGCATTAGCAAGAAGATAAAAGACAAGACTTGGACGCGTTGTGTCGGAGATAGCTCTTTGAACTCTTGAAGCGCGGTGCTACGTCACTTCTATTCTCACCACTCACTTCTATTGGGATGGGTTTAATTTTTAAAAAAAGCAGTCACTCTCTCTCCCCCCCCCCTCCCCCCTTGCCAAACTAACATTAATTTATCGTGTGAAAGCTTCAGTGAAAAACTTGCTTCAAATCATGAGATTTTGAGAAAGATACACTCAAAAAACAAGTACCACGCCGAGGCAACAACCTCTTCAGTATAAATAAGGTACTGTAAACATTACTTTAATACTGTAATTGATATCTATATGTTGTTTAAATTTTTTTTATTTTAAATATTTTTTTGTTATTGAGAAACACAACTAGCTATTGCAATGTCATTAAGTGCGTGTATCACATAAGTACCGCGAATATTAACAAAAATAAAATCAAACATCAATTGAACAGTTATTATGAAATTTAAAGTTATCTTTTTTTGCATCTACAAAATTTCTTGCGCACACACAGTCCCACACCCACCCACACATATTATAAATATATATATAAATAAATATATATATGTATACACACACACACAAACACACACACACACATATATATATATATATATATATATATATATATATATATATATATATATATATCGTTCGTCCCCGATTTTGTGGGACAGTCTCAGAAATAAGCAAAAAAAAACCTCTAAAATGTAAAAAATATGACAAATGTCCCCGGAAACAATGGGAAAAAAATGGTCACCCTAATAAAGACATACAGCGGAGAGGATGGCGCTGAATAGGACACACACTGCGGAAGCCAACTGAGAGTATTACACAACATATCCTTTTTTTGAATCTCCAGGAAAAAAAACAAAAAGGAAGTATAATGAATTCTAGGTGAAGACAGATAGAAGCAGAGATGAAAATGATGGGGAAGACATATAATAATCTTAAAAGAATGGCAAGAAACAGAACGGCTTGGAAAGTGTTTTTTTGACGACTTATGCTCCAAAGGGAGCTGAAGGGTAGAAGATCATGTACCGATGCAAACGAGGCCTACTATAATGAAAATTGTGACACCAATATCATTCGAGTACGAACTACCTTCAATCTTATACTGTTAGTTTATTACGTCAGTAATGGATTATGGGCAGTATAAATAACGAGTTGTTGTTGTTGTTGCGTTCGCCAGCTTTCAACTCTGACGAAGTCCCTAGAGACTAGGAACTGAATTTTGCGTGTTAATCCATTTTTCCCAGGCAGCCGTGTGCACATGGGTCCTCGCCGCACAGGCAGATAACTCCGGCTACGGAGGTACTCATGTTTTTTTTCCGTCGATGAGTAACTGACGTTTCAAGCCGGGTCTCGCTGCTGAAACCAGGGGTGGTTACCGCAGAGAGAAATCATAAATAAAAATCCCACTTAGTATAGCCGAGATTTGAACCTACAACCTCTCTGTCCCGAGGCCGGCGTCTTGCCTCGAGACCAACAAGTCCCCCATGGACTGGGAATATGAGGAAACTACAAGGAACACTTTTCATGCATAGCCTTCAATGGTTCCCGCCGCCTATCCACCGTACACCCCGAAGCCCACGTCCTCCCGAAAATGATGACCGTCATACTTCTTTAAAAATGTATAGCGCTTGATGATGTTAAGCCATCGTTGTTGACTCCAATTCTGAACATACAAACACACAGTTAGTCGTCAGATCATCCCCGTCGCACATCAAACAACAGACCGTAAGATTAGCGTAAGGCCGGTCTAGGGATTTATGATGAGCCATTACAATTACATAGCACACATAACAATGTCGTAAGCACAACAATGACGAGCTCTTTAGATTCTTGATTACTCTAGTGAATGCAGCCTACAACGAACAAAATACAGTGCAAATTCCCTAAAAGGATACAACTGCGTCTGACGAAGCATTTCACATAAATAAGTAACATGTAAATAACTTGCGTCAAGGAATTCCAACGGTCATGAACATCACCAATGTGACGTAAAGCGTAGAACAAGCCTAGACGGTGGAAGGTCGCATTCACAACACTTTATTTGTCAAAAAGGGACTGTTGTCAGCCTACGACCTCGCTTTAGCGGCGCAGATGTAATAAGTAAATCATCATTTAGACTAACGCAGAAAAGTGCAACGAAGAGCCGAAATGAATCAGACCCCGGATACACTTTCTGCAGCGATCGAGAGGACGTGGACTAGATCCGCCATCTTGGAGATGGAAGTCAACGAGTAAGGAATAACGAGTAAGAAAGGTGTAAACCTAAATAGTAAGAAAATAAAAGTAGTGGTCATATCGAAAAAAAAACATATATCACCACATTCAACATAAACCTGACAGCTGACTTCATGTGAGAGTCTGGAATCCTACTTTGATTGAGTCCTGATCACAGAGAGAGAGAGAGAGAGAGAGAGAGAGAACATAAAAATAAACAGGACACAAATCTGAAAGAAACATTGCAGGGCGTCAATTCTTGGACACATTAATAACATCAGAGAAAGATGCATTACAATATAAAATTACGAATAGCACAAGCCAAAATAGCATTTAAGAAAAAAGAACAGATTTGTGCATGTCTAAATCAACGGAAGTAAGAAAGATAGTACATGGGTGCTATAGAGAGTCTATTCTAACACTCGTAATCTAATTAAGGAAAGTAGATAAAAAAACAAATAAAAGAGGAATATTGAAGGTCTCATGGATAGGATTTCTCAGAAGAATGTTGAGAGTTCCCTGAACAGCTTAAAAGAGCAATGAAGACATTTTGTCCAACACAAAATGGCACATCATGAGAAGAGGAAATTTTGAATACTTGGTTACAACTGGCAAATTACAGGGTAAGAGAGATCGCTGACGACAAAGTCATAATGGCATAGAAAATAGTCAACAACATAATTGATACGATGCACTATGGATTGAAGGGAGCCGCGCTAGCTCAGTGGTTATTGAACTGAATTACAAAGGACAAGAGGTCGGATTTAATTTTGGTTCTCGGGTTAACCCAGCCTTAAATCGGTACCGGATTTTTTTCCCCGGAAAAATAAAGCGGCATGGGCGTAATACTGACCACATTACCTGAAAAATCATGTGCCAAAAGTATATACAAATTATGGTCACTAACACCATATTTCCTTTACACTACTTGACGTGACGGGGCACTTTACTTTACTTTCATCATCTTCATCAAGTGCCATCTCCGCATCGAAGGTTGGCTACCATGAAGCGCCATTCTGCTCTGTCTCTTGCTTTGAAGGTGCAGGTTGTCATAAACTGATTTGTCCATCTTTTGATGTTACTCGTACATGTTAGTCTTGGTCTGCCTCTGCCTCTTTTACCTTGTATTTTCCTCTCCAGGATTACTTTTAGTAGGCTGCTGTGTCTTTTAGCATGGCCCAAAAAAGGAATTTATCTTGTTTGAATTGTGTTTAGTAGTTTTCTTTTCATTTTTAGTTGTTTTAAGACATCATCGTTTGTTTTTTTCTCCTTTACTTTACTTGTAACTATTCACTTTACTGTGGTTATAAGATTGTGGAAGGACATGATCGTCAACGCGAACCGGTATGGCTCATGACTTTGATGATGATGGGGAAATATCTGGTTGGACTGTCACGCTCATTTTGCGTGGTCCTTAATTGGTAAAATAAACGTTTTGATCAGAAGTTTTTTTTTCCCCTCGGATATGTTTCTTTGTGCCTCCTGGGTAGCACATTGATAAGAGATTTGATCTTGAATGTTTTGTTGATGATCAATTGTTCTGATATTTTGATCAATTCATCATTTTAACCATATAATGATTTTATTTGGGACGGGCATGAGAATTGATGTCTTTGGAGATAACAGTGGCGAAGCCATTGTCGGCATTGTTTACATGAGGGCTTGAGAGGTGTGGTTTTGATTGAATAATTGATTGATTGATTGATTGAACTATTAGTTTTGGCGTTTCATGGAATAACTAAATATGTAATAACTCTTTCGGGCGATTGTGGAAGAGATATTACTTGTAAGCACAATCTTCTTACCATGTGTATCATTCAACTGAGAATGATATACAACTCTTGTGAATCACTTGATTGATTATGATTTACAATATTTGTGTATTTGATAAAATTAAGCCTAAATTTGTATCTAGCAGGTAAATTAGTGGAGAGATAAGACCAGCAGCTCTACTCACGGCCCTCCATATTTAATATTGTATACTCGTCACTACTAATTTAACAGCTAGACACAAATGTATGCTTAGTTTACATTCTCTCTGCAGCTTTACTCGAGGCCCCGCATAGTATTTTACCATTTGCATATTTTTATATTTGTGCTTATCTCACTTGTTTATCTTGTGCATTATCTATAGTTATAGTTAGTGGAAGGCCCCGGTATCACTGCAAACGGATTAAAATCCATAATTGCTCAACCGCTCGTGCAAGTAGTAACATCCGAATTAACATCTCAACGAATATGCAAACAAAGAAAGACAGCTGCAGTCCCCTTAATAGCAGCTACAGCACACGCTAAAAGGTATAAGGCCAACCGGCACCGAAAGTGAACCAAGCCGAACTGTCTTTCGTCATACGATATCATCATTCATCGTTAGAAATCTGAATATAGAAACACTATCCTGATGAAAAGTATAGCTTAGGGTGTGCACAAAGCACTAAACTCAGTAGCTCCGGCAAAATACCAGACTTGGGATATGAAGAAATTGCAACAAGGAACACTTTTCAGCCGGTGCCTCAACGGTTCCTGCTGCCTATCCACCAGGATATCATCATTTGATTGATTATAATATTCACTAGAATAACAATTGTGGCATAATGGGGCAGCTTTTGGATACAAGTTCTTTGACAATTTTGAGGAGCCGCGTCGAACTGCTGTCAAATATTTTGCTGAATGCTGTCATCGGATTTATGAAATTCTGAATCGAGAACTATATGAAGTAGATAAATCGTGACAAATAACCGACATTACTTAACTTTGAGCAAATGAATAGCTAGTTTGCCATCGTCAAAAAAGTTTATCAATTATCACACGCTGGTGTATGGTCTAGAAATCTTGCTCAGCTAATTTCTTCTTCTTCTTTCCTTCCTCATCTGCCTTTCAGCATCGAGGGTAGATATAATTTGCGGTCTTGAGTTCGATTCTGCTGCTGTTATGTTTCCTAGTGCTTATAATATTCCATTGCTTCAACTTTTTCGTGGTCGACCCTTGGGTCTGGTGTTCTCATAATGTTGAAGGCTCGTTATGTTGTGTTTTGATTTTTCTGCCTTGTCACGTGGCCAAACCATTTTATCTGTTATTTCCTTATGTATTCTATGGTGGGGGCTATTCCAAGCTTTTTTCTCAGTTCTTCATTTCTGATCTTATCTCTCAGACTGTTTCCCGTCATTCGTTTAACATATTTCATCTCAGTAGAGGTTATTTTTCTCATTGTTCTTGCATCTAGGGTCCAGGCCTGGCATTGGTAGCACTACGTTGGGATGAAGATTGTATTGTATAATGCTCAGTTATGGTTTCTCTAATCATATAAGTCACTGACTGTTTTAATTCAAGTGTCGATGAACTTTTCGTCACACATTGAGTTTATAAGGATTGAGTATTGACTCAATTTGTATGTCACTAATCTACGTTTTGCATGAGGAATTATCCACAACGATTCCTATAATTTAGAGGCCTCTATTAATTTCATATATTGGTATCGCTGCCGTCTAATATTAATTTTCCGTAACCATCAATGGTTAAGGAAACAATTTATTTCAAATTTCAGTATTTTCAGTTCCCGTAGCGTAACATTTCAAATCCTATATTTTCCAAGTAACAATTCATAATCCATCAACGGTTTTTGATGACACTCGGTACATTTATAAGCATATTCATTTTATTTCAAGAAGCAGAGTTGCGCAACGTAGATGTTGATCTATTTTCCAAGGTTAACTTTATCACTCCACACAAAAACTTTTATGACCATCTGTTGCCGTTTTATCGTTACATATGTTGCGTCGTTCTCTTCATGTGCCTTTGACTCACAATTACGCCTCCTTATTGGCTTGTATTAAAACTATGTCCTCTACATTACATGAGCTTACTTACCCTGTGTTATCATTTATAGCAGGCTGCAATATCTTCGTCTACTGTATCCAAAACGCATCCGTTTCTAGCAATTCTGTTTAGTACAAGATACATATTTCCTATTTGATGCCTACCACACTAGTCAATCTATATCTGTCCTATTAATGAGTGTTATGACTACAATACCAATAAGCCAGTATCTAGGACTATCATACTAATCAGCCAGTATCTAGGACTACCACAACTAATCAGCCAATATCTAGGACTACCACAACTAATCAGCCAATATCTAGGACTATCACACTAATCAGCCAGTATCTAGGACTACCACAACTAATCAGCCAATATCTAGGACTACCACAACTAATCAGCCAATATCTAGGACTATCACACTAATCAGCCAGTATCTAGGACTACCACAACTAATCAGCCAATATCTAGGACTACCGCACGAATCAGCCAGCGTCTGGGACTACCACACCAAACAGCCAGTATCTATGACTACCACAGTAATCAGCCAGTATCTAGGACTACCACAACTAATCAGTCAATATCTATGACTATAACACTAATCAGTCAGTATCTATGACTACCACACTAATCAGTCAGTATCTATGACTACCACACTAATCAGTCAGTATATATGACTACCACACTAATCAGTCAGTATCTATAACTACCACACTAATCAGTTAATATCTATGACTACCACAGTAATCAGCCAGTATCTATGACTACCACAGTAATCAGCCAGTATCTATGACTATCACACTAATCAGTCAGTATATATTACCACCACAACTAATCAGCCAGTATCTATGACTACCACACTAATCAGTCAGTATCTATGACTACCACATAATCAGTCAGTATCTATAACTACCACACTAATCAGTTAATATCTATGACTACCACAACTAATCAGTCAGTATCTATGACTACCGCACTAATCAGTCAATACATATGACTATCACACTAATCAGTCAGTATCTATGACCACCACAACTAATCAGTCAGTATCTATAACTACCACACTAATCAGTTAATATCTATGACTACCACAACTAATCAGTTAATACCTATGACTATCACACTAATCAGTCAATACCTATGACTATCACACTAATCAGTCAGTATCTATAACTACCACACTAATCAGTTAATATCTATGACTACCACAACTAATCAGTTAATACCTATGACTATCACACTAATCAGTCAATACCTATGACTATCACACTAATCAGTCAGTATCTATGACTACCACAACTAATCAGTCAGTATCTATAACTACCACACTAATCAGTTAATATCTATGACTACCACAACTAATCAGCCAGGATCTACTACTACCACACTAATCAGTCAGTATCTATAACTACCACACTAATCAGTTAATATCTATGACTACCACAACTAATCAGCCAGGATCTACTACTACCACACTAATCAGTTAATATCTATGACTACCACAACTAATCAGTCTGTATCTAGGAGTACCACTCTAATCAATCAGTTTCTATGACTGTAGCTTTGATGTGAAGAGCTATCTTCATTTGTCATAGTTCCCTTACGCAGACATGAAACTATAAATCTTTAGCAGTTTTGATCCCTTCCCCTTACTAGTTCAAGAGTCCAAACTAATTGAACGCGCCTCTCTCGTCCATTATATCTTGACAGTTTACTGTACGCAGTTCTGTGATGGGAAAGTGAACTCGCAGTATTATTCCCACTAACTTAGTAACCAAGGGAAAGACTGCGTAGTCCCGCGGTAAGACGTCGGTCTTTGGACTGGAAAGTTATGGGTTCAAATCCCACCAGAGGTGGTGGGAAGTTTTCAAAATTGAGATAGTTCATTCCTTGTTGTTTTATCCGCCAGTGGACCCGAAGTAGTAAGATTCCATGTGTAGCCCTCAGGGAAAACGACGAGAAATATGAGGTCACGTGTGTACTCGCGCACGTTAAATAACCAATTAGCAGTTTAAGATCGAATGACCTGGCCAAAATTCCTGATGCAGGGATAAACATTGCTTAACAAATCTACCCATGCTAAAGACAGATATGTCAAGCCTAAAGGCGTAAATATTTCGTCTCGATTTAAACTAACGACACAACACGTCCACATCCAGATAAACGATAAGAAGAGTGGAATTATTGAAGGTACCAATTTCTTGATCAGTTGATCGAATTGTCCAGTTGTGTTTGAAACCGTGCTCATGTAGGCAACTGTTATCGCCAAGCCAGTGCGTTATGACTACGCTACTGACGTTTCCACGCGCGTTTTCCCCACCTTTAGGAGTGGAAAAACAAAATATCAAGGACAACCCACAATTGTCCCTTTTGTTTTTATTACAAGAAACCTCGGATATTTGTCAACGTTTTCCATCTCTTGAAAGACTCGATGACTGGGTCGTTAGTTCGCTCGCTGCTGACCAAAGTGGTCAGGCTTCAGCTCCCAGATGGGGCGACATTTTTGTTCGAGATCACACACTGATTCGGAGTTCGTCTAGCATTTGAAAATTTGTACCAGAATAGTTTTATTTTTTCTGGAAAAGTGTTACGGTTTGGCATATGCCGACCACATCGTAAACCACATACGTTGTAGATCATTGAAATATGTATATTAATATTGTTTGTCTTCAAATGCAAATGAAGGAATCCCTTAGTTGCTTGTAAAACACTGTCGATATGATAACCGAACATAATTATAGCATTACCCTATATCCCATGTATTAATAGCTGCTTGATCGATTTCCTTCTCGGAGGCAATATCAAACAGTCTTAGATACGGTATATCCTACTCTTGATGTCGATATGAACATAATCAAGGGCAGCTAATAAGAATGAAAAGGAAACAGCTTGCAGAGTTGCATAGGCTGCAACATCAGGCAACAAGATAGAAGGGTGACCCATGAGAGAGATTTAGATGTGGGCGTACGGAAACAATCGCACAAATATGCTCCAATGAGAAAACACAAACTACACAGCTAGCAACGGTAACACAAAAAAGTGGCGTATTTTGCTTCTCTTTGCAACATAAAACAAGATAAACTATTGGACACAAGAAAAACAAGAAGGACAAGAAGATTTAGATGTGGGCGTACGGAAACAATCGCACAAATATGCTCCAATGAGAAAACACAAACTACACAGCTAGCAACGGTAAAACAAAAAAGTGGCGTATTTTGCTTCTCTTTGCAACATAAAACAAGATAAACTATTGGACACAAGAAAAACAAGGACAGAAATCATGTATTTCGGACAGTCGGTAGCCAAATTGTCGCTAAAACGGAGAGAGGAACAAATAGTGAGAAGAAATTGCATAGTTGCTGCTTTACGATGGAAATAGATGTCACAAAAGGGGACTGGTTGTTCTCGAGACAAGACGCCGGCCTCGAGACAGAGAGGTTCTGGGTTTAAATCCTGTCTACACCGGTTAGGATTATTATTTATGATTTCTCTCTGCGGCAACCACCCCTGGTCTCAGCAGCGAGACCCGGCTTGAAACGTCAATTACTCATCGACGGAAATATATATGAGTATGTATGTAAATGGGAGCCGCGTTAGCTCAGTGGTTAGTGAACTGGACTACAAAGGACAAGAGGTAGGGTTCGATCCCTGCCGACGGCTTCCGGGTTCACCCAGCCTTTAATGGGTACCTCATCTTTTTCTGGGAAAGTAAAGCGGCACGGGAGTAATATCGACCACATTGCCCCAAAAATCATGTGCCGAAGGTATGTAAAATGTATGGTCACTAACACCATATTCCCTATACGCCACTTGGCGTGAAGGGGGTACTTTACTTTTTTTTTTTACTTATGTATATAAATATAATATATTATATATATATATATATGATATATACCTCCGAAGTCGGAGTTATCTGCCTGTGCAGCGAGGCACCCCTGTGCACACGACTGCTAGGGAAAAATAGATTAACACGCAAAATTCAGTTCCTAGTCTCTAAGGACTTCGTCAGAGGTGAAAGCTGGCGAACGAAAAAAAAAAAGATGTCACAAAGTATTCCGACGTTGCTACTTAATGCTGGCCTTCTTCTTGGATACAGACAATACACACATACACAAATATAGAGCAGGAAAAAACAGCAGAAGCAAACTTTAAATATTGATAGAGAGAAAATGAAAACTACTTACTATAATGAAATATTCTAAATATGACAATTCTTACTGTTGTTTGTAACATATATTTTAGTTTATTTGCTCAATTCTGTCTTTCTCATCATCATGTGCCATACCGTTTGGCTTAGGCAATCATGTCCTTCCATAATTTTCTATCCACAATGCAGCGTATCAATTGACTTGTTAACTATTTACCATGCTATGACACCTAGCTATATAGTATTTTCTTTCTTTGTCGTCTGCGATCTCTCTTTCCCTGTATTTTGCCAGTTGTAACCAAGTAATCCAACTATTCCACTTCTCATGATGTGCCCGAAAAATGTTGATTGTTTCTTTCTGATGTTTTTTTAGAGGCTCCCTTTTTGAGTTGGCCTCTTTGAGAATGTCCTCATTGGTCTTATTTAGCTGTCCAGGGAATTTTTCAACATTCTTCTGAGAAATCCAATCTCTGTGGCCTCTAATCGTCTTTTCAAGGAAAGGTAGACAAGCAAATAAAAAGACCATTAGAGACCACAGTTATAGGACTTCTCCGTGAAATGCTGAAAGTTCCCTGGACAGCTAAAAATACCAATGAGGGAATTTTCAAAGACGCCGACACAAAATAGGAGCTCCTAACAACATCATCATGAAGAAACAATCAATATTTTTCGGGCTCATCATGAGAGGAGGAAAGTTGAGTACTTTGTTACAGCTGGTAAAATACCAGGAAACAGAGATCGCGGACGAGAAGGAAAAAAGATACTAGATAGGTTGGTGTCATGGTATGGAAAACAGTCAACAACAACAATTATACAATGCACTGTTGATAGAAAATGATGGAAAGCCATGATCGCCTACGACAATCGGTATGGCATATGATGATGATGATGATGGTTATATTTAAATGTTTAGAAGTGAGGGGAGGGTGCATAACCTGTAACAGAAGCATTCGTGAAAGTTGCGTGTGTGTCCGACTGTGACTGTGCCTGCTTACAACAATTAGAGAATGGAAAAGGGGTCAGGTATTAAAGAAGATATAGAACACGCAAGTCTTTGAGGTTGATGGGATGTCTCTTTTTCTATGTTTACGAATTTTGTAAATTCATCAACGTGTTCGTAAGATATTACAGGATACTGCAGATATTGACTTTCATCGTTGCCTCATTTGCCAGCATTATTTGAAAATGAGTATAATTAATCTTGTAGTTCTCCCCCTCTATCCCCCCCCTTTTTCTCTCTCTCCTATATCTCTACTTCTATCACTTATCTTTTACTTCTCACCACCACTCCCTCTTCAATTCCCCCGTCTCCCCAATCTAACTCCCCGCTTCACCATCTTTATCTTTACGTCTGTTCTTCACTCTTTATCAACCGCTCTCATCCTCACTCCTCTTCCGCGCGCTCTCTTTCATTTCTTTTCCTCTCTTCGACCTGTTTTTCTCCTGCATTTGATCTCCCTCCTCTTTGCATTTTCTATACCTCTATTATATATTCTCATTCTCACTCTGTGTTATCATTCTCTTCCTCCCTAACAGTTCTCTATTCTTTCCCCTCTTCTTCCACATATTCTATGCAACTCTATACATTTCACATTCTCTCTATATCCCTATATCTCTCTCACTTTTCTCCTCTCACTCTATCTTATATATGTATGAATGAATGACTCAGACTCGTGCCCTGCTTTTATAAATACCAATTTTAGTGAGATATTTAACATTAAATCATCGAGCCTGCTGTCAAGGTAAATATGTTTACGAGTGGACATCTGTTGTTTATGAAATTTCACCCGCGATGCTCTAGAAAAGACTATGTCAAAGTAAATCGGCCTAGGTAAACTTAGATATGATGCGTTTCACAAATTAATTAGCATAATCAAAATGTAATTAGACACAAATAAACCACATAGTTATATTTATTTCTGCACCTGTGATGATAAAATACATAGTGATATTTATTTCTACAGCTGTGATGTAAAAATTCAATTTTACTTAATTGGTTGCAATATATTACAGTCAGCTGTATGCATTTACAGCTTGGTTTTACAGTATTGTTTTACAGAATAATGTTAAGAATACCATGGACAGCTAGGAAGAGTAATGGAAATGTTCTGAAAGAGGTCAAAGCAAAACCAGAGTTAATTTCAAATATTAGGAAGAAACAATCATCATTTTTAGCCATGTAATGAGAAGAGAACAACTGGAATATATTGTAACAACTGGAAAAATTGAGGGACGAAGAGATAGAGGGAAGCAAAGAGAAAAAATACCAGACGGCTTAACTCTTTTCGTACGGAAGCTTTTAATCGACCCAACGGAAGAGATTTCAGAGACACAATGTCCCATGGTTTTAAGAATCAATCTATATATTTATATTTATCTAACATATAACATATTATGTATGAATGTTTAGATAAATGAACAAGGTATTAGATTTCACCAATATCAAGATGATACAAGACATGTAAAAAGAATATGGTTTGATGGCGATCACACTAATCAAATTGAGAGTGACGCACTGTGCGGCGAAACGTACGGAAAAAGTTAAGGGAATGGCTTGGCAGAAGGTCAACAACAGTAATTATAATTAACTGTCGAGATCGAAAGTTGTGGAGAGACATGATCACCTATGCCAGTAGGCCCGGCACTTGATGATGTATGCATTTATCAAGCCTAGTTGGCTTTGTTACCACACATTATTTTAAGTATACCTCACCTTACCGTACCTCCACTCACCTTGCCTCAACCCACAGACCTTACATTACCTTACTTTATCTTACCGTATCGTATCTTACCTTATCGTACCTTCTCTTACCTTAACTTAACTTACCTTACTTTATCTTACCTTATCGTACCTTCTCTTACCTTAACTTAACTTACCTTACTTTATCTTACCTTATCGTACCTTCTCTTACCTTAACTTAACTTACCTTACTTTATCTTACCTTATCGTACCTTCTCTTACCTTAACTTAACTTACCTTACTTTATCTTACCTTATCGTACCTTCTCTTACCTTAACTTAACTTACCTTACTTTATCTTACCTTATCGTACCTTCTCTTACCTTAACTTAACTTACCTTACTTTATCTTACCTTATCTTACCTTATCGTACCTTCTCTTACCTTAACTTAACTTACCTTACTTTATCTTACCTTATCGTACCTTCTCTTACCTTAACTTAACTTACCTTACTTTACCTAGCTTTCTGTGCCGTACTCTAACTTACATACATTCATTAACCTACCCTACATTACCTTACCTTACCTTAATTCTTTTCAATTTCGCTTTGCTTTATTTGGCGGCACGGGCGTAATGCCGACCACATTACCCCAAAAATCATGCGCTGAAGGTCTGTAAAATTTATGGTCACTAACACCATATTCCCTGTACGCCACTCTGCGTGACGGGAGCTCTTTACTTTACTTTTTACTTTATTTTGTCCGTCCCCTGTTGCCTTTCACTGCCGAGCAAAAAATATGTCCCTACTTCCAAAATTCGACCAAATTTTCTGGTTCTTGGAAAATCATTATCTTCTTCATTGGAGTCGGCGAAAGAGATACGGGCACTGTATGTTGCACCTCTTGATCAGTGAGTTTATTCGTCTTCCTGGGTTTTGCTGAGACCTGCTGCCCTGATTTTTGGTCTTGATTGCAATTTTCTCTCTTAGGAAAATTAAACATAAGACCTTCATTTCTCCCATTCTGACAGCGCCTATAAAGCATAACGTTTTCCGCCTAGTAATGTAGAAATACACCGTACACAATTCTACATCATCTTAGAACCCGTGTCGGAAATATAATATAACTATCTTAATTAATTCACAAATACACTGCATGAATTAATTATATAGTTGTTATATTTCATCGACGTTTATAATCGTAAGTAACATTTCGTTAAAATTGGAGTAAAGAACAAATTATACCAGTGGCGTATACTGGTTTTGGGGTCTAGGCTACCGCTGACATAATAAATAAAAAAATATATTATATTCATGAGGCTAACATAATGTAATATTTTCTAATGACATCACTACATTTCAAATTACTTTTTTTTATATGTTAATTATATCCGTCTTGTTTGGGACGAAAATGTCTTGATGACTTTGTCATTGAAAGTGCTGTTGGGTTGGTTTCTAAGTTTCTGAGAGAAAGTTTTCTCTTTGGACATTAATGCCAAACCAGATAAGCCTTCTTATGTCTGAGTTGAGCGACAATAAGATTTTATTCTCTTGAGAGCAGAAAAAGTTCTTTCTACAGATGCTGATGCGCATACCGTAGTTATAAATAGCTAAGGAAGTTCCGGTAATCAGACAGGTTCACTTTCACTTTGTGACGATTCTGATTGGCTAGAGCTAAAAATAACCCATGAAACCGCATTGCTCTTGCGGCAACACCCGCTATATATTTTGACGGGAATTTTTGAATGTCAATGTTCTTAGTACAAGGTCCGGATATAGAAAAAATGTACCGCTGCCTTCTTGAGGTTTCATTGTATAGTACTTTTGGTTTCATTCACAAACGTTATAATGGCCAGAGGAAAACCTTGCTTTAATAAATGCAAATCAAAGCAAATAAATCATATTGGCTTACGAAATGTGTAATAGAATATTCGGAAATTGTAATATAATTATAAAAACATATATTAAATTATCATTTCCTTTTGTATTTCGTTAATATGTTCAGGCTACCGGCGGTATCATAAAGAATACGCCACTGATTTATACATTTGTTACAATTTAGTTACAAAAAGAACAACATACAGTGTAGGCTTTATCACCCAGAACACGTAAAGAACATTCTTGAAATAAAATCCTACTGAAAATGAATAATCACAACTAGACTACTAGAAAAATGACCAAAAAACAACATACATACAGATATATAAACCATGTAACAACAACGAAAAAGACAGTGAATAATTATATCACCACTAACTGAAATTGTCAACAAGACTGATGAAAGCGACGACATGTTAGTGATGGGAGATTTGAATGGAAGGCTTGGGAAACGCAACAGTGAGAACAAACATATAATCGGACCCCTTGGCGATAAGACAGCTGAAATAAATTAAAATGGGCGCATGTGCTGGGATTATGTAAGCAACATGATTTGTTTATCTCCAACACTTTCTTTAAAGGCGGAGTCGCAAATATACACCTTGTACAAGTGGAATGACTCAACATGTAGAAGCCAGATAGATTGTTACATTAACAAGAGAAGATTAACCGACACAGAGCTATTTCTTAATATTATATATGGCAGGGATCATAAAATGGTTATCATTATACACAGATAGCCAAAAACAAAGAGAAGATATGCAAACAGACAAAAGAAACAAAATAAAACAATACACAATCGACAATAAAAATAAAACAAATAAAAGATCAAGAATCAAGAAAAACCCTAGAAACAAAACTAACAGAGGAATTCAAGAAATTCTTTATCGAAGTAAGCACAGTAGAAGAAGAATGGAAGCAGTTAAGAAAAAGTAATCAACATCATAAAAACAGCATGTGGTACGAAACTAAGAATAAGTTAAGGTAAAAAAGAGCTCCTCGTTCTGGTATGAAGCAGTCAGAGAATAATTTAAAGAAATGTTAAAAACTGTTTTTAAAAAAATTGGAGGGAGAATGAGAACTAAGAAAAATATGAAAAATATGCCTTAAAAAGTTTAAATTGTTACCAAAGAAGCTAAGCAAAGTAAATGGACAGAATTCGGACAAAATATGAGCAGGGACTTCAAGACAGCCACAATATATATCTACAAAGCAGTAAAAGCCACAAGAGCGAAAATAGGAAACCACGATCCTACTAAGCTCTTAAATGAGAAAGACAGACAGTCAATATCTAATAACAAACATATGCAACAGAGATGGAAATAATATTTTGAAGACCTGTTAAATATAGCACCAACTACCAATAAGACAACAAAAACCACGCTAGAATGCACAAACACTGAACCAAACATCATGAAAGGGGAACTCGAAGAAGTAATCAAATATGCACCAAGATATAAAGCAGCGGGGATAGATAATATACCAGTAGAAATAATATCTACAGCAGGAGTTACATGGCTCCACGGAATATTCAATTCAGCGTGGTACCAACAATAAGCCCCAGAAGACTGGCAACAGGCAATCATTTTACCAAAAGGAAAAAAGAAAAGTGAAAGAGACATTTCACTCAATATAGAGATATACCACTTCGAACCATATAGGAATGTTATACGCCAAAATCGTGGGGAAAAGGCTGAGACCAATAATAGAACTAGAATTAAGCGATCATCAAACGGGGTTCCGAAAAAAAAAACAACAAAGGTTATACTGATCTTCACCTTAAAACAGCCAGCAGAAAGGACAACAGAACTCAATCAAAATTACTATGTGTACATAGCTTTCATCGAAAAAAACATTCGATCGAGTAAACAGAGAACAACTGTGGGAGAATTTAACAACATACGGAGTAAGCCAACATTTAACCAAACTAATCAATAGTCTCTACATCAACAGCAGCTACATAGTCAGAACATCAGCAGGCGACACAGAGCACTTCGAAGTTAAATCATGTTTAAGACAGGGGTGAGTATTATTCATCCAATGTTTAATACATTCATGGATTAAATATGCAAGTTAGCCAACCCATCAGAACTGGAGGAGGGCAAGGAGCTTTTATTTGCAGACGATCAGGCACTAATACATGCAGAAATAGAAGACCCTCAAGAACACTTAAATCAACTCACAACACAGGCACAAAATACGACATCAATAAACATCAATAAAAACAGAAGTCATGAATATCGCAAACGAGAAACAGAGCATCAACATAACTATAGACGGCAGACAAGTAAAACAAGTTGAGGGATTTAAATACTTAGGAAGTCTAGTTACAAACGACAATTCACAATCAGCAGAAATAGACTCAAGATACAACAAAGCTTCTCAAATCATTGGACAGCAGTCACCACAATTGTCCAGCAAGGAAATTACTGTAACAAAACAAGCACTCTACAATACAATCTTCATCCCAACGTTGTACTACCAATGCCAGTCCTGGACCATAGATGCAAGAACAATAAGTAAAA
This sequence comes from Megaustenia siamemsis, assembly GCA_032433765.1. Lineage (NCBI taxonomy): Eukaryota > Metazoa > Mollusca > Gastropoda > Stylommatophora > Ariophantidae > Megaustenia > Megaustenia siamemsis. The sequence goes on along the minus strand of JAVIAB010000108.1, from coordinate 23,075,476 downwards.
TAGCCTCTACTGAGATTAAATGTGTTAGACTAATGATATGAAACAGCCTAAGAGATAAGATCAGTAAAGAAGAACTGAGAAAAAAAGCTATTAAATAACCACCGCCATAGAATATATAAAGAAACAACAGCTAAAATGGTTTGGTCACCTAACAAAACAGGGAGATGCGATAGCTCAGTGGTTAGTGAACTGGACTACAAAGGACAGGTGGTAGGGTTCGATCCCAACCGACGGCTTCCGGGTTCACACAGCCTTTAATGGGTACTGGAATTTTTTATGGGTAAGTAAAGCGACACAGGCGTAATACCGACCATATTACCTAAAAAATCATGTGCCGAAGGTCTGTAAAATTTATGGTCACTAACACCATATTCCATATACGTCACTTGGTGTGACGGGTGCACTTTACTTTTTTTTTACGTAACAAAACATAAAGATCAAAACACAACGAGCCCTCAATAAACGTTGCGCGAATACCAGACATAATGGTCGACCACGAAAATGATGGCTTGTCGGAAACATAACAGCAGTAGCGAATACAAGATTAAAAGATCGCAAATTATATCTTCACTCGACGCTGAAAGGCAAATGAGAAAAGAAGTTAATATTTAGTTCAGAGGATTAGAAGGTAAAATATAATCTCTGGAAATATGGATGGAACCACACGATTCTAGATATATACAATGGAGGATACATACTACACAGGAATGTTCGTAAATCGTAATAAGATGATAGATCTACATAGAGTGAAAAAGTAGACATTGTTTGTTTTTTGCGAGAATGTCAAAAGATCAAACGGCCTATCTCAGATTATTTTATATTGATCAGCGAAGAAGGGAGAGATAGGATCAAGTGAAAATCTATTTGCGGCATAAACACAAACAGAACAGCCAAAACATTAGAAAGAAAGTTACGAACAATAGACAACCGTGGAGAAAGATTGTGAGCAACTCACAGTTAAGGGCTGCAACAAAGAAACTACGGAATTATAAAGAGGAAAGTAGAGAGCCCCGTCACGCCAAGTGGCGTATAAGGGATATGGTGTTATGACCATAATTATTACATACTTTCTGCACATGTTTTTTTGGGTTAATGTGGTCAATTTTACGCCTGTGGCGCTTTACTTTCACAGAAAAAAAATCTGATACCCATTTAAGGCTGTGTGAACCTGGAAGCTGTCGATCAGGATCGAATACGACCTCATGTCCTTAGTAGTCCAGTTCACTAACCAGCGAGCTATCGCGGCTGCCAACTACTGAATTAGGAAAGCAGAAAATGTAATGTATCATATTTCATCGATAGAACAGGTTGTGATGTATGTGATGTAGTAACGTGATTATAATATAAATAAACATCACAATAAATTACACGGAAGAGAAACGACAGTTGTTAGAGCTCAAAATTCTGACATCTAAAAACATGGGTCAGATGCAGCACAATCCCCGTTTATTAACAACAGCTGTGCATGCAAACAAATGATTTATATGTCACATCTGGGTAAAACACGTCACTTCGCAGGAGAGATTGCCGCTTATCGTATAACATCGAACGCTCTTTTGTCATCACTGAGATACCTAGTTAGTTGACAGCAGGATTGAAACTAATGTAGATTACACCAACAGAATGTTGTTTCTTGTGAAACAGTTTGATGAGAGGGACCTCAGTGGCTCACTTGTTAGTCTCCTCCTTTCATGATCATGAAAGTCCAGGTTCAATTCTCAGAAGAGATATACTTTATTTAGGCCATGGGTTTACACGGTCTCTAAAAATTGGTACCAGAGATTTTGATGGCAAGTATAGGCGGCCTGGCGTGATACCGTTTACTTCATCAAAACGTCAGTGGGCAAGGATAAATATGGTCAATGACACTCATTTTCCATATACCTAGTAATTCATGAATAAACCGTTTTCTTTTTTACTTTACTATGACGAGAAAGGACTGCTAAGAAGAGTCATGAAAACTTTCTGAAAGAGGCCAAAGCAAAAAGAGAGCTAATTTCAAATATTAGGAAGAAACAATCATCATTTTTTGGCCATGTAATGAGAAGAGAACTTCTTTTTTTCTTTTCTTCCTCTTCTACTTTCTTCTTCTTCTTCTTCTATCCTTCCTCTGCTGCCGTTGGCGCCAAGGGGAGAAACAATCTGCGATTCTTTGCTCTTCTGTTGGCCTCTTTTGATGTTATTCCTCCTAGTGACTCTAGTATTCCCTTTATCCATCTCTTACTCGGTCTTCCTCTTAATCTGGCGTTTTCGTAGCGTTTGTTTATGGCTCTTTGATTCATTGTTAGCTCTTTTTGTCTTGTTATGTGGCCGTACCAATTTATCTGTTGTTTCTTTATGTATACGATGGCTGGTTCAATTTCGAGTTTCTTCCTCAGGTCAGTGTTTCTTACTCTGTCCCTTAAGCTGTTTCCTGTCATTCTTCTGACACATTTCATTTCGGTGGTCGTTATCTTTCTTATTGTTCTAGAGGCCAGCGTCCAATTCTGGCACTGATAGCACAGAGTTGGTAGAAAAATTGATTTGTATATTGCCCTTTTTGCTTCCGTAGTTATTGCTTTGTTTTTCAATAGTGTTGATACTTGGCCTATAACTTGGCTTGCTTTGTTACACCTTATATCTATCTCTGTCTCTTGGTTATTGTCTTGTGTTAACGTGCTACCCAGATATTTGTCAACTTGCTTCAAAGACGTATTATCTATTATGATGTTTGGTTTTTCTTTCTTTAAAACAAGGTAATAAAAATAACAAGGAGAAGAGAACAGCTGGAATATATTGTAACAACTGGGAAATTTGAGGGACGAATAGATAAAGGGAAGCAAAAGAGAAAAAAAAGCACTAAGCTTATAAGAATGGCTTGGCAGAAGGTCAACAACAGAAATGATAAATAACTGTCGAGATCGAAGGCTGTGGAGAGACATGATCACCTACGCCAGCAGGCCCGGTACTTGATGATGATGATGATGATGAGAAAAGAACTTTGGGAATACACCCTAAGTAATAATCAAGTGTCTGTATTCATTCCTCCAACTACCTTGATACATACTTCTAGAGTAAGAAACATACGAACTTGAGAATTGTACTGACTTTCGAGTTCGGCACGCCTAGCTCTGTTTGCCTCTCATCAATGTGTGTATCTACTCAATCCAATATCTAGTCCTCTCATCAATGTGTGTATCTACTCAATCCAATATCTAGCCCTCTCATCAATGTGTGTATCTACTCAATCCAATATCTAGCCCTCTCATCAATGTGTGTATCTACTCAATCCAATATCTAGTCCTCTCATCAATGTGTGTATCTACTCAATCCAATATCTAGCCCTCTCATCAATGTGTGTATCTACTCAATCCAATATCTAGCCCTCTCATCAATGTGTGTATCTACTCAATCCAATATCTAGCCCTCTCATCAATGTGTGTATCTACTCAATCCAATATCTAGTCCTCTCATCAATGTGTGTATCTACTCAATCCAATATCTAGCCCTCTCGGATAACGGCAATAAACAGGAGTTCATTGTTGCTCGTTATAGAACCCTTGGCAGTTAAAATCGAAAATAGTGGACCCTAAAATTGGCCGCTGTACCGGGAAAAGTATCAGCAAAAACCTACCAACACCGTGGATCGCAGATCGTAGTACAGAGTTCGTTCACGGAATCCAGGATTCTCCTCGTATTTTCTCGAGATTATCGAGGGCGATTTCGGAGCGTATGGATTCATCCGATGTGTAGTATTGATGATCTTACATCAAGCGTAGAAAACATACTCATGTTTGCACATTTTTAACAGCTCCTGACTGATTGCTGTGTTGATTTGCAACGTACAATCATTAATGGATCTCCCGATGGAACCTTGTAGAAGTCTACCTTGGTACAAATAATAATACATAAATATTATTATATGGGGAACTTCCGAGGCGATAATAGGGAATAATAGAACAAAGAAGTATGTGTTAGCACTCGGAAAAATTGACAGACAAACAACAATAGAAAAAAACGAAGAACAATATATGGTCCGAAGTGGGATCGAACCCGTACTCAGTGGCACCGCGCTTTGCCACGAGAAGCCGAACGCTTGGCACACTGCCAAGACACTGCAACAATAGCCAAATTTTTTAGTTGGCTGCGTGGCAGTGTGCCAAGCGTTCGGCTTCTCGTGGCAAGGCGCGGTGCCACTGAGTACGGGTTCGATCCCACTTCGGACCATATATTGTTCTTCGTTTTTTTCTATTGTTGTTTGTCTGTCAATTTTTCCGAGTGCTAACACATACTTCTTTGTTCTATTATTCCCTAGAAGTCTACCTTCCGGTTTACAGACGTACATTGCATTAACCTATTACTTTGTTCCTTATCACGAACACGCGACTGACTTGTATACACTTATCTTCGTAAACGTCTCGTCTTGAAAGGTTCGTTGTTTGTACGTGAGACCAATCTGCACTAATGAGGTCATGAGACCTAGCGGAATTCTTCCACGGCACGCACCTGTAAATAATGCCTTGACCTTCAACTTGTTCTCTTCATCATTATCTTTTAAGCTTTGAGGGGAACGATAATGAGAAATGGGAGGGGGGGAATAGAAAAAAGACGGTATGGCTTTACGCAATTAATGTATGGCACAAATTTGTACGAGGGAGCCGCGATAGCTCAGTGGTTAGTGAACTGGACTACAAAGGACAAGAGGTAGGGTTCGATCCCAACCGACTGCTTCCGGGTTCACCCAGCTTTAAAGGGTACCGGATTTTTTTTTCTGGGAAAGTAAAGCGACACGGGCGTAATACTGACCACATTGCGCCAAAAATCATGTACCGAAGGTCTATACAATTTATGGTCACAAATACCATATTCCCTATACGCCACTTGGCGTGATGGGGGCTCTTTACTTTTTTAAATACACATTTGAACGACATTTCGGCTCAGTAGGCCTTCAACAGGAGCAGCAAAGAACACACACACATATGTAATAAAATAATATTAGCCCTACATAGCTAACTAATGCTGAAGTAAACACGTAGGATGATACATAAACATATAGTAGCGCGTATTGTACTAGAAAGGGGTCAAGACAAAGAAACGCATTAAAATGCGAAGTTGTAGTCAAGCTGATTGTAAAGGAGAAAATAACAAAAACATATGGTTACAGTTTTATATAATTAATGGACGACATACATTTGAACGACGTTTTGGCTCAAAATGCCTTCAGCATGAACAATAAACAAACACAAGCATATATGTCAACAGATAGTTTACCTTCTTTTGTTCCTTTAGTTCATGCATCCTTTTGTAACATTTCTGAGTACTTCTTGTAATTTGTTTATGTATTAATCTCGAGGATGCCCACTCTGCTGTTTATACAGCCTATGTTGATAGTTGTGCGGAATGTTTTTATTATGTTTTTGTTTAATATCTTAGTTACGCTATCATTTAATGTGCAATTGTAGTTTAGAAGATTCAGCTGCTGTAGACGAGTGGGTGGGATGCTGATTTTCTAAGTATCCTCTTATTTCTTTGATTATTGTTGTTAAAGATGACTCTCATGCATACGTTGGACAACCTTCACTTCCATTTTTTATTGAACTTGTTTACCGTTACATAATTTTAAGTCCAGGTTAAACATTGATAGCTCAATGTTGGGATACAGACTGCGGTGACGATCTGGTCCTGCTACGGTTTCCGTGATGACCAGTATTGATATCATTTACAAATAATATGAAACGTTTCACAACATATCAAAAGCATGAAGTGTATTCATTCACTGGGAAAAATGGAATTCAAAAGAAATTAGGTAAAATATAAAAATAAAAATTTTCAACTCCAACGTTAAGACAGTCCTATAATAGTCTGTGAAACATAGAGAACAACAAAATTGACAATCATGAAGATACAGACTTTCAATAAAGAATGCTTACGCAGAATAAAAGGATGGAAATGGCAGGACAAAATCACTAAAGTAGAATTGTGGAAACGTATTAGTCAAATACCAGTGGATATAGAGATACAGTCGAAGACGGTGGCGCTGGATAGGACACACTGCGGAAACCAACCGAGAGCAGTACACAACAGACCTTTTTTGGAATCCCCAAGGAAAACGTCAAAGTAGAAGACCAAAATATTCTTGAAGAAGACAGATGGAAGCAGAAATGAAGATGATGGGGAAGACATGGGATGAACTTACAAGAAAGGCAAGAAACAGAACGGTTTGGAAAGTGTTTATTGAAGACGTATGCTCCACAGGGAGCTGTAAGTGTTAGTTGAAGGCCTATTCTCCACAGGGAGCTGAAAGTTTTTTTTGAAGACCTATGCTCCACAAGGAGCTGAAAGTGTTTGTTGAAGACCTATGCTCCACAGGGAGCTGAAAGTGTTTGTTGAAGGCCTATGCTCCACAGGGAGTAGAAAGGTTGAAGAAGAAGAAGCATCATAACATCTTGATTCTACTTCCATTACGTTTTTGTTGCCGTGTGCCACAAGATTGCTTAGAAATGTAAATGTGTCTGTTTCCTTCAGTTGTTCATCAGTAACTTCGTGCTGACGATATGTTTTTTTACATGTGTAAACAGGGTCAGTAGACTCAGTCAAAGTTTAGTGAAGCTACAGATTCAACCATTATGTGTGAGTAGTTTAGTCGAATAATTCTATTCTATTCTATTCTATTCTATTCTATTCTATTCTATTCTATTCTATTCTATTCTATTCTATTCTATTCATGAAATCAGTTTCAGAATCAGCAGTGCGGCATGTACATATCCGATCAATCGTCCGTTCCAACATTTCTCTAAACATCTGCAGACTGATTTAACCTGTAATGTTTTATATGTAGATACATCTACTTTCCCCACTAACCATTCTTGATCGATCAGCCCTCCTCTCCATCTTTAGACTCATCAGTACCTCAATATATTCATCATTGTACCACCCATTCTCGGAATGATGAACGAACTTGGCGATATCTTACATGTCCAGAATCGGGCCAAACTCAGTGCATGTGAACAATCTGCTAGGACGTTTCATGACCCGTCGGACTCATAATACAGCAGGAGACCCAATCCTAAGAGTCGTGACCCAGGTGCCCCCTACCCTTCTGAGTGTCAAGAAACAAATGGACCAAGTTAGCTGGACAGAGTACAGCTTCTGATGATCAGATTGTTTCACACTGCAAGTTCTATTAAAATAGTTTCCTATTTTAAAAGAATAGTTGTCCACGGACAGCTAAGAAGAGTAATGAAGATGTTCTGAGAGAGGTCAAAGCAAAAAGAGAGCTAATTTCCAATACTAGGAAGAAACAATCATCATTTTTTAGTCATGTAATGGGAAGAGAACAACTGGAATATATTGTAACAACTGGGAAAAGACATAGAGGGAAGCAAAGAGAAAAAATGCCAGACAGCTTAAGAGAATGGCTTGGCAGAAGGTGAACAACAGAAATTATAAATAACTGTCGTGATCGAAAGTTGTGGAGAGTCATGATCACCTATGCAGCAGGCCCGGTACTTGATGATAATAAAAAAAAAAAGTAAAGTGCCCCGTCACGCCAAGTGGCGAATAGGGAATATGGGGTAAGTGACCATAACTTGTACAGGCCTTCACTTTGCCAATATTAATTTCATCATTAAAAACTTTTCCTTTATGATGTATATTCAGGGGTATTTAAGCACAAGACGACTATGCTGAAACTCAACAATGCTACTGACATACAACAGTCAAGCACAAGACGACGATGCTGAAACTCAACAATGCTACTGACATACAACAGTCAAGCACAAGACGACGATGCTGAAACTCAACAATGCTACTGACATACAACAGTCAAGCACAAGACGACGATGCTGAAACTCAACAATGCTACTGACATACAACAGTCAAGCACAAGACGACGATGCTGAAACTCAACAATGCTACTGACATACAACACTCAACATGAGTTCAGATCATCATGGTCAATGCTTGCTGCGTTTACCCCGATGACTTAACCAGTACAGCGCTTCGTCGTCCACCCTTAAAAGGATGTTAAGTGTGCGTGTCTTCGTTGTGCTGTAGTTTGCAGTATAACTGTGATATTTACGCATTTCGGCCCAATACATCCGACTTCAGCTCGTCATTTTTTATTATCGGGCTGCCTTCCCTCCTCTTCGATTCCTACTCGCTTGGCGAGACTGACAGGTTATTCTGTTATAGAGAGGCACCACGGAAAGGTGGATCAGGGTCTGGATGGTTCTGGTTCATCGATCCTGGTGTGGGTCGCTGACAACTTCTAGCTCTGCTGCTGTGAAGTGCGCTTTAGCCTCCATCATGGTCCGTGATATCAAAGTTATTTAATCGATATTTTGATTTACACATACTCGTTATTATAGAACAAATGATTTATATATTACCACATATCTAAAGTCTATTAACATTATTAAAATCATTGATTCTAAGACTCTCAGTGAGGTTTATCAACGTTGTTTATATGAGACCTCTTTATAACAGTTCTCTTCATTATTCTTCTGTCAGTAGCTACTAGGTGTTCTATATTGTATTAACAAATTACTTCTGTCAGTAGCTACTAGGAGTTCTATATTGTATTAACAAATCTCTTCTGTCAGTAGCTACTAGGAGTTCTATATTGTATTAACAAATTACTTCTGTCAGTAGCTACTAGGAGTTCTATATTGTATTAACAAATTTCTTCTGTCAGTAGCTACTAGGTGTTCTATATTGTATTAACAAATTTCTTCTGTCAGTAGCTACTAGGAGTTCTATATTGTATTAACAAATTTCTTCTGTCAGTAGCTACTAGGAGTTCTATATTGTATTAACAAATTTCTTCTGTCAGTAGCTACTAGGTGTTCTATATTGTATTAACAAATTTCTTCTGTCAGTAGCTACTAGGAGTTCTATATTGTATTAACAAATCTCTTCTGTCAGTAGCTACTAGGAGTTCTATATTGTATTAACAAATTTCTTCTGTCAGTAGCTACTAGGAGTTCTATATTGTATTAACAAATTTCTTCTGTCAGTAGCTACTAGGAGTTCTATATTGTATTAATAAATCTCTTCTGTCAGTAACTACTAGGAGTTCTATATTGTATTAACAAATTTCTTCTGCCTGTAACTATCTAAGAGTTCTATATTTTATTAACATTTCTCTTGCCAGTGGCTGGACGTCCAGACTCAACTTATCTGTATATAATCAGTCTTGAGTTATTCTAGTGAACTACTTTTTGCCTAACTTATCTTTGTGAAATGTAATCATTAGAATTACTTGACTATATATTACGATAACTGAAACACAAAACCTCTACACCTAACTTTAATATGCTTCTAAACTGAATTGTCTAACATGTCTAAGACTGTTATCAATTCCAAACGTGAATGGTTGAATTCGAATATCCTATCTAGTTCTGGAATCTGAGTTCTCTATCTCTATATTAGCAACATCATCATCATCATCATCATCATCATGTGCCTTACCGGATGGCGTAGGTGATCATGTCCATCCACTATCTTCTATCTACAGTGTATCGTATCAGTTATGTTGTTGAATGTTTTCCATGCCATGACACCAAGCTATCCAGTATTTTCTCTCATTGTCGTCCGCGATCTCTCTTTCCTTTTATTTTTCTAGTTGTAGCCAAGTATTCCAACTTTCCTCTTCTCATTATGTGCCCGAAAAATGTTGATTGCATCTTTCTAATGTTTTTTAAGGGCTCCCTTTTTGTGTTGGCCTCTTTGAGAACTTCCTCATTGGTCTTTTTAGCTGTCCATGGAACTTTCAACATTCTTCTGAGAAATCCCATCTCTGTAGCCTCTAATCGTCTTTTCATTTGTTTATCTACTGTCCATGATTCTCTTCTATAGGTCAGAATTGATTCTATATACCACCGATGAACTCTCTTTCTCATTTTTATTGACATAGATTTGTTGCATAAGATATTTTTCATTTTCTGAAATGCTATTTTGGCCTGACCTATTCTGCTTTTTATTTCTGTGGTGCATCTCCCATCTAATGTTATTATTGTGCCCAAGTATTTGAAACGTTGTACTTGTTTCAGATTTATCTCGTTTATTTTTATGCTGCATGATGGTGGTGATTGTTTCTTCGATATAACCATTACTTCTGTTTTCCTGCTATTCAGACTGAGACCTTTTTTGTATAATCGATTGTCAATTAACTCTTTCCGTACATTTCGATGCACCGTAAGCCATGCCGATTTCAGTCACGTTTAGCCGTACAAGGCGTCATTCTCAATTTGATTAGTGTAGATCTTCAAACCATATTCTTTGTACATGTCTTGTATCATCTTGGTATTTGTGTAATATCATTCCTTGTTTAATTATCTAAAAATTCATATATAATATGTTAAGTGTTAGATAAATATAAACATGTAGATTAATATTTAAAATCATGAAAAATTTTGTCTCTGAAATCTCTTTCGTTAAATTGACCCGACTGGACTAGCGACGTCGGAGGACAACCCGTGTTCGATTCCCGCTGGGAGCAGTGTGAATTGTTCTCGTGGTTGGAAAAAAATAAAATACCCCCATGGCCGACCCAGCCGTTGGCAGAAATGGGTACCAGGGTATTACCCTGGGAAGGTGAGGAATGTTGCCTCGCGTCGTGAGTTTCGATGCTTGAAGCGACACTATCCAGAAATCTCCGAACATTTTTGGTTAGGCGTCCAATCACATATGGGTGGAAACTCGCGTGCTAAGACGCTGGTTCAAGTTTCGTACTTTACCTTATCTTTACCTAAGCTTCCGTACTGAAAGAGTTAAATACTCTCGTCTCATTTGCATAAAGTATCGACTGATTAGCCAGCAGTTGTCCACTCAGTCAATAACTAGAGACAATGATTCAACCTCTAGATGACTTCCGGAACAAAATTTGAACAACAAGACGCCATCTTGACTTTTATTTAACCCCATAACTGTCAAGATAATTTCAGTTCGTGTATTTCACGAATGATGTTTATTCTATCGTACCTTGACTGCCCCCTCCTCAGTCTGAAGTTGTTGTCAAGTGTTAATATCTCGACCAGCGACATTGACATTTAGAAGAAAGTCAATCTCAGTTTAATTCCCCTCATCCTTTTTTTTTTTCTAAGAGCTAAAATGTTTTTTTCCAAGTCCATTCCTAATAATTGCTACTGCTAATGTATACTTCATCATAGGTGCAGCTGTTATATACAATTCAGAGCTATATCCCTCATTCTATGTATCTGTCCACTTAGTACATATTTAGTAAATATTTGGGAACTTTGTTAACCTCAGACGGAAGATGTACAAAAGAGGTGAGTTGCAGAATGGCTCAGACAAAAGCAGCGTTCCAAAAAAAACTAGTTAGATACTATGCAATCCATTTTTGACAATAGAAACAAGAAAACGAGTTCTTAAATGTTATGTAGAGCCAGTCTTAGCACATGGATGTGAATCATGGACAATAGGACAACAGACAAGAACATCACTGAAGTCTGTAGAAATGTGGTTTTACAGAAGACTGTTGAGAATACCAAGGTCAGCTAAGAAGAGAAATGAAAATGTTTTGAAATAGGTCAAAGCAAAAAGAGAGCTAATTTCCAATATTAGGAAGAAACAATCATCATTTTTTGGCCATGTAATGAGAAGAGAACAATTGGAATATATTGTAACAACTGGAAAAATTGAAGGACGAAGAGATAGGGGAAGCAAAGAGAAAAAAATAACAGACAGTTTAAGAGAATGGCTTGGCAGAAGTTCAACAACAGAAATGATAAATAACTGTCGAGATCGAAAGTTGTGGAGAGACATGATCACCTACGCCAGCAGGCCCGGTTCTTGATGATGATGATGATGATGTCTTCGTAGTCATACTAATTAAATGACTGCTGTTAACTTAATGGATACTTACACATCATCTTTATCATCACGATTCCTTCTCTCGTTATACAGGCATAAGTTGAGCTTTTCTTCTCACTCCTCTCCGATGTCGAGATAGCTGGATGATTCTTGTTCTGGCTTCCTTGGTAGCTTCTTGGATACTCAACGTCAGCGATTACTAGGTAACAATCAATATCCATATCTCTTTGCTTGGTCTATATCCACTAATTAAGCTGATAGATGCCCTGAATTGTAAAGCATTATCATGACACTTTCATTATTTCCATAATACCAGTGTTAATTTTCATTACCATATGCTTGCTTGTAAGCTCTGTTTTATTAATGACACATGCTCATACTGTTTTTTTTTTATTTGCATAAATTCTTGTTTTGTCGGGGTTCTTTCTCTTTCTCACTGGTACCGAAAAGGTGTCATGGTTATATCATGTGTCGCTCTTGAGCAGCTCGAACTGTCTGAATTAGTGATTTTCCTTTGTTGTTACATGTCTCTGTCACTTGTTCTATCCATCTTCTTCTGTGTCTTCCTCCTGGTCTTTTTCCATGCATTCTCGAGAAGAATGCCCTTGATGGTGATTGGTGAGGATTCATTCTGACCAGGTGCCCAAACCATTTAAGTTGTTGTGGCTGTTCTATATATTCTTGGCAGGGTTTTATTCCTACCTTTTTTTTATGGGTTCATTTGGTATTCTATCTCTTCTTGTGCTGTTTGTTACTATTCTCAAGCATCACATATCACATGTATGGATATTTCTTAAATGTGATTTAGAAAGGGTCCATATTTAACTTTCATAGCACAAAGTTGGTATGGAATTTGCTATCATTTGTTGTTTAGCTGCCATAGCAATGTTTGAATGTCTTAACAATGGTTTTGTCAGTAACGAATAGAAATTCCTGTCCTTCCCATATGACATTTAGGTTTAGAACGAAACTATGTCGTTTCCCGTATGCGTTCCGTGCATGTGATGTACAATAGAAGCGATACACGAAGTTCAAGTCTAGGTTTAATTTGAGGATTAGCAAGGGAGTGAGAGGAGGGGGTACCCCTCAGCGGAAAATTACAAAAAAAAACCTAACCCAGCTAGGAGATGCTTCACTGTTTACAGCATGATGATTTCTATTGAAAGATATTATTTATAAATTTAAATTGTTTTCCCTTTAAATGGTTTCAATTGTTTTCAATTGGACATAGTAGCACAAACCATCCACAGGATGGTCCAGGGCCCATCTGATATGTCTCCTCATGGGAAACATAAAACACCAGAACTTAAGGAAAATATAACAGGAATCATGAAAAAAAGGCACCCAATCAGACACAGCAAGAAAACACGTAGCAGAAAAACACATACACGATACCTACCCACAGGACTCTTGGTCCCACATATAAACAGATGGCTCTGCTACAAATGCCACCAGAAATGGGGGGGGGGATGTGTGTTCTTGGCGCTGAATAACCAGGACGAGATCACCAAGTCAATAGCTACTTGGAAATTCTCAAACAACTTTAAAGCAGAAACTGAGGCCTTCAGAGATGCTGCTACACTGGCTACTCAACACACAACTAACATGCACAATAAATTGGTGACACTAACTGATGCTCTGTCAGTACTATCAGCTCTAAAAAGTCCCAAGAACAATGAACTAGATGACTTGAGAACAATCCTGGAACAACTATGCAATAACTTCCAAAGAGTAGTCATTCAGTGGATACCATCACACTGTAATTTACAAGGGAACGAACGCGCAGACAAATTAGCTAAAGAGTGAGGCAGATTACCACAAGAGAACCATCCGCTCAGTTATGATGAAGCCAAATCCATCCTCAAAGGCCAGTACCGTGAACAATGGAAACGAGAACACCCAAAGCATAACAAGAGGGACGGATACCATCAACTATCAAGGAGGGATCAAGTCATCATACTTCACCTACGCACTGGCCACAATAGAATCAGGAATCGCTTGTTTACCAAATTCAAAATAGGTACAACCAGCCTATGCCACTGTACACAAGACAATATGACTATAAAACAACGTTCTACAGGATTGCCCCCAGTACACAGATCTGAGAAGAGCAATGTGGTCGACACCCACCTCCCTGGAAGAGAAACTGTATGGGGTAATCGAATCACTTAAACAGACAGCTGACTTCATGGGAGAGTCTGGAAACCTACTCTGATTGAGTCTTGATCGCAGAGAGAGAGAGAGAGTTGTTTTATAAAAGAAACACTGTACACACCTAGTCTTGCTTTACTTCTGTCTTTATCCTAAGAGTTTTCCGTGCAAATGCTTTTACTCTGTTCCCTTAGATTCATCTGAATGTGATATGATTAATTACTCTCTTGCTGTAGATTCATCTACATGTGATATGATTATTTACTCTGTTGTTGTAGAGTCATCTCCATGTGATATGATTATTTACTCTGTTGCTGTAGATTCATCTCCATGTGATAAGATTATTTACTCTGTTGCTGTAGATTCATCTCCATGCGATAAGATTATTTACTCTGTTGCTGTAGATTCATCACCATGTGATAAGATTATTTACTCGGTTGGTGTTGATTCATCTCCATGTGATACGATTATTTACTCTGTTGCTGTAGATTCATCTCCATGTGATATGATTATTTACTCTGTCGCTATAGAGTCATCTCCATGGGATATGATTATTTACTCTGTCGCTATAGAGTCATCTCCATGGGATATGATTATTTACTCTGTCGCTGTAGAGTCATCTCCATGGGATATTATTATTTACTCTGTTGCTGTAGAGTCATCTCCATGTGATATGATTATTCACGCGGTATAGTTTCAGTCTCTGTAATCTCTACTTGCTTTGTAGAACGGCTTATCTAGGTCTTTGAACGCTAAATATAGTCGTGTCCTTGAACACAAATTGCATGTTTACCATGACGTCAACTGGAGAAACCCTCGTGATACAGTCTCTAATTTATGTGTATGATGTGTTCATAAAAGTCCAAATTTAATTTGCCGCAGTTAGAAAAATAGTGAACTTATTTCTTTGTAAATATAGAAATATATTACGACTTATTGTTATTTTGGAATTGTTTCGTTATAAATAAATGACTAATACAGGCTGGGGGTAGGGGGGATATATTATATAAATCATAATTTCACTACAAAGTAAAAGTTGGCAGTGGCTCCATTCAATAAATGCTGGCTTACAACTATTGTGCAAATAGACCACACAGAAATTCAGATGAGCTCAAATGATTTTTAATGTGTTGACAAAGGACTGAGAAAATAGACAGAGGCTGGGTCGACCGCGGGGGTATTTTTTTTTTTTCACACTGCTTCCTACGGGAATGAAACACGGGTTGTCCTAACGTAGGTAGCCTAGTCGGATGGATTTCCCAACTAGGCTACCGAAGCCTCATGTATTAGTTAAATATGTATGGCTATTTCATTTTTACTTTACATATTTGTGTACATATTTGTGTCACCCATTAATTACGTAAAGCTTTAATTATACAATTTTTTTTTCTATTTCTTTTCATCTCTCCTATGAGTTATTTCCTTGTTCGGCATATTAATACCATGTGTTGTTTTATTATATGTGTTTGTTATAGTCCCAGCTTACTAGATAAAAATCAACATTGTTATACAAAGCTACATTCAATTTAACGAGCCCATGTACTGCAAAGTTTACTGCTGTTTCATTACTAATGAGATGACTGGGCACAAGTGGCATTCGACTGCGCTGAAAATGTACTTTAGGAACGACTGTTGTTTTCGTTTGTCTTGATACCAGTGCTGAAAGTGGCAGTAAAATTGGTATTTATGAAATTGTTGTCATCGCTTTGGAGTTCAGTGCTCTATTTTCTGTACGTTGTCTGCCTATCAGAGCCGTGTCATTAGGTCTGTACTACATCTATAATTGTGTGTGTGTGTGTGTTTGGGGAATACGTTTGTTTGTGTGTGAGATACATACAGTTATAAACAGCTGTTTGCGTTCACGCAGATAGTAGATTTCACCAACAATGTGCAGGGGGTGTTTCGATTTTCTCTGTTTGTGCATTTGAGAAAATTTTAATATACTGTGATAAAATATCTTGTCGAAAATAAACTGTGGTAAAATATACTGTGGTAAAATATCTTAAACGAAAATATACTGTGGTAAAATATCTTGTCGTAAAATATACTGTGGTAAAATAACTTATGGTAAAATATACTGTGGTAAAATATCTTGTCGTAAAATATACTGTGGCAAAATATCTTCTCGAAAATATACTGTGGTAAAATTACTTTTCGTAAATTATACTGTGCTAAAATGTCTTGTCGTAAAATATACTGTGGTAAAATATCTTGCCGTAAAATATACTGTGGTCAAATATCTTCTCGAAAATATACTGTGGTCAAATATCTTCTCGAAAATATACTGTGGTAAAATATACTGTGGTAAAATATCTTAAACGAAAATATACTGTGGTAAAATATCTTGTCGTAAAATATACTGTGGTAAAATAACTTATGGTAAAATATACTGTGGTAAAATATCTTGTCGTAAAATATACTGTGGCAAAATATCTTCTCGAAAATATACTGTGGTAAAATTACTTTTCGTAAATTATACTGTGCTAAAATGTCTCGTCGTAAAATATACTGTGGTAAAATATCTTGCCGTAAAATATACTGTGGTCAAATATCTTCTCGAAAATATACTGTGGTCAAATATCTTCTCGAAAATATACTGTGGTCAAATATCTTCTCGAAAATATACTGTGGTAAAATATCTTGTCGTAAAATATACTGTGGTAAAATATCTTGTCGTAAAATATACTGTGGCAAAATATCTTGTCGTAAAATATACTGTGGTAAAATATCTTGTTGTAAAATATACTGTGGTAAAATATCTTGTCGTGAAATATACTGTGGTAAAATATCTTCTCGAAAATATACTGTGGTAAAATATCTTGTCGTAAAATATACTGTGGTAAAATATCTTGTCGTAAAATATACTGTGGTAAATTATAATGTAGTAACATATACAGTCTTAAATTATAAAAAGGTAACATATATATATATTGTGGCAAAATATCATGACGTAAAATATACTGTGATAAATTCCATCTCGCAAAATTTAATGTGGTAAATTATAATGTAGTAAAATATACTGTAAATTATAAAGTGGGAATATATATATATATGTATATTGTGGCAAAATATCATGTCATAAAATGTATTGTAGTAAAATATCACGGTAAAACATGTTGTAAATTATACTGTGGTAAATTATACTATGGTAAAACATGTTGTAAATTATACTGTGGTAAATTATAATGCCGTAAAACATACTGTTATAAATTATACTGGAAATATAAATAATGTTCAGTTATTCTTTATTGGTACAAGTGTGTTTGATGTGAACCATCTTGATGATAAATTGTCACAATAATGATTTAGCTCAACATTGATTGTAATATTTAGTAATGTTTGCAGAAGTTTTGTTAATCTACTTTTGCTGTAATATTCATGTCTATTTTATGTTTTATTATTTTTATATATATGTAACTTCTTTGTTCAATATTTTAAAATAATTTGTATTTCTTTATGATTATGCATTAAAAATATATGTTTATATGTTTAGCTCTTTTTGTGATACATATACTTTCTATCACAGAGATAAAAAGCAGAATATCTGAGGCCAAAATAGCATTTTAGAAAATGAAAAGTATGACACAAAGCTGTCTAGTATCTTCTCTCTTTGTCATCCGCGATATATCTTTCCTTTTATTTTGCCAGTTGTAACCAATTATTCCAACTTCTCTCTTCTCATGATGTGTCTGAAAAATGTTTCTTTCTGATGTTATTTAGGAGCTCCTATTTTGTTTTTGCCTCTTTGAGAATGTCCTCATTGGTCTTTTTAGCTGTCCAGGGAACTTTCAACATTCTTCTGAGAAATCCCATCTCTGTGGCATCTAATCATCTTTTCATTTGTTTGTCTGCTGTCCATGATTCTCTTCCATAGGTCATAATTGGTTCTATATAACACCGATGAACTCTCTTTCTAACATCTATTGACATAGATTTATTGCATATGGAGTTGCTCATTTTCTGAAGTGCTATTTCGGCCTGAGCTATTTTGCTTTTTATTTCTGTGGTGCATCTTCCATTTGATGTTATTATTGTGCCCAAGTATTTGACGCGTTGCATTTGTTTCAGATTTGTCATGTTTATTTTTTATGCTGCATGCTGGTGATGATTGTTTCTGCAATATGACAATTACTTCTGTTTTCTTACTATTATCAGACTTTTTGTTGCTATCTTTTACTTTTATGTCTATCATTTCTTGTAATTCATTCTCTGTCTATGCTACATTGTGTCATTCGTAAATAGCAAATTGTTTATGTTGCGACTGTTGACTTCAATTCTTTTCTGTCTACTATTGATCTCATAAGATCTCATAATACTTTCCCTGTAAAATTGAAACAAATCCGGCGACAGAAAGCAAGCCTTGTCTGACTCCTTGTTTTATATATTCAAACTGTCCTTTTTAGTTACTAATTCGTATAGCTGTTGTTTGTTGCCAGTACATGTTTTTTATGATTCTCAAAACATTGCCATCAATGTTTCATTATTACCAATAACTAAACTTAAACCTTAAACACCGTTTGTTGGAAATATGAACAAAACAAATAGAAACACGCCAAAATGTAATTGTTTCGATCAAATGACCAGAAGTGATATGAGATTATGACCTTCTGAGCTTATGATCACGTGGTATTGGGATCACTCCTTTTTTTAATGTCCGTTTTGGTTTTTTTTTATCTTTTTTTTTGTGTGTACAAAATGGGGGAACATATAGGTTTAATACCACGTGATGTCAGCGTGCTGTGTACTGCCAGTCTCAAGATATTTCTTTCCCTGTTGTGCTCAGATAGTTGGAACTTGTCCAAATCTGAAAGACTGCAATGTCTTATATATCAAGAGACCCCTAATATTGTGTAGACAACTACTTAGCTAATACAACGAAAATTTGTACCTGACTCCCCAATCCCGTTATATGTTATTGAACACTGTCCACTTTACATTGTTCTCTGCATTGCGTCCAATCAACTTGTATTGATCCAGGTTAATGAATTCAGTACCCAGTGCGTTAATAACATTAGGTTTTGTTCGTGTGTGTATGTGCAGCTGTGCTGAAGTGTAGAACAGCTCGAGCTAAGACAGTATCCCTTTGGATTGCTGTGCAACCTATCATTCTCAAAGGAAGTAAAATTAAAAACAGCTTTGCACTTTTATATAAAAGAAGTCAAGTTATATGGGAGTACGACTCCCACAGTTGGGCCAAAAAAAATGAAAATCTTTGGATGCCTAAAAAATGTGCTTTTTAAGAATAATGCTGAAAACAGTGCTGGATGCAAACAAAATAAATGAGGACGACCTACAAGAAATGAAAGCTATGAAAAAGTTCTTTACGAACAGCAGAATATAACGATCATATTTCCTGACATGTATAGATGCCTTTTGCGTGTTCACAGACACTTGGAAACTAGTAGATTCAAATCTACAATAGTAACTGCCTGGCCTCTCTCATGGCACATTTTGTCAAACGGCTACTCTCATGGCACATTTTGTCAAGCGGCTTTTTTCTTGGCAGAGTACGTCAAATCTCCCTCTTTCATTACACATTTTGCCAAGAAATCTCTCTTATAGAAAATGTGTCAAGCTGCCTCTGTTATGTCATATTTTGTCAGGCGGTCTATCTCACTGGACATTTTGTCAAGCGGCCTCTCTTATGTCACATTTTGTCAACCGGCCTCTCTCACTGCACATTTTGTCTAGCGGTCTCTCTCATGTCACATTTTGTCAAACAGCCCCACTCACTGTACATTTTGTCAAGCAGTCGCTCTAATGTCACATTTTGTCAAGCGGCCCTACTCACTGTACATTTTGTCTAGCGGCCCCACTCACTGTACATTTTGTCAAGCGGCCCCACTCACTGTACATTTTGTCAAGCGGCCCTACTCACTGTACATTTTGTCAAGCGGCCCTGCTCACTGTACATTTTGTCAAGCGGCCCTACTCACTGTACATTTTGTCAAGCGGCCCCACTCACTGTACATTTTGTCAAGCGGCCCTACTCACTGTACATTTTGTCAAGCGGCCCTACTCACTGTACATTTTGTCAAGCGGCCCCACTCACTGTACATTTTGTCAAGCGGCCCTACTCACTGTACATTTTGTCAAGCGGCCCTACTCACTGTACATTTTGTCAAGCGGCCCTACTCACTGTACATTTTGTCAAGCGGTCCCACTCACTGTACATTTTGTCAAGCGGTTTCTCTAATGTCACATTTTGTCAAACAGCCCCACTCACTGTATATTTTGTCAAGCGGTCTCTCTCATGTCACATTTTGTCAAACAGCCCCACTCACTGTATATTTTGTCAAGCGGTCTCTCTAATGTCACATTTTGTCAAACAGCCCCACTCACTGTATATTTTGTCAAGCGGTCTCTCTCATGTGACATTTTGTCAAGCGGTCTCTCTCATGTCACATTTTGTCAAGCGATCTCTCTAATGTCACATTTTGTCAAGCGGCCCCAATCACTGTACATTTTGTCAAGCGGTCTTTCTCATGTCACATTTTGTCAAGCGGTCTCTCTAATGTCACATTTTGTCAAACAGCCCCACTCACTGTACATTTTGTCAAGCTGTCTCTCTAATGTCACATTTTGTCAAGCGGCCCCACTCACTGTACATTTTGTCAAGCGGTCACTCTCATGTCCACATTTTGTCAAGGGGCCTCTCTTAATGTTCATTTTGTCAGGCGGCATCTCACAACACACATTTTGCTAAGCGGGTTTTCACATGACACATTTTGCTAAGCGGGTTTTCACATTACACATTTTGCTAAGCGGGTTCTCACATGACACATTTTGTTAAGCGGGTTCTCACATGACACATTTTGTTAAGCGGGTTCTCATATGACACATTTTGTTAAGCGGGTTCTCACATGACACATTTAGTTAAGCAGGTTCTCACATAACATATTTTGTTAAGCGGGATCTCATATGACACATTTTGTTAAGCGGGTTCTCACATGCCACGTCTTGTTAAGCGGGTTCTCACATGACACATTTCGCTAAGCGGGTTCTCGCATGACACATTTTGCTAAGCGGGTTCTCACATGACACATTTTATTAATCAGCCTATCTCATGGCACATTTTGTTACGGGATCTCTTTCATGACTCATTTTGCTAGTCGGCCTCTTTCATGAGACACATTTAGTCAAGAGGCCACTCACATGTCACATTTTGCTAAGAGGTCTCTCTCATGTCACATTTTGCCAAGCGGTCTCCCAAATGTCAAATTTAGTCAAGGGACCTTTCACATGTCACATTTTGCTAAGAGGCCTCTCTATAGACACAATTATTTAAGCGATCTCTCACATGGCACATTTTGCCAAACGACCTTCCACACGTCAAATTTAGTCAAGAAGCCTCTCACATATCATATTTAGTCAAGAGGTCTCTCACATGTCAAATTTAGTCAAGAGATCTATCGCATGTCAAATTTAGTCAAGAGATCTATCGCATGTCAAATTTAGTCAAGAGATCTCTCAGCTGTCAAATTTAGTCAAGAGGACTCTCACATGTCAAATTTAGTCAAGAGGCCTCTCACATGTCAAATTTAGTCAAGAGGCCTCTCACATGTCAAATTTAGTCAAGAGATCTATCGCATGTCAAATTTAGTCAAGAGGCCTCTCACATGTCAAATTTAGTCAAGAGGCCTCTCACATGTCAAATTTAGTCAAGAGGCCTCTCACATGTCAAATTTAGTCAAGAGGCTTCTCACATGTCAAATTTAGTCAAGAAGCTTCTCACATGTCAAATTTAGTCAAGAGGCCTCTCACATGTCAAATTTAGTCAAGAGGCCTCTCACATGTCAAATTTAGTCAAGAGGCCAATCACATGACACATTTTATCAAGAGGCTTCTCACATGTCAAATTCAGTCAAAAGGCCTCTCACATGACACATTTTATCAAGAGGCCACTCACAAGACACATTTTATCAATAGACATGTCACATAACATATTTTATCAAGAGGCCTCTCACATGACACATTTTATCAATAGGCCTCTCACGTGACATATTTTATCAAGAGGCCTCTAACATGACACATTTTACCAAGAGGCCTCTCACATGACACATTTTATCAATAGTCCTCTCACGTGACATATTTTGCCAACATTTTAAAACTAATGTCTGGCTACAGAATGAACATGTCAGCATTATGTTTATTTTTTTTTTTAATTCTAATTTTGTCTTCATTTTATTTTTCACATTTTTTCATCGTGCTGGTTTTTGTATATATTCTCCTTGAGCTAAGATCATCTGAAAGCTGGTTATGTATAAAGAAGAACCCACGACACAGTTCTTTACCACTGACACTTTAGTTGGTCATCTGTTCCTTTCCAGAAAAGTTCATCTTCTGCCATATATAAAGTCATCAGAACAAGATGCGTCTAAAAGAAAAATAAATAAATATAAATTTGTGTGATTTAACTTTAAATTTTACACAAAGAAATCGCAAATCTGATCTTTTACTCATTATTCTTAAAATATATAATTCATAAATATTTTCTTTTAGCTAAAATATTTTAGATGTTGTGTGTAGTGTAATAAATTGAAATTACTTCATTTAAATAGCAGTTTATAAAATGAGGGGGTGTACTTTGCTTCGGACATCTTCATCAATAAACGACGCTAAACTAAAATGCCACACGGAAATAAATCGAAACATCTGTGTTGGATGACAATATTTTACCCCATTTCTGATCTAGGGGACTGGTTGGTCTCCAGGGAAGTCTCCGGCCTCGAGACAGAGAGGTTGTGGGTTCAAATCCCGGCTGCACCAGTTGGGATTTTTATTTAAGATTTCTCAGGCAACCACCTCTGGTCTCAGCAGTGAGGCCTGGCTTGAAACGTCAATTACTGATCCACTGAAAAAAATGAGTACCTCCAAAGACGGTGTTATCTGCCCGTGCGGCGAGGGACCCCTGTCCGCACGGCTGCCAGGGGAAAAAACATATTAACACGAAAAATGCAGTTCCTAGTCTCTAGGGACTTCGTCAGAGGTAAAAGCTGGCGAACAAAAAAACAAGTTCTGGTCTGACTACAGGTCACATCCTCCCAATAAACTCCCCATGCAATATTTGTTTGGAGATACGATCGTTCTCCATTCTTATAATCTGACGTTCTTATAATCTGACGTTCTTATAATCTGACATTCTTATAATCTGACGTTCTTATAATCTGACATTCTTATAATCTGACATTCTTATAATCTGACATTCTTATAATCTGACGTTCTTATAATCTGACATTCTTATAATCTGACGTTCTTATAATCTGACATTCTTATAATCTGACGTTCTTATAATCTGACATTCTTATAATCTGACGTTCTTATAATCTGACGTTCTTATAATCTGACATTCTTATAATCTGACGTTCTTATAATCTAACATTCTTATAATCTGACATTCTTATAATCTGATGTTCTTATAATCTGACGTTCTTATAATCTGACATTCTTATAATCTGACGTTCTTATAATCTGACGTTCTTATAATCTGACGTTCTTATAATCTGACGTTCTTATAATCTGACGTTCTTATAATCTGACATTCTTATAATCTGACGTTCTTATAACCTGACATTCTTATAATCTGACGTTCTTATAATCTGACGTTCTTATAATCTGACATTCTTATAATCTGACGTTCTTATAATCTAACATTCTTATAATCTGACGTTCTTATAATCTGACGTTCTTATAATCTAACATTCTTATAATCTGACGTTCTTATAATCTGACGTTCTTATAATCTAACATTCTTATAATCTGACGTTCTTATAATCCGACATTCTTATAATCTGACATTCTTATAATCTAACATTCTAATAATCTGACATTCTTATAATCTGACACTCTTATAATCTGACGTTCTATAATCTGACATTCTTATAATCTGACATTCTAATAATCTGACGTTCTATAATCTGACATTCTTATAATCTGACATTCTTATAATCTGACTCAGACTTAGACTTTAGCAAGGAATGGTGTCACCGCAGTTGGAGCATTGTCATAACAGCTCAGCCCCCGTTCCAGCAACAAATAAAGTGTCTATCCGTATCGTTGATACAGTTGTATTGAACCTCCTGCATTCTGTATAAAAGGCACACTGCTCATAATGGATTATTCCAGGTCGCAGTAAAAACCGTCACGGGCAGCGTAACCTCCATGCGCCTATGCCAAGTCCACGTAGATTTCATGATAAGTAAGCGTGCCACAACAGCAATCGCTGTCGCAACAAATGATGTCAGGTCTCAGTTTTGATAGAACACTCTATCAAACCGTAGTCCAGCTGGTGTCAAATATGCAGTCGAAAACAGACAGTTCATACATCCTGTCCCAGGGTAAAGCCGGGACCTGGTAACGTTCCAGTAAATACCACAGCCAATCAATCGCCTGCAGCACTATCTCAGGGCGCGGGCGCCAAAACCTTGTTGGTTTTGTGACAGGTGAATGCGACTTAACTAATGCTGCTTCCACAAACTAGACAGCTTCCGGTTAATGCTGCAGACCAAGACGGCCTCTTAGTGGAATCTGGTTCAGGTAAAGTAGCAATACTAAAGAAAAAAGGAAGAAAAAAGTGGTATAGTGACAGCTTTACGTGGTAATTGACGAAACAAAAGTCGACATTTCGGCCAAGTAGGCCTTCATCTGGACGAACAACAAACACAAAAATATATATATAACGATATATTAACAAATCTAACTACTTGGCGATAATATGCTAGATACTAAAGAGAGGAAAAATAAAAAATGGTCACTCCCTGTGTTCCTGAGCTGGGTCAGTCTCCAAATGGACTAAATTGATACGGCAGGACCATATCTTGATGCCTTTACCTCTTCAGGTAAAGTAGCCCGTTTGATGCAATGTGGATTCGAGTGATTATTTCTGGTTTGAATTCTCGCTTTTTTACATAACTCAGCCATCTTCGGCTTCAACGATTGAGTGTTGGAATAATTGACGGGGGCCTAGAACGCAGCTTCTGTAAGCTGCCAATCCATTTTGTGAGTAGGAATGAGTCTGTTGTCCAATCTTTTACATGTCCCACCAACTTAATCAAAACTCCTGAATGCTGTAATGAGGGATGTGGACCTTGGAACATAAAGGCCATCCAAAATGATAATTTGTTCTAGCATTTGATGTTATACCATAATTTTATAGCCTTATTTTATTGGGCCCTTCATCCCCATTCATTTTGGCGGACTGATAGGTTTGTTTCCCATGCCACTAGTTTCATTTGAAATGAGATCTTGGCCAGGTCTGTTTTACTGGCATCATGCCAGTTATTGGTAGTTGACTGTTATCAGCTGCAGCGTTGCCCTGTTAATAGCTCAATTGGATGCAGTTAGTTACTTTAAGTACAATTTGTTCATGTTATATTCATTATTATTTATTGCACCAATTTTTTAACAATTCAATAAAAAAATAAAATCTATCTATCTGTCTGTCAGTCTGTCTGTCAGTCTGTCTGTCTGTCCGTCCGTCCGTCCGTCCGTCCGTCTGTCTGTCTGTCTATCTATCTATCCATCCATCCATCTATCCGTCAATCCGTCCGTCCATGTGCCTGTCTATCTGTCTATCTATCTATCTATCTATCTATCTATCTATCTATCTATCTATCTATCTATCTATCTATCTATCTATCTATCTATCTATCTATCTATCTATCTATCTATCTATCTATCTATCTATCTATCTATCTATCTATCTATCTATCTATCTATCTATCTATCTATCTATCTATCTATCTATCTATCTGTCTGTCTGTCTGTCTGTCTGTCTGTCTGTCTGTCTGTCTATCCGTCCGTCCGTCTCGGTCTGTCTGTCTCTCTAGCTGTAAGTTCATATTTTATTTTAGATTTATCTGTCTTCCACAGTTTTATTTTTATTTTTCCAACTACTGGTACATGCTCGCTGTTGCAATCTCCTCATGGACTAATCTTAACAGATGTTAGCCCATTCCTGAATCTTCTCTGTACCAGTATAAAATCAATGTGACTGTGTACTTTGTGTCTGGGCTTTGCCATGTCATTTTGCGTTTAGGGTGTTGCGTGAACCAGGTGTTACATATAACCATATCGTGTGTCTTTGTCCAATCTTTCAATCTATCCCCATTGTAATTTGTCTCTTTTCGGCCATGTCTTCCAGCCACATTTTTGCACTTTAGCTGTTGCTACCGTTGCATTGAAGTCGCCTATATAATTGTTTCTTGGGATTTAACCTGTTTCATAACCATATCTTCCTCGTTGCACAAGAGAGAAGAAAATGGATATGCCCCGGTGTCTAGGCGCAGAAAACAGTCAGCAACATAATATTGTTACGATGCGCTGTAGATTAAGAACTGTGAAGGACATGATCGCCTGCATTAACCGGCATGACACATGATGACGATAATGATGATTCATTATTATGACGTCATCTGCAATGGCAATTTGTTATTTAATTACTGTACATTGCCGTCTTTATACCTTACCATTGGTGTTTGTTTAGCAACAGCTTGTACATGAGTACGTTAACTTGTGGCGTGTAGTTGCGGAACCAATCAAAGATTGAACGGTCTGTTTGAATATTCCTTTATTTTGTACATGCAATGCTATTTCGTCTCATATATATGAATAATGTATATTATATCAGCAGAAGTGGTACAATGAGTATAACACTGAACATATATTTCATATTGGATGTGTTATTCAAATTTAAATATAATTCTGAGGACGCTTAATCTACAATTTAATCCCTCGGTGTAGAAGTTTTAATATTTCTGAGATGCTAAACTTTAAAAGCAAATTACTTTTCATTAACTTGAGATAATTAGTGTCATAAAACCTAGTTACAACATACATGTCATGTTGGTCTTTACAGATGGTTGGAAGCAGGCTGCTGTCGATCTTTGGTAATTACTGTTTCGTTGAGCAGCTCGTCCTGTGTCTAATTGTGTTGATATCGCAGAGCTATGTTCGGATGATGAATTTATGTTGTCATGTTGCACAATATTTGCTCCTACGGTGTTATCAATCGAAATTTTACATCACTTCACGTGACTGTGATATTTTTTAAGTTTATTCTTCGTGTGAAGTAATCTTTTTTCCCCCAATGTTTCAAGTGTTATTTACTAAATTACAATTCTCTTACATATATTAAAACACAAAAAAGTAAAGAGCTCCGTCACGCCAAGTGCCGTATAGGGAATATGGTGTTAATGACCACAATTTTTACACACCTTTGATACATGATTTTTGAGGTAATGTGGTCGGTATTACGCCCGTGCTGCTTTACTTTCCCAGAAAAAAATCATGTACCCATTTAAGGCTGGGTGAACCCGGAAGACGTCGATCAGGATGGAACCCGACCTCTCCTCCTTTGTAGTCCAGTTCACTAACCAGCGAGCTATGGCGACTCCCTCTCTTACATTTGCCTTAGAAATATTTCTGCACATTCATTATAAATTACGAACAGACTTCTACTATTTCCTAATAGATAACACACGGGGTCTCACTCACTACGAACTAGGCATTTCCCCACTCCAGTGAAGATCTTGCAACGCACTTTCAACCGAAGTACGTTCCTTGAGTAAAAACAAAAAAGAAACACAATGTTTTTATAGTGCTTGGTGTGTTTGTATGTGTTTTACCCACTGATTGAGACACGCCTGCCTGCCATACCTCTTTGCTGATCTCTGCCATGTGGGTGAGGTGCTTCAGAAAAAAACTGTTACTGTTCGTGCGTGTTAGTATACAATACCAGTGAGTTCGCAAGAGGCAGCTGAAACAAATTATGTTTGTGTACTCAAGGAGAAAGGATGGCCGCGAAAGCTCAGTGGTTAGTGAACTGGACTGCAAAGGACAAAAGGTCGGGTTCGATCTCGACTGACAATTTCCCAGTTTACCCAGCCATAAATGGGTACCGGATTTTTTTCTGGTAAAGTTAAGCGGCACAGGCGTAACCCCGACCACATTACCCCATAAACCGTGTGTAGAAAGTCTGTAAAATTATGGTTACTGAAACCATATTCCCTATACGCTCATGTGGCGTGACGGAGCTCTTTACTCTGATTAAGGAAGTGACATTACTGAAAAACCAGATTTAGTAGAGAGTGAGGTACCCTATATTCTAGAATGGTGTGCTTTTGTACACTATTGAACGTGTCTCATTGACTTTTGTACAATATTGAACGTGTCTCACTGACTTTTGTACAATATTGAACGTGTCTCAGTCACTTTTGTGCAATATTGAACGTGTCTCAGTCACTTTTGTACAATATTGAACGTGTCTCAGTCACTTTTGTACAATATTGAACGTGTCTCAGTCACTTTTGTACAATATTGAACGTGTCTCAGTCACTTTTGTACAATATTGAACGTGTCTCAGAAACTTTTGTACAATATTGAACGTGTCTCAGTCACATGTGTACAATAATGAACGTGTCGCAGTCACTTTTGTACAATATTTAACGTGTCTCAGTCGCTTTTTGTACAATACTGAACATGTCTCAGTCTCTTGTTGTACAATATTGAACGTGTTTCAGTCACTTTAGTTCTCGTATTTGAAGTTCTCTGGTTGTTTGATGTACAATCACATATAGAAATACATTCAAATGTACGTGTTTTACAAGCAGTAAACACAGAAATCATCCGGAAATATCTAAATACCCTAAATCCAAGAAAAACATGGAAGTGTATGTTGTACAATTGTGTATTTGCAAGACATATTTGAATAGCAAACGTGATAAATAACTGTGTAGATTGTCGGTGTGAGACGAGGGGTATGAATCAGTTCATAAGAAATCGATTAAGCTTGTGTGCTCAAGATTTACCTGTATCAAACTGTCAATAAAGTGTCGTGTGACGCACCGAGCTCACGGACCAATGCAATGTATAGCAAATGTTACCGAAGGCATTTAAGCCAGTCCCATCCAGGGGAGAGCAAGGAGATGTTTAGAAAACAAACGATGCAAGTCGTAAACGTGGATCTTATTGTGGGTGTCAGCAGCGCTATTTCTTGACAGGTTTGTGAAGATATCACTTTTACAGTTCACATAGTTCATACACGATTAGAACTTCTACGAAAAAATTACATTCATTATTAGAATAATCTGTTTTAAAAAAGTTTTAGACTGTATTAATATGATAATTTCAAAGTTGTTTCTGTTGTTTCTCAACATATCGATCCAAGATGATTGATGGCATTTTGCGCGGTAAAGAAAGATGATTTGTTTAACTCAGTTTAATACACTGGTCAACACGGCAATTAAACGACAACATCTTTGGATAAATCAACATCCTTTTCGAAACACTTTTCTTAAACCTAGTAAAATGGACGCCCTCATTTATGAACCGAATAGAAACAATATCTACATGGGCTATGTGATCAATATCAGCACTATTCGGTGATAAATTATTGGAAAATATCGATAAATCTTAAATTGACCTCAACTTTTTTTTTTATTAAAACACACCTGCTGACAAACACAAGTGTATCTTCACAATGAATCTGGCAGATATTCTTAAAGAGATAGGAAATGAAGGCCAATTTCAATTGTTGGCTCTACTTATTTTGGCTATGCCAAAGATGCCTATTCAGTGGAGTATGACGATTATGTCCTACGTGGCATATGAGCCAAACTGGTGTTGTGTACCGATGCATGTACAAGTTGACGACAAATGCGAAATGCAGAATATCACCGGAGCAGCCATGTACAATCCGATGCATTCATCACAACCTACCTTTAAAGAATGCGACCTCAACACAACTGAATGTGCCCAAAGGATATTCTTGGATGAAGACGGCGCATCTACGGCGGTTACAGAGGTAAATTATTTACATTATAATTTCTGTTTTTTTACTTTCGTATATAAAGTACTTCTGGGGATCCTTTGAAACAACATGTCAATGTTATAGCAGCTGATTGTATAATCAAATTATATGTAATGAGTTGAATATTTAATTAAAATTGCTAGTTATTTAGTTATGACAATCAAATTAAGAAGCATCGGTGGCGGAATGGTTAGTCTGCTGGATTCCTGATCAGAAGGATCGATATTCGATTCCAAAATTTGCCGGTTTTTTTTTCTCGGAACGACAAGGCTCTTAGTGAACCCCATCTTCTCCGGTCGGAACATAGGGCATCCACAAGATATCTCCATCCAATCCGGCCTGCAGCAAACATGGACAACTCTCACCAGGACCTGTCAGTCTCTACTCATGGACGTAATTTCTGCCTGAGTCCCCACTCCAAGACCTGATTGGAAGGTTCCCTTGTGTTTCTGCAGCATTTTGCTGAACCCCTGACCCTCTAAAGTCGGTAACATGCCCATTTGTCTTGGAAGACTTGGAGCAACTTTTACTTTACTACTGTAAGGGCGTGAAAGGTATAACACATTGTGTTCTGCTTTCGGTTCTTTTACTCTTTACAGCATCTAGTAAAAATGGTACGCTCTTGATAGATCAACGAGGCTGTTTCTCTGATTTCACATTTGAAATTAATATGCGATAAGCCTTGCAAGTCGGTGGTAAATCAGACTGAAATCTATTTAACATTTTGTGGAAATAATTAAAAAGTCATATGTAAACAAAAACGATTTAAAATATCTATAAATATGTGCTGGAGATTTATTTCTGTCAAGAACGGTATTTTTATAAGCTTTTTATACTTTTAGTTAATGCATTTCAGTTGACATATTACTTTTGGCAAACCTTTTTTTCGTATAGCTAAAGATAAGCATAATCACAATGAAACGTTGTAGTTTGTCTCCTCTCTTTACTAGTTTGGCTTCTCGATAATATTTTGTGCTTACTTTACATTTTCTTATTGCTTATCTGTATGTTTGTTCTCATGGTTTGTGAGGGTGTTTAGGAAATCATTGTTTATGAATTACATTCGTGGCTTATCACTTAAATATATATTAAGATAATTATTAGAACAGTAAAATGTTACATCTTCCTTATGGAATATTCCTATATGGTGCAGAAACATGGACATTAGACAAGAAAACAGAACAGAGAATTGAAGTCTTTGAAATGTGGATATATAGAAGAATAGGTAGAATTGGGTGGAAGGAAAAGAAAACAAACGGTGAAGTCTTAAAACAACTAAAAATGAAAAGATAACTACTAAGCACAATTCAAACAAGACAAATGCGATTTTTGGGCCATGTTAAAAGA
This sequence comes from Megaustenia siamemsis, assembly GCA_032433765.1. Taxonomy (NCBI): domain Eukaryota; kingdom Metazoa; phylum Mollusca; class Gastropoda; order Stylommatophora; family Ariophantidae; genus Megaustenia; species Megaustenia siamemsis. The sequence continues at coordinate 23,044,356 of JAVIAB010000108.1, read as the reverse complement.
CACAACAGCCTACTAAAAATAATCCTGGAGGGAAAAATACAAGGTAAAAGTGGCAGAGGCAGACCAAGACTAACATGGACGAGTAACATCAAAAGATGGACAAATCATCATATGACAACCTGCACCATCAAAGCAAGAAACAGAGCAGAATGGCGCTAGATGGTAGCCAAACTTCGTTGCGGAGACGGCACCAGATGATGATAATGATGATTACTTAGTTCGTATCACAAATGAAACAGTTCGCAAAAGGATATCACTTATACAACAAAACAATCGGAGTTTATGATCATCTTTTGACTTGTGAAGGAAATCATCATCATCATGTGTCATACCGGTTGGCTTAGGTGATCATGTCCCTCCACAATCTTCTATCTACAGTGCATCGTATCAGTACTGTTGTTGACTGTTTTCCATGCCATGACACCAAGCTATCCAGTATCTTCTCTCTCTGTCGCCCGCGATCTCTCTTTCCTTTTATTTTGCCAGTTGTAACCAAGTATTCCAACTTTCCTCTTCTCATGATGTGCCCGAAAAATGTTGATTGCTTCTTTCTGATGTTTTTTAAGAACTCCCTTTTTGTGTTGGCCTCTTTGAGAACTTCCTCATTGGTCTTTTTATCTGTCCAGGGAACTTTCAACATTCTTCTGAGAAAGCCCATCTCTGTGGCCTCTAATCGTCTTTTCATTGTGAAGGAAATGTAAAACATAATTGTTTGATCACGTACCATGACCATCTGGCCTAGCAAAGATAAATCTGCACATAAAGAGGCTAGAATGAGAGCTAAGCAGGCAAAGAGATGGGAAGATTATATCAAAGAATAAACGGGTCTCGACTTTACAGAGCGAAAAAATGCCCCAAAAGAATGACTGAAGATAGACAGAAGTGGAGAATATTGACAAAGTCAGCCAATTGTGCTCCAACGACTCTGTGTTACGAGAAGAAGAAGAAGCAAGAGAAAACGAATACGAAGCCAATCCTAAATTAAAATATCCTGAATATAGCGCAATTAACAGGGCAAATAGTGGAGAAGTTAGAAGCACTTCATGCATCGAGCGATGTGTAGGGTGAAACTAGCGCAGTTAAAAGAGAAAATCGTGGATAAAAAAGAACCACTTCATGCAGCGAGCAATGTGTAGGGTGAAAATAAGACAAGTACGTAGTGGTAATATATTTGTTTACTACCGGTCAGAACACATTTGGCTAATGTAGCTATTAGGTCAAAATTAATCTTTGATAGAAAAATGTGTTGTTTCCTTTAAGGTCTGACTGAACCAAGAAACCGTCAATGAAAATCGTAACCGAGCTTTTATCTTCAACAGACCTGTCCACTGACCGCTTCTTTCTCGCGGTTCTCGTTAGTTGTCAACCTGTCAGAATTTAAGTCTGGTAGCTTTAGGTACAACAGTTATAACGACCTCTAGTTGAGATGTCCTGTGCTGAAGGTCTGTAAAATTTATGGCCACTAACTCCTTATTCCCTATACGCCACTTGTCGTGACGGGTAGGTCTTTACTTTTACTTTGCTAGTTGAGATGTGTCTTTGATGAACTAGCATCTGTTTTTGTGGAAGCTAGGATCTTATTTTTGTAAGTTGGGAATCTGATTTTTGTAAGCTAGGATCTGATTTTTGTAAGCTAGGATCTGATTTTATTGGAAGCTAGGATTTGATTTTTGGAAGCTGGGATCTTCTTTTTGTAAGCAATGATTTGATTTTTGTAAGTTAGGATCTCTCTCTCTATCTCTCTCTCTGCGATCAAGGCTCAATCAGAGTAGGATTCCAAACTCTCACATGAAGACAGCTGAGTTAGGATCTGAATTTTGGAAGCTAGATTCTGATTTTTAGAAAATAGGATCTGATTTTTGGAAGCTTGAATATCATTTTTTTTTAAATTGAGATCTGTCTTTGGTAAACTAGGATCTGTCTTTGTGAAACAGGGATATGTCTTTGAAAAATGTTATATGTCTTTTGTTAACTAGAACCCGTCTTTTTTTAATTGGAATCTGTTTTGGGAAATTGGGACATGTTTTTTATAATCATAATCTGTCATTGGGAAGGTGGGATCTGTCTTTTGTTAGCTAGGATCTTCATTGAGTAACTGTGATCTGTCTTTTGTTAGCTAGGATCTGTCATTGGGTAACTGTGATCTGTCTTTTCTTAGCTAGGATCTGTCATTGGGTAACTGGGATCTGTCTTTTCTTAGCTAGGATCTTCATTGGGTAACAATGATCTGTCTTTTCTTAGTTAGGATCTTCATTGGGTAACTGTGATCTGTCTTTTCTTAGCTAGGATCTTCATTGGGTAACTGTGATCTGTCTTTTCTTAGCTAGGATCTTCATTGGGTAACTGTGATCTGTCTTTTCTTAGCTAGGATCTTCATTGGGTAACTGTGATCTGTCTTTTCTTAGCTAGGATCTTCATTGGGTAACTGTGATCTGTCTTTTCTTAGCTAGGATCTTCATTGGGTAACTGTGATCTGTCTTCTCTTAGCTAGGATCTGTCATTGGGTAACTGTGATCTGTCTTTTGTTAACTAGGATCTGACTTTGGGAAACTCTTTTTAGTTTTGTCTTCATTAGTTTCAAATAGTTTAGTCGACATCTCATCTTCATTGCATGTCGATCACATCAATGAGAGTTCAGATCTCAGAAGTATAGCCTTCAACGTGAACCGACTAACAATATTGGTGCTCTGTTGGTTGTCAAGTCTTCTTTGTCTGGGGGTCTCGGTAACCTAGCTAGGAAAGCCACCACACTAGCCAAGGTCGTTTGGACAACCTGTTTTCGACTCCCGCTTGAAACAGTGTGAATTGTACTGGTGGTTGAAAAAAAAATACCCCTGCAGTCGACCCAACCGCTGGCAGAAATAGGTACCAGGGTTCATACTCTGGGAAGGTGAGGAATGACGCCTCGCTTGTGAGCTACAATGCTTGAGGTGACACTAGACAGGAGTGTCCGAACACTGACGGATAGGCGGCCGAGCACATATTGGTAAAAAATCAAATTGTTATTTATTTTAAATATATATCTGTGTTTGTGTTTTATGTTTTTTTCCTGCTGAAGGCCTATTGAGTTGACACGTTGTTCTAATTTGAGTCGTCCACTTATTACGTAAAGCTTTAAACATACCATTTTTTATGTTTTTTGTTTGTTGTATATATATTTTTTTTTTCATTTCTCCTGGTAAAAACCCGTGTTGTACGACGCCTATTCAAATTTTGTACCTTTATCTTTTTTTAATGATGTTGCAGAATTGGAGTTCTTTTTTGTGCGTGTTCATGTCTAGCGCTATCATAGCAAAAGAATAGTATTTTATTTCTTCTTTTTTTTCTTCAAATTTACTCGGTACAACTTTTGTCATGAAATCCCTTCATCCTACAGTGAGTACAAATGATCTTATCATCTCAGTGGACAAGGTTTAAGGTTAGCGAACGTGTGTGGAATCCCTGCACATTTCTGCACGTCATTATATTTCAGAGTTGTTTCTTTTCATAAGAACAACATCATCATCAATTACCGGGCCTGCTGACGTAATTGATCATGTCTCTCTGCAATTTTCGATCTCGACAGTTATTTATCATTTATGTCGTTGACCTTCTGCCAAGCCATTCTCTTAAGTTGTCTGGTATTTTTTCTCTTTGCTTCCCTCTATCTCTTCGTCGCTCAATTTTCCCAGTTGTTATAATATATTCCAGCTGTTCTCTTCTCATTACATATAAAATAATTGATGATTATTTCTTCCTAATATTGGAAATTAGCTCTCTTTTTGCTTTGGCCTCTTTCAGAACGTTTTCATTACTCTTCTTAGCTGTCCATGGTATTCTCAACATTATTCCCTTATTCAGGTGGAAAATCCACCAGACCTAAAACGCTTCTCCTCCATTGATTTTCGTTTATTTGGTTCTATCCCAGACTGGCCAAAGTAAAAAAAAGTAAGTAAAGTACCCCCCGTCACGCCAAGTCGCGTATAGGGAATATGGTGTTAGTGTCATACATTTTACAGAACTTAGGCACATGATTTTTGGGGTAATGTGGTCGGTATTACGCCCGTGTCGCTTCACTTTCCCAGAAAAAAATCCGGTACCCATTAAAGGCTAGGTGAACCCGGAAGCTGTGGGTTGGGATCGAACCCTACCTCTTGTCAGACTGTCCAAGATCGCCCTATACTATCTGGGATTCTCAGATATGTTCCTCGATCATCTTCTCTCCTCTGTTGAGGGTCATTCTGCAGGGATCTATCGAAGGAGAATGCAGTTGAGGTAGACGACAAGAGATGGAAAGATAACATCAAAGAACGAATAGGCTTAGATTTTTTTTTTCGTTCGCCAAATTAAAGAGCCCTCTACCAACTCTTTTCCTCTCTCGTGTTCTTTAGTCACAAGTAGTGACGCGATTGGACCGGCTGATATCGATATCACGGCGAGCGTTAAGTTGATGATTCCCTGTTTCACTGAGTCCTAAAGAATGATAGTAGATGGAGATCATTGGATTCTGAAATCTGTCCGTAGTTTCCTAATGGCCTCACAGGGGGGTTTCGGAATGAGAAAGGGTCCCTGGGTATGGGCCTGTTGTGTCAACTAATCTTCTGATATTCGCTGATGATTTTCTCGAGTTAATCATCCACATTTTCCGAGTAGAAAATAAAGAAAAACAACGAAACAGTTGGAATACAAAGATATATGATTCTACGTTCGTATATTGGAATACATAGATATGTGATTCTACGTTCGTTTATTGGAATACATAGATATGTGATTCTACGTTCGTAAATTGGAATACATGGACATGTGATTTTACATAAGTACGTTGGAATACATGGATATGTGATTGTACATACGTATGTTGAAATGCATGGAAATATGATTTTACCTAAATACGTTTGAATACCCTGGAAAGACAAAGAATAGCGTTACTTCTATGAGTGAGTTGTAAAGGTCCACATTTGGCAAGCGTAAACAAACAATGCTAGTCCTGGACCCTGGATGCCAGATAAATAAGAAAATAACCTCTACTGAGATGAAATGTGTTAGACCAATGACAGGAAACAGCCTGACAGATATGATCAGAAATTAAAAATTGAGACTAAAAGAGAAATAACCGCCGCCATAAAATATAAAAAGAAACAACAGATAAAATGGTTTACCACGTGACAAGGCAGAAAGACAAAAACACAACACAACTAGCATTAACGTTGCGACAACACCAGACTCAATGCCCGACAACGAGAATGATGGATTTACGGAATATTATAAACACTAGGAAACATAACTGCAGCAGAGTCGAACCAGAAGAGCAAAAGGTCGCAAATTATATCTCATCCTCGACACTGAAAGGCGAATAAAGAAGGAAAGAAGGAGAAGAAGAAAGCAACATTGTCAAATTAAGAACGTTCATCAATCTAACTTTAGAGCCCAGTATGATATTCTTATCTTCTGAAATAAGTTTCTATAAATAGCCTCACAAGGGCTACTGTAATTTGTGCTATTCTAGCTGATATTTTTGTTTTGAGCATTCATCGCTGACATTTGTTTTGTATTTATTAAACTTATCAACTGTTTCCAGTTCTTGTCTTTTTATTTTATTTTTGAAAAAATTGCAAGAGGATTATTGCTCATCAATTTTCTTTGAGACAAAGATAAAAAGTACTAGATAGCATTGTGTCATGGCATAGAAAACAGTCAACAACAGAACTGATACGATGCGCCGTGGATAGAAGCTTGTGGAAGGACATGATCGCCTACGCCAACCGGTATGGCACATGATGATGATGATGAATTTTCTTTTTTCAGTATCAGGATTATAAAGTGACAAGTGGAGAAAAAAATTGATCACAAAAAAAGGGAAAGATGGAATAATAGAGATGAAACAACTTACTTTAGGGGAATGTTATGATAGAAAACTAGCAACAGAATACATAAACAAATATAGTTTTTGCAGACGCCAGGAGGCGCAGCATGTCATGAAGACGATGATGGTAGTAGTAAAAATGTAAAATGTAAAGAGCCCCCGTCAGGCCAAGTGGCGTATAGGGAATATGGTGTTAGTTACCATACATTTTACACACCTTCGGCACATGATTATTTTGAGTAATGTGGTCGGTATTACGCCCGTGCCGCTTTACTTTCCCAGAAAAAATACGGTACCCATTTAAAGTTGGGTGAAATCGGAAGCCGACGGTTGGGATCGAACCCTACCTCTTGTCCTTTGTAGTCCAGTTCACTAACCACTGAGCTATCGCGGCTCGGTGGTGGGGGTACAGAAGACAAATATTGCATAGGTTGTTTAAAGGAAATGTGTGTGAATCTGGCTGGGTGGATAGGGATGCTAAAATAGTCGCTATTTAAATGAATGCACAAAATTAGTTCGTTTTTCTGAAAATAAACGACGAAGGTTAAGATAGAAATGTTTTAAGCAATGTGCTGCCATGTAGCATACCTCAGATATACCTCAGGGCAACAGATGTCTGCTCGCTATTATTATTAAAAAGTATTGCACTTTGATCGGGTTAAGAATCAATACCATACGTAATAGTTAGGCTGATCACATGACTTGTATGTTGTTGTTGGCGTGTTTTTCTTCTCTTTATTTGGTTATCCAAAAAAAACCAACGTTTTTTTTGTATCTGTCATAAAGTTCATTATTTTAGACTTGTATCAGTGCAGTTTATCTTCCGTGCCAACAAACTAATCACAGTTATTTGTTGGTGATACTTTAGTGATCATGGTACATTTTCTCAGTTCTGAGACATGTCTTAGGTATAATTGTGTTATAGATCATTACACATGATCATAGGAGATGCTATAACCTCAATTGTTACACTAGTTATGGTTAGACTATGGTTATTTCAGACTAGCAGGGGTCACATTTATCACATTTAAAACTTGTACTCGCATCATCATCATCAAGTACCGGGCAGGCTGGCGTAGGTGATCATGTCTCTCCACAATTTTCGTTCTCGGCAGCTATTTATCATTTCTGTTGTTGACTTTCTGCAAAGCCATTCTCTTCAGATGTCTGGTATTTTGTATCTTTGCTTTCCTCTATCTCTTCGTCCCTCAATGTTTCTAGTTGTTACAATATATTCAAGTTGTTCTCTTCTCACTACATGCCAAAAAATGATGATTGTTTCTTCCTAATATTGGAAATGAGCTCTCTTTTTGCTTTGGCCTCTTTCAGAACGTTTTCATTACTCTTCTTAGCTGACCATGGTATTCTCAACATTCTTCTGTAAAACCACATTTCTACAGACTCCAGTGATTTTCTTATTTGTTGTCCTATTGTCCATAATTAACATCCATATATTAAGACTGACTCTATATGACATTTAAGAACTATTTTTCTTGTTTCGATTGTACAAAATGAATTGCATAGTATCTTCCTCATTTTTTTGGGAAGCACTCCCATAAACCTTATTTAAATAAAATCCATAAATATGAACTATTCTAGAATATTCTTACCTTTGTTCAGTGTTCCTATTATCAACCACTGCATTAAAATAGTACAATTAAGAATGAGTGAAATGTAGCATCCTCAGGACATCTTTATTCACACATGTAACTACATGTTTATGGTGATAACATAAATACTACTTTGAGACAGTGGATACTGGTTTTGGGGTCTGGGCTACCGCTGACATAATAAATAAAGACATACATTATATTCAGTAGGCTAACATGAAGTAATATTTGCTATTGACATCAGTACATTTTAAATTACCTACTTATTTATATGTAAACCCTTTGTCTATGTCCCTGGACATGCGGGAGTACGGGGAAATGAGAGAGCGGACAGGTTGGCTAGCTGCGCTGTCGTTGAGGACGGGCAACCGATGGATCAAGCGGACATCATCAATGCTCTCCGAGATGTGGGAAGAGCACAGGACTTCGACAAACACAGATCAACGTCACTTCTTCGGATGATGGAAATGGGAGTTAAGATGGGCACAGCCAGAAATGAGAAACTTGGTGGCCGTGTAAGAAGACTTATCAACCAACATAGAACTGGAGTCGTCAGTCGCTGGACAGCGAGGGAATTGCTGAGGAGGGGATCTGAGCACCTATGGACATGTTCGGAGTGCAATGATGATGACCCGCAAATAACTCAATAACTCAATGTAAACCCTATCAGTCTTTTTTGGGACGAAAATGTCTGGATGACTTTGTCATTGAAAGTACTGTTGGGTTGGTTTCTAAGTTTCTGAATGAATGATTTCTCACTGGACATTATTGCCAAATTAGATAAAAGTTCTTGTGTCTGAGTTGAGCGACAATAAGATTTGATTCTCTTGAGAGCAGAAAAAGTCCTTTCTACAGATGCTGGTGCGCATTACGTAGTTATATATAGGTTTGGAAGTTCCGGTAATCCGACATAGTTTCACCTTCACTTTGTGACGATTCTGATTGGCTAGAGCTTAAAATAACCCATGAAACCGAATTAGTGTAGAGGTAGCTTAGCCGTATTATTTTGACGGGCATTTTTGAATGTCAATGTCATTAATGCAAAATCAGAGAGAAGAGAAATGTACCGCTGTTGTTTAGCGGTTGCATGTACTTTTTTTAATAGTAGTTTTGGTCTCATTCACAAACGTTATAGTGGCCATAGCATAACCTTGCTTTAATAAATGCAAATCAAAGCAAATAAATCTTATTGACCTACGAAATATGTAATAGAATATTCGAAAATTTGTAATATATATTATGAAAAAAATATAATAACTTATCATTTTCTTTTGTATATCGTTAATATGTTCAGGCTACCGGCGTGAAATGCGGTAGAATAGAGAATACGACACTGCTTTGTGATTAAATCAAGAAACTGTGGTTTAGTTTCTGCGTTCATTAAATTATTACTTTGAGATTAAAACAAGAAACTGGGGTATAGTTTCTGTGTTCACTGAATAATTACTCTGATATTAAAAGAAGAAACTGGGGTATATTTTCTGTGTTCACTAAATTATTCTATCTATCTATTGACCTTTCGAGCCGTAACCGGCCCATAGGGCGTAGACCAAGATACACCTTCTCCTATATGAATTTTTGTTCTAGCAGTTTTCTTTTAAAGATATTTTATTAAATCTCGCCATCTGTCTCTGTTCTGTGCAAGCAGTTCTATCTCATTGAGGGAGCCGATTCCTGCTGCTCTTGCCTCTCTCATCAATGTTCTTCTCAGTGTCTCCCTGGGTCTTCCTCTTTTTCTTTTACCTGTTGTTTCCCATATGAGGGCTTGCTTTGCTATTCGATTATTATCTCTTCTCATCACATGTCCAACGTATGACCATCGTCTTTTCTTTATTACTGAAGATATTAGTGGTTGATTGGCGATTTCTCTAATTTCCTCGTTTGTTTTGAATTCGTTCCATTCTATACCAAGTATTTTCCTTAGACATTTATTTTCGAATGCGTTCAACTTTGTTTCTATATCTCTTGTTGTTTTCCAGCTTTCACACGCATACGTAAGGGTTGATAGTACATTTGATTTGAATAGCCTAAGTTTTGTGTTTGTGCTAATGAGTTTTGATTTCCACAACTTTTCAAGGCTTCTGAAAGACATTTCTGCTTTAGCCAGTCTGATTCTAATTTCTTTGCTCGTATCCCCTTCTCGATCAATGTGACTTCCAAGATAGATAAAGTGATCGATCTCTTCTACTGGTTTGTTTTCCATGTATATTTTGTCACTTGTTGGAATTAAACTTTTCATGACTTTAGTCTTTGTTATGGACTTCATAATGAAGAAATGCTGCACTGGTAATAAAGGCATCGAATGGATACAAGGAGACCATTTGGAGGACCTCGACTTTGCTGATGACATAGTTCTCATCAGCAGTCAGATAAAAACGATGCAGGAAAACACAAATGAACTATCATCAATAGCCAGCAAAATTGGGCTTGAGGTCAATCATGAAAAGACTAAATTATTACTTTGAGATTAAAACAAGAAATTGGGGTATAGTTTCTGTGTTCACAAAATTATTACTTTGAGATTAAAACAAGCAACCGTGGTAAAGTTTATGAGTTAACTGAATTACTTTCGTGCTGAACCCGGCTGTATAATCACCTTCATAATTGCTTCAGCAATGACTATATACATTTTCTGTATACATTCTAGATAAAAAAAAAGGGGTCCAAACAAAGATGGACAAACAGATAGCAGACATTTTGCTTCAACAGCTATCACAGAACAACATACACAACCATCATCATCGTCATCGTGTGCCGTACCTGTTGGCGTAAGCGATCATGTCCATCTACAATCTTCAATCAACAGTACATCGCATCAATTCTGTTGTTGATTGTTTTCCATGCCATAACACCAAGCTATCCCGTATTTTCTCTCCTTGACGTCTGTGATTCCTCTTTCCTTTTATTTTGCCAGTTGTAACCATGTATTCCAACTTTTCTCTTTTCTAGATGTGCTCGAAAAATGTTGATTGTTTCTTAAATACAAAGTTAGTCACATCTCATATCTTTGTGTGTGTATGTCTGTGTTAGTCACCTCTCATATCTTTGTGTGTGCATGTCTGTGTTAGTCACCTCTCATATCTTTGTGTGTGCATGTCTGTGTTAGTCACCTCTCATATCTTTGTGTGTGCATGTCTGTGTTAGTCACCTCTCATATCTTTGTGTGTGAATGTCTGTGTTAGTCACCTCTAGTGACTCGGGCAGATGGTCCTCGTAAACCTGGGAGGGCCGACCATCTAAGGAGAAGAATTCCCCTACAGAAAAGACAATCTGCTGCCATGCAGGAAGATTGGGGACAAACAAAGGTTAAGGAATGCAAACCTGAATAAAATGCTGGCTGAAATCGGATGCACTGGGCCACTGGCGCAGAACACAGTGCAACGTTTTAACGGGTGTTCAATCAGAGTGGATCTGGTAGACTCTAATTGTGATGTTCTGTCTGTGGGGGCGATCAACACACTTAACCTGGCATCTGACTTCATGTGAGAGTCTGGAATCCTACTCTGATTGAGTCCTGATCGCAGAGAGAGAGAGAGGGAGAGAGAGAGAGAGTGAGAGAGAAATACAAAGAAAGCACATTATATCTAAATGTCAAACTCAGACACAGACAAATGAAAAGGGGAAATCTCCATAACTAGAATACGAACGAAATGTGTAGTCAGATGTTAAAAAATCGGGAGGAGAAATGACAAAAAAACAAATATAGAAAAAAAAAAGAATACAACGGTATGGTTACAGCTTCGTGTAGCAAGTGGACAATACAAATCACAACGAAGTTTCGGCGCAATATGCCTTCAGCAGAAACAAACATACAACAGACGTAGATTATGTTTGTTCCTGTTGACAGCCTGTTGCGCCGAAATGTCGTTTTGATTTGTATTGTCCACTTGTTACATAAATCTTACTGTTGTTATCATTTTTTTTGTCTCTATATATATTTTATTTTTCATTTCTCGTCACTATTAGCTTCACTGCAGCTTCGAATTTTGATACATTTATGTGGATTGTCTTGCCTTGAATCTCATCATCATCATCATGTGCCATACTGGTTGGCGTAGGCAATCATGTCCTTCCACAATCATCTATCTACAGTGCATCATATCAGTTCTGTTGTTGACTGTTTGCCATGCCATGACGCTAAGCTATTTAGTATTTTCTCTCTTTGTCGTCCGCGATCTCTCTTTTCTTTTATTTTCCAAGTTGTAACTAAGCATTCCAACTTTCCTCTTCTGATGATGTGCCCGAAAAATATTGATTGTGTCTTTCTTATGTTTTTTTATGAGATCCCTTTTTGTGTTGGCCTCTTTGACAACTTCCAAATCGGTCTTATTCGCTGTCAAGGGAACTTTCAACATTCTTCTGAGAAGTCCCATCTCTGTGGCCTCTAATCGTTTTTTTTCATTTTGCCTTGAATCTACTTGTTCAACAATCGATAGAATCTAAAACAAACAAAATAAAGAAAAGGTTTACGTCACGTGATTCATGGATTATATTAAGATTTGGTAGGTCATGTAGTTTTGACAGTCCTTTATCTACGTCAGACATCATTCCACAGAAAGCATTCAAAAAAAGAATCAGCTGAAAAGTAGGAAAGATACACCTATATAGAGATGGTTCAGTGAATTTATGATGAGAACTGTGCATTAGTCACACCACGGTCATTGAACATATATAACAGAGCATTTTAAAATATGTTTTGGTCATTAACATTTGTAGGTAGCCGCGATAGCTCAGTGGTTAGTGAACTGGACTACAAAGGACAAGAGGTAGGGATCGATCCACACCGACGGCTTCCTGGTTCACCCAGCCATAAATGGGTAACCGATATTTTTCTGGGAAAGTAAACCGGCACGGGCGTAAACTGACCACATTACCCCAAAAATCATGTGCCGAAGGTCTGTAAAATTTATGGTCATTAACACCATATTCCCTATACGCCACTTGGAGTTACGGGGCTCTTTACTTTTTTAAAAAATTAATATGTGTACAGAATCATATCTTTCGTATACATTTACAAATATACTGTCTCCTTGTTCAAAACAAGTATATGTTTCCTCCGATAACATAAACATAATAGTATATATGGGGACAAGCTGTATGGAGATATCTCGAGCCTTTACTCCTGGAACTTTCTGACTTTCTCTATCTGCCAACGCTGGTATTATTCTATTTAATTCATTAAAAAACAACATGCACGACGTCAATTGTTTGTTATTCTTGATTCATTGCTCTCCCGAGCTATCAAGCTTCGTACTTGGCATCTGACTATAGCTCGTTTCAAAACATTTGCCCAACTTCAAAACGCTATTACTCTCTAACCGTTTGTTAAATACTTGTGAAATTTTCCAAATGTTATTAGAATGCAAAAGACCCTTTAAATGTATATTTAACAAATATCTTGCAGCTGCAGTTTTCTTAAAGCGGCGATATTTCTTTGATGTTTGTCAAAATTGTAAATTGTGAAGCCCTAAAGAATAGAAATTACCGTAGTTGCTGGTCTACGATTAATTTTCACTAGGTAAAGGCGTGGCCTTAATGGGGAAATAACTGGATAAAACAAAACACCAGGAGAATTATTGTCTGCTCAGTTCGAGGACGGACGATAATAATATCAAGGTATACCTGTATGTCCAATTTTCATAGCTGTGTGGTCCTTAAAATGAACGGTTGTTGAAATAATTTAAGGTAATATAGGGGCCAACATTGTGGGGGCTATATACTTTCATTCTGAATCAGACGAGTCTAAAAGATTAATAACTGTTTGGGGTTGAACATTCCACAAACCATCATTTTTCCAATATTCCTCTTCCTGTTTTAAGACGTGGTCTTCACATTTAGCCCAATAATCTTTGTCTATATTTAATAAAGCGAGATTAGCAAGAGTCTTTACATCGCATATTTTGAATGTTGTATTTTCATCTGCCACTTGTCCTTTTAATTTTGCCCAGATTAGTTCTATTGGATTTAAATGAGCATGGTAAGGTGGCAGCCTCAAACTTATATGACCGTGCTCTTGGATAATCTTATCTATTTGAAAAATCTTTGTCCTTTGTTTTTGCTTTACTAGAGATAGTAATTCAGGTTTTAAGTACGTGTTATTAAATTGTATGTGCTCCTTTGTGAGCCATATCTTAATAGCATCTTTTGTACTGGATGACGTCGTAACTTTATCTTCAAGTGCAACAATGTTGTGGTACGCTGCATTGTCCATTATTAGGCAAGATGGTCGATAGAGTGCTAGGAGAACAGAATTTTCAATCCAATGTCTAAATATGTGACCATTCATCTCAGAGTGATAATCCCGATTGTCTATGGATTTTGAAAGAAAAATTAGCTCTGCATTCTGTATTAGTCCATGTTGTCGACTACCTGCATGAGCAATTATCAAGCGCGGTCCTTTGCTGCTAGATATTAATCTCTTAATCTTTCCATCTGATGACTGCCATTCCCTTTGGTTAGTTTGGTGAGCATTGATCCATGTTTCATCCAAGTACACAATATCATAACCTTGCTTGCGCACCTCTTTTACTTCACGTAAGTACTTGCTTCTCATGACTACTATATGCGGCTTCTCACAGATGATGTTTCGTCCATTGGAATACTTTCTGAATGTAAAGCCTGCAGCTCTCACATTCCTCCATAATGTAGACTTTGATATTTCAATACTGTTGCTCTTTTTCAGCGATACTTTTAATTTTCTTATTGTAACAGTTTCATTCATACCCAACATTTTGCGAATTTCACTTCTAATAAGTTCACTGTCGAAATTATCCAACATTTTTGCTCTTCCTTGTGATTTTGTATATTTGGAACATTGACGTTCACGTGCTTGAATCCAGCGATTAAATGACCGTTTAGATAAATCCAAAATGTGTCTTGTCCTATTCTCAGGGTTTTCTAAAGAATGAAATAATCTTCCTCGTTTAGCCTCTTTGCAAAAATAGTCATACATTTTTATTGCGATGTTTTGTAAACTGCAGAATTTCATTTTAAGACCCATGATAAATGTTATTGTTCCACGTTACGCCGCTGAATTAACGGAAATGGAACACACAATGTCTCGTGTTTACTACAAGTGTCTAATTGTGTCAGCAAACTCACGCGGAAAGCGTGCAAAATCGTAAATTTGAGCGTGTATGGATTTGTAATCGCTATTTTTAACTTAAATACTGTAAACACTAAGTTTTGACTACATCAATGGGTCGTTAAAAATTTATATAAATTAAATAAGCAATAATAATAACCAAATGTTTGTTTTTAATGAAATTAATTCCCTGTTGGGTTCTAATCATTATAACTTTACATGCAAATTTTGAAAAAATTACAAAAAGCGGTTTAAAAGATATTGATTTTTAAAGTTGGGCACGACTTATGAAACAAGCTATAGTAGATCATTTCCAGTTGAAATTTGAACGCCGTAAAAGTATTTATTTTATGCAGTCGTCTGGTGTGAGCACGTGGTCTATTTGATCGTGTCCTAACATGTCGTGACCATTTATCGAGGCCATCACGTGTTTCTGTGAGATTATGACCGTTATTTAAAAAAAAAAGATTTCATAACGAACTGTTTCAAGACTGATTAGAAATATATGGCTGTCGATTATTAAAGTGGGTCGGAAATTATTTCCTTATCATTTGCTTCAATTTGGTGCGCTGGTCTCGTTACCTTTTATGAACATGGGCAGAAAGGAGAGAATTATGTGCTCAATAGGGATGTGTAGATAAATTACCTGTACGTAAATATATTGGCTTATACAACCCTTTATACACAGGAAAATTAAATATTATGGCCACGTCAAAAGACACAGCGGGCTGGAAAGAACAATAAGGGAAGGCATGGTTCCTGGACTATGCATCAGGGGTAGACCAAGAAGAATATGGTTTCAAGACATCAGGGAGACCTTGATCAAGACAAGAAGGAATGGAAGAACACAACCTGAGCTCTTGAAGCCTCTGAAAGAAGAGGCCGACCAAAAAATGATGCACTTTAAACTATGCTTTAAGCAGGCTAGGGATAAGGATGCCAAGTGGGATGATTTCTGTAGAAAAGTGTGCTCAGAAAAATCGCTAGCCACATTCTGGCGACATCATCAGAGCATGAACGGAGCAACACGACACAGAGGCATACCGGACTTGTAGAGCACAGGTCATATATGGCATAAATCTGATGAGAGCAAAGGGAAGGCCCTGCTTGCCCGCTATATTGAGCAGACTGACCAAAGAAATTAGGCTGTAAGAATGAGGATACGGGGGTCGCTGTCAAAATTGTGTAAGGATGTAGTGCTGGGAGAAGATCTCACACTCACAACCGATGTCATTCGCACGACACTAAAAAGGTCACACAACACTGTTCCTGAACCAGATGGTGTTCGGTACGACGACATAGGCCATATAGCTGACGACGACTTGCCAGTATTCAGAGTTGCCAGATTAAGGAGGAGTGGCAACACAGCTATTTACTACCGCTACCGAAGCCAAACAAGGATCATTCTCAGATCAGAGCCTGCGGAATCATCACAACGCAGAATACAGCTGGCAAGCTATTGGAGAAAACAGTTGCCTGTGTCCTCACCTGCCACCTTGATCATATACACGCATTCCCACCCACACTCGGAGGTTATAGATATAATAAAGAGACATGCCTCAATGCGGCAGTCTTCGCCTATGGTGTATTCGAAGGCTCCCACAGACTAGACGAGACATGTGCTGCTGCTATAGATCTGTAGGATGCACACAACAGGGTACCATTTGAATATCTCATGCATATGCTCCTCAAACTGGCGGTGCACCCCTTCCTCATTAGGTGGATCGCTGCTATACTCAGATGTTGAAGTTGGTCATCCGAACCAACATCTATTTGTCCAGATCTGCCACAAGGCTCACCATTGTCACCAGTTCTATTTATCGTGTACACAATAACGATCACGGAACAACAGCTGGATGGGAGGGGAAGAACTATGACTTTTGCTGATGATATTCTGGTATATCGACAGGGAAGAGTCAGAAGGGAAATCGCCTCCACAATACAAGACGAACTCGATCGTATTTCATCCTGGTGTGAGGTTTCAAGTGCATTCGTTAATCCTAATAAAGCACCAGTTGCATGATTCTCCCTTAACAATCATATCGTTAACACGGACACACCGGTAGTACGAATGGGAGCTGATGAGGTGACCAGGGACAAGTTTATAACATACCACGGAGTTAAGTTTGATCGTTACTTGTGTTTTAAAGACCAGGTCGACCATATAATAACAAAATCCCTCAAAGGATTGGCCGCCTTGAAGGTCATGGCAGGTCGTCTCAATGTGACAATTCGTTAAACCCCTGGTGATAGTCATCTCTACGTGACAATGCCTCAAACATTTGGGGATAATCGTCTCAAACGTGACAGTGTGTCAAACTCTTTGTGCCAATCGTCTCAATGTGACAATGCTTAAAACCCCTGGTGATAGCTGTCTCAATGTGACAATGCATCAAACCACTTATGATAATCGTCTCAATGTGACATTGCATAAACCCCTTATGATAATCGTCTCAATGTGAAAATCCATAAACCTCAGGTGATAGTCGTCTCAATGTGACATTGCATAAACTCCTTATGATAATCGTCTCAATGTGACAATGCATAAACCCCTTATGATAACCGTCTCAATGTGACAATGCATAAACCCCTTATGATAATCGTCTCAATGTGACAATGCATAAACTCCTTATGATAATCGTCTCAATGTGACATTGCATAAACTCCTTATGATAATCGTCTCAATGTGACATTGCATAAACTGCTTATGATAATCGTCTCAATGTGACATTGCATAAACTCCTTATGATAATCGTCTCAATGTAACAATGATTCAAACCCCTGGTGATAGTCGTCTCAATGTAACAATGCATCAAACCCCTGATGATAGTCGTCTCAATATAACAATGCATCAAAACCCTGATGATAGTCGTCTCAATGTAACAATGCTTCAAACCCCTGATGATAGTCGTCTCAATATAACAATGCATCAAAACCCTGATGATAGTCGTCTCAATGTAACAATGCTTCAAACCCCTGATGATAGTCGTCTCAATATAACAATGCATCAAAACCCTGATGATAGTCGTCTCAATGTGACAATGCTTCAAACCCCTGATGATAGTCGTCTCAATATAACAATGCATCAAAACCCTGATGATAATCGTCTCAATGTAACAATGCTTCAAACCCCTGGTGATAGTCGTCTCAATGTAACAATGCATCAAACCCCTGATGATAGTCGTCTCAATGTGACAATGCACCAAACCCCTGGTGATATTCGACTCAATGTGACAATGCACCAAACCCCTGGTGATATTCGACTCAATGTAACAATGCATTAAACCCCTGGTGGTAGTCGTCTCAATGTAACAATGCATCAAACCCCTGATGATAGTCGTCTCAATGTAACAATGCATCAATCCCCTGGTGATATTCGTCTCAATGTAACAATGCATCAAACCCCTGGTGATAGTTGTCTTAATGTAACAGTGCATCAAACACCTGGTGATAGTTGTCTTAATGTAACAATGCATCAAACATCTGGTGATAGTCGTCTCAATGTAACAATGCATCAAACCCCTGGTGATAGTCGTCTCAATGTAACAATGCATCAAACCCCTGGTGATAGTTGTCTTAATGTAACAGTGCATCAAACCCCTGGTGATAGTTGTCTTAATGTAACAGTGCATCAAACCCCTGGTGATAGTCGTCTGAATGTAACAATGCATCAAATCCTTGATGACTGTATATGTGACAATGTGTCAAATATCAGGCGACAGTCGTTTCATTGTTACAACAGTTAATTACAGAACTTCGTTCAGCCGGAACTCCCGCAGCGCGTTCTCGTCACCTTCTATGACTCACAGTCTCTTTTTAAATTCCATTTCATTTTAAAAAAATATTTAAACATAATATATTAATGTTGAACTTTTGGGAAAATATAATAACTTCATAAAATGTAAGTATACAGAGATTTGTCATATACGATTTTGTAGTTGTATAAGATACAATGATAAAGTTCCACTAAGCTGTTTAAAGATACAATGATAGAGTTCCACTGAACTGTTTAAATATACAATGATAGAGTTCCACTGAACTGTTTAAATATACAATGATAGTGTTACACTGAACTGTTTAAATATACAATGATAGAGTTCCACTGAACTGTTTAAATATACAATGATAGTGTTACACTGAACTGTTTAAATATACAATGATAGAGTTCCACTGAACTGTTTAAATATACACTGATAGAGTTCCACTGAACTGTTTAAATATACAATGATAGAGTTACACTGAACATTTTAAAGATACAATGATAGAGTTCCACTGAACTATTTAAAGATACAATGATAGAGTTACACTACGCTGTTTAAATATACAATGATAGAGTTACACTGAACATTTTAATGATACAATGTTAGAGTTCCACTGAACTGTTTAAATATACAATGATAGAGTTACACTGAACTGTTTAAAGATACAATGATAGAGTTCCACTGAACTGTTTAAAGATACAATGATAGAGTTCCACTAAGCTGTTTAAACAAACAATTATAGCGTTCCGCTAAACTGTTTAAAGTTACAATGATATAGCTCCACTAAACTGTTTAAAGATACAATGATAGAGTTCCACGAATCCGTTTAAAGATACAATAATATAGTTCCACTGAACTGTTTAAAGATACAATAATATAGTTCCACTGAACTGTTTAAACAAACAATTATAGAGTTCCACTAATTTGTTTAATGATACAATGATAAAAGTTCCACTAAACTCTTTAAAGATACAATGAACTGGATAATGGTATTATG
The DNA here is from genome assembly GCA_032433765.1 of Megaustenia siamemsis. Classification (NCBI taxonomy): domain Eukaryota; kingdom Metazoa; phylum Mollusca; class Gastropoda; order Stylommatophora; family Ariophantidae; genus Megaustenia; species Megaustenia siamemsis. The sequence goes on along the minus strand of JAVIAB010000108.1, from coordinate 23,025,062 downwards.
AATTGTCATTTTTAAAATAACTGTTTTGATGGCATTTTTTTCATTTCGTTGGTTGGCCAAAGGAAATTATGGGGTCGTAGATTAAAGGCCTTATCTAGTGAGTTTCCACGTTGTTTACGGTGTACATTTTTATTTCATCCGCGATAGAAAACAAAAAAAATAGACCCTGCTGTGATTCCAACTAGTTTTCTCTTGATTTGGATCGCAAGTTTTCCCATTCGATTTTGAATATAGGAATGTTGAAAAGCTGACACGAACGTAACACATTTATTTAAAAAAAACAAAACTAGATATACCACATGATGTGGGATTGAATATCCCCATCAGTTGATGCAAAGAAACGTAACTAAACTGGTTATACAACTTGAAATGAGGAGCTATTAAATCAGGTGTAAGAAAGATCGATCAAGAGCAAAGTAAATGTACAGCAATGGAGAGCATTATTAAAGTATTTATTGAAGGACTAGATCATGTGCAACAACCACAAAGACAGGTGGCGAAGGAATTATTAACAAAAACATTTATTGCTAAGTTGAACAAACAATAATTTTTCTTACTGGTAACCCATTCGTTTTTGTCTTATTACAGTAACGTGACTTGTGTATGTTTGTTGAACTATTCGTCTACATTTTAAATTAAGAAAACTAATGATATTTTTTTTTTCGTTTTCGTTCACCTGCTTTAACCTCTGACGAAGTTCCTAGGGATTAGGAACTGAGTTTTGCGTATTAATCCATTTTTCCGTGGCAGCCGTGTGCACAGGGGTCCCTCGCCGCACAGGCAGAAAAATCCGACTTCGGAGGTACTCATAATTTTTTCCGTCCATGAGTAATTGACGTTTCAAGCCGGGCCTCGCTGCTGAGACCAGATGATTTTTTAAATCGTTTCTATGTGAAGACATTAAATAATTTGACCCTGATAAATTATATATCAGGCATTGCAAAAATAAAATAGTTATTCTATATAGCATTTATTCTCCTCGAAATGATATATACTTAAACTATTCGAATCAAATGTACTATCTACCCTTACGTATGCATGTGAGAGCTGGAAAACAACAAGAGACATAGAATTAAAGTTGAACGTATTCGAAAGTAAATGTCTAAGGAAAATACTTGATATAGCAAGGGAGCGAATTTTAAAAAAAAACGAAGAAATTAGAGAAATCAACCATTAATATCTTCAGTAATCAAGAAAAAGACGATGGTCATATGTTGGACATGTGATGAGGAGAGATAATAACCGATTAACAAAGCAAGCCCTCAAGTGGGGAAACAACAGGTAAGAGGAAAAGAGGCCGACCTAGAGAAACACTGAGAAGGACATTGATCAGAGAGGCAAGAGCAGCAGGAATCGGCTCCCTCAATGAGATAGAGTTGTTTGCACAAAACAGAGACAAATGGCGAGATTTGATAAAATATCTCTAGAAGGATTGAAAACTGCTAGAATGAAAATTTAGACAACTGAAACAGTATGTGGGTTTATGCCCTTCGAGCTGGCCACTGCTCGAAAGCTCAATTCAAAGATAGATAGACAGACAGACAGACAGACAGACAGACAGACAGACAGACAGACAGACAGACAGACAGACAGACAGACAGACAGATAGATAGATAGATAGATAGATAGATAGATAGATAGATAGATAGATAGATAGATAGATAGATAGATAGATAGATAGATAGATAGATAGATAGATAGATAGATAGATAGATAGATAGATAGATAGATAGATAGATAGATAGATAGATAGATAGATAGATAGATAGATAGACAGATAGATAGATAGATAGATAGATAGATAGATAGATAGATAGGTATATAGATAGATAGATAGATAGATAGATAGATAGATAGATAGATAGATAGATAGATAGATAGATAGATAGATAGATAGATAGATAGATAGATAGATAGATAGATAGATAGATAGATAGATAGATAGATAGATAGATAGATAGATAGATAGATAGATAGATAGATAGATAGATAGATAGATAGATAGATAGATAGATAGATAGATAGATAGATAGATAGATAGATAGATAGATAGATAGATAGATAGATAGATAGATAGATAGATAGATAGATAGATAGATAGATAGATAGATAGATAGATAGATAGATAGATAGATAGATAGATAGATAGATAGATAGATAGATGACTGTGTGGTATCTTCGAGCCCTTGGTTACCAGAAAATCAATTTTTCTTTGCATGTCTCGGGCAGTCCTCATGGTTTAGAGCTGAGTGATATATAATTGAGACAATATTTCTGATGTAGAAAATGAAGGGAAAAAATAAATAACACTGAAGTGCAAATATAACAATATTAATGATAAAGAACGCATACCATCATTACTGCACTAATTACATTTCTCAGGTCTGACGAGCATTTACTATAGAAATGGAGAATATAAGGTTATTGAGTGTTATTTGCCGGTCACCATCACTGCACTCATAACATGTCCATAGGTGCTCAGATCCCCTCCTCAGCAAGTATCTAAGCATCCGGCGACTGACGACTCCAGTTCTGTGTTGGTTGATAAGTCTTCTTATACGCCCACTAAATTTCTCGTTTCTGGCTGTACCCATCTTAACTCCCACCTCTTTCATCCGAAGGAGTGATGTGGACTCATGGTTGTCGAAGTCCTGTGCTCTTCCCACATTTCGAAGGGCATTGATGATGTCCGCCCGATTCATTGGTTGACCATCCTCAGGACCTCACCTGTTCGCTCTTTCATTTCTCCGTACTCCAGCATGTCCCGGGACGTAAACAAATGTGTTCTTCATCATCATCATGTACCCTGCCGGTTGGCGTAGGCGATCATGTCCCTCCACAATCTTCTATCTACAGTGCATCGTATCAGTTCTGTTGTTGACTGTTTTCCATGCCATGACACCAAGCTATCCAGTATTTTCTCTCTTTGTCGTCCGCGATCTCTCTTTCCTTTTATTTTGCCAGTTGTAACCAAGTATTCCAACTTTCCTCTTCTCATGATGTGCCCAAAAAATGTTGATTCCTTCTTTCTGATGTTTTTTAAGAGCTCCCTTTTTGTGTTGGCCTCTTTGAGAACTTCCTCATTGGTCTTTTTTATCTGTCCAGGAAACTTTCAACATTCTTCTGAGAAATCCCATCTCTGTGGCCTCTAATCGTCTTTTCATTTGTTTGTCTACTGTCCATGATTCGCTTCCATAGGTCAGAATTGGTTCTTTATAGCAATGATGAACTCTCTTTCTCATTTTTATTGACATAGATTTGTTCCATAAGATATTTTTCATTTTCTTAAATGCTATTTTGGCCTGAGCTATTCTGCTTTTTATTTCTGTGATGCATCTCCCATCTGATGTAATTATTGTGCCCAAGTATTTGAAACGTTGCACTTGTTTTAGATTTGTCTCTTTTATTTTAATGCAGCATGATGGTGATGATTGTTTCTTACGTATTTTTAACTTCTGCAATGACTCCAACCATCACATGCGCGAAGAACCCGCCTCTACCTTTTGTTATCATCCTCATCGCATCATTTAGTAAGCATGCGTGGGTGTAGTCCTGTGACTGTAACCAGATAAATGCCCTGATCACTGCCATCATCTCCATGGTCATGCTATTTGTGGTCATATCGAATATGAAATGTACGCAATTTTTAAAATAATATTTTATCTGCATATCTTGTTTTCTTTTCTATAAATATTTTGTTAATGTTGTCTATGTTGTGAAAACATATAATGAACAATTATTGCCCCGATTCCTATAATGTCGCGTGGTTAAAACGAATATTTATGTTTTAGACCCAGGAATGTAAAGTAACGGTTGTACTGACTCATTTGATAAACTTGGATGCTTCTGAATAGGTTGTTCATGCCTATCATAGTGGTACTGCAGTACTAGATCTTCTATTTCAACAGATGGGGCACACCAAAGAAGCCATATGAGAGTTATTTATTTGGTTATGGAAGGCCCCGGTATCACTGCAAACAAATTAAAATCCATAATTGCTCAACCGCCCGAACCAGCATAATCATCCGAATCTCATCTACCAAACAAAGAAAGGTAACTGTAGTCCCCATCGTAGCAGTCTCAACACACGCCAAAAGACATAAGACGAAACCGCGCAGTAAGTGAACACAACCAACTTTTCCCTGCCATACAATATCATCATTCATCGTAAACAATTGGAATATCGAAACATGATCAAAACGGATGAGACACACAGCTCACAGTGTGCACAGAGCACTTAACTGAGTAGCTCTTGGAACAAGCAGGACTTGGAATATGAGGAAACTGCAACAAGGAACACGTTTCATGCATAGCCTTCAATTATTCCCGCAGCCTTTCCACCATATTGAACGGAAGTTCTCTTGAAAATGATGATCGTCGTATTTTTTAAAAATGTATAGCGCTTGATGATGTTAGGCCATCGTTGTTGACTCCAAATTCGAACATATAGACACACAGTTAGTCGTCAGATTATCCTTGTCGCACATCAAACAACAGACCGTAAGATTAACGTACGGCCGGTCAACGGATGTACGATGAGCCATTACGATGACGTAGCACAAACCAATATCGTAAACACAATTTTGCCCCCTTTATATTTCTTATTACTCTAGTGAAAGCAGCCTCATCATCATCATTGAGTGCCGTCTCCGCATCGAAGGTTGGCTACCATGGAGCGCCATTCCACTCTGTCTCTTGCTTTGATGGTGCAAATTGTCATAGGCTGACTTGTCCATCTTTTGATGTTACTCGTCCATGTTAGTCTTGGTCTGCCTCTTTTACCTTGTATTTTCCCTTCCAATATTACGTTTATTAGGCTGTTGTGTCTTTTAACGTGACCCAAAAATTTAATTTGTCTTGCTCTAATTGTGTTTAGTAGTTCTCTTTTCATTTTTAGTTGTTTTTAAACTTCCTCGTTTGTTTTCTTTTATTTCCATCCAATTCTACCTATTCTTCTGTAAATCCGCATTTCAAAGGCCTCAATTTTCTGTTCTGTTTTCCGGTCCAATGTCCATCTTGAATTGAAAGCAGCCTACGACGAACAAAAAACGGTGCAATTTCCCTAAATGAATAAAACTGCAGCTGACGAAGTAGTTTACATTAATGAATAACATGGAAATAACATGCGTCAAGGAATTCCAACAACGGTCATGAACAGCACAAATGTGACGTAAAGCGCAGATCAAGTCTAGACGTTGGAAGGTCTCATTCACAACACTTGATTTGTCAAAAAGGGACTTTTGCCGGCGTACAAATTTGCGATGTAATAAGTAGATCATCATTTTTACCCTAACGCAGGAAAGTGTAATGGAGAACCGAAATTAATCAAATCCCGAATGCAATTCTGCAGCGATCAAGAGAACGTGACCTAGATCCACCATCTTTACAACGGAAGTCCCTTTATGAGAATATTACTCGACAAGCTCTTTTTTTTGGAATTGCCAAGGTAGGAGACAAAGAAGTACACCAATATACTATAGTTGGAGTATACAGGTGAAAGCTGGGGTAAAGTTTAAGGGGAAGGCATAGAGCGATCTTAAGGGAATGGGACAAAAAAGAACCACTTAGAAAGTGTTTGTTGAAGACCTATGCTCCACAGAGAACTGAAAGGTAGAAGAAGATACAAACATCACTATTGAGATTTCGGCGATCCGCCCATTGTTTTCTAGTCCGTTATGACGCAAACTATTACTATCGAAAGAGAGTTTGACTGGGAGATGAAGTAAGGTCTTGATCAGCTGTGACTTACTGACCTGCCGAGCGACCATAGATCACATGGCTCATGCTAATGATATAAAACAGACACAAGTACAATTAAATTAATCAAATCCCTTTAGACCTCGTGTTGTGGCATAAGTCACAGCGAGATCTCTCCATTAATCCATATTCTTAGATATTTTCTCTACTTCTCTCCAGTCTAGGCCAATTTTCATAAGTGTTTCTATGAGTTCTTTTCTCAATGTATTCCTATGCTTCCTGGCTTACTTTTACCTATGGGTTATAGACAGTACCATCAGGTTTCCCTAGTGTGTGCCCAATCCATCATAATAAGCAAAATAAATAATATATTTGGTGGAGAATAAACTTAATCACACTGACCAAGATGTTCCCATACTCTAAGACGAACAGCTTTATAATTTATAATTTTTAAATTTTGATAGAAGCGAGTCATAGACGATAAGTAAGGCAACACAATGAACATTAGAAGCAGCTGAGATTTGGTTTATCTGAAGAATGCTACGAATTCCATGGATAGCAAAAATTACAAATGTAGAATGTTTAAAACGAGCTGGAGAAACCGACAATAGCATAATCATAAAGAAGAGACAATCTAAATTTATTAGACATGTCATGCGAAAAGATGACTTTGAGAATACTATAACAACAGGCAGCACAGAATGGAAAGAAGAGCAAACGAAAACGAAACAAAAAATATTGAACAGCATATCCAAATAGCATGCAAAAGATCGCCGACTGAAATTATGACATGTATGAAGGACTGGGGAGCGGCGATAGCTCAGTGGTTAGTGAACTGAACTACAAAGGATAAGAGGTAAGTTTCGACCCAATCGACGGCTTCCGGTTTACCCAGCCTTTATTGGGTACCGAACTTTTTTCTGGGAAAGTAAAGCGGCTCGGGCGTAATACCGACCACATTACCCCAAAAATCATGTGCCGAAAGTCTGTAAAATGTATGGTCACTAACACCATATTCCCTATACGCCACTTGGCGTGACGAGGCATTTTACTTTTCTTTTACTTTTTACAATATTTATTTTAGAGGGTATTTTAGTCTTACTTATGAAGGACTGAGTGATGTGGAGAGAGATGTTCGCCTACGCCAACCGGCATGGCACCTGATGTTGATGATGATGATGACGAACAGACTCCGCCAAGTCCACTAGAAAAGTTTATAAGCAGAAGTGTTTTTGGATAATTCAATTCTGTGCAAAGTACAACAAAGCACATATAGGCAATTTGTATATACAAATAATTTTAGTTTCAACACAAAAACTAAATTATTTGATTTCAATGGACAAGCATAACTGTTAAGATAAATTACACAGCTGGCCGTGAATGGTTTATGACTTCAGTCATTCTTTTGTCCACAATTTTTGACACTTTACATTTATTATCTCTCTACTTGTCTTTGTTGAAATTTCCCATTACAGCTACTATGGAGTTGTGTCTGTTCTGCGCAGTTAGTATGCAAAAGCATAGCATCACTCTACAGTACGACACAAATCATAATACAATACTACAGTACAACATAAACCATAATATAGCACTTTATTACGACACAAGTAATAATAAAACACTACAGTCTTCTTCCTCTTCTACCTTTCACCTACCTGTGGAGCATAGCTCTTCAACAAACTGTCCAAGTCGTTCTGTTTCTTGCCATTCTTTTAAGATGATGCCATGTTTTCCCCATCATCTTCATCTCTGCTTCAATTTGTCTTCTTCAAGAATTCCTTAGTCTTCCTCGTTGCCTTTTCCCCTGGGGATTCCAAAAAAGGGCCTGTTGTGTAATACTCTCAGTTGGATTCCGCAGTGTGTGTCCTATCCAGCCCCATCGTCTTCGCTGTATCTCTTTGTCCACTTGTATTTGACTGGTACGTTTCCATAATTCTATGTTAGTGATTTTGTCCTGCCATTTCCATCCTTGTATTCTGCGTAAGCATCCATTAATGAAAGTCTGTATCTTCATGATTGTCAATTTTGTTCTTCTCCATGTTTCACAACCATATAATAGAACTGACTTAACATTGGAGTTTCACACTTCAGCAGCTGTCAATTCTTGTTCGTCTGTGACATCTTCTTCTACTTCTTCTACGTTTCAGCTCCTTGTGGAGCGTAGTAAGTAAAAAAAAGTAAAGGGCCCCCTTCATGCTAAGTGGCGTATAGGGAATATGGTGTTAGTGACCATAACTTTTGTAGACCTTCAGCACTTGATTTTTGGGGTAATGTGGTCGGTATTACGTCCGTGCCGCTTTACTTTCAAAGAAAAAAAATCCGGTACCCATTTAAGGCTGGGTGTACCTGGAAGTCGTGGATTGGGATCGAACCCTACCCCTTGTCCTTTGCAGTCCAGTTCACTAACCACTGAGCTATCGCGGCTCCCCCCCCCCACTTTTTTTTTGTTGCTTTGTGGAGCGTAGGTCTTCAACAAACACTTTCCAAGCCGTTTTGTTTCTTGCATTTTTTTTAAAGATCAGTCCATATGTCTTCTCCATCAACTTCATCTTTTCTTCCATCGGTCTTCTGCAATAATATTTTGGTCTTCCATTTTGCCTTTTTCCTCGGGGATCCTAAGAAAGGACATGTTTGCTATAACATCTTTCACCCACCTTATTCTATCTTCTTCCTCTCCCTCGTTTACCCGGAACTACGTCCTTCATAATTATCTCCTCTATTTCAGTAAACCGGTTTCCACAACTAAACTATTTTATTTTCCCTTTTATTATGTTCTTTATCAATCAGTTTTATAGAATTTTAAGTTCTTGCAAAAGCTGACACGTTTATTCTGTATTTTTTTATATAATAAAACAACATTTTCCCATTTTTAAATGTTAGGTAAGATTGTGTACGCTAGAGATAGGACATCGGCCTCAGGACAGAAATAACTCGGGTTCAAATCCCACCAGAAGCGATTGTGAATTTGGGAAAATTAAAAGAATTAATAATGGGTGAACGTCAAACTCATTTCGGTGGAAGAGGAAAACCCATTTGTTCCTCTTATGTTTTTATTTAGTTTTAGTCTTATTGTGTCACCAATGTTGTATTTACTATTTTTGTTGTCATAGCGGACGACAAGGAGAGAACATACTGGATAACTTGCTGTCATGGTATGGAAAATGGTCACCAACAGAATTGATACGATGCACTGTGGATAGAAGATTGTGGAAGGACATGATCGCCTACGGTAACTGGTATGGCACATGATGATGATGATGTCATGGCAACCATGTTTGGAACTAATAGAGGAAGGATGATGTGCTTATGAAGAATGATGTCATGAGAGAAAGACAGGACATTGAACCAATCATGAACAAGAGACAGAAACAAAACAAATAAAATGGTTTGATCATCTTCAAAGATTGTCATGTGATTCCTTACAATACATTGATTATAAAAAAGAGGAGAATATAGAAGAGAAAGATATAAAACCCAGAGTAAGGTGAACAGACAAGATCAAAGAACATATCAAAGGAATAATGGCAGGTGGGGTCACGAAGGGCGACAGAAGGGAAAGCGTCCACAACGGAAAATAACTCAACACGATCAGTCAATGCTGGGCAAGATAACTTGGTATAGAACAACATGATGGTTGCTGGAAAAGGCCGCAGAGTACATATGAGAATGCCGCTACTACTGAAACACCAGTCCGAACTAAAGACTAAAGACAATATAAATATAACGCTACAATATCATTTAGTAACGTCCGAAGCTGACAGAAGAGCAAGCACTAAAACTGTGTACGTCCCTCGAGGCACACATGGGTAATAGAAGAGATTGTGAAGTAGAAGTAGAAGAGGAAGATGAAAAAAGATATATGATTTAATCATTGTTGTTGCTGTTTTAATTTTTTTGTTTAGAAAAGTGATGACAGTACACACCTGTTCTGATCTTCTAGAATCATGTTTCTATATTTAGATTAGGATTTCAGTGATCTAAAAATACTTTCGAAACAATTGTAATTTAGGACTTGCATAAATTCTTTATCAGTAAGAAGATAGATCTCGCCATGTCCCGAATATTGCATATACGCTATACTGTGTTGTTATACATATTTAATATCGATCTCATATTTCGTGAGGGAGCCGCGATAACTCAGTGGTTAGTGAGCTAGACTACAAAGGACAAGAGGTAGGGTTCGATCCAACTAACGGCTTCCGGGTTCACCCAGCCTTTAATGGGTACCGGATTTTTTTTTCTGGGAAAGTAAAGCGGCACGGGCGTAAAACCGACCACACTAAATGATCATGTACCGAGGGTCTGTAAAATTAACACCATATTCCCTATACGCCACTTGGCGTGACAGGGGTACTTTATTCTTTACGCTGTGTCACTGAGTACGGGTTCGATCCTGCTTTGGCCCATATTTTTTTCTGTTGTTGATTATTTGTCAATTTTTCCGAGTGCTGTAAACATACTTCTTCCTCTGAATTGATTCACTGATTATCGCCTCGGATGTTTCCCTCTATAATAATATTCATTTATTATTATTTGTCTCCAGCCTAAACCACTGGAACCTACTATTCGTGCTGTTTTGTCCTAAATGTTTGTCTGCAACGCAAGTATTCAGCCCTACCCTATCCTGGAGATACTTGTCTTAACAGGAAAAATTACAGATACATTATTTATTTCCGAGCTGTGATCACGGCCTTATGCTATAGTCATGAGAACGAACACCTGCGCGAAAGACATTGCCTAATTTTTTAGTTAGCTGAGTGGCAGTGTTCCCTAGCGTTTGACTTTTCGTGGCAAGGCGCTGTGCCACTGAGTCCGATCCTGCTTTGGTCCATATTTTTTCCTGTTGTTGATTATTTGTCATTTTTTCCGAGTGCTGTAAACATACCTCTTCCTCTGAATTGATTCGCTGATTATCGCCTCGGAAGTTTCCCTCTATAATAATATTCATTTATTATTATTTGTCTCCTACTTTACTCTTGCTCACATTTCGGGATATATATATATAAGTCAGTGATTGAATCTGCCAATGTTGGATAGACAGATCCGGACACAGAACGAACAAGATGTATTCGTGGTGCCTGGCCTCGTCTCCTTATATTGGATAGACAGATCCGGGCACAGAACGAACCAGATGTATTCGTGGTGCCTGGCCTCGTCTCCTTTCTCATGCGCCTTTTATCTTCTGAATGTAATGTCAACATTATCCTGAATGTTGCTGTGCCACTTTTTTTTTTATTTACGTTCTCCATATGCTACGATTTACATCAGATTTCTCGTTTCTTTCACTGATAGAGAATTCCCCCAAAGGAAGCCCTGCAAACATCATTATGTCTCAGCACTGGCCCTTTGGTCTCTTTCCGTCCTTCAGTTCGCCATATAATTTTTGTTTGGGTATACAAACGATTGCCATTCTTCTTACATGACCCAGTCACCTTAGACTACGACTCCTAAGTGTTGCATTTGGGATACTATTGTCAGAACTACACTAGACCGCTTTTCTTGCTTAGAAGAGATCACCGGTAGGCATTTATTAAGACTGAGTCAGCCTCGTAGGTTTCACTTGTGTTGGTTGGTATGTTTGTGTTTGTCTACTCGCGAGACACGATCTGCTTAACCTCAAAGTAAGAAAACAAACATAAAATGGTATTGTGCAGCTAAAGTAAGACAATACAAACAACAAAGTTTCGACAAAAAACCCTACATCAGGTATAACAAACAAGCGTTACACATTGTACACAAAATTCCGAGTTAGAATACACAACAACACAGTTCTAAAAAAAACATAGCGGAAAAGACAGTGGCCAGGAATTTCCTAGAGCCTGGGTAAAAGATTAATATACAATATGGCAGGTAGGATTACATTAGTCTTCCATATTTATTATATTTGAAATCTCCTCAACCATAGACTGACTTCGAGACTATATTAAGCAGCAGTTCTCCTTTAAAATGTGTACTGATTGTTTGTTAACTGTTCGATTCAGGCTATCCAACCTGGCGTCTTGTTTACAGCGGACTATTTTATTATTTGTCTTTTGCGGTCTCTAGTATTGCCAAGATAAATTGCAGTTGTTCTGGTTATCTGCATATCTTCATCATTATCTATCTTTTATCTACGATTTCCATTTCCCATTTCCGAAGTTTGCCGAGAGGACTTATAGGACGGTAAAATGAAGTCCGCATATCCCTAATTTTTGCCACGACGTTTAAGGGTCTCAGTTTTCATTTCACACCCGATAGAATTTTTAAAAAATAACTTTTGACGCTACCATCATTCGAACCGTAGTTCTCAGCACAAGTTATCAATTCGGTCATGCGTTCTTTATCTGGTTCTAAAAATTATGATGTCAGGTCGGGTAATTTTACCTACTACTGTATGCAGTAAACAGTACAATATGTCCCTGCCTTGCAGGTAAGCTCAGGAGAGTAAAAGCCTAAGGGAGGGTACCCCGAAGTAAAACAACTCCACTGCGTTCTGGGTAAAACTTTTTAGTCAAAGGCTAGCGGAGCCAACCATAAACAAACCGACGGAAGGCAACAGAAAACCACAGTCGTAACTTCTTTGCACAGTCATATGGATGTGAAGCACAGACAATAGGATAACAGACAAGCAAATAACTGGAATCTATAGAAATGTGGTTTTACAGAAGAATATTGAGAATACCGTGGACTGCTAAGAAGAGTAATGAAAATGTTTTGAAAGAGGTCAAAACAAAAAGAGAAAAACATTACAAAATTAGGAAGAAACAATCATCATTTTTTGGCCATGTAATGAGAAGAGAAGAGAAAAGAGAAAAAATACCAGACAGCTTAAGAGAATGGCTTGGCAGAAGGTCAACAACAGAAATGATAAATAACTGTCGAGATCGAAAGTTGTGGAGAGACATGATCACGTACGCCAGCAGGCCCGGTACTTGATGATGATGATGATAAATTACCACATCCCTCCACTCCTTCTCCCCTGTAGTCACTAGGAATGAGATAGTGCCGTCATGATAATTGCATCTTCATTACTGTCTTGAAAGTTTGCAATGTTTTAATGTCGCATCTTTGACATGCTGAATAAGCCAATCAAAATGAGTCACTAGTTGAAGTCTATGTTTCTATCGGCTACGTATGTAATTCAATAAATATTCATGTCCACTGGGACAACATGATTCAGCAAACATAGTTATATCTTAATTGAAGTCATCGGTCACAAGATAAATAATTTGGAATATGCGGATCACACAGTATTATAACAGAGATACAGAATGAACAGTAAGAAATAATAGACATAACAGTAAAAGAAAGCAACAAGAAAGGTCTCAGTCTGAATAGTAAGAAAACAGAGGTAAAGGTCATATCGAAGAAACAGTCATAACCATCATCGTCTTCCTTCCTCATCTGCCTTTCAGCGTCGAGGGGAGGTATATTTTCCGGTCTTTTGCTCTTCTATTCGTCTCTGCTGCTGTCATGTTTCCAAGTGCTTCTAATATTCCATCGATCCATCTTTTTCGTGGTCGACCCTTGGGTCTGGTGTTATCACAACGTTTGTTGAAGGTTCGTTGTGTTGTGGTTTGATCTTTCTGCCTTGTCACGTGGCCAAACCATTTTATCTGTCGTTTCCTTATATATTCTATGGCGGGGGTTATCCCTAGCTTTTTTCTCAGTTCTTCATTCCTGATCTTATCTCTCAGACTGTTTCCTGTCATTCGTCTAACACATTTAATCTCATTAGAGTTTATTTTTCTTATTGTTTTTGCATCTAGGCTCCAGGTCTTGCATTGGTAGCACAACGTTGGGATGAAGATTGCATTGTATAGTGGTCGTTTTGCCTCCAGAGTTATTTCCTTGTTGGACAATAGTGGTGATAACTGTCCAATGATTTGACAAGCTTTATTGCATCTTGATTATATCTCTGCTGTTTGAGAATTATCGTTTGTCATTAGACTTCCTAGGTATTTGAATTTCTCTACTTGCTTTAGTTGCCTGCCTTCTATAGTTATGTTGATGTTCTGTTTAATTTCATGACTTCTGTTTTGTTGATGTTGATTTTCATGTTGTATTTTGTGCCTGAGCTGTTGAGTTTGTTTAAGTGCTCTTGTAGGTCTTCTATTGTTTCATGTATTAGTGTCTGATCGTTTGTAAATAAAAGCTCGTTGATCTCCTCTGTCTTTGATGGGTTGGCTAGCTTGCATATATGGTCCATGTATGTAATAAACCGTAGGGGGGATAGTACGCACCCCTGTCTTACACTTGATCTAACTTCGAAGTGGTCTGTGTAACCTGCTGCTGTTCTGACCCTGCAGCTGCTGTTGATGTAGAGACTTTTAATTAGGTTGGTTAGATGTTGGCTTACTCCGTATTTTGTTAGTATCTCCCACAGTTGTTCTCTACCAGCATGCAGCTAAAAATAAACAGGACAAATCTGAAACAAGTGCAAAGTTTCAAATACTTGGGCACAATAATAACTTCAGATGAAAGATGCACCAAAGAAATAAAAAAAAGCAGAATAGCTCAGGCCAAAATAGTATTTTTAAAAAAATGAAAAATATCTTATGCAACAAATCTATGTCAATAGAAGTGAGAAAGAGAGTTCATCGGTGCTACAAAGAAACAAAACTGACGTATGGAAACGAATCAATAGCAGTAAACAAACAAATGAAAAGTCGATTAGCGGCCACATAGATAGGATTTCTAAAAAAAATTTTAAGTTCTCAGAACAGCTAAAAAGACCAACGAAGAAATTCACAAAAAGGGAACTCATACGTAACATCATAAAGAAACAATCGACATTAGTCGGGCATATCATGAGAAGTGGAAAGTTGGAATACGTGGTTACAACTGGCAAAAAAAAGGGAAAAGAGAGACCACGGACAACAACTAGAGAAAATACAAGATAGCTTGGTGTCATGGTATGAAAAACAGTCAACAACATAATCGATACGGTGCATGTTGGATAGAAGGTTGTAGAAAGACATGATCGCCTACGCCAACCGGTAAGGCACATGATGATGATGATGATGATGATGATGATGATGATGATGATGAGTTATATATTAGGGAGATACCCAATCCATGAACAAATGTGACGTGGGGGAAATGAATCACTGAAGATATGCCAGCAAATCTAAAATGAAGAAGTAGCAAATGTTAACGTAGTGAAATATTAAATCAATCTACCACCTGCTTAAAACAATGAAACAGAAAGTTCTTACTGATGTGACTGTATCGCTGATATTATTTATTTGGAACACCTGGTATCACATTTTCAAACCATATCAGTAGTCATCTCAATAACATATTAACTTTAGTTATACTAAAAGTGTTATTACTTTTTTCTACTGAAGAATATATACACGTAGGTATATATATATATATATATATATATATATATATATATATATATATATATATATATCATCAAGTACTGTGTCCTGCTGCGTAGGTGATCATGTATCTCCACAACCTTGGATCTCGATAGTTATTCATCATTTCTGTTGTTGACATTCTGCCATGCCATTCTCTTAAGCTGTCTGGTATCTTTTCTCTTTGCTTCCCTCTATCTCTTCGTTCCTCAAGTTTCCCAGTTGTCACAATTAATTCCAGCCGTTCCCTTCTCATTACACGGCCAAACAATGATAATTGTTTCTTCCTAATTTTGAAAATTAGCTCTATTTTTGTTTTGGCCTATTCTAGAACGTTTTCATTACTCTTCTTAGCTTTTCATGGTATTCTCAACATTCTTCTGTAAAAACCACATCTCCACAGCCTGCAGTGATTTTCGTGTCTGTTGTATATAATATGTATATTATGCATATATGTAATGGTCAGGTCAGGTAATTTTACCTGCTACTGTATGCAGTAAACAGTACAACCTGTGGCTGCCCTGCTGCCTTGCAGGTAAGCTCGGGAGAGTAAAAGGCTAAGGGAGAGTACCCCGAAGTAAAACAACCCCACTGCCTTGTGGGTGAGACTTTTTAGTCAATGGCTAGCGGAGCCAACCGTAAACAAACCGTCAGGAAGGCAACAGAAAACCACCGTCGTAATTTCTTTATACAATCATGAATCGCCATAACAATAGAAATAACGACAACAACGTTAAGGGGGATTCCAATGGAAAACCCTAATTCGGTAGGGGACATCATGTTCTACAGGTGATACCCGATCGTCATCAAGCTACTGTAAGCAAAATAATGATAAACAAACTCTAAAGATAGGTACTTGGAATGTGAGAACACTCATGCAGAAGTGTAAGCTAGAAAACATCATACAAGAAATGAAAAGAATGTGTTTACAATTACTGGGACTTTGCGAAATGAGATACACCGGATCAGGGGAGATGTATTCTGATAAACATAAAATAATCTATTCTGGAGGTACTGAACACCAAAGAGGAGTAGGTATCATCTTGGATGCAGAAAGAGCAAGAACAGTGAAAGGCTTTTACCCAATATCTGACAGTCATTTTAGTGAAATTGAATGGAAAGCCAATAGACATAAATCTTATACAAGTTTATGCACCAACAGCAGACAGTCTAGAGGAAACAATTGATAAATTTTACGAGTTAAATGAGGCACTTCATGCATGCAAACCACATGAAAACACCATAGTTCTAGATAATTTTAACGCAAAAGTAGGAAAGGAAAGAGTTGAGGAAGTAGTTGGTCATTATGGCTTAGGCGAGAGGAATGAAAGAGGTGAGAAACTTATTGACTGGGCAAGAACATATAACATGATGATAGGAAACACCTGGTTTAAGCAACATCCAAGACGTCTGTGGATATGGAAAAGCCCAGGGGACAACGCATGTAATCAAATTGATTATATATTTAGGATGTCTAAGATAAAAGGAAGGAGAACTGTTGATTGATCAAGAAAACATAAGGGAACGATGGACAGAATACATTAAATATCTTTATAATGATGAACGAACGGAAGTAAATATTAAAAAAATGGAGAAAGACCAGAAATACTCTAAAAAGAGGTGGAAGACACCTTGCGCAATATAAAAGCAGGCAAAGCTCCTGGACCAGATAATATAACTAAAGAAGAGATTTACGCTATGGTAGATTTTGGAATAGAAATAATAACAAAAACATTGAATGATATCGACAACAGCGGATATATACCAGACGACATGCTCAAATCAATATTCATAGCCCTACCAAAGAAATCGGGTGCGTTTGAATGCTATGATTATCGCACAACGGATGCGAATCATGGACAATAGGACAACAGACAAGAAAATCACTGAAGTCTGTACAAATGTGGTTTTACAGAAGAATGTTGAGAATACCATGGACAACTAAGAAGAGTAATGAAGATGTTCTGACAGAGGACAAAGTAAAAATAACACTAATTTCCAATATTAGGAAGAAATAATCGTCATTTTTTTGGCCATGTAATGAGAAGAGAACAACTGGAAAAATTGAGGGACGAAGAGATAGAGGGAAGCAAAGAGAAAAAAATAACAGACAGCTTAAGAGAATGGCTTGACAGAAGGGCAACAATATAAATGATAAATAGCTGCCGAGATCGAAAGTTGTGGAGAGATATGATCCCCTATATATACACATACATATATATATGTGTGTGTGTGTTTGTAATGTATACACTAATGTCATATAAAGCTATATATTATATTATACATATTAATACGTCATATAATATCAATTTTATTATTTATTGCTATTATATTGCATTATATGTTATTATATGATATGTATATGAAGATATATATACATATACGTAAACCAAATGAAAGGAGAATAAATATATCCATACCGTGTATGCCAATCAGAAGCAAGTAACAAGGAATAGATGTCTGAGGTTTGCAGTTATGGCAGAGCTAAATAAATGTTTGAGGCTTGCAGTTATAGCAGAGCTATGTAAATATTTGAGGATTGCAGTATTAGCAGAGCTATGTAAATGTTTGAGGCTTGCAGTTATAGCAGGGCTAAGTAAATGTCTCAGGCTTGCAGTTATAGAAGAGCTATGTAAATGTTTGATACTTGCAGTTATAGCAGAGCTAAGAAATTGTTTCAGGCTTGAAGTTATAGCAGAGCTAAATAAATGTTTGAGGCTTACAGTTATAGAAGAGCTATGTAAATGTTTGAGGCTTGCAGTTATAGCAGAGCTAAATAAATGTTTGAGGCTTGCAGTTATAGCAGAGCTATGTAAATGTTTGAAGCTTGCAGTTATAGCAGAGCTATGTAAATGTTTGAGGCTTGCAATTATAGCAGGGCTAAATAAATGTTTGAGGCTTGCAGTTATAGCAGAGCTATGTAAATGTTTGAGTATTGCAGTTATAGCAGAGCTAAATAAATGTTTTAGGCTTGCAGTTATAGCAGGGCTAAATAAATGTTTGAGGCTTGCAATTATAGCAGAGCTAAATAAATGTTTGAGGCTTGCAGTTATAGCAGGGCTAAATAAGTGTTTGAGGCTTGCAGTTATAGAAGAGCTAAATAAATGTTTGAGGCTTGCAGTTATAGCAGGGCTAAATAAATGTTTCGACACAGAAAGTCTTCAATGGCGAACAAACAAAAAGAAAACGGATACACTATCACACCAATCCATAAAAACACAAGAATCCCAGCAAGAGTAAATATAAATACTTTTAAAAGCAGAACAGAGAATAATTGTAAAAAAAAAACCGAAACGAGCAATGCATAGTGAAGAGATGTGACGAACAGTGGGATGACGTATGTATATCAAGTGAAAGCTTGGCTTTAAAATAACAACAAATAAGATTCACATTTGCGGAAAAGCTAAGACTAAACAAGTCAACGTTTTGATTACAATATCTATGACATCTTCATAGTCAGAAAAAAGACTACATTTTTTATTCCACTATAGGACATTACGTTATGTAGAGTCAGTCTTAACATATGGATGCGAATCATGGACAATAGGACAACGGACTAGAGAATCACTGGAGTCTGTAGAAATGTGGTTTTACAGAAGAATGTTGAAAGTACCATGGACAGCTAAGATAGGTAATGAAGATGTTCTGAGAGAGGTCAAAGCAAAAAGAGAGCTAATTTCCAATATTAGGAAGAAACAATCATTATTTTTTTTTGCCATGTAATGAGAAGAGAACAACTGGAATATATTGTAACAACTGGAAAATTGAGTGACGAAGAGATAGAGGAAAGCAAAGAGAAAAAATAACAGACAGCTTAAGAGAATGGCTTGGCAGAAGGTCAACAACAAAAATGATAAATAGCTGCCGAGATCGAAAGTTGTGGAGAGACATGATCACCTACGCCAGCAGGGCCGGTACTTGCTGATGATAATAGGACATTACAGCAGAAAGAGATATCAATGACTATAAACAGTTAATGAAATAAAATAAAAACGACTAATTGTTTATTACCAGGGTTCTATAATTTGATTTTGTTGCGTTTCTCATGTCTTGTCTCATTTTCTTTTCCCTGCACAGTTTGTTCTATGATTTTAACATTTTAACTTAACAATGTTCTCCAATGTAGCCTTATGCCGTTTATTTTAATAATCGCGTGTTCTCTGTGTCTTACACAATCTGACAGCAACTTTCCCCCCAGGTTTTATTTATTGATTTTGTTTTTGTTTTTGCTGTTAGAATATACCAGCATCTGATATAGGACAATAATATATAGGAAACTAGCGTGAAATCATGCTTACTTGCTACCAACTGTGCGTGGCGACATCAATGGCTATATGTATATATATATATATATATATATATATATATGTATATATATATAATCTGAGACATCATTATCATCATTGAGTGCCGTCTCCGCATCGAAGGCTTTCTACCATGGAGCGCCGTTCCACTCTGTCTCAAGCTTTGTTGATGCAGAGTGTCATAGGCTGACCTGTCCATCTTTTGGTGTTACTCGTCCTAGTTAGTTTTGGTCTGCCTCTGCCTCTTTTACATTATATTTTCCCTTCCAATATTACTTGTATTTGGCTGTTGTGTTTTTTTAACATGCCCCACAAATTTAATTTGTGTTGTTCTAATTGTGTTTAGTAGTTCTCTTTTCATTTTTATTTGTTTTAAGATTTCTCAATCTGAAACAAGTCTTGAGCTACAAGAAATGATAGATATAATAGTAAAAGAAAGCAACAAGAAAGGTCTCAGTCTGAATAGTAAGAAAACAGAAGCAATGGTTATATCGAATAAACAATCATTACCATTACAGAAATCAGCATAGAAATAAACAAGACAAATCTGAAACAGTGCAACGTTTGAAATATTTGGGCACAGTGATAACATCAGATGGAAGATGCAACACATAAATAAAAGCAGAATAGCTCAGGCCGAAATAGCATTTCATAAAATGAAAAAAATCTTATGCAACAAATCTATGTCAATAGAAATGAGAAAAAGAGTTCATCGATGCTATTTAGAACCAATTCTGGCCTATGGAAGCGAATCATGGACAATAGACAAACAAATGAAAAGATGATTAGAGGCCATAGAGATGGGATTTCTCAGAAGAATGTTGAAAGTTCCATGGACAGCTAAAAAGACCAACGAGAAAGTTCTCAAATAGGCCAATACAAAAAGGGAACTCTTAAAAAACATCAGATAGAAACAATCAACATTTTTGGGCACATCATGAGAAGAGGAAAGTTTGAATACTTGATTACAACTGGCCAAATAAAAGGAAAGAGAGATCGCGGACGACAAAGAAAGAAAATACTGGATAGCTTGGTGTCATGGTATGGAAAACAGTTAACAACAGAACTCATACTATGCACTGTAGATAGAAGATTATGGAAAAACATAATCGCCAACGCCAACCGGTACAGCACATGATGATGATAATCTGAAACACTGGGGACAATTGCTCAAACCACAGCTTCCCTGGTGGAACTAAACCAATTTGGATACATGGGAACATTATGAATAAAATAAACAAAATAGATTACTATCATCTCTGGTCATGTTCTTTCTTCCCCCTATTTGTCTTTTTCTGTAACCCCTAACTCTGGGCACCACTGACAGACTTATTGTAGCTTCTACATTTCTCTTCAGTCATCCTTTAGGACTCTGCAAATTCGATGCCTATCCATTCTTTCAATTTATCTTCCACGCCTCTTACTTTGCCTAACTCACCTTGCACAGCTCCTTGCACAGCTACTTTCATAGCTCCTTGCACAGCTACACACACAGCTCCTTTCACAGGTCCTTGCACAGCTCCTTTCAAAGCTCCTTGCACAGCTCCTTGCACAGATACTTTCATAGCTCCTTGCACAGCTACACACACAGCTCCTTTCACAGGTCCTTGCACAACTCATTTCAAAGCTCCTTGCACAGCTCCTTGCACAGCTACTTTCATAGCTCCTTGCACAGCTACACACACAGCTCCTTGCACAACTCATTTCAAAGCTCCTTGCACAGCTCCTTGCACAGATACTTTCATAGCTCCTTGCACAGCTCCTTTCACAGCTCCTTACACAGCTCCTTTCACAGCTCCTTTCACAGCTCCTTTCATAGCTCTTTCCACAACTCCTCTCACAGCTTCTATCACAGCTCTTTACACAGCTACTTTCACAGCTCCTTGCACAGGTCCATTCACACTGCTCCTTTCACAACTCATTTCACAGCTCCATTCACACAGCTCAATTCACACAGCTCCATTCACACAGCTCCTTTCACAGATCCTTGCACAACTCCTTTCACAGCTCTTTGTACAGCTCTTTGCACAGTTCCTTTCACAGTTCCTTTCACAGTTCCTTTCACAGCTCATTGCAAAGCTCCTTTCACAGCTCCTTGCACAGCCCCTTTCACAGACTTTTTCACTGCACCTTGCACATCTCCTTTCAGCTCCTTGCACAGATCTTTTCACAGCTCCTTTCACAGCTCGGTGCACAGATCCTTTCACAGATCCTTTCACAGATCCTTTCACAGCTACTTGCACAGATCCTTTCACAGCTACTTGCACAGATCCTTTCACAGCTCCTTGCACAGCTCCCTGAAGAGTTTCTTTCATAGCTCCTTTCACAGCTCCTTGCACAGCCCCTTTCACAGACTTTTTCTCTGCACCTTGCACATCTCCTTTCAGCTCCTTGCACAGATCTTTTCACAGCTCCTTTCACAGCTCGGTGCACAGATCCTTTCACAGATCCTTTCACAGATCCTTTCACAGATCCTTTCACAGCTACTTGCACAGATCCTTTCACAGCTACTTGCACAGATCCTTTCACAGCTCCTTGCACAGCTCCCTGAAGAGTTTCTTTCATAGCTCCTTTCACAGCTCCTTTCACAGCTCCATTCACACAGCTCCATTCAGGCAGCTCCTTTCACAGCTCCTTGCACAATTCCTTTCATAGCTCCTTGCACAGCTCCTTGCACAGCTCCTTGCACAGCTCCTTTCACAGCTCCTTTCATTGCACATTGCACAGCTCATTTCACAGTTCCTTTCACAGTTCATTGCACAGCACCTTGCACAGCTCCTTTCACAGCTCCTTTAACAGCTCCTTGCACAGCTCCTTTAACAGCACCTTGCACATCTCCTTTCACATTTCCTTGCACAGCTCCTTTCACATCTCCTTTCACAGCTCCTTTCAAAGCTCCTTTCACAGCTTCTTTCACAGCTCCTAGCACTGCTCCTTGCACAGCTCCTTTCACAGCTCCTTTCACATCACTTAGCACAGCTTCTTGCACCGCTTCTTGCACAGCTCCTTTCACAGCTCCTTTTCCAGCTCCTTTCACAGCTCCTTGCACAGCCTTTTGCACAGCTCCTTTCACAGCACCTTGCACAGCTCTATGCACATCTCCTTTCACAGCTCCTTTTCCAGCTCCTTTCACAGCTCCTTGCACAGCCTTTTGCACAGCTCCTTTCACAGCACTTTGCACAGCTCTATGCACATCTCCTTTCACAGCTCCATTCATACAGCTCCTTGCACAGCTTACGGATGTAAAAACAAAAAAAGAAGCTCAAAGCAAGCCCCCACATGGGTATCGGAGGATAAAGAAAAAAAAATAGCCGAATTAGAGAAACATTGACAAGAAACGTGAGGTGAGAGGCAACAACAACAGGCACTATCTCTTTTGCTGAGAGAGGCACGTCTAGATCATGAACGTGTGACAAAATACACTGCGGGTCATTTGCAAGGTTTGAAACTTGTTAACACAGATCGTTGAACATTCAGCCTATACTTTCTTACTTATGTCCCGTCTTCGGTTCGAACGAACGACAGACAGATAGACAGACAGACGGACAGACAGACAGACAGACGGACACACGGACAGACAGATAGACAGACAGATAGACAGACAGACAGACAGACAGGCAGGCAGGCAGATAGACACTTAAACAGACAGACAGCCACACAGACAGACACACAGACACACAGACAGACAGACAGACAGGCAGGCAGGCAGACAGACAGACAGACAGACAGACAGACAGACAGACAGGCAGATACACAGACAGACAAACAGACAAAAGTGAAAAAATGTTTGAATAAATATATTTGTGTAATTATCTGTAACAGCGAGGCAAATTTGTTTGATCACAGTACAGTTAGATTAAGATTACAGAAAGTAATATCACATCACATAATCGTGCTTTCTCGCTGTTCATCCGCAGTGGCACCTCGTCTGTGATCATAAATGGATCGTCTCCGCGCTTTCCTCTATCCAGATGGGTGGAGTCATGGTTGGAGCCTTCGCTACTGGCTCTTTGGCAGACCAGTTCGGACGCAAGAGGGTCCACTTTGCCACCATCCTCATCCATGCTCTACTCAACGTTGGGGCTGGATTGTGTAACTCGTGGCTGTTGTTTGCTGTGTTTAGGTAAGGGCGGTCAAATATCCTAACTAATGTACTTTTGAGATGTTTAGAGTGAAAGAAACAGAATGGAGATGTTTAGTTAGTGGGAGAAACAATATAATTGAGATGTTTAGTTAGTGTGAGAAATAATATGCTTGAGATGTTTAGATAGTGTGAGAAAAATATAATTGAGATGTTAGTATGTGAGAAACAATATAAATGAGATGTTTAGTTAGTGTGAGAAATAATATAATTTAGATGTTTAGTTAGTGTGAGAAACAATATAATTGAGATGTTTAGTTAGTGTGAGAAACAATATAATTGAGATGTTTAGTTAGTGTGAGAAATAATATGCTTGAGATGTTTAGTTAGCGTGAGAAACAATATAATTGAGATGTTAGTTAGTGTGAGAAACAATATAATTGAGATGTTAAGTTAGTGTAAGAAACAATATAATTGAGATGTTAGTTAGTGTGAGAAACAATATAATTGTGATGTTAGTGTGAGAAACAATATAATTGAGATGTTAGTTAGTGTAAGAAACAATATAATTGTGATGTTAGTTAGTGTGAGAAACAATATAATTGAGATGTTTAGTTAGTGTGAGGCAAGTGAAATCATCAGGCATCTTGATTATAATGGGTGATATGAACGCTAAAGTAGGAAAAGGTAAATATAAGACCATTAAAGGAAATCATGGTCTAGGAAAACCGAATAACAGAGGAGAAAGATTAATACAATTTTGTGAAAAAAAAAACAGACTGATAATATGCAACACCTTCTTTGAGCAAGAGAAAAGGAAATTATACACATGGAAAAGCCCTGGAGACAGGAAGAGGAATCAAATAGATTACATAATGATAAAAGACAGATTCAGGAACAGCGTCAAGAAAGTCAAAACCTACCCAGGAGCAGATATTAATTCAGACCACAATCCTGTAATGATAACAATGAAAATCAAATTAAAGAGAAACAAACAACAAACTAATTCGGCAACACCAATATATATAACAGCGTTAAACCTGAAAGATGTACAAGAAACTTATACTGTACAAGTAAAAAACACATACCAGAAGCTGATAGAAGAGGGGATTTAGCAGTACAGAAGAGAAAATCCTGAGGAAAAATTCACAAAAAAATGGCAATGCATAAAAAATAGCATGCAAGAATCCTGCAACACCTTGCCCAAAAAGGAAAGTAACAAAAAACAAAAATGGATAACTGACAAAATCTTAGAAAAAATAGAAGAAAGAAGACAAGCGAAAAACACTGCCAGATACAAGGATATAGACAATGAAATACGGAGAATGTGCAAACAGGCAAAAGAAGACTGGCTCAACCAAAGATGTCTAGAAGTCGAAACTATGAAAAGTAAACAAAACTTAAGAGAGATGCACACAGAAAAGAGAATGACTAATAAAGACAAAAAAGCTGCATGAAACGGAAGTATTGCAAACAGAGAGGGAAGAATCCTAACAGACAACAAAGATATAATAGATAGATGGCAAGAATATATCACATAATTATTTTATGACTAAAAGGACAAAAAGCCAGACATAAAATTTACATACAACTATAAAATCCTGAAATCTGAAGTAGAAAATGCTATAAAAACAATGAAAAAGGGAAAGGCAGCATGACCTGACAATATACAGCTAGAGATGATACAGGCTATAGAAGAGTTTGGCATCGAAGTGATCACAGACATATGCAATGACATATACCATACAGGATACATACCAAACGATCTAAAAACATCAACTTTCATTGCATTGCCTAAAAAAATGGTGCAGTTGCATGCAGTGATTTCAGAACAATAAGCCTAATGAGCCAGGTAACAAAAATTTTACTAAAAGTTATACAGGGAAGGATTCAGAATAAAATCAATATTGAATTAGATGAGCAACAATTTGGATTCAGGAAAAACAGTGGGACAAAAGAATCCATATTTAGCATGAGAACATTGATTGAAAAGTACATAGAAGTAAACAAACCAATATATGCCTGCTTTATAGACTACACCAAAGCTTTCGATAGAATACACCATAACCAACTTATAGACTGCCTAAAGGATATAAATCTATACGACACAGACATACGACTAATATGTAATTTGTACTGGGAGCAAACAGCAATAATAAGATATAACAAGGAGACTCTACACCCTTGGACATAAAAAGAGGAGTAAGACAAGGATGCATCCTATCACCAAGCTTGTTCAATCTATACACTGAACAAATCTTTAAAAACATCTCAGAGATGCCCGGCCTAAACATTAATGGAAAGATAATCAATAACCTAAGATATGCTGATGATACTGTTCTACTAGCAGAAAATCCTAAAAACCTATAACAATTGTTTAATGGGATAAACATAACAAGCAAAAAAGATGGACTAGAAATGAATATCAAAAAGACTAAAACTATGATCATAAAGAAAAAAAAAATTCTCAAGACCTACAATTAAATATCACAGTTGAGGGAATACATCTGGAGACAGTCCAGAGCTACAACTACCTGGGACATACTATAACCAATGATGGAAAATGTAAAATTGGAATAAACAAAAGAATAGATATGGCAAAAAGTAATTTTAATGCCATGAAAAATATACTAACAACAAAACAAATATCAACAGGGCTGAAACTAAGAATGGCAAAATGTTACATCTTCTCAATATTCCTGTATGGTGCAGAAACATGGACATTAGACAAGAAAACAACAGAAAATTGATGCCTTTGAAATGTGGATTTATAGAAGATTAGGTAGAATTGGATGGACAGAAAAGCTAACAAACGATAAAGTTTTAAAACAACTGAAAATAAAAAGAGAACTACTAAATACAATTAAGACAAGACAAATGAAATTTTGTGGGCATGTTAAAAGACACAACAGCCTACTAAAATTAATATTGGAAGGGAAAATATAGGGTTTAAAGAGGCAGAGGCAGACAAAAACTAACATGGACGCGCAACATCAAAAGATGGACAAGTCAATCTATGACAGCCTGCACCATCAAAGCAAGAAACAGAGTAGAATGGTGATCCATGGTAGCCAACCTTCGTCGGAGAAGGAACTCAATGATGATGATGATGAATTAGTGTGAGAAATAATATCCTTGAGATGTTTAGTTAGCGTGAGAAAAATATACTTGAGATGTTTAGTTAGCGTGAGAAAAATATACTTGAGATGTTTAGTTAGCGTTAGGAACAATATAATTGAGATGTTTAGTTAGTGTGAGAAACACTATACATGAGATGTTTAGTTTGAGTGAAAAACAATATAATTGAGATGTTTAGTTTGAGTGCGACACAATATAATTGATATGTTTAGTTAGCTTGAGAAACAATATAATTTAGATGTTTATTTATATATATATGCGTGAGAAACAATGTAAGTGAGATGTTTAGTTTAAGTGAGAAACAATATACGTGAGAAGTGTTGTTAGAATAAGAAACAATAGAACTATGATGTATAGTCAATGTAAGAAACGTTAGAATTGTGATGTTTACTGAAGGTAAGCAACAATGGAATTCAGATTTGTAGTCAGTGTTAGAAACAATACTATATAGGTATTTAATTATAGATAAAAGCAATATAATTGCGATGTTTACTTAGATTAAGAAACAATAGAATTAAGATGTTTAAATATAGTAAGAAAAAAATATAATTGAAATATTTAGTTAGAATAATACAAAATAAAACAGAGCTGTTTAGTTAGAGCGAGACACAATCTTCAGTTCTCCAGAATATTATAAGGTTTTGGTTTATATTGGGAAAGAAATGTATAAGAAATGAAGCCTTGAAACAATGGTGGGTGTAATTCCAATGATTGACTTTATAACAACAACAAATAATTAAACGGTTTGGATATCTGATTTGATTGAAATCAAACCAACCTGTAGTTCGAGATTACTACATGAAAATATCTGGCTATAGGGAGAGCGAGAAATCAAGAACGAGGTGAAACATGCGGTCAAAGAGACATTGAGGAAATCCGGGAGGATAACAACACAAGCTTCACAACTAGCGAAAACCAGAAAAGTACACTTGACGTAATATGGGACAATCATAGGATGAAGGTCAGAAAGAAAGAAAAACAGAACGAAAGAAAGAAAAAAGGAGAGGAAGGAAGGTAGAATACAGAAATATACAATATACTCGTATGGCTAACTTATGGTTTGGTCGACTGTGATAAACTATTATCTTCAGGCTGATAACAAGTCATAACAACATGAAAAAAAAATAATCATTATCTTCAGCTGTGGGTAAATCATTGCTCACTGATATAAATGAACAAACTCAACCAAACATTACATGGTCACCAACTATCTCAATAACCAAGACTGGAGAATACAATGACATATGTAGTAGTTAGTAGAGTTTCTGTAAACAGCCACATTCGTCACAAGCACACGTCAAACACTACAATGGACAAGAGGTCGAGTTCGATACTGATCGACAGCTTCCAGGTTCACCCAAGTCTTAAATGGGAACCTGATTTTTTGTTTTGGGAAAGTAAAGCGGCACAGGCGTAATACCGACCACATTACCCCAAAAAATCATGTGTCGAAGGCCTGTAAAAATGATGGTTAGTAACACAATATTCCCTATACGTCAATTCACGTTACGGTGCTCTTTACTTAAATTTACTTTACTTAAATTTACTTTACTTAAATTTACTTTACTTAAATTTACTTTATTTAAATTTACTTTACTTAAAAACCAGACGGTGATTTAAAAAAAAATGGAAACACACCAAAAAGGAGTTAATTAGTAGATTTACAATTTAATTTGTTCCATCGTTGTTCTTCAACATCAATATAGATTTGGTTAGCCATCACAGGCAGTTTACTTCCTGCCCTGGCTATGGGAGACCTTTGGATCGCTCGGTTGCGTGGAGAGGAAACATGTGACATGTGGATAGAGGAGACATGTGGAGAGAGGAAACATGTGGAGAGAGGAAACATGTGGAGAAAGGAAACATGTGGAGAGAGGAGCCATATGCCATGGGCTGAGCTGCGTGGAGAGGAAACATGTGGAGAGAGGAGCCATATGCCATGGACTGGGTTGTGTGGAGTGAGGAGCCATATGCCATGGGCTGGGCTGCGTGGAGAGGAAACATTTCGAGAGAGGAGCCATATGCCATGGGCTGGGCTGCGCGGAGAGGAAACATGTGACATCTGGAGAGAGGAAACATGTGGAGAGAGGAGCCATATGCCATGGGCTAGGCTGCGCGGAGAGGAAACATTTCGAGAGAGGAGCCATATGCCATGGGCTGGGCTGCGCGGAGAGGAAACATGTGGAGAGAGGAGCCATATGCCATGGGCTGGGTTGTGTGGAGTGAGGAGCCATATGCCATGGGCTGGGCTACGTGGAGAGAGGAAACATATGACATTTGGAGAGAGGAAACATGTGGAGAGAGGAGCCATATGCCATGGGCTGGGCTGCGTGGAGAGGAAACATGTGACATCTGGAGAGAGGAAACATGTGACATCTGGAGAGAGGAAACATGTGGAGAGAGGAGTCATATGCCTTGGACTGGGTTGTGTGGAGTCAGGAGCCTTATGCCATGGGCTGGGCTGCGTGGAGAGGAAACATGTGACATGTGGAGATAGGAGACATGTGGAGAGAGGAGCCATATGCCATGGACTGGGCTGCGTGGAGAGGAAACATGTGACATGTGGAGATAGGAGACATGTGGAGAGAGGAGCCATATGCCATGGACTGGGCTGCGTGGAGAGGAAACATGTGACATGTGGAGATAGGAGACATGTGGAGAGAGGAGCCATATGCCATGAGCTGGGTTATGTGGAGAGAGGAAACATATGACATGGGCTGGGCTGTTTGGAGAGAGTAAACATGTCAAATATGCTGGGCTGCGTGGGGAGATGAAACATGTCAAATATGATGGGCTGCGTGGGGAGATGAAACATGTCAAATATGCTGGGCTGCGTGGGGAGATGAAACATGTCAAATATGATGGGCTGCGTGGAGAGAGGAAACATTTTGCATGGGCAACAACTTGTCTCCTATTTTTCTTCTGCCCAAGCTCGCGCCCAGGAGAGGACACTCTAGCTTTACAGAATGTAGCACCTGCTCTAGCAAAGCTGCTACCACCTTCGTCTGCCTTTCTAGGCGTGTTTGGCAATTAAGCAGACTGACAACTAAAATAAAAACCGTATATTACAATGCCAGTATCATCAATGTTCTTTTATATCGCAATGGCAGCAAATCATGGACAACTTATGCAAGGCAAGAGAGAATGCTAAATGCATCCCACATGCGATGCCAGCGCCGTATTCTTGGTATCACCTGGAAGAATAAAGTGACAAACGTTTATGTCCTCACTCACACAGGCTGCCCGAACATCTACACGCTGCTCAAACAAAGTAGGTTACGCTGGCGGCTTGGTCACTTACACTGTATGGAAGATTGCCGCATACTAAAGGATATACTTTATAGACACTTAGCAGATGGCAAAACAATTAAGGGGTCCCCAAAACTTCAATTTATAGACGTGTAACATGAACACTGAATATAAACCCTGCAGCTTGGGAAGAGATAGTTACTGACCGCAATCTTTGGAAACACACTCTGAAGGTTCAACTCAAGCAAGAAGCTGACAAATAAATTCATAGAAAAAGAGAACACACGGTGAAATAATAAAAAAAAAACATTTTCTAGGAGCACTGCAAAATCCATAGTCAACTATGACTGACGGATGCTACTGAATACAGGCTCTGTTACTCAAAAATTTCTCAGCAAAATCGAAACACTTTGGGTTGGAAAATTAGGACTGGTGAAAGAAAAAAAAAGAAGAAAAGAAGAATTCTGGAATTAATTAAACAGATAATAAATAAAAATGACAGTTAAACCAAGTCTCAAGTAATATTATTTGGGATCTGTATAACAAAATTGGAAGAGAAAATACAAGGTAAAAGAGGCAGAGGCAGACCAAGACTAACATGGACGAGTAACATAAAAAGATGGACAAGTCAATCTATGACAGCCTGCACCATCAAAGCAAGAAACAGAGTAGAATGGCGATCCATGGTGGCGAACCTTCGTTGCGGAGAAGGCACTCAGTGATGATGATGATGTATAACAAAATCAAAATGGATCATAATGATTTTTTATTAGAAATAGTACATCAGGAAAAAGGAAATATTATATGGTAGTGAAAGCATAAATGGAATATAATCTGTTATTAGTAAACACAAATGACTGAGACTCAACAGATGTATGCTAAATACATAGAGACATTGGTTTACATACTGGCTCAACAGCTGTTGGTTGTACAAGAAAAAATCTAACAAATAGAATGGGTCCTGTTTTGTGAAGTAAGACAACTCTAGAGAAACTAACGTTTCAGCTCTAAAGGTTTTAGTGGTAGATAAGCACAAACATAACAGATGTTAACAGTCTCAATTACTGATTTCTTTAAAATATTAATTTGTACTAATATGATTTTTGTGTGTGTCTATGATTACGGCTTATTGATTTGCTTCTGCACTAGTACTAATACTGTTGTGTTAGGATCATCACCGAATTCCAGTCACTTCCATAGGTGTTCTGATCTTCTCGAAACACTGATAGCCCCAAAGGTGAATCCTTGATCCATGTGCACGAACTCTGTTGTTGCACGGGTTGAGATTATTAGTTATTATTGAACTTTTGTTGTTAATTACTGATTTGATCTTGTTTAATTAATGTTTACCTGTTATTGTTTTTATTTTTTCTCTTAATTACTTGTGTTAGTGTTTGTTATTACTGACTACTCATTTAATGACGCATTTGCTTAATGAAACAATCATAGTACCATCTCACCAATTGGACATTACTTAAGTCACCTAGCAATTAATTCTAGAAAAATCTATCAGATAAATACTTCCGAAACGAGCTATTACTGAAGTGTAATTGGAGACATATTGAGAGATAAAATTAGAAGCGAAACTAAGAAGACAGTTAGGAATCACCTCCGAAGTAAAATTAATGGCACAATATATGTCAAGATTTGACTACGCTTCAAGACAGAAGCAACTAATGATATTCTACGCTGCTATAAACAATAACTTGGATAACAACACAACAGGAGAAGGTGACGTTCTCGAAGTGAAATGGACAGACTATTGAGTAATTAGGTTATTAGCGAGTCACCATCAATGCACTATGAACATATCTATAGGTGCTCAGATCCCCTCCTCAAGTATTGCAGTGTCCAGCGACTGACGACTCCAGTTCTGCGTTGCTTGATAAGTCTTCTTATACGCCCACTGAGTTTTTCGTTTCTGGCTGTGCCCATCTCAACTTCCATCTCTTTTATCCCAGAGCAGAAATGGATAGACTAAATAATAAGAACATCTACAAATGTGTGATTTTTCGACAACATCACGAGAAGAGGAAAGTTGGAATACTTGGTTACAACTGGCAAAATAAAAGGAAGGAGAGATCGCGGACGACAAAGAAAGAAAGTACTGGATAGCTTGGTGTCATGGCATGGAAAACAGTCAACAACAGAACTGATACGATGCACTGTAGATTTAACATTGTGGAAGGACATGATCGCCTACGCCAACCGGTATGACACATGATGATGATAGTATTTTAATTTCCACTATAAAAGATTGTTTATAAGCCAGTTACTTTCGATGTTTAGGTCTTTTGATGTGTCTTCATTGCTTGTTTTCATTATTCAACGTTTCCTAATGGTTTGTTCTGTTGCATTATCTTTCAAAGGAACAACCACTGCCACATGTTTAATAAAATAAAAGTTATACAAAGGTACGCCCTTGTGAAGAAAGCAAAGATTGGCGCTCTATAATTAACGTAAATGGTGTTGTGTGATGATGTCAAATGATTCACCTGGTAAACGATTTTGGTCGATGACAAAAGTCTCAAACTGGCAGTTTTTCTGTTGCAACGACTCAATCGGTACATGAAAGCAGGAAAAAGAAAGAGAGGAGGAAAAAGGAAGATGTACAATAATAAAATGGGAAAGAGGAGAGAAAAAAGAAAAAAAAACAATTATGACGTTAACAATGAGTAGATGATCATTGGCGCTTGAGTAGGTAGCAGTGGGTTGCCCTAATATGAGAATAGCCTCAGGCGATATAAGGAGCCGCCATAGCTCACAGTTATTTAACTGGACTACAGATGACAAAGGTAGAGTTCGAACCCAACCGACGGCTTCCGGGTTCACCCAGCCTTAAATGGGTACCGATTTTTTCCTGGGAAAGTAAAGCGGCACGGGTGCAATACCGACGACATTACCCTAAAAATCATGTATCTGTAAAATGTATGGTCACTAAGACCATAATCCCTATACGCCACTTGGCGTGACGGGGGTACTTTCCTTTTTTTCTTCAGGTGAGCATTAATTTATTTACTTGATTCGAAGCAACCGAAAAAATACTATCAGTTTTATTTTGTAAACTATGAGCAGAAACATGGACATTAGACAAGAAAATAGAACACAGAAAATTGAAGCCTTTGAAATGTGTGTTTATATAGAGGAATAAGTAGAATTGGATGGAAAGAAAAGAAAACAAACGATGAAGTCTTAAAACAAACTAAAAATGAAAAGAGAACTACTAAACACAATTCAAACAAGACAAATGCGACTTTTGGGTCATGTTAAAAAATACATTCTACTAAATGTAATCCTGGAGGGGAAAATACAAGGTAAAAGATGTAGAGGCAGTCCAAGACTAACATGGACGAGTAAAATCAAAAGATAGACAAACCAGCCTATGACAACCTGCACAATCAAAGCAAGAGACAGAGCCGAATGTAATGTGGTCGGTATTACGCCCGCGCCGCTTTACTTTCCCAGAAAAAAAAATCCGGTACCCCTTTAATCCTGGGTCAACCCGGAAGCCGTCGGTTTGGATCTAACCCTACCCCTTATCCTTTGTAGTCCACTTCACTAACCACTGAACTATCGTGGCACCCCAGCAGGCACGGTACTTGATGATAATCATATATATATATATATATATATATATATATATATATATATATATATATATATATATACACATATATCCCATACCATCCCATATCTAAACATATTAAAACAAATGTCACCACTGCTTTGGCACTTCCAGTATGCATTATTCCTGCGCTTTATTATTATTATTAATATTATCATTATAATTACCATCATTTACATTTCACTGATTATTTTCACATCATTAATTTTCCCCAGATTTCTAATCGGTGCTACTATCGGTGCATATCTTGTGGTGCACGTGCCGTATATTTTAGAATTTGTGTCCCCAAGATGGCGCGTGATTCCAGCCTCGCTCCCATTTGCTGCCATTGGTGCTTCGATGCTTCCATTAGTCGCGTGGCTGTTACCGGATTGGAGATGGATGCACTTCATTTGTGCAATTTTGTGCGCACCTTTTCTCCTGGGATATTTGTAAGCCAGGTCGTTCCATCTATTTGTCAGCATGTTTACAATATATGTGAATCTCTGTTTACTCAACTGAGTGTATACTTGTTAATGTATTGCGAGCTATGACTTTATGAGAAATATAGGATAGAAGAATTCTAGAATATAGAATATAGAATGGACATTAGACAAGAAAACAACAGAAAATTGAAACCTTTGAAATATGGATTTATAGAAGAATAGGTAGAATTGGATGGAAACAAAAGATAACAAACGATAAAGTTTTAAAACAACTGAAAATAAAAAGCGAACTACTAAATACAATTAAGACAAGACAAATTAAACTTTTGGGGCATGTTAAAAGACACAACAGCCTACTAAAAGTAATATTGGAAGGGAAAATACAAGGTAAAAGAGGCAGAGGCAGACTAAGACTAACATGGACGAGTAACATCAAACGATGGACAAGTCAATCTATGACAGCCTGCACCATCATAGCAAGAAACAGAGTAGAATGGCGATCCATGGTAGCCAACCTTCGTTGCGGAGAAGGCACTCGATGATGACGATGAGAATAGAAGAAAGATCCTCGTTGCACATCGGTTGTGAAAAATGTAGAATAAAAGATAGAGTCTCGTTGTCACAAACAGCAGTGATAGAATCAAGATGAATAAAAGCTTGTCAAATAATTGGACAGCTATCATCACTATTGTCCAACAAGAAAATAAATAAAATTAGAAGCAAAACGGGCACATTACAATATAATCTTTATCCCAACGTTGTGCTACTAATGAAAGTCTTGGACCCTAGATGCAAGAACAATAAGAAAAAAAACCTCTACTGAGATTAAATGTGTTAGACGAATGACAGAAAACGGCATCAGAAACAAGATCAGAAATGAGGAACTGAGAAAAATGCTAGGAATAGTACCCGCCATATAATATATAAAGAAACAAAAGATAAAATAGGTTGGCCATGTTACAAGACTGAGTGATCAAAACTCAACACAACAAGCCCCAAATAAACGTTGCGAGTTTACCAGACCCAAGTGTCGACCACGAAAAAGATCAATTGATATAATATTAGAAACATTAATAAACATAACAGCAGCAGAGGCGAACAGAAGAGCAAAAAAACGACAAAAATATATCGCTCCTCGACACGGATAGGCAAATGAGGAAGAAAAGTGTAGAAGGAGAAGAATTACTTGGGTTCTCTCTATATAAAACCGTTAACATTAGATCAAATAACAGAATTATCATATATAATTTTCTACTATATTCTTCTGTCATCATTATTGCGCTCAGATTGGTCAGCAGCAGGTTCATACTGACTGTTCAGTATTACGCCAGTTCGCCACTTTCTGAAATAAAATCTATGGCACCCACTTTCATAAATAAACTCGAAGTCGCCTCGGTTAGAATTTGAAATTTGATAGATTTGACCAGTAGACCAGAGATAACTCCGTGTCACTGGAGATATAAGTGAAGCAATAGATATCTCGTTCCTTTTGTCTTTAACATTTTACCATTAGATTACTAGGGAAAGTTTCTATGTATTTGTCAGTGGTCGTCCTCTACAATGTGTTCCGAGTCTGGCTCACAATAGCTAATGTTGGAGTGTGTGCCGCAAGGAATGGGCACGCATGAGGTCGTAGCAATGAGATAGCCGATGGGTAGGCTGGGGTCTACTATTGTGCAAGAGCCCTTATAAATGAACATGTATGACATTGGGAAGGCTTTAAAAGAACACCATCTTCAGGGAGGCAATACCGACGCTGAGGATAACTCACATGTCAAAAGAATTGTATGACGTGGTGCCACGAGGGGGAAGGAGCAAGAAAAGTGTCCTTTAGGAAAAATAATTCTACACAGGGCAGGGGCAATCAATGGACGAACACTTCGATGATGACTTGGATGGTTTGTGGACATGGGAATGCCGCGACTATCTTGACGTATGTGTGTACTGCATACTAAAGAAGCATTATGAGATCACATATTTAAAATATATACATCAGTATAAGGAGTATTTAATAACACATAATATTATGAAGATAAATCATAATTTTTTGACAATGAAATGAGAAGGGAATATATTGCGACAACTGGGAAAATTGACGGACGAAGAGATATAGGGAAGCAAAGAGTGAAGATACCAGGAAGCTTAAGAGAATGGAAGGGAGCCGCGATAGCTCAGTGGTTAGTGAACTGGACTACAAAGGACAAGGGGTAGGGTTCGATCCCAACCGACGGCTTCCGGGTTCACCCAGCCTTAAATGGGTACCGCGTAGTTTTATGGGAAAGTAAAGCGGCACGGGCGTAATACCGACAACATTACCCCAAAAATCATATGATGAAGGTGTGTAAAATATATGGTCACTAACACCATATTCCCTATACGCCACTTGACGTGATGGGGCTCTTTACTTCTTATTTAAGAGAATGGCTTGGCAACAGGTCAATAACAGAAATTATAAATAACTGTGGAGATGGAAAGTTGTTGTGAGGCATGATCACCTACGCCAGCAGGCATGATGGTTTGATGATAATGATATAGAACATAAAAAGTTGAAACGATAAAGAAGCCAAAATTCGATATTTGTCTTGTCTTTATAATAGCTGAGCTGCTATATATAATTGTATGTTTATTTGACATATCCAATAATCGATTAGAACTCGTTATCTTATAGTTTCATCATTATTATCATGCTGCTGTAATCGATTAATGAAATGTGTTGAAAATCTTGTAAAAATAAACTATAATGTCACTAGCCTAAAAGAGTTCTTAAATGGTACGTATAGCCAGTCTTAACATATAGATGCGAGTCATGGACAATAGGACAACAGACAAGAAAATCACTGGAGTATGTAGAAATGTGGTTTTACAGAAGAATGTTGAGAGTACCATGGAAAGCTAAGAAGAGTAAGGAAGATGTTATGAGAGAGGTCAAAGCAAAAAGAGAGCTAATTTCCAACATTAGGAAGAAACAATCATCATTTTTTTGGCCATGTAATGAGAAGAGAACAACTGGAATATATTGTAACAACTGGGAAAATTGAGGGACGAAGAGATAGAGTTAAGCAAAGAGAAAAAATAACAGACAGCTGAAGAGAATGGCTTTGCAGAAAGTCAAAATAGAAATGATAAATAGCTGCCGAGATCGAAAGTTGTGGAGAGACATGATCACCTACGCCAGCAGGCCCGGTACATGATGATGATAATGATGTCACTAACCTACAGGACATACAAATATATCGCCAAAAGTGGAGACTTACGATCTTCAGTCCAAGAGGATCTCACTAATAATATCCTTGTTGATTTTTTTCTTGTGTTTAGACAATAGATATTCTAGAACTTGTAACGCTGATGAGGTCTCAGAGGTAATATAACATCATTTTGATGTCAGGATGTGAGGAGCAGATGCACTTGCTGGGTTTCATTTCTGTTAAATTTTCGCGTCCTCTTAAATTCTTAGATCAGTGAGGATACCAAGTTTTAGCTATTGTTGTTATGCTACCTTCAACCAATGTTATCTGATACTGTTGCAAGATTTTTATTCTTGAAACTTGCTATTTCATCTTACTCTCAGCCTGCCTCTGTGTTGTACTCTGCCGTTGTTATATCTAAAAGGTGGTCTATACACATTCTTCCCGATTTGACAAACTGCTATTGCTCATTCCTTCCTCAACCCGTAACACTGAAGGTCGCTGCTTCACCACTGACAGACTCTTGTCAACCCATAACACTGAAGGTCACTGCTGCACCAATGATAGATTCCTGTCAACTCGTACCACTAAAGGTCGCTGCTGGACCACTGACACTCTTGTCAACCCGTAACACTAAAGGTCGCTGCTGGACCACTGACACTCTTGTCAACCCGTAACACTAAAGGTCGCTGCTGCACCACTGACAGACTCCTGTCAACTCGTACCACTAAAGGTCGCTGCTGGACCACTGACAGACTCTTGTCAACCCGTAACACTAAAGGTCGCTGCTGGACCACTGACAGACTTTTCCTCAAACCGTAACAATGAAGGTCGTTGCTACACCACTGACAGACTCTTGTCAACCCGTAACACTGAAGGTCACTACTGCACCACTGACAGACTCTTGTCAACCCGTAACACTGAAGGTCGTTGCTACACCACTGACAGACTCTTGTCAAACCGTAACACTGAAGGTCGTTGCTACACCACTGACAGACTCTTGTCAACCCGTAACACTGAAGGTCGTTGCTACACCACTGACAGACTCTTGTCAAACCGTAACACTGAAGGTCGTTGCTACACCACTGACAGACTCTTGTCAACCCGTAACACTGAAGATCGTTGCTACACCACTGACAGACTCTTGTCAACCCGTAACACTGAAGGTTGTTGCTGGACCACTGACAGACTCTTGTCAACCAGTAACACTGAAGATCGTTGCTACACCACTGACAGACTCTTGTCAACCCGTAACACTGAAGGTTGTTGCTACACCACTGACAGAGTCTTGTCAACCCGTAACACTGAAGGTTGTTGCTACACCACTGACAGACTCTTGTCAACCCGTAACACTGAAGGTTGTTGCTACACCACTGACAGAGTCTT
This sequence comes from Megaustenia siamemsis, assembly GCA_032433765.1. NCBI lineage: Eukaryota > Metazoa > Mollusca > Gastropoda > Stylommatophora > Ariophantidae > Megaustenia > Megaustenia siamemsis. Next base: position 22,986,625 of record JAVIAB010000108.1, on the reverse strand, counting down.
GTCAACCCGTAACACTGAAGGTTGTTGCTACACCACTGACAGACTCTTGTCAACCCGTAACACTGAAGGTCGTTGCTACACCACTGACAGACTCTTGTCAAACCGTAACACTGAAGGTCGTTGCTACACCACTGACAGACTCTTGTCAACCCGTAACACTGAAGGTCGTTGCTACACCACTGACAGACTCTTGTCAAACCGTAACACTGAAGGTCGTTGCTACACCACTGACAGACTCTTGTCAACCCGTAACACTGAAGATCGTTGCTACACCACTGACAGACTCTTGTCAACCCGTAACACTGAAGGTTGTTGCTGGACCACTGACAGACTCTTGTCAACCAGTAACACTGAAGATCGTTGCTACACCACTGACAGACTCTTGTCAACCCGTAACGCTGTAGGTCGTCACTGTACCACTGACTGACTAAATTAAACGTCTTTAATGGTCTCTATCGTCAGTCTTTCTTTGGTACTACATTATCTGATGTTATCTTCATATCTCATTCTCTTTCTGCATCTCTTTCACAGTTCTCCACAGAATGGTCTTGGCCTTGCCAAAAGATGGTAAATTTTGTCCAAACCATTTTATTTAGCTCTTCTTCACACTAATGGGAAGATCACCGTATACTCCAGTTGCTTGTTAAATCGTTTAGTCAATTTGAAACTGGTAATATTCTTCACACATTGGAGAGCCAGGTAGGACAGCCAGTTATATTTTGAGCTCGTTCCAATTATTCGTATTAGGCTAGAGTTGGATCATAAATGTATGGGAGATTCACTAGCTTTGAGGTGAACTGTGAAAGAGTTTTAATGTGAATGTTGTTACAACGCTATTTTGTATCAACTAGTCTATTTTGATTTCGTCCTTAGTTACCTCCCTGAGAGTGTCCGATGGTTGACGGTGAAAGGACGAGTGGACGAGGCTGCTCAAGTAGTCGATCAGATTGCTAGAATGAATAAGAAAGAGTATAACCCCGACAAGTGTTTGGAGAAAATACAGGTTAGTCATCATTATCCCGAAGTAGTCTTTAATCCGAATCATCGCGCAAAATACAACTGATTTTGCAAGGCCAAAAGCTATTTAGAAATATATATATATCGAAAATGATAGTATTTATTAAATGTCACTATAACCTGCTTAATGTTAAGTCAGGCTTATTATATGGCTGTGAAACACGGAGAACAACAAAAATGACAATCATGAAGAAACACACGGAAATGGCAGAACAAACACACTAACATAGACTGATAGAAATGTACCAAATGTACAAGTAAAATACCTGTGGATAGAGATACAGCAAAGACAATGGTGCTGGATATGACACAGACAGCGGAAGTAAACCGTGAATACTACACAACAAACCCTTTTCTATAATCACAAAGGGAAAAAGACAAAGAGAAAGCTCAAGGTTATCTTGGGGAAAACAGATGGAAGCAGAGATGAAGATGATGGGGAAGACATGAAAGGATTTTAAAGGAATGGCTACAAACAGAACGGCTTGGAAAGTGTTTGTTGAAGAACTATGTTCCACAGGGAGCTGAAAGACGTTTGTTGAAGACGTGCCCCACGGGGAGCTGCAAGCGTTTGTTAAAGACCTATGCTCCACAGGGAGCTGAAAGTGTTTGTTGAAGATCTATGCTCCACAGGGAGCTGAAAGTGTTTGCTAAAGATCTATGCTTCACAGGGAGTTGAAAGTGTTTGTTGAAGACCTATGCTCCACAGGGAGTTTAAAGTGTTTGTTGAAGACCTATGCTTACAGGGAGTTGAAAGTGTTTGTTGAAGACCTATGCTCCACAGGGAGCTGAATGTGTTTGTTGAAGACCTATGCTCCACAGGGAGTTGAAAGTGTTTGTTGAAGACCTATGCTCCACAGGGAGCTGAAAGTGTTTGTTGAAGACCTATGCTCCACAGGGAGCTGAAAGTATTTGTTGAAGACCTATGCTTACAGGGAGCTGAAAGTGTTTGTTGAAAAAATTATGCTCAACAATGAGCTGAAAGTATTTGTTGAAGAACTATGCTCCACAGGGAGCTGAAAGTGTTTGCTGAAGAACTATGCTCCACAGGGAGCTGAAAGTGTTTACTGAAGACCTATGCTCCAGAGAGAGCTGAAAGTGTTTGTTGAAAATAACTATGCTCAACAATGAGCTGAAAGTATTTGCTGAAGAACTATGCTCCACAGGGAGCTGACAGTGTTTACTGAAGACCTATGCTCCACAGGGAGCTGAAAGTGTTTACTGAAGACCTATGCTCCAGAGAGAGCTGAAAGATGGAAGAGAAGATTATAACCAGCTTACTAAATCTTATTTTAGAGCCAAATGTTATATTTTCATCTTCTTTCTTTCCTCATTTCCCTTTCAGCGACGAGGATAATTTGTGCTCTTCCTTCTTTTGCGCATTAACCTATGCTGCTGTTAAGTATTCAAGTGTTTCTAATATTCCGTCAATCCATCTTTTTCGTGGTCGGCCCTTGGGTCTGGTATTCTGACAACGTTTATTGAAGACTCATTGTGTTGTGTTTTTATATTTATGCCTTGCCACGTGGCTACCTCATTTTATCTGTTGTTGATTTATATATTCTATAGTTGGGGTTATTCCTACTTTTTTTTATCAGATTTTTATTTCTGATCTTATCTTTCAGGCTGCTTCTTGTCATTCATCTAACACATTTAATCTCATCATTATTCCCAAACAATACAGAAACCCTTGGACCCATCTGATATGTCTCCACATGGGAAACATAACATCCCAGAACTTAAGGAAAATATGACAGGAATCATGAAAAAGACACCAAGTCAGACACAGAAAGAAAACACGTAGCAGAAAAACACATACACGATACCTACCCACATGACTTTTGGTCCCACATATGCACAGATGGCTCTGCTACAAATGCCACCAGAAATGGAGGGGGAGGTGTGTTCTTGACGCTGAATAATCAGGACAAGATCATCAAGTCAATAGCTTCTGGAAAATTCTCAAACAACTATAAAGCAGAAACTGAGGCCATCAGAGATTCTGCAGCACTGGCTACTCAACACAAAAATAACATGCACAATAAATTGGTGATTCTGACTGATGCACTGTCAGTACTATCAACTCTAAAAAGCCTCAAGAACAATTAACTAGATCACTTGAGAACATCCCTGGACCAACTATGCAATAACTTCCAGAGAGTTGTCATTCAGTGGATACCATCACACTGTAATATACGCGGAAACGAATGCGCAGATAAATTAGCTAAAGAGGTAGGGGGGAGGGGGAGTGATTACCACAAGAGAATCATCCGCTCAGTTATGATGAAGCCAAATCCATCATCAAAGGTCAGTTCAATGAAAAATGGAAACGGGAACATGCAAAGCATAACTAGATGGACGGATGCCATCAACTATAAAGGAGGGATAAAGTCATCATACTTCGCCTACGCACTGGCCACAATAGAATGAGAAATCACATGTTCACCAAATTCAAAATAAGTACAACCAGCCTGTGCCACTGTACACTGGACAATATGACTACAAAACATGTTCTACAGGATTGTCTCCAGTACACAGTTTTGAGAAGAGCAATGTGGTCCACACCCACCTCCCTGGAAGAGAAACTATATGGGGCAATCGAATCACTTAAACAGACAACTAACTTCATGAGAGAGTCTGGAATCCTACTCTGGTTGAGTCTTGATCGCAGAGAGAGAGAGAGAGAGCAAGAGCTCAACAGAGGCATTTAAAAAACAATTGTTCTTGCATCTAGGGTCCAGGACTGGCAATACACTCTTCATCCCAGCACGACGTTGGGATGAAGAGTGTATTGCAGAGTTCCCGTTTTTGCTTCCAGAGTTATTTTTTTTGTTGGACAATAGTGGTGATAGCTGTCTAATGATTTGACAAGCTGTGTTGAATCTTGAGTCTATCTCTGCTGTTTGCGAATTGTCGTTTGTCACTAAACTTCCTAGATATCTAAATTCCCCTACTTGTTTTAGTTGTCTGCGGTCTATAGTTATATTGGTGTTCTGTTTCTATTTGTGATATTCTTTACTCCTGTCTTATTCATGTTGATTTTCATGTTGTATTTTAATATATATTGAATTATATAATTTTATATAATTTTCTTTGATGTGTTATTATTATGTGATAGTATGTGACATTATGTGATATTTAAAAAAAAGTAACTTTTTAATTTAATTTAAAGATGTTTTGACTCATTTTATAAATCACAATATAAATTAAAATAACGTGGTCTGTATAATATAAAGTAACTTTATTATGTTTTCCCAGAAAATAGCAGAGAAGGAGATAGCGCTTGCCGAGAAGGGAAAGAAGTACTCGTATCTGGACGTGTACCGAGGATGGACGATGGCTAGATTAACTCTTACGCTGCAGTTCGTGTGGTAAGAGTTGCGTAAGATTATTTTGATTTTGATGATGATAGTGATGATGATGATGATCATGATGATAGTGATGGTGATGATAGTGATGATGATGATGATGATAGTGATGATGATAGTCATGATGATGATGATAGTAATGATGATGATGATGATGGTAGTGATGATGATAGTGATGGTGACAGTTATGATGATGATGATGAAAGTGATGATGATAGTGATGGTGACAGTGATGATGATGATAGTGATGATGATAGTGATGATGATAGTGATGATGATGATGATGATAATAGTGATGATGATGACGATAGTGATGATGATAGTGGTGATGATGATAATATTGATGGTAATATTGATGATAATAGTGATGATGATATTGATGATGGTAGTGATGCTGATGGTGATGATAGTGATGATAATGATGATGATAGTGATGATGATAATGATGATGATGACGATAATAGTGATGATGATAGTGATGATGATAGTGATGATGATAGTGATGATGATGATAGTGACGAATGGGATGATTATGAAACTTAGAGATGAAAATGGATTACTTATAGAGACAGGTCGGGAGCCGCGATAGCTCAGTGGTTAGTGAACTGGACTACAAATGACAAGAGGTAGGGTTCGATTCCAATCGACGCCTCCGGTTCATCCAGCCTTTAATGGGTATCGGATTTTTTTTCTGGGAAAATAAAGCGGCACGGGCGTAATACCGACCACATTACCGCAAAATTCATATTTTCAGGGTCTGTAAAATTTATGGTCACCAACACCATATTCCCTACACGCCACTTGGCGTGACGCCCACTTTACTTTTTACTTTTTATAAATGGTTATAGTGGTTAAAAGTTAAGGACGAGATTACTGATGCACAGTAGTCAAGATAGGAGTGATAGATGAAGAATTATCCATTTCTATTTACATAATAATTAGATTAATAAAATAATTGTAAATTAATGAAACGGTTACTGTTTTTAACATCTTCAAAACGTGGAAAGGTTTTTGAAACGTAATGACCGAGTGACTTATAAACACGGCCAGAAATAGCACTCGTAGGCGTAATTTAGTGGGAGGACTTTTTATTTACTATACCAGAGTTGGTAGTGGTAGTTATAAATTATTGTTGGAATTTATGTAGTGTTAGGCTGTAAATTAATGTTGGAATTATGTAGTGTTAGGCTGTAAATTAATGTTGGAATTATGTAGTGTTAGGCTGTAAATTAATGTTGGAATTATGTAGTATTAGGTTGTAAATTAATGTTGGAATTATGTAGTGTTAGGATGTAAATTAATGTTGGAATTATGTAGTGTTAGGATGTAAATTAATGTTGGAATTATGTAGTGTTAGGATGTAAATTATTTTGGAATTATATAGTGTTAGGATGTAAATTAATGTTGGAATTATGTAGTGTTAGGATGTAAATTAATGTTGCAATTATATAGTGTTAGGATGTAAATTAATGTTGGAATTATGTAGTGTTAGGATGTAAATTAATGTTGGAATTATGTAGTGTTAGGATGTAAATTAATGTTGGAATTATATAGTGTTAGGATGTAAATTAATGTTGGAATTATGTAGTGTTAGGATGTAAATTAATGTTGGAATTATGTAGTGTTAGGTTGTAAATTAATGTTGGAATTATGTAGTGTTAGGTTGTAAATTAATGTTGGAATTATGCAGTGTTAGGTTGTAAATTAATGTTGGATTTATGTAGTGTTAGGATGTAAATTAATGTTGGAATTATGCAGTGTTAGGTTGTAAATTAATGTTAGAATTATGCAGTGTTAGGTTGTAAATTAAGGTTGGAATTATGTAGTGTTAGGATGTAAATTAATGTTGGAATTATGCAGTGTTAGGTTGTAAATTAATGTTGGAATTATGCAGTGTTAGGATGTAAATTAATGTTGGAATTATGCAGTGTTAGGTTGTAAATTAATGTTGGAATTATGCAGTGTTAGGATGTAAATTAATGTTGGAATTATGCAGTGTTAGGTTGTAAATTAATGTTGGAATTATGCAGTGTTAGGTTGTAAATTAACGTTGGAATTATGTAGTGTTAGGTCATCACCTGAAATCGTAGCGCCAATGATAACTGCATAGCCAAAACGTGAATAAAAAATGCAGATCATGTGAAATAAATAATACTTGGATTACATTAATGGTGACAGAATAACTATCACTCATATTACCCATTGTGTATTATCAATTAATTACTTATCTTTCTGAAGGTTCACTACCTCTCTTGTTGGCTACGGTATTATTCTGGGCATCTCCACTTTGGCTGGAAACGTCTATCTCAACATGTTTCTTGTAGAAGCTGTGGAAATACCTTTTATTATGGCAACGTACTACTTCAATAACTGGTAATTATATATGTTGTTTATTAAGATAGAATTAAAACAATTTAGTTACAATGTTTAAAAAACACACAAACGTGTCTGATTTCTATTTATTATCAATCTGGTATATTATCTTATTTTTGATCTTGCATACTGTAGTGTAGCTGGATGACGATCGGGTGCCATCTGCAGCTCATAACGCTAACTACCAAACGAGGTAGCTGAGGAGTTCCCATTAACGTCGTTATCTGTAGATATTAAATTGTGATTTGTCATGATTAGTCTAGGCAATATAAGAAGGTAGTTTGCCATTCCTTTCCTTCTTGGCAGTGACTGTACTAGTCGGAGATCGCAGCCATTGTCTCTAAAAAGGAAGCTCCTAAAAAACATCAGAAAGAAACAATCAACATTTTTCGGGCACATCATGCGAAGAGGAACGTTCTTGGTTACAACTGGCAAAATAAAAGGAAATAGAGATCGCGGACGACAAAGAGAGAAAACACTGGATAGCTTAGTGTCATGGCATTGAAAACAGTCAACAACAGAACTGATACGATGGACTGTAGATAGAAGAATGTGGAAGGACATGATCGTGTACGTCACATTATGGCACATGATGATGATGATTATCATGGAAGAAGGTGGGCATGTGTCGGACAGGTGATGAGAGGAGACAAGAGAATCGCAAAACAAACCCACAGATGGGATTATATGGCATAAAAATAGAGGCACGCCTATAGAGACACTAAAGAGCAGGCACCAGCTCCACTATCGAGATTGAGGGGCTTCTCCATTAAATGGGCGTGTGGCGAGAACAACTGTTTCTACTTTGTAAGGTCTGAGACTTGATTACAAAAATGATAAGTCTAGAAAATCTGTCCTTATTGCTGTCTTCAGCTTGAAATGACAATTATCTTCAAAATATTATTTCCATCTCTGTTGCATACGTTGGTTATTTGATATTGGCTGTCCGTCTTTTGTCATTTATCAGCTCAGTAGGATCATAGCTTTCTTTTCTCGCTCTTGTGGTTTTTACTGCTTTGTAGAAATCTCTTGTGGCTGTCTTGAAATCCCTGCTCATGTTTTGTCCGAATTCTGTCCAATTCTTTTGCTTAATGATTCCTCCTATGATTCCCTGAATTATCGCCTCGGAAGTTCCCCTCTATAATAATATTCATTTATTATTATTTGTCTCCTGAGTGGATAAGACGCTTGCTACTCACCGGAAGGGTCTGGATTCACTTCACATCATTAGTATTTTATTTTGACTGGCATGTCTTCGATGCTCAGTCATTCCCTAAAAATGGGTACTATTTCCTTTATTTTGAAGTATTTTTAGAGGATGATACCGATCAACGTTTCAAATACTTGAGCACAATAATTACATCAGATGGGAGATGCACCACAGAAATAAAAAGCAGAATAGCCCAGGCCAAAATAGCATTTCAGAAGGTTAAAAATATCTTATGCAACAAATCTGTGTCAATAAAAATGAGAAAGAGAGTTCATTGGTGCTATATAGAACCAATTCTGACCTATGGAAGCGAATCATGGACAGTGGACAAACAAAAGAAAGGACGATTGGAGGCCACAGAGATGGGATTTCTCAGAAGAATATTGAACGTTCCCTGGACAGCTAAAAAGACCAATGAGGAAGTTCTCAAAGAGGCCAACACAAAAAGGGAGTTCTTAAAAAACATCAGAAAGAAACAATCAACATTTTTGGGGCACATCATGAGAAGAGGAAAGTTGGAATACTTGGTTACAACTGGCAAAATAAAAGGAAAGAGAGATCGCGGGCGACAAAGAGAGAAAATACTGGATAGCTTGGTGTCATGGCATGGAAAACAGTCAACAACAGAACTGATACGATGCACTGTAGATAGAAGATTGTGGAGGGACATGATCACCTACGCCAACCGGTAAGGCACATGATGATGATGATAATGATGATACCGATCACTATTGCTGCTTATATTATTGCGAATCATGGACAATTAAAACAATAGATGTACACTGCCGGATAAAATCATTTGAGATGTGGTTTTTTATATAAAAGTTCATATCATGCAGAGATAATCATATCAATTTTATAAATATGTCATGTACATCTAACAGAGGTGAGATGTAGAATGGCTCAGGCAAAAGCAGCTTTCCAAAAAATGAGGAATATACTGTACAGTCCATATTTGGCAATAGAAACAAGAAAAAGAGTTCTTAAATGTTATGTAGAGGCAGTCTTAATATATGAATGTGAATCATAGACAATAGGACAAGAGACAAGAAAATCATTGGTGGCTGTAGAAATGTGGTTTTACAGAAGCATGCTGAGAATACCATGGACAGCTAAGAAGAGTAATGAAAAATTTCTGAAAGAGACCAAAGCAAACAGAGAGCTAATTTCCAATATTAGGAAGAAACAATCATCATATTTTTGGAAACGTAATGAAAAAGTAACAACTGGAATATAATTGTAACACCTGGGAGAATTGAGGGATGAAGAGATAGAAGGAAGTTAATAAAAAGATACCAGACAGCTCAAGAGAATGGCTTGGTAGAAGGTCAACAACAGAAATGATAAATAACTGTCGAAATCGAAAGTTGTGGAGAGACATGATCACCAGCAGGCCCGGTACTTGATGGTGATGACATATCATGCACCGATAAAAAAAAAAATTAATGAAGAGGTAATAAAAAAGGGAAATGTAGCGAAGCTTGGCGATTAATAAGAAAAAGACAGACCAGATGTGTGAGATATTAGACGGTCGGATTAATGGTAGACAAAAGAGAAATCTGCTTGATGATTTTGGAGGGGTGAAACGGAAATAGATCTGTTTTAGCACAACGCAAAGGATTGTGGGTTATGAACTAACGTGATACTTGCCTGTCTCGGCATGGGTAATGAATGGTTGAGTGATACCGATCACATCGCTGGAGAAACATATCACTAGTCATAGTACATATAGACACTATAGCTTGTTTCATAACTCGTGCCCAACTTTTAAAATCGATAGCTTTTTAACCGCTTTTTGTAAGTTATTCAAAATTTGCATGTAAAGTTATAATGATTAGAACCCAACAGAGAATTAATTTCATTTAAAAAAAACATTTGGTTATTATTGTTGCTTATTTGATTTATATAAATTTATAACGACCCATTGATGTAGTCAAAACTTAATGTTTACAGTATTTTAAACTAAAAATAGCGAGTACAAATCCATACACGGTAGAATTGACCTATTTGCATGCTTTCCCCGTGGTTTGTTTGACACAATTAGACACTTGAGAAATTGTGTGTTCCATTTCCGTTCATTCATAGGTGTAGACGTGGAACGGTAACATTTATCATGAGTCTTAAAATGAAATTATGCAGTTTACAAAACATCGCAATAAAAATGTATGACTATTTTTGCAAAGAGGCTAAACGAGGAAGATTATTTCATTCTTTAGAAAACCCTGAGAAGAGGACAAGACACATTTTGGATTTATCTAAACGGTCATTTAATCGCTGGATTCAAGCACGTGACCGTCAATGTTCCAAATATACAAAATCACAAGGAAGAGCAAAAATGTTGGATAATTTCGACAGTGAACTTATTAGAAGTGAAATTCGCAAAATGTTGGGTATGAATGAAATTGTTACAATAAGAAAATTAAAAATTTCGCTGAAAAAGAACAACAGTATTGAAATATCAAAGTCTGCATTATGGAGGAATGTGAGAGCTGCTGGCTTTACATTCAGAAAGTATTCCAGTGGACGAAACATCATCTGTGAGAAGCCACATATAGTAGTCATGAGAAGCAAGTACTTACGTGAAGTAAAAGAGGTGCGCAAGCAAGGTTATGATATTGTGTACTTGGATGAAACATGGATCAATGCTCACCACACTAGCCAAATGGAATGGCAGTCATCAGATGGAAAGATTAAGAGATTAATACCTAGCAGCAAAGGACAGCGCTTGATAATTGCTCATGCAGGTAGTCGACAACATGGACTAATACAGAATGCAGAGCTCATTTTTCTTTCAAAATCCATAGACAATCGGGATTATCACTCTGAGATGAATGGTCACATATTTAGACATTGGATTGAAAATTCTGTTCTCCCATCACTAGATCGACCATCTTGCCTAATAATGGACAATGCAGCGTACCACAACATTGTTGCACTTGAAGATAAAGTCCCGACGTCATCCAGTACAAAAGATGCTATTAAGATATGGCTCACAAATGAGCACATATAATTTAATAACATGTACTTAAAACCTGAATTACTATCTCTAGTAAAGCAAAAACAAAGGACAAAGATTTTTCAAATAGATAAGATTATCCAAGAGCACGGTCATATAAGTTTGAGGCTGCCACCTTACCATGCTCATTTAAATCCAATAGAACTAATCTGGGCAAAATTAAAAGGACAAGTGGCAGATGAAAATACAACATTCAAAATATGCGATGTAAAGACTCTTGCTAATCTCGCTTTATTAAATATAGACAAAGATTATTGGGCTAAATGTGAAGACCACGTCTTAAAACAGGAAGAGGAATATTGGAAAAATGATGGTTTGTGGAATGTTCAACCCCAAACAGTTATTAATCTTTTAGACTCGTCTGATTCAGAATGAAAGTATATAGCCCCCACAATGTTGGCCCCTAAAATTACCTTAAATTAGTTCAACAAACGGTTCTTTTCAGGACCACACAACTATGAAAATTGGACATACAGGTATACCTTGATATTATCGTCCGTCCTCGAACTGAGAAGACAATAATTCTCCTGGTGTTTTTTATTATTGAGTTATTTCCCCATTACGGCCACGCCTTTATCTAGTGAAAATTAATCACAGACAAGCAAATACGGTAATTTTTATTATTTAGGAGTTCACAATTTACAATTTTGACAAACATCAAAGAAATTCGCCGCTTTAAGAAAACTGCAGCTGCAAGATATTTGTTAAATATACATTTAAAGGGTCTTTTGCATTCTAATAACATTTGGAAAATTTCAACAGTATTTAACAAACGGTTTCTGAGCAATAGCGTTTTGAAGTTGGGCAAGTGATTTGAAACGAGCTATAGCACCACATCCCGCATATATATAAATAGTTAAAGGAACCCTTAGATATTTAAATAACAATATGTGATGCTAATAGCTTCTTATTAATGGCACTGTAGCTGATTTGCTCATCTGTGTCTTTCTAGGAAGATAAAATACACCCTTTCTAGGAAGATAAAATACACCCTTTCTAGGAAGATAAAATACACCGTTTCTAGGAAGATAAAATACACCGTTTCTAGGAAGATAAAATACACCCATTCTAGGAAGATAAAATGCACCCTTTCTAGGAAGATAAAATGCACCCTCTCTAGGAAGATAAAATACACCCTTTTTAGGAAAATAAAATACACCCTTTTTATGAAGATAAAATACACCGTTTCTAGGAAGATAAAATACACCCTTTTTAGAAAGATAAAATACACCCATTCTAGGAAGATAAAATACACCCTTTCTAGGAAGATAAAATGCACCCTTTCTAGGAAGATAAAATACACCCTTTTTAGGAAGATAAAATACACCCTTTCTAGGAAGATAAGATACACCCTTTCTAGGAAGATAAAATGCACCCTCTCTAGGAAGATAAAATACACCCTTTTTAGGAAGATAAAATACACCCATTCTAGGAAGATAAAATGCTCCCTTTCTAGGAAGATAAAATACACCCTTTCTAGGAAGATAAAATACACCCTCTCTAGGAAGATAAAATACACCCTTTTTAGGAAGATAAAATACACCCTTTTTAGGTAGATAAAATACACCGTTTCTAGGAAGATAAAATACACCCTTTTTAGGAAGATAAATTACACCCTTTCTAGGAAGATAAAATGCACCCTCTCTAGGAAGATAAAATACACCCTTTTTAAGAAGATAAAATACACCCTTTTTAGGAAGATAAAATACACCCTTTCTAGGAAGATAATATACACCCTTTTTAGGAAGATAAAATGCACCCTCTCCAGGAAGATAAGATACACCCTTTTTAGGAAGATAAAATACACCCTCTCTAGGAAGATAAAATACACCCTTTTTAGGAAGATAAAATACACCCTCTCTAGGAAGATAAAATACACACGTCTCTTCTAGTATACATTCAGAGTAATTAGAAGAGGCTGTATCTTACAATTCAAAAATTTTTACGGTTAAAAATTCGATAGTGTATGTCCCGAAACTCTCAGAATTTGCCAATCTAAGATTATTTTGTTACGGGCGTTTACTACTAAAATATCAATCACACAAACACATTTTGTCTACATAAATACCGCAAACTTCTTCCACTCAATATTACGGACAGGCAGCAGGGAACCGTTGAGTCACTGTCTGAAAAAATGTTCCTTGTTGCAGTTTCCTGATATTCCAAGTCAGGTTTGCTGACGGAGCTACTGAGTAGTGATCTGTGCACACCGTGAGCTGTGTGTTTCACCCAGATGCTGTTTCTATATTCAGATTGCTTACGATGAATGATGATATTGCATAACGAAGGGCAGTTCAGATGCGTTCAATTCAGTGCGGAAACACCTTATGTCTTTTGACGTGTGCTGTGTCTGCTACGATAAGGACTGCAACTGCCAATCCTTGTTTGGATATTCGAAGAGTTATTAATTCGGATGAGTCCACTGGCACGAGCGGTTGAGCAATTATGGATTTCCATACGTGTGCAGTGATACCAGGGCTTTCGAATATTCTTAACCATAACCGCAAAATGTCCAAGATTGTAACCAAAATACCACTTTCGGTTGAAAACAATAATTTGTGTGCTACAGGAAATGTACACTCAGTCAATGAGTCATGAATCTAGTAGAAAAGAAAACTATTTGTGGAATCTATAAAGTGGGAAACACATTTAGGACTGCTCGAACTACTTATAAAGTTGTATTAATAGGTATTCTATTTCTGTCTGAAATCTATAAGTGCCTTCCACGTGAGTTTTGTAACACGTGCTTTATTATCATCAATGTCCCTGCGGCGTTATACACACCACCTCTGTTAACTTGCTGTATGCTACTAATATGTGTTTGTGTGTACGTGTGTCTTAACACACATATATATACACACGTACATGTTTCACTACTGTAATTTGTTCACTTATATCGACCTTTATTGCTCGTTTATTATTAAGTGCTTCATTTCAAGCGTTGCTCCTTTGTAACTTGCAACATACTTCCTTATGCTTTTATACTATTTCGACGTACTTCTTTCAAGATAAGTCAAAATAATATCAATCTTCGTAAGCTTTCCGTGTTTATTATTTTAATTATGCAGCACGACTGATCTACTTGTGCTTAGATCAATTTGAAAATGTAGTTTCTTTCAGAATCTGGTGATATACAATGTAGACGTAAAATAAACACCAAATGTTATTAAGCAGCTAAGCTAATAGAGAGATTAGACAAACTACTGCGCTTTGGCAAAAGTCTTCATCGGGTATTAAACAAATAATATATATAGATCAAGAAAAACTGTGCTAAAATACATTTTTTAAAATGTAAACTGAAGCCAAAGGGTAAAGAAATATGGATTTTAGACACGGAAACAGAACAGACAATTGAAGCCTTTAAAATATGGATTATAGAAGAATAGGAAAAAATTGGATGGAAAGAAAAGTAGACAAACGATGAAGTGTTAAAATAACTAACAATGAAAAGAGAACTACTAAACACAATTCAAACAAGACAAATTAAATTTTTGGGCCATGTTAAAAAGGCACAACAGCCTACTAAAAGTAACCTTGGTACGGAAAAATTCAAGGTAAAAGCAACAAAAGCAGACCAAGACTAACATGGACAAGTATCATGAAAAGATGGACAAGTTAACCTATAACAACCTGCACTATCAAATCAAGATACAGAGCGGAATGTCGCTCCAAGGTAGCCAAACTTCGATGCAGAGATGCACTGAATGATGATGATGATAGCCAAATGATGGCTTCGTTACCTCGCTGGTTTAATACTCGTTTCATCAATCTCGTCAACAACATGACAACAAAACATGTTCTACAGGATTGCCCTCAGTACACAAACCTGAGAAGGACAATGTGGTCTACACCCACCTCCCTGGCAGAGAAACTATACGGGGCAACCGAATTACTTCAACAGACAGCTGCCTTCATAAGAGAGTCCGGAATCCTACTCTGAATGAACCATGATCGCAGAAGAAGCTGAAGCAGAAGAAGAAATAGAAAGTGTCTATTCATGCAACTTTTGATGAAAGCAACTTCTAATGAAGGCTTGCTTGACAACCTTTTGATCTTCTGGGGATCTTTGGAGCAGTCTAAATAATGAGTCACATATTTGTTATCTTGCCATGTCCAGCTCATAACTATTGGAACATTTTCCAAATTAAGGCCCCCTAATCATTTATTCTATTTTACTATTTTAACTTTGAAATCTCTTCATGTTCTGACAGTCCAATATTCACTAGAAGTTTCTAGAACTGATTCCATGAATGTACAGAATGTATTCCATCTCTGAGCTTTACCAGGGACTTATTAGGGATCTAGATAATAAAGGTCGCATGTCCTGAGTAGACCACACTCAGCGTACATGGTTAGACACGATATTTTAATATTTCATTTCTAATCTAAAAGCGAGAGTCTTATCTCGTTTCCATCTGACACATTATATATGTATGTACACACACACACACATATATGCATACATATATGCATACATATACACACATATGTGTACACACATATCAATTCATCACACATATATGCACACACATAAATACACACGCATATACATATACGCACATATTCTACACATGTGTATGTGCTTATGTTATGTGTGTGTGTCCCAGGCCGAACAATAGAATCCATGCAGATTAGCCAGTATTCCCCTCAATGGTTCTCAGTATTTCCAGGAAAGATCGTTACACCTATGGGTATGCCCAGAGTGCAGTGATGGTGAACCTAGCAAAGCATCATACAGACACATATTATGAATATCAATATTTGAATAACTATATGCCTGTGGAAACTTGCTGTTTGACGTTATCTTTAACATTAATTCTTGTATGATCTTTTTCTCGTTAACACAAGCATCGGAAGACGATACACGGCGCTGGTATACTTCTGTTTAGCTACCATGTCGGCTTTCCTAGCATTTGTGTTTCACTGTAAGTGAATTTCTCTTTAAGCCATCACTGAATGACTGTTTGTTTGACTGCTGCTTTGACAAATCAGTTATTTTAATGAAGCACAAATATAAACATAGTGCGGTAGCGAGGGTAAAGCAGGACAAACTGGAAATATAAACGTAAAATTGTATTGTTTCATTATATATACGATAAAAGATAACAAATAATTGCAGTATGATCATTGTTAAACACGAAGAGTAACCGTAATACATAATAATATGTATATAATTATACATAAGAAAGAGGATTCATAATAGAGAAGGCCGGCTATGGTAGGAAATGGGAAATCAATTATATAAAAATAAGGAAATTAGTAAAAATAGTTTATAAAATATTATTTGTGGGAATATCTTATAGGGAATAATTCACGAAACATATGAGTGTGTGTGTGAGGAATAGTTTATGAAACATATGAGGATGTGTGTGAGGAATAGTTTATGAAACATATGAGGATGTGTGTGAGGAATAGTTTATGAAACGTAAGAGAGTATGTGTGAGGAATAGTTTATAAAACGTATTAGAGTATGCGTGAGGAATGGTTTATGAAACGTAAGAGAGTATGTGTGAGGAATAGTTTATGAAACGTAAGAGAGTATGTGTGAGGAATAGTTTATGAAACGTAAGAGAGTATGTGTGAGGAATAGTTTATGAAACGTACGTGAGTATGTGTGAGGAATAGTTTTTAAAACGTATGAGAGCATGTGAGAGGAATATTTTATGAAACATATGAGAGTATGTATGTGAGGAATAGTTTCTGTAACATATGAGTGTATTTGTGTGAGGAATAGTTTATGAAACATATGAGTGTATTTGTGTTAGGAATAGTCTACGTAACATATGAGAGTAAGTCTGTGAGGAATAGTTTCTGTAACATATGAGAGTATGTGTGTGAGGAAGGGTTTAAGAAACATATGAGAGTATGTGTGTGAGGAATAGTTTACGTAACATATGAGAGTATGTGTGTGAGGAAGGGTTTATGAAACTTATGAGAGTAAGTCTGTGAGGAATAGTTTCTGTAACATATGTGAGTATGTGTGTGAGTAGGGGTTTATGAAACATATGAGAGTATGTGTGTGAGAAATAATTTACGTAACATATGAAAGTATGTGTGTGAGGAATAGTTTCTGTAACATATGAGAGTATGTGTTTGAGGAATAGTTTACATAGCACGTGGGAATGACAGGAACAAGGGATGAAACTCATGAAAGTGTGAAGAATAGTTTCTGAAACACAAGAGAGTGCCGGGGTTAGATCATGAACACATACAAGAGATGCAATGATTGATAGAACCACTAAACTAGTATATCTCACGACAACTACTGTATCGTATTACGATGAATTATGATATCATATGACGGGGTACAGATGGCTGTGTTCACTTTCTGTGCGGTTTCGCCTTATGTCTTTTGGCGTGTGCTGAGACTGCTATGATGGGACTGCAGCTACCTTTCTTAGTTTGGGAGATGAGATATCAATTTGAATGATTCCACTGGCACGGGTGGTTGAGTAATTACGGATTTTAATTCGTCTGGAGTGATTCCGGGGCCTTCCATAACCATCTCTCGACAATTTATAAATGTACTTCATATATGAGAGATTAGAAGGGGAAAAAAACGGTGTTAAAGAAACAAATAGTTGTATTAACGAGGTGAATAGTTGTGCTAAAGGGGACCTTAATTTTAAAGAGGTCAATATTTGTAGTAAACAGATAAATAGTTGTGTCAAAGAGGTTAATACTTGTATAACGAAGAAAAAAGATGTACTAACCTGGAAAATTGTTATGTTAAAGAGGTATATATATTGTACTACTGAGGTTAATAACTGTGTTAAAGGGGACATTATTTTTAAAGAGGTAAATATTTGTAGTAAATAATTAAACATTTGTTTTATATATGTAAATATTGGAATCGAAGAGGTAAATAGTTGTGTTAAAGAGGTAAATATTTGTAGTAAAGAGGTAAATAGTTGTGTTGAAGAGGTAAATATTTGTAGTAAAGAGGTAAATAGTTGCGTTGAACAGGTAAATATTTGTGTTAAAGTGAGGTAAATAGCTGGATTAAAGAGGTAAATAGTTGTGTTGAAGGGGTAAATAGTTAAGGAGGTAAACATTTGTAGTAAAGAAGTAAATATTTGTGATAAGAGGTAAATAATTATGTTAATGATATAAATAGTAGTGTTAAAGGCAGTTACCATTGTGTCTCTTTCTTTCTTACAGTGGTGCCCCATTTGCCACACAGAGATATGATTATCACAGGGATGTGCATCAGCTGTAGAACGTTTGTAGCAGGGGCTGCTGCTGTCTTCATTGTGGTCTCTACAGAGGTGTACCCAACAGTTATTAGGTGGGTCTCAGTATCCAGGCTGATGTGTTTATGGTCTTTGGCGTCTTAGTTGATGGTTGGTAGCAAGCAATCATGATTTGTCAATAGTTTGGTTTATTATAGGTGTTCTGTGCACACCGTGGGCTGTGTGTTTCATCCGTTTTGATCATGGTTCGATATTTCAATTGTTTACGATGAATGATGATATCGTATGACAGAGAACAGTTGGCTGTGTTCACTTTCTGTGCAGTTTCGCCTTATGTCTTTTGGCGTGTGCTGAGACTGCTATGACGGGGACTACAGCTACCTTTCTTTGTTTGGGAGATGAGTTAGTAATTCGGATGATTCCATTGGCACGGGCGGCTGAGCAATTATGGATTTTAATTCGTTTGCAGTGATACCGGGGCCTTCTATAACCAAAGAACCAGAGTTATTGTTTAGTAATATATATATATATATATATATATATATATATATATATATATATATATATATATATATACATACATGCGAAGGCTAAAGATGCCAACTGAGATGATTTCTGCAAAAAAGTGTGCTCAGAAAAATCGCAAATACCATTCTCAGATCAGTGCCTACAGAATCATTACAATGCAGAACACTGCGGGCAAGCTGCTGGAGAAAATAGTTGCCCGTGTACTCACCTGTCACCTTGAACAGGTACGCGCATTCCCACCCACACTCAGAGGTTATATATATATAAGAAAGAGACATGGTTGAATGCGGCACTCTTCGCCTAAGATGTCTTCGAAAGCTTTCACAGACGAGAGGAGACATGTGCTGCTGCTATAGATCTGGAGGATGCATACAACAGAGTACCACTTGAAAACCTCATGCACATGCTCCTCAAACAAGCGGTGGACCCCATCCTCATAAGATGGATCGCTGCTGCACTGTTTCAGAGGAAGGTGATACTCAGATGTGGAAGTTTGTCTTCCGAGCCAACATCCATTTGCCCAGGGCTGCCACAAGGCTCACCATTGTCACCAGTTCTATTTAACGTGTACACAATAACGATCACGGAACAACAGCTGGATGGGAGGGGAAGAACTGTGACTTTTGCTGATGATATTCTGGTATATCGACAGGGAAGAGACAGACGGGGAATCGCCTCCACAATGCAAAACGAACACGATCGCATCTCTTCCTGGTGTGGAGTAACAGGTGCCTTGGTTAATCCTAATAAAGCATCAGTTGCATGGTTCTCCCTTAACAACCATATCGTTAACACGGAAACACCGGTGGTACGAATGGGAGCTGATGAAGTGACCAGGGACAGGTTGATGACGTACCTAGGAGTTAATTTTGATCGCTGCCTGTGTTTTTGGGACCAAGTCTTTGTATATATTTGTTCTTATTGTCTTTATGTATCGAACTATTCACTTAATTTGTCTTGTTGTCTTTATGTATCGAACTATTCACTTAATTTGTCTTGTTGTCTTTATGTTTTGAACTTTCCATTAAATTTTTCTTGTTGTCTTTATGTTTTGAACTTTCCATTACATTTTTCTTGTTGTCTTTATGTTTTGAACTTCCAATTTAATTTTTCTTGTTGTCTTTATGTGTTGAACTTTTCATTTAATTTTTCTTGTTGTCTATATGTGTTGAACTTCACAAATCATTTTTCTTGCTGTCTTTCTGCTGTATCTCTCTTTCTCAACCTAATTAATTCTAACTCTTCTGGCTTCTTACCTATCTTTATTTTTCAGCCAACAGAACTCGTCAAATGTGCTTTCTTGTTGCCTATATTTATCTGAATGTATTTGCCCTATATTAATGTTTATAGTCTTGACTGTTTAATTTTCTTAATTTTTTTCACAATAGAACTCTGGGATTTGGTGCAGCGAACACAGCTGCTAAGGTTGGAGGAGTTCTGGCCCCTTTTATTATTAATATGGTAAGTAGTTATTGAGACTGAAACGGATATGAAACAACATATGAATCAATTTAAGAGCCAAATTAATCAACATAGGGGCAAATAAATCAATCTAAGAGACACATCAATCAACCTAACGGACAATGTAATCAAACTAAGAGACAAATCAATCAATTTAAGAGACAAATCAATCAATCTAATATATAAATCAAAATAAAGAACAACATTAATCCAACTAAGAAACAAATTAATCAATCTACCAGATAAATCAAAATAAAGACCCAATTAATCAAACTAAGAGACAAATCAGTCCATTTAAGATAAATCAATCTACCTAACAGACAAATAATCAATCTACGAGACAAATCAGTCCATTTAAGATAAATCAATCTACCTAACAGACAAATAATCAATCTACGAGACAAATCAGTCCATTTAAGGGGATATTTGATAAACCTAAGACAGTTCAATCAACCTAATACAGAAAGCAATCAACCTAAGAAACAAATCAATCAACTTATGAGACAAATCAATCAACTTAAGAGACAAATAAACCAACCCAAGAGAGAAACAAAGGAACCGAAAGTAAAAAAAATAATCTATTGTGGTCAAGGGTAAGCTTGACATTTGTATTTGATTGTGAAACATGAACCCTGAAATGAGAATTAAAAGTAAACATTTTCTATGAAAACCAAGTGATCCGCATGTTGCTGGAAACAATAGAGGGCGTGGCTCCAGGAAAGCGAAACAGGTGCAGCCCACGAAAGAGATGGTATCAAGACATTAAGGATGTCTTGAAAATGAGAACAGAAGAAATCGAAGATTTGGCTAGCGACTAAAATTCTTTTAGACGGGCTGTGATGAGTGTAACATTTTGAAATGACACGCATCCCGATGACCATGACTGAAACCTTTTATGCTCAAACTTCAATCAGAACATTTTGACTGGTCAAATAAGGCTGTAGAAGACGTCTTGTTGATAAAAGTTTTTGTTAGATACTTTAGCATTTGTAACGCTAACCAACGCTTTGTAGCGTACATTAATCATGCCATATCTTTTAAAAAAAGATGACTATTGAAATCGACCTCATTGCACTAGGTGCAGACTCATTGGTGCTTAAACAAATGTGGCTAAGTGAGTATAGTGATTCTTCATATAGCCCGTTGATTATCATCATCATCATCATCATTGGGGGGGGGGGGGGCCTGGTTGATCTCGAGGCAAGACGCCGGTCTCGAGACAAAGAGGTTGTGGGTTCAAATCCCGGCTGGACCAGTTGGGATTTTTATTTATGATTTCTCTCTACCGCAACCAAATCTGATCTCAGCAGAGGCCCGACATGAAACATCAATTACTCATCGATGGAAAAAAATATGAGTACCTCAGAAGTCGGAGTTATCATCCTGTACGGCGAGGGACCCCCTGTGCACACGGCTGACAGGTAAAAACGGATTAACACGCAGCATTTAGTTCCTAGTATATAGAGACTTCGGCACAGGTAAAAGCTGGCGAACGAAAACAAAAAGAAAAATCATCATTGTGTACCGTCTCCGCATCGAAGGTTGGCTACCATGGAGCGCGATTCCGCTATGTCTCTTGATCTGATAGTGCAGGTGGTCATTGGCTAAATTGCCCATCTTTTGATATTACTCGTTCTAGTAGTAGTTTTAGTCTGTCTCTGCCTCTTTTTCCTTGTATTTTCTCTTCCATGATTACTTTTAGTAAACTTCTGTGTCTTTTAACATACCCCCAAAAATTCAGTTTCTCTTGTTTGAAATATGTTTAGTAGTTCTCTATTCATTGTTAGTTGTTTAAAGACTTCATCGTTTGTTTTCTTTTCTTTTTATCAATTAAAAAAAAAAATTATACACCCTTTAAATTAGTTCCCTTGTTGCCCGCCCTATCCTTCTCGTACAAGCAATTCACATTCTTAGATCGGATGCACTGGGTGGAAATAATCTATATCCCCATTATCATTGCTCCCCACTTTTAAACCTTTTTTAAGAGAGAACACGAATGAAGATGGCGGCGATGAGTGAACTGACTCACCTGCACAAACTTTCCTCTGATTGGAAGACTTTAGGCGCTAGTTGATCGCAGTCCTTCTTCACTCTTCCTTCATGTGTGCCCCATTTTCTATCCTCCCCCCTCTCCCCAATGTTTTCTCTGTCCATCTGGCTCGGCATGAGCTCAAAGTGACCAGCGGCTCATAGTTTCACTTTCGGCATCAGGAGCAGTGCTCTAGAAATGATTTAAATCCAAATGAACATATTTTCTTTGCACTAGACACAGACTATTTTCTCAAAGCGAATAAAAATCGAGAATAAGGTAAAGGCAGACCCGGTGCTAAAATAATGTGCTACGTCGAAAGTGTTGGGTCGAAATCTACAACTGTTTCGACTTACTACAAATCACGACACCACAAAAGGTATACTCACTTCACACTCCTTATTTGCAAACCAGGAAGAGTAGAAATATAGTCGAAAATAGAAACTCTTAAAACATAATTTACGGAAGACGTATTTAGAGAATGGCTTATGCGAGAGGAATGAAAGAGGTGAGAAACTTATTGACTGGGCAAGAACACACAACATGATGATAGGAAACACCTGGTTTAAGCAACATCCAAGACATCTGTGGACATGGAAAAGCACAGGGGAGAACGCACGTAATCAAATTGATTATATAATGATAAGCAAAAGATTTAGAAACAGTCTGGTGTGTGTGAAAACTAGACCAGGGACAGATTGCAATAGTGATCATGTACCAGTTGTGGGAAAGCTTAGAGTAAAATTAAAAATAACAAAACGAGCCTCAGTTAATATCAAGTTAAATTTAGATTTACTAAAATCAGACAAGAAGCTGCAAGACATATAAAATCACAATTAAGAACTGTTACAATGCAATAGAGAAGATACAAAGCATTGATGAACAGTGGGAAATGCTAAAAGAATCAATGCAACAAACATCAAAAGAGTTCATACCACCAGTGAGGACAAATTCAAGAAAGAAATGGATGACAGACGACATTTTGCAGCTAATGGATACTATAAGAAGAAATAAAGAAAGTGAAGATGAGTATAAGAGATTGTAGTAAAATGCAATGAAGCAAAAAGAAGCATGGCTGAAAGAGAGATTCAAAGAGATTGAAATGCAACAAAAAGGAGATGCTAACGCTATATAGAAAGAAATAGAGGAATTAACGGGAAGAAAAACGCAATCAAAAACTGGATGTCTAAGATCAAAGGAAGGAGAACTGTTGATTGATCAAGAAAACATAAGGGAACGATGGACAAAATACATTAAAGCTCTTTATAATGATGAACGAACGGAAGTAAATATTAAGGATAATGGAGAAGGACCAGAAATACTCAGAGAAGAAGTGGAAGACGCCTTGCGCAATATGAAAGCAGGAAAAGCTCATGGACAGATAATATAACTAAAGAAAAGATTGAAGCCATCGGTGATTTTGGAATAGAAATAACAAAAAAAAATATTGAATGATATCTACAACAGCGGATATATACCAGACGACATGCTCAAATCAATATTCATTGCTCTACCAAAGAATCATCAGACTTAGTCATAAGACTAAGATATTACTAAGAATCATCATGCGAAGAGTGCGAAACAAAATCAGTCCAGAAATTATAATGAGCAGTGTGGTTTTGTTAGAGATAAAGGAACAAGCAATGCCATTTATATCATAAGATCTTTAGTAGAAAGAGCCATAGAGGTAAAAACAGATCTATACCTATGTTTCATAGATTACACCAAGGCATTTGACAAAGTAAAGCACCAAGAAATAATCAACATTTTAGAAATCATAAACGTAGAGAGCAAAAGATCTAAGAATAATAAAGAACATGTACTGGCAACAATCAGCGGCCATAAGAACTGGAAACCAATTGTGAATGTTTCAACAAATAAAACAGGGTGTTAGACAAGGTTTTGTGCTGTCACCAGATTTGTTTAATATTTATAGTGAGATTATTTTAAGATCCATAAGGGACATGCCTGGAATAACAATTGGTGGTCATAATATAAATAATCTAAGGTCAGCCTTAATAGCAAAAAGACAGAGGTAATGGTAACAACAAAGAAAAAGACATCACCTCAGTGCAAAATAAAGACAAGTGTAACAATATTAAAAAAGGTAAATGAATTTATTTATTTGGGAACTTTGTTAACTTCAGAGGGAAGATGTACAAAGGAGGTGAGATGCAGAATAGCTCAGGCAAAAGCAGATTTCCAAAACATGAGGAAGATACTTTGCAATCCATTTATGACAATAGAAACAAGAAAAAAAATTCTTAAATGTTACATAGAGCCAGACTTAACATATGGATGAGAATCATGGAGAATAGGACAACAGACAAGAAAATCACTGGAGTCTGTAGAAATGTGGTTTTACAGAAGAATGTTGAGAATACCATGAACAGCTAAGAAGAGTAATGAAGATGTTCTGAGCGAGGTCAAAGCAAAAAGAGAGCTAATTTCCAATATTAGGAAGAAACAATCATAATTTTTTGGCCGTGTAATGAGAAGAGAAGAACTAGAATATATTGTAACAACTGGGAAAACTCAGGGACGAAGAGATAGAGGGAAGCAAAGAGAAAAAATAACAGACAGCTTAAGAGAATTGCTTGGCAGAAGGTCAACAACAGAAATGATAAATAGCTGCCGAGATCGAAAGTTGTGAAGAGACATGATCACCTACGTCAGCAGGCCTATTACTTGATTGTGATGACAGTGGAAGAAGTGATAAGAACATTACGACACAGATGAATAGTAATTTACAGATTCAACAAGCGGAGTCCCTGAGAAACATTGAATCAAAGATCGCGAAAACAAATTACAATTGGAGAAGATTAGAGACGGCAGCGAAGGACATACACTTTAGAGAGCTCATGATGATGGTGGATATGCCCGAATATAGAGTAAATGCAAAAAATAGAAAAAGATTTACCTAATAAATTGTTATTGAGTTATTGAGTTATTTGTGGGTCATCATCCTTACACTCCGAACATGTCCATAGGTGCTCAGATCCCATCCTCAACAAGTCTCGCAGTGTCCAGCGACTGACGACTCCAGTTCTGTGCTGATTGATAAGACTTTTTATACGCCCATTAAGTTTCTCGCTCTGGGGTTGCCTATCTTAACTCCCGTCTCTTTCATCCAAAGGAGTGACGTCGACTCATGGTTCTCGAAGTCCAGTGCCTTTCCCACATCTCGGATGGCATTGATGTCGTCCGTCCGATCCATTTGCTGACCGTCTTCAAGGCCAGCCCAGCTAGCCAACCTGTCTGCTCTTTCATTTCCCCGTACTCCTGCATGTCCAGGGACTTAGATAAAGGTGACTCTACATATTTTTGACTTCTGCATTGACTCTACCCATTGCCTCCGTACAGAGCCCGTCTCCGCTTTTCTTATCATGCTCACCACCTAATAAATGCAACCTCATCAACAAGTACCGGGCCTGCTGGCGTAGGTGATCATGTCTCTGTACAACTTTCGATCTCGACAGTTATTTATCATTTCTCTTGTTGATCTTCTGCCAAACCATTCTCTTAATTAAGCTGTCTGGTGTTTTTTTCTCTTTGCTTCCCTCTATCTCTTCGTCCAGTTGTTCTTTTCTCATTACATGGCCACAAAATGATGATTATTTCTTTCTAATATTGGAAATTCGCTCTCTTTTTGCTTTGGCCTCTTTTAAAACATTTTCATTACTCTTCTTAGCTGTCCATGGTATTCTCAACATTCTTCTGTAAAACCACATTTCTACAGACTCCAATGATTTTCTTGTCTGTTGTCCCATTCTCCATGATTCTCATCCATATGTTTAGACTGGTTCTACATAACATTTAAGAACTCTTTTCCTTGTTTCTATTGTCAAACGACAGGGATGCATCCTATCACCAAGCTTGTTCAATCTATAAACTGATCAAATCTTTAAAAACATCATAGATATGCCAGACCTTCAAATTAATGGAAAGATAATCAATAACCTAAGATATGCTGACGATACTGTACTGCTAGCAGAAAATTCTAAAAATCTACAACAATTACTTAATGAAATAAACATGACAAGTAAAAATATGGACTGGATATGAATATCAAAAAGACTCTCTCATGAAGTCAGCTGTCAGTTTAAGTGATTCGATTACCCCATATAGTTTCTCTTCCAAGGAGGTGGGTGTGGATCACATTGCTCTTTTCAGGTCTGTGTACTGGGGGCAATCCTGTAGAACATGTTTTGTAGTCATATTGTCCAGTGTACAGTGGCATAGGCTGGTTGTACCTATTTTGAATTTGGTGATCATGTGATTTCTCATTCTGTTTTGACCAGTGCGTAGGAGAAGTATGATGACTTGATCCCTCCTTGATAGTTGATGGTATCCGTCTCTCTCGTTATGCTTTGGGTGTTCTCATTTCCATTTTTCATGGTACTGACCTTTGAGGATGGATTTGGCTTCATCATAACTGAGCGGATTGTTCTCTTGTGGTAATCTCTCTCCCTCTTTAGCTAATTTGTCTGCGCGTTCGTCCCCGTGTATATTACAGTGTGATGGTATCCACTGAATCACTACTCTCTGAAAGTTATTGCATAGTTGGTCCAGGATTGTTCTCAAGTCATCTAATTCATGCTCTCAAACTGAACACAAACCAACCGATTTAATGCACAAAACATTTGATGCTTGTTATACAAGAGACGGATGTGGACCAGATGCCGCAGTTAATAGCAAAACAAAGACCAATCTCTATGACAATGACTGCACACACACACAATGGAGAAGTGGAACCAATTCTGTTTACTGGTATCTGAACTTTGCAGCGCCCCAGAAGACTCACATCATTCGAATCTATCATCGAGCAAGCACTATGATTCGGGTAAAGAATGCCACTCTAAGGGCTTTCTCTGACAGTGGCGGAGTAGTGTTCCAGTATAATGATATATCCTACCCTAATTTATCTGTGAACACTATTGTAGTCAAAACACAAACGTCAATGGCACACATTAAGATTGAGTTCTCACCGACCATTTCGCAGGCCGACAGTGCACTGACGGTATGTGAGGTGCAAACATTTACAGACACCTATTGTCTGGTCGAGCATTCTTGTCGTTTTGTGCAGTGTGTAGTGGGTGTAGTAAAGGCTGCAATGTCATCATCGGTACTTGTCACGGCTACTGTTCACATGGGATCTATGGACACGACTGTTCCGGGTCTTGTCTCAGTGTCTGTCCTTTATTTGAGGAAAAATCTGGAAAATGCCTACAATGTAAACATCTTGGCTATACCTGTAATGACTCTTGTCCAGATGGTAATTTTGGGCTACAGTGCGAACAGATGTGTTCTGATGGCTGTGACATCATATGTACTCTCAAATGTCCGGACAACTGTTTCAACGACACCTGTCAACAGTCGATCGGGAATCTGTACATGCAAGAGAACGTTCTATGGGTCAGACTGCACTCTAAAATCTCTGGACAACTGTTTAACGAAACCTGTGATTCCCACGTTCAGAAGAGTCTGCCGACTACAACAAGCCCAAGCATATGGACACTTTAATGTGTTTCTGTGCTAGACACGGTTCATTTTTTGGTGTTTTTTGGTGAAGCCATGGCTCATATCTTGCTGTGTTTCTGTCCTAGCCATGGCTCATATCTTAGCTTGTGTGTGCTGGCCATGGCTCATATCTTGGTGTGTGTCATGTTAGTCATATCTCATATCTCGGTGTGTCCGTGTTAATCATGTCTCATATCTTTATGTGTGTCTGTGTTTAGTCATATCTCATATCTTAGTGTGTACCAGTGTTAGTCATATGTCATATCTGTGTGTGTGTGCATTTCTGGGTTAGTGATATCTCATATCTTTGTGTGCATGTTTATGTTAGTCATATCTCATATCTTTGTGTGTGCATGTCTGTGTTTGTGACATCTCATATCCTTGTGTGTGCATGGCTATGTTAGTCCTATCTCATATCTTTGTATGTGCCTATCTATGTTTGTCATATCTCTTATCTTTGTGTGCATGTCTATGTTAGGCATGTGTCATATCTTTGTGTGTGCATGTCAATGTCAGTTATATCTCATATCGTTATGTGCATGTTTATGTTAGTCATGTGTCATATATCTTGATGTGTGTCAGTGTTAGTCATGCCTCGTATCGCTGTGTGCATGTCTGTATTAGTCACATCTCATATCTTTGTGTGTGCATGTCTGTGTTAGTCACATCTCACATCTTTGTGTGTGTATGTCTGTATTAGTCACATCTCACATCTTTGTGTGTCCGTGTCTGTGTTAGTCACCTCTAGTGACTCGGGCAGATGGTGCTCGTAAACCTGGGAGGGCCTACCATCTAAGGGCAGAATCCCCCTACAGAAAAGATCATCTGCTGCCTTGCAGGAAGATTGGGGACAATCAAAGGCTAGGGAAAGCAAACCCGAATAAAATGCTGGCTGAAATCGGATGCACTGGGCCACTGGCGCAGAACACAGTGCAACGTATTAACGGGTGTTCAGTCAGAGTGGATCTGACAGACTCTGATTGTGATGTTCTGTCTGTGGGGGCGATCAACACACTTAGCCTGACAGCTGACTTCATATGAGAGTCTGGAATCCTTACTCTGATTGAGTCCTGAACGCAGAGAGAGAGAGAGAGAGAGAGAGATCTAATTCATTGTTCTTGAGGCTTTTTAGAGCTGATAGTACTAACAACACATCAGTCAGGATCACCAATTTATTGTGCATGTTATTTTTGTGTTGAGTAGCCAGTGTTGCAGCATCTCTGATGGCCTCAGTTTCTGCTTTAAAGTTGTTTGAGAATTTTCCAGTAGCGATTGACTTGGTGATCTCGTCCTGGTTATACAGCGTCAAGAACACACCACCCCCTCTATTTCTGGTGGCATTTGTAGCAAAGCTATCCATGTATATGTGGGACCAACATTTCTAAGGGGAGGTATCGTATATGTGTTTTTCTGCTACGTGTTTTCTTTCTGTGTCTGATTGGGTGCACTATTGGTACATTATTTTTTGGGTACTATCAATGCAGTATGTTTAACATGTATTCTGTATTCTCCCACAGGACAAAATTCCCAGCGTGTCTTTCTGTGTTATGTTTATCACGTGCGCAATATGCGTGGCCTGTGTGTTGTCCCTGCAGGAGACCAAGAATATGGTCATGGAGGATACATTAGATAGGGGAGGATCACTGCCACCCCAAGCCCCTCCAAGCAATGGCTACCAGCAGAAGGGCAAATCTCTTCGACGAACCATGTCCCAACCTCGAATAATCATCGACTTCGACACAGATCTCATTCATCATCGATCATACTCTGAATTTGAGGATGATAACGATGACGACAGCGATGAAATAAAATTTGTTAGAAAAGAGAAAAAACGAAAAGAAAAATCACCGTTGCTGCGGGAGCGCCCCTTGATGTACGACCCCTGTCTTTCTTCGTCTAAAGGGGAAACGCCTGCTAAACGTGATAAGTTTGATATCGAGATGGAGACTGAAATTGGTGATAACTTCGTTCATATAAATTCTGAAGCGGAGTCCCCAACTAACCGAGGGTACATCAACACGGGTTTCAGTGTGGATTCAGGGACAGATAACTCACATTCACAAATACCGAACCAAAGGGAGAGCATTAATAAGGATGACTCTTTGGTTGCCAATGGTCGCCAACTTAAAACAGATGGCAACGGTTCCAGAGTTAAAGGTAAAAAGGCTGCTGATGTTTTTAGTAACGGAAGTATAGGGAGTGGAGGGGGGAATCGGGAAAAAATGGAGTCGTGGATCGGGGACACTGAAGGTATTGAGGGAACTGAAGGTAAATTTGTTAATGAGTATTGATATAGGAAAAATGATAGTATTGATATAGGAAAAATGATAGTATTGATATAGGAAAAATGTTAGTATTGATATAGGAAAAATGATAGTATTGATATAGGAAAAATGATAGTATTGATATAGGAGAAATGTTAGTATTGATATAGGAAAAATGATTGTATCCTATATAGGAAAAATGATAGTATTGATATAGGAAAAATGATAGTATTGATATAGGAAAAATGATAGTATTGATATAGGAAAAATGATAGTATTGATATAGGAGAAATGTTAGTATTGATATAGGAAAAATATTAGTATTGATATAGGAAAAATGATAGTATTGACATAGGAAAAATGATAGTATTGATATAGGAAAAATGATAGTATTGATATAGGAAAAATGATAGTATTGATATAGGAAAAATGATAGTATTGATATTGGAAAAATGATAGTATTGATATAGGAAAAATGTTAGTATTGATATAGGAAAAATGATTGTATCCTATATAGGAAAAATGATAGTAT
Source organism: Megaustenia siamemsis (assembly GCA_032433765.1). NCBI lineage: Eukaryota > Metazoa > Mollusca > Gastropoda > Stylommatophora > Ariophantidae > Megaustenia > Megaustenia siamemsis. Next base: position 22,956,114 of record JAVIAB010000108.1, on the reverse strand, counting down.
TGATATAGGAAAAATGATTGTATCCTATATAGGAAAAATTATTGTATTGATATAGGAAAAATGATAGTATTGATATAGGAAACATGTTAGTATTGATATAGGAAAAATGATAGTATTGATATAGGAAAAATGTTAGTATTGATATAGGAAAAATGTTAGTATTGATATAGGAAAAATGATAGTATTGATATAGGAAAAATGATAGTATTGATATAGGAAAAATGATAGTATTGATATAGGAAAAATGATAGTATTGATATAGGACAAATGATAGTATTGATATAGGAAAAATGATAGTATTGATATAGGAAAAATGATAGTTTTGATATAGGAAAAATGATAGTATTGATATAGGAAAAATGATAGTATTGATATAGGACAAATGATTCTATCTTATATAGGAAACATTATTGTATTGATATAGGAAAAATGATAGTAGTGATATAGGAAAAATGTTAGTATTGATATAGGAAAAATGATAGTATTGATATAGGAAAAATGTTAGTATTGATATAGGAAAAATGTTAGTATTGATATAGGAAAAATGTTAGTATTGATATAGGAAAAATGATACAGCTCTTACATGACGCAGGTTAATTAGTAGACATTATATGTTAACATGGAAACAGCGATAGCTCAGTGGTTAGTAAGCTGGACTACAAAGGACAAGCGAACTCGATCCTGATCGACGGCTTCCGGGTTCACCCAGCCTTAAATGAGTACCTGAATTTTTCTGTGGGAAAGTAAAGCGGCACGGGCGAAACACCGACCATATTACCCTAAAAATCATGTGCCGAAGGTCTATAAAAAGTATGGTCACTAACACCATATTCCCTATATGACATTTGGCGTGAGGGGCTCCTTAAACTGTGTTTGTTTGTATATTTAACATTTTAAAATGTTATCAGTTAAACGTAGAAGTACACACATTAGAATGTTTTACATTTGCAAAAATTAGCTTGTTCAGTTTATTAAAATAATGTTATTAAAATATCCATACATAAATTAATGGAGCTAGAAATGGAAGCCGTCGGTTGGGATCGAACCCTACCTCTTGTCCTTTGTAGTCCAGTTCACTAACCACTAAGCTATCGTGGCTCCCATGATAATGGATAGCTGTCCCAATATTGTATAGACACTGTCAGCAAAATGCCAGATATCAACTAAAAGGCACGCCAAGCAAGCAAAAAACACGTCGCAAAACACACAATTCAGACACATTTATTATTTATCTCAAAATGAACTCATTTCTGCATTCTCTATACATAAATGTTCAACATCTATGATGCGAACATCATGAGGAATGTATGAAACAATGGTAGATTTGTAAAGTTCGACCCTTTCACAACAAATGTCAACACAATACCAGAACTGAGATACTTGAATTGATGACACAGTCCTCCTTTCAAACAGTGCTGATGGATTAAAAGAAACAATTGAGTGTGCTAAAAACACAGCGAAGAGCAAAACCTCTGTCTTAACATCTAGAAAATTAAGATAATGCTATTTGACAAAACTGCAAGACAAATATAAAATCACAATTCAGAACTGGTACAATGCAATAGAGAAGATACAAAGCATTGATGAACAGTGGGAAATGCTAAAGGAATCAATGCAACAAACATCAAAAGAGTTCATACCACCAGTGAGGACAAATTCAAGAAAGAAATGGATGACAGATGACATTTTGCAGCTAATGGATACTATAAGAAGAAATAAAGAAAGTGAAGATGAGTTTTTGTTAGAAAAGAGAAAAAGCGAAAAGAAAAATCACCGTTGCTGCGGGAGCGACCCTTGATGTACGACCCCTGTCTTTCTTCGTCTAAAGGGGAAACGCCTACTAAACGTGATAAGTTTGATATCGAGATGGAGACTGAAATCGGTGATAACTTCGTTCATATAAATTCTGAAGCGGAGTCCCCAACTAACCGAGGGTACATCAACACGGGTTTCAGTGTGGATTCAGGGACAGATAACTCACATTCACAAATACCGAACCAAAGGGAGAGCATTAATAAGGATGACTCTTTGGTTGCCAATGGTCGCCAACTTAAAACAGATGGCAACGGTTCCAGAGTTAAAGGTAAAAAGGCTGCTGATGTTTTTAGTAACGGAAGTATAGGGAGTGGAGGGGGGGATCGGGAAAAAATGGAGTCGTGGATCGGGGACACTGAAGGTATTGAGAGAACTGAAGGTAAATTTGTTAATGAGTATTGATATAGGAAAAATGATAGTATTGATATAGGAAAAATGATAGTATTGATATAGGAAAAATGATAGTATTAATATAGGAAAAATGATAGTAGTGATATAGGAAAAATGATAGTATTGATATAGGAAAAATGATAGTATTGATATAGGAAAAATGTTAGTATTGATATAGGAAAAATGATAGTATTGATATAGGAAAAATGATAGTATTGATATAGGAAAAATGTTAGTATTGATATAGGAAAAATGATTGTATCCTATATAGGAAAAATGATAGTATTGATATAGGAAAAATGATAGTATTGATATAGGAAAAATGATAGTATTGATATAGGAAAAATGATAGTATTGATATAGGAAAAATGTTAGTATTGATATAGGAAAAATGATAGTATTGATATAGGAAAAATGTTAGTATTGATATAGGAAAAATGTTAGTATTGATATAGGAAAAATGATAGTATTGATATAGGAAAAATGATAGTATTGATATAGGAAAAATGATAGTATTGATATAGGAAAAACGATAGTATTGATATTGGAAAAATTATAGTATTGATATAGGAAAAATGATAGTATTAATAAAGGAAAAATGATAGTAGTGATATAGGAAAAATGATAGTATTGATATAGGAAAAATGATAGTATTAATATAGGAAAAATGATAGTAGTGATATAGGAAAAATGATAGTATTGATATAGGAAAAATGATAGTATTGATATAGGAAAAATGTTAGTACATGAAAGTATTGATATAGGAAAAATGTTAGTATTGATATAGGAAAAATGATAGTATTGATAGGAAAAATGTTAGTATTGATATAGGAAAAATGATTGTATCCTATATAGGAAAAATGATAGTATTGATATAGGAAAAATGTTAGTATTGATATAGGAAAAATGTTAGTATTGATATAGGAAAAATGATAGTATTGATATAGGAAAAATGATAGTATTGATATAGGAAAAATGATAGTATTGATATAGGAAAAATGATAGTATTGATATAGGACAAATGATAGTATTGATATAGGAAAAATGATAGTATTGATATAGGAAAAATGATAGTTTTGATATAGGAAAAATGATAGTATTGATATAGGAAAAATGATAGTATTGATATAGGACAAATGATTCTATCTTATATAGGAAACATTATTGTATTGATATAGGAAAAATGATAGTAGTGATATAGGAAAAATGTTAGTATTGATATAGGAAAAATGATAGTATTGATATAGGAAAAATGTTAGTATTGATATAGGAAAAATGTTAGTATTGATATAGGAAAAATGTTAGTATTGATATAGGAAAAATGATACAGCTCTTACATGACGCAGGTTAATTAGTAGACATTATATGTTAACATGGAAACAGCGATAGCTCAGTGGTTAGTAAGCTGGACTACAAAGGACAAGCGAACTCGATCCTGATCGACGGCTTCCGGGTTCACCCAGCCTTAAATGAGTACCTGAATTTTTCTGTGGGAAAGTAAAGCGGCACGGGCGAAACACCGACCATATTACCCTAAAAATCATGTGCCGAAGGTCTATAAAAAGTATGGTCACTAACACCATATTCCCTATATGACATTTGGCGTGAGGGGCTCCTTAAACTGTGTTTGTTTGTATATTTAACATTTTAAAATGTTATCAGTTAAACGTAGAAGTACACACATTAGAATGTTTTACATTTGCAAAAATTAGCTTGTTCAGTTTATTAAAATAATGTTATTAAAATATCCATACATAAATTAATGGAGCTAGAAATGGAAGCCGTCGGTTGGGATCGAACCCTACCTCTTGTCCTTTGTAGTCCAGTTCACTAACCACTAAGCTATCGTGGCTCCCATGATAATGGATAGCTGTCCCAATATTGTATAGACACTGTCAGCAAAATGCCAGAGATCAACTAAAAAACACGCCAAGCAAGCAAAAAACACGTCGCAAAACACACAATTCAGACACATTTATTATTTATCTCAAAATGAACTCATTTCTGCATTCTCTATACATAAATGTTCAACATCTATGATGCGAACATCATGAGGAATGTATGAAACAATGGTAGATTTGTAAAGTTCGACCCTTTCACAACAAATGTCAACACAATACCAGAACTGAGATACTTGAATTGATGACACAGTCCTCCTTTCAAACAGTGCTGATGGATTAAAAGAAACAATTGAGTGTGCTAAAAACACAGCGAAGAGCAAAACCTCTGTCTTAACATCTAGAAAATTAAGATAATGCTATTTGACAAAACTGCAAGACAAATATAAAATCACAATTCAGAACTGGTACAATGCAATAGAGAAGATACAAAGCATTGATGAACAGTGGGAAATGCTAAAGGAATCAATGCACCAAACATCAAAAGAGTTCATACCACCAGTGAGGACAAATTCAAGAAAGAAATGGATGACAGATGACATTTTGCAGCTAATGGATACTATAAGAAGAAATAAAGAAAGTGAAGATGAGTTTTTGTTAGAAAAGAGAAAAAGCGAAAAGAAAAATCACCGTTGCTGCGGGAGCGCCCCTTGATGTACGACCCCTGTCTTTCTTCGTCTAAAGGGGAAACGCCTACTAAACGTGATAAGTTTGATATCGAGATGGAGACTGAAATCGGTGATAACTTCGTTCATATAAATTCTGAAGCGGAGTCCCCAACTAACCGAGGGTACATCAACACGGGTTTCAGTGTGGATTCAGGGACAGATAACTCACATTCACAAATACCGAACCAAAGGGAGAGCATTAATAAGGATGACTCTTTGGTTGCCAATGGTCGCCAACTTAAAACAGATGGCAACGGTTCCAGAGTTAAAGGTAAAAAGGCTGCTGATGTTTTTAGTAACGGAAGTATAGGGAGTGGAGGGGGGGATCGGGAAAAAATGGAGTCGTGGATCGGGGACACTGAAGGTATTGAGAGAACTGAAGGTAAATTTGTTAATGAGTATTGATATAGGAAAAATGATAGTATTGATATAGGAAAAATGATAGTATTGATATAGGAAAAATGATAGTAGTGATATAGGAAAAATGATAGTATTGATATAGGAAAAATGATAGTATTGATATAGGAAAAATGTTAGTACATGAAAGTATTGATATAGGAAAAATGTTAGTATTGATATAGGAAAAATGATAGTATTGATAGGAAAAATGTTAGTATTGATATAGGAAAAATGATTGTATCCTATATAGGAAAAATGATAGTATTGATATAGGAAAAATGTTAGTATTGATATAGGAAAAATGTTAGTATTGATATAGGAAAAATGATAGTATTGATATAGGAAAAATGATAGTATTGATATAGGAAAAATGATAGTATTGATATAGGAAAAATGATAGTATTGATATAGGACAAATGATAGTATTGATATAGGAAAAATGATAGTATTGATATAGGAAAAATGATAGTTTTGATATAGGAAAAATGATAGTATTGATATAGGAAAAATGATAGTATTGATATAGGACAAATGATTCTATCTTATATAGGAAACATTATTGTATTGATATAGGAAAAATGATAGTAGTGATATAGGAAAAATGTTAGTATTGATATAGGAAAAATGATAGTATTGATATAGGAAAAATGTTAGTATTGATATAGGAAAAATGTTAGTATTGATATAGGAAAAATGTTAGTATTGATATAGGAAAAATGATACAGCTCTTACATGACGCAGGTTAATTAGTAGACATTATATGTTAACATGGAAACAGCGATAGCTCAGTGGTTAGTAAGCTGGACTACAAAGGACAAGCGAACTCGATCCTGATCGACGGCTTCCGGGTTCACCCAGCCTTAAATGAGTACCTGAATTTTTCTGTGGGAAAGTAAAGCGGCACGGGCGAAACACCGACCATATTACCCTAAAAATCATGTGCCGAAGGTCTATAAAAAGTATGGTCACTAACACCATATTCCCTATATGACATTTGGCGTGAGGGGCTCCTTAAACTGTGTTTGTTTGTATATTTAACATTTTAAAATGTTATCAGTTAAACGTAGAAGTACACACATTAGAATGTTTTACATTTGCAAAAATTAGCTTGTTCAGTTTATTAAAATAATGTTATTAAAATATCCATACATAAATTAATGGAGCTAGAAATGGAAGCCGTCGGTTGGGATCGAACCCTACCTCTTGTCCTTTGTAGTCCAGTTCACTAACCACTAAGCTATCGTGGCTCCCATGATAATGGATAGCTGTCCCAATATTGTATAGACACTGTCAGCAAAATGCCAGAGATCAACTAAAAAACACGCCAAGCAAGCAAAAAACACGTCGCAAAACACACAATTCAGACACATTTATTATTTATCTCAAAATGAACTCATTTCTGCATTCTCTATACATAAATGTTCAACATCTATGATGCGAACATCATGAGGAATGTATGAAACAATGGTAGATTTGTAAAGTTCGACCCTTTCACAACAAATGTCAACACAATACCAGAACTGAGATACTTGAATTGATGACACAGTCCTCCTTTCAAACAGTGCTGATGGATTAAAAGAAACAATTGAGTGTGCTAAAAACACAGCGAAGAGCAAAACCTCTGTCTTAACATCTAGAAAATTAAGATAATGCTATTTGACAAAACTGCAAGACAAATATAAAATCACAATTCAGAACTGGTACAATGCAATAGAGAAGATACAAAGCATTGATGAACAGTGGGAAATGCTAAAGGAATCAATGCAACAAACATCAAAAGAGTTCATACCACCAGTGAGGACAAATTCAAGAAAGAAATGGATGACAGATGACATTTTGCAGCTAATGGATACTATAAGAAGAAATAAAGAAAGTGAAGATGAGTTTTTGTTAGAAAAGAGAAAAAGCGAAAAGAAAAATCACCGTTGCTGCGGGAGCGCCCCTTGATGTACGACCCCTGTCTTTCTTCGTCTAAAGGGGAAACGCCTACTAAACGTGATAAGTTTGATATCGAGATGGAGACTGAAATCGGTGATAACTTCGTTCATATAAATTCTGAAGCGGAGTCCCCAACTAACCGAGGGTACATCAACACGGGTTTCAGTGTGGATTCAGGGACAGATAACTCACATTCACAAATACCGAACCAAAGGGAGAGCATTAATAAGGATGACTCTTTGGTTGCCAATGGTCGCCAACTTAAAACAGATGGCAACGGTTCCAGAGTTAAAGGTAAAAAGGCTGCTGATGTTTTTAGTAACGGAAGTATAGGGAGTGGAGGGGGGGATCGGGAAAAAATGGAGTCGTGGATCGGGGACACTGAAGGTATTGAGAGAACTGAAGGTAAATTTGTTAATGAGTATTGATATAGGAAAAATGATAGTATTGATATAGGAAAAATGATAGTATTGATATAGGAAAAATGATAGTAGTGATATAGGAAAAATGATAGTATTGATATAGGAAAAATGATAGTATTGATATAGGAAAAATGTTAGTACATGAAAGTATTGATATAGGAAAAATGTTAGTATTGATATAGGAAAAATGATAGTATTGATAGGAAAAATGTTAGTATTGATATAGGAAAAATGATTGTATCCTATATAGGAAAAATGATAGTATTGATATAGGAAAAATGTTAGTATTGATATAGGAAAAATGTTAGTATTGATATAGGAAAAATGATAGTATTGATATAGGAAAAATGATAGTATTGATATAGGAAAAATGATAGTATTGATATAGGAAAAATGATAGTATTGATATAGGACAAATGATAGTATTGATATAGGAAAAATGATAGTATTGATATAGGAAAAATGATAGTTTTGATATAGGAAAAATGATAGTATTGATATAGGAAAAATGATAGTATTGATATAGGACAAATGATTCTATCTTATATAGGAAACATTATTGTATTGATATAGGAAAAATGATAGTAGTGATATAGGAAAAATGTTAGTATTGATATAGGAAAAATGATAGTATTGATATAGGAAAAATGTTAGTATTGATATAGGAAAAATGTTAGTATTGATATAGGAAAAATGTTAGTATTGATATAGGAAAAATGATACAGCTCTTACATGACGCAGGTTAATTAGTAGACATTATATGTTAACATGGAAACAGCGATAGCTCAGTGGTTAGTAAGCTGGACTACAAAGGACAAGCGAACTCGATCCTGATCGACGGCTTCCGGGTTCACCCAGCCTTAAATGAGTACCTGAATTTTTCTGTGGGAAAGTAAAGCGGCACGGGCGAAACACCGACCATATTACCCTAAAAATCATGTGCCGAAGGTCTATAAAAAGTATGGTCACTAACACCATATTCCCTATATGACATTTGGCGTGAGGGGCTCCTTAAACTGTGTTTGTTTGTATATTTAACATTTTAAAATGTTATCAGTTAAACGTAGAAGTACACACATTAGAATGTTTTACATTTGCAAAAATTAGCTTGTTCAGTTTATTAAAATAATGTTATTAAAATATCCATACATAAATTAATGGAGCTAGAAATGGAAGCCGTCGGTTGGGATCGAACCCTACCTCTTGTCCTTTGTAGTCCAGTTCACTAACCACTAAGCTATCGTGGCTCCCATGATAATGGATAGCTGTCCCAATATTGTATAGACACTGTCAGCAAAATGCCAGAGATCAACTAAAAAACACGCCAAGCAAGCAAAAAACACGTCGCAAAACACACAATTCAGACACATTTATTATTTATCTCAAAATGAACTCATTTCTGCATTCTCTATACATAAATGTTCAACATCTATGATGCGAACATCATGAGGAATGTATGAAACAATGGTAGATTTGTAAAGTTCGACCCTTTCACAACAAATGTCAACACAATACCAGAACTGAGATACTTGAATTGATGACACAGTCCTCCTTTCAAACAGTGCTGATGGATTAAAAGAAACAATTGAGTGTGCTAAAAACACAGCGAAGAGCAAAACCTCTGTCTTAACATCTAGAAAATTAAGATAATGCTATTTGACAAAACTGCAAGACAAATATAAAATCACAATTCAGAACTGGTACAATGCAATAGAGAAGATACAAAGCATTGATGAACAGTGGGAAATGCTAAAGGAATCAATGCAACAAACATCAAAAGAGTTCATACCACCAGTGAGGACAAATTCAAGAAAGAAATGGATGACAGATGACATTTTGCAGCTAATGGATACTATAAGAAGAAATAAAGAAAGTGAAGATGAGTTTTTGTTAGAAAAGAGAAAAAGCGAAAAGAAAAATCACCGTTGCTGCGGGAGCGCCCCTTGATGTACGACCCCTGTCTTTCTTCGTCTAAAGGGGAAACGCCTACTAAACGTGATAAGTTTGATATCGAGATGGAGACTGAAATCGGTGATAACTTCGTTCATATAAATTCTGAAGCGGAGTCCCCAACTAACCGAGGGTACATCAACACGGGTTTCAGTGTGGATTCAGGGACAGATAACTCACATTCACAAATACCGAACCAAAGGGAGAGCATTAATAAGGATGACTCTTTGGTTGCCAATGGTCGCCAACTTAAAACAGATGGCAACGGTTCCAGAGTTAAAGGTAAAAAGGCTGCTGATGTTTTTAGTAACGGAAGTATAGGGAGTGGAGGGGGGGATCGGGAAAAAATGGAGTCGTGGATCGGGGACACTGAAGGTATTGAGAGAACTGAAGGTAAATTTGTTAATGAGTATTGATATAGGAAAAATGATAGTATTGATATAGGAAAAATGATAGTATTGATATAGGAAAAATGATAGTATTAATATAGGAAAAATGATAGTAGTGATATAGGAAAAATGATAGTATTGATATAGGAAAAATGATAGTATTGATATAGGAAAAATGTTAGTATTGATATAGGAAAAATGATAGTATTGATATAGGAAAAATGATAGTATTGATATAGGAAAAATGTTAGTATTGATATAGGAAAAATGATTGTATCCTATATAGGAAAAATGATAGTATTGATATAGGAAAAATGATAGTATTGATATAGGAAAAATGATAGTATTGATATAGGAAAAATGATAGTATTGATATAGGAAAAATGTTAGTATTGATATAGGAAAAATGATAGTATTGATATAGGAAAAATGTTAGTATTGATATAGGAAAAATGTTAGTATTGATATAGGAAAAATGATAGTATTGATATAGGAAAAATGATAGTATTGATATAGGAAAAATGATAGTATTGATATAGGAAAAACAATAGTATTGATATTGGAAAAATTATAGTATTGATATAGGAAAAATGATAGTATTAATAAAGGAAAAATGATAGTAGTGATATAGGAAAAATGATAGTATTGATATAGGAAAAATGATAGTATTAATATAGGAAAAATGATAGTAGTGATATAGGAAAAATGATAGTATTGATATAGGAAAAATGATAGTATTGATATAGGAAAAATGTTAGTATTGATATAGGAAAAATGTTAGTATTGATATAGGAAAAATGATAGTATTGATAGGAAAAATGTTAGTATTGATATAGGAAAAATGATTGTATCCTATATAGGAAAAATGATAGTATTGATATAGGAAAAATGATAGTATTGATATAGGAAAAATGATAGTATTGATATAGGAAAAATGATAGTATTGATATAGGAAAAATGTTAGTATTGATATAGGAAAAATATTAGTATTGATATAGGAAAAATGATAGTATTGATATAGGAAAAATGATAGTATTGATATAGGAAAAATGATAGTATTGATATTGGAAAAATGATAGTATTGATATTGGAAAAATGATAGTATTGATATAGGAAAAATGTTAGTATTGATATAGGAAAAATGATTGTATCCTATATAGGAAAAATGATAGTATTGATATAGGAAAAATGATTGTATCCTATATAGGAAAAATTATTGTATTGATATAGGAAAAATGATAGTATTGATATAGGAAAAATGTTAGTATTGATATAGGAAAAATGATAGTATTGATATAGGAAAAATGTTAGTATTGATATAGGAAAAATTTTAGTATTGATATAGGAAAAATGATAGTATTGATATAGGAAAAATGATAGTATTGATATATGAAAAATGATAGTATTGATATAGGAAAAACGATAGTATTGATATTGGAAAAATGATAGTATTGATATAGGAAAAATGATAGTATTGATATAGGACAAATGATAGTATTGATATAGGAAAAATGATAGTATTGATATAGGAAAAATGTTAGTATTGATATAGGAAAAATGTTAGTATTGATATAGGAAAAATGATAGTATTGATATAGGAAAAATGTTAGTATTGATATAGGAAAAATGATTGTATCCTATATAGGAAAAATGATAGTATTGATATAGGAAAAATGATAGTATTGATATAGGAAAAATTATTGTATTGATATAGGAAAAATGATAGTATTGATATAGGAAAAATGTTAGTATTGATATAGGAAAAATGATAGTATTGATATAGGAAAAATGTTAGTATTGATATAGGAAAAATGATAGTATTGATATAGGAAAAATGATAGTATTGATATAGGAAAAACGATAGTATTGATATTGGAAAAATGATAGTATTGATATAGGAAAAATGATAGTATTGATATAGGAAAAATGATAGTATTAATATAGGAAAAATGGTAGTAGTGATATAGGAAAAATGATAGTATTGATATAGGAAAAATGATAGTATTGATATAGGAAAAATGTTAGTATTGATATAGGAAAAATGTTAGTATTGATATAGGAAAAATGATAGTATTGATATAGGAAAAATGTTAGTATTGATATAGGAAAAATGATTGTATCCTATATAGGAAAAATGATAGCATTGATATAGGAAAAATGATAGTATTGATATAGGAAAAATGATAGTATTGATATAGGAAAAATGATAGTATTGATATAGGAAAAATGTTAATATTGATATAGGAAAAATATTAGTATTGATATAGGAAAAATGATAGTATTGATATAGGAAAAATGATAGTATTGATATAGGAAAAATGATAGTATTGATATAGGAAAAATGATAGTATTGATATTGGAAAAATGATAGTATTGATATAGGAAAAATGTTAGTATTGATATAGGAAAAATGATTGTATCCTATATAGGAAAAATGATAGTATTGATATAGGAAAAATGATTGTATCCTATATAGGAAAAATTATTGTATTGATATAGGAAAAATGATAGTATTGATATAGGAAAAATGTTAGTATTGATATAGGAAAAATGATAGTATTGATATAGGAAAAATGTTAGTATTGATATAGGAAAAATGTTAGTATTGATATAGGAAAAATGATAGTATTGATATAGGAAAAATGATAGTATTGATATAGGAAAAATGATAGTATTGATATAGGAAAAACGATAGTATTGATATTGGAAAAATGATAGTATTGATATAGGAAAAATGATAGTATTGATATAGGAAAAATGATAGTATTAATATAGGAAAAATGATAGTAGTGATATAGGAAAAATGATAGTATTGATATAGGAAAAATGATAGTATTGATATAGGAAAAATGTTAGTATTGATATAGGAAAAATGTTAGTATTGATATAGGAAAAATGATAGTATTGATATAGGAAAAATGTTAGTATTGATATAGGAAAAATGATTGTATCCTATATAGGAAAAATGATAGTATTGATATAGGAAAAATGATAGTATTGATATAGGAAAAATGATAGTATTGATATAGGAAAAATGATAGTATTGATATAGGAAAAATGTTAGTATTGATATAGGAAAAATATTAGTATTGATATAGGAAAAATGATAGTATTGATATAGGAAAAATGATAGTATTGATATAGGAAAAATGATAGTATTGATATTGGAAAAATGATAGTATTGATATTGGAAAAATGATAGTATTGATATAGGAAAAATGTTAGTATTGATATAGGAAAAATGATTGTATCCTATATAGGAAAAATGATAGTATTGATATAGGAAAAATGATTGTATCCTATATAGGAAAAATTATTGTATTGATATAGGAAAAATGATAGTATTGATATAGGAAAAATGTTAGTATTGATATAGGAAAAATGATAGTATTGATATAGGAAAAATGTTAGTATTGATATAGGAAAAATTTTAGTATTGATATAGGAAAAATGATAGTATTGATATAGGAAAAATGATAGTATTGATATATGAAAAATGATAGTATTGATATAGGAAAAACGATAGTATTTATATTGGAAAAATGATAGTATTGATATAGGAAAAATGATAGTATTGATATAGGACAAATGATAGTATTGATATAGGAAAAATGATAGTATTGATATAGGAAAAATGTTAGTATTGATATAGGAAAAATGTTAGTATTGATATAGGAAAAATGATAGTATTGATATAGGAAAAATGTTAGTATTGATATAGGAAAAATGATTGTATCCTATATAGGAAAAATGATAGTATTGATATAGGAAAAATGATAGTATTGATATAGGAAAAATGATAGTATTGATATAGGAAAAATGATAGTATTGATATAGGAAAAATGATAGTATTGATATTGGAAAAATGATAGTATTGATATAGGAAAAATGTTAGTATTGATATAGGAAAAATGATTGTATCCTATATAGGAAAAATGATAGTATTGATATAGGAAAAATGATTGTATCCTATATAGGAAAAATTATTGTATTGATATAGGAAAAATGATAGTATTGATATAGGAAAAATGTTAGTATTGATATAGGAAAAATGATAGTATTGATATAGGAAAAATGTTAGTATTGATATAGGAAAAATTTTAGTATTGATATAGGAAAAATGATAGTATTGATATAGGAAAAATGATAGTATTGATATATGAAAAATGATAGTATTGATATAGGAAAAACGATAGTATTGATATTGGAAAAATGATAGTATTGATATAGGAAATTGATAGTATTGATATAGGACAAATGATAGTATTGATATAGGAAAAATGATAGTATTGATATAGGAAAAATGATAGTATTGATATAGGAAAAAATGATAGTATTGATATAGGAAAAATGATAGTATTGATATAGGAAAAATGATAGTATTGATATAGGACAAATGATATTATTGATATAGGAAAAATGATAGTATTGATATAGGAAAAATGATAGTATTGATATAGGAAAAATGATAGTATTGATATAGGAAAAATGATTCTATCTTATATAGGAAAAATTATTGTATTGATATAGGAAAAATGATAGTAGTGATATAGGAAAAATGTTAGTATTGATATAGGAAAAATGATAGTATTGATATAGGAAAAATGTTAGTATTGATATAGGAAAAATGTTAGTATTGATATAGGAAAAATGTTAGTATTGATATAGGAAAAATGATACAGCTCTTACATGACGCAGGTTAATTAGTAGACATTATATGTTAACATGGAAACAGCGATAGCTCAGTGGTTAGTAAGCTGGACTACAAAGGACAAGCGAACTCGATCCTGATCGACGGCTTCCGGGTTCACCCAGCCTTAAATGAGTACCTGAATTTTTCTGTGGGAAAGTAAAGCGGCACGGGCGAAACACCGACCATATTACCCTAAAAATCATGTGCCGAAGGTCTATAAAAAGTATGGTCACTAACACCATATTCCCTATATGACATTTGGCGTGAGGGGCTCCTTAAACTGTGTTTGTTTGTATATTTAACATTTTAAAATGTTATCAGTTAAACGTAGAAGTACACACATTAGAATGTTTTACATTTGCAAAAATTAGCTTGTTCAGTTTATTAAAATAATGTTATTAAAATATCCATACATAAATTAATGGAGCTAGAAATGGAAGCCGTCGGTTGGGATCGAACCCTACCTCTTGTCCTTTGTAGTCCAGTTCACTAACCACTAAGCTATCGTGGCTCCCATGATAATGGATAGCTGTCCCAATATTGTATAGACACTGTCAGCAAAATGCCAGAGATCAACTAAAAGGCACGCCAAGCAAGCAAAAAACACGTCGCAAAACACACAATTCAGACACATTTATTATTTATCTCAAAATGAACTCATTTCTGCATTCTCTATACATAAATGTTCAACATCTATGATGCGAACATCATGAGGAATGTATGAAACAATGGTAGATTTGTAAAGTTCGACCCTTTCACAACAAATGTCAACACAATACCAGAACTGAGATACTTGAATTGATGACACAGTCCTCCTTTCAAACAGTGCTGATGGATTAAAAGAAACAATTGAGTGTGCTAAAAACACAGCGAAGAGCAAAACCTCTGTCTTAACATCTAGAAAATTAAGATAATGCCATTTGACAAAACAAATGTCAACCCAAAAATAAAAAAAAAATCATAATCAACAGCAAAGAACTTGAAATGTAACAAACTATGAATATCAGGGATCTGTAGTAACTAAAAACAGATTTTTCTAGAAAGAGATCAAATGAAGATTATCTATAGCAACACAACAATTAAACACAATTACAAAAATGTGGCACAATACCAACGAGGTAGTAGCATTAAAATTACTGAGAACATACCTATTTCAACATACGATTGTGAATCATGGACAATCTTGCTAACAACAAGGAAGAAATTCGGTTCTTTCGAAACAGAATGATGCAGTAAAATCCTTAAGATGCTTTGGATAAAGAAAAAAGAGAAATGAAGATATGTTGAACGATTTAAACATTAAAAACAACTGTGGAAAGAGCAATAATGCCAGGCATGGTTCCTATACGACGTACAAGGGGCAAACCAAGTAGAAGATGGTTTCAAGACATCAAGGAAACCTTGAACATGACAACAAAAGGAGTGGGGGATCCTGCTGAAGACAGAGATTCCTTCAGACGGGTTGTGGTGAATGCAACGTTCTGTGGGTGGGAGATCTGGCCAGAGACAGAGATTCCTTCAGACGGGTTGTGGTGAATGCAACATTCTGTGGGTGGGAGATCTGGCCAGAGACAGAGATTCCTTCAGACGGGTTGTGGTGAATGCAACATTCTGTGGGTGGGAGATCTGGCCAGAGACAGAGATTCCTTCAGACGGGTTGTGGTGAATGCAACATTCTGTGGGTGGGAGATCTGGCCAGAGACAGAGATTCCTTCAGACGGGCTGTGGTGAATGCAACGTTCTGTGGGTGGGAGATCTGGCCAGAGACAGAGATTCCTTCAGACGGGTTGTGGTGAATGCAACGTTCTGTGGGTGGGAGATCTGGCCAGAGACAGAGATTCCTTCAGACGGGTTGTGGTGAATGCAACGTTCTGTGGGTGGGAGATCTGGCCAGAGACAGAGATTCCTTCAGACGGGTTGTGGTGAATGCAACGTTCTGTGGGTGGGAGATCTGGCCAGAGACAGAGATTCCTTCAGACGGGTTGTGGTGAATGCAGCGTTCTGTGGGTGGGAGATCTGGCCAGAGACAGAGATTCCTTCAGACGGGCTGTGGTGAATGCAGCGTTCTGTGGGTGGGAGATCTGGCCAGAGACAGAGATTCCTTCAGACGGGCTGTGGTGAATGCAGCGTTCTGTGGGTGGGAGATCTGGCCAGAGACAGAGATTCCTTCAGACGGGTTGTGGTGAATGCAGCGTTCTGTGGGTGGGAGATCTGGCCAGAGACAGAGATTCCTTCAGACGGGTTGTGGTGAATGCAGCGTTCTGTGGGTGGGAGATCTGGCCAGAGACAGAGATTCCTTCAGACGGGTTGTGGTGAATGCAGCGTTCTGTGGGTGGGAGATCTGGCCAGAGACAGAGATTCCTTCAGACGGGTTGTGGTGAATGCAACATTCTGTGGGTGGGAGATCTGGCCAGAGACAGAGATTCCTTCAGACGGGTTGTGGTGAATGCAACATTCTGTGGGTGGGAGATCTGGCCAGAGACAGAGATTCCTTCAGACGGGTTGTGGTGAATGCAACATTCTGTGGGTGGGAGATCTGGCCAGAGACAGAGATTCCTTCAGACGGGTTGTGGTGAATGCAGCGTTCTGTGGGTGGGAGATCTGGCCAGAGACAGAGATTCCTTCAGACGGGCTGTGGTGAATGCAGCGTTCTGTGGGTGGGAGATCTGGCCAGAGACAGAGATTCCTTCAGACGGGCTGTGGTGAATGCAACGTTCTGTGGGTGGGAGATCTGGCCAGAGACAGAGATTCCTTCAGACGGGTTGTGGTGAATGCAGCGTTCTGTGGGTGGGAGATCTGGCCAGAGACAGAGATTCCTTCAGACGGGTTGTGGTGAATGCAACGTTCTGCGAAGAGCAAACGACCTGACGATGATCTTCATCGGTAGTTGAGTTATTGAGAAAAGGCCTGATCCGGCGGCGAATGTAACCCCTTGTACACGTATGTTGAGACTGCTATGATGGGACTACAGCTACCTTACTTTGTTTGGGAGATGAGATATTAATTCTGATGATTCCACTGGCAAGGGCAGTTGAGCAATTATGGATTTTAATTCGTTTGGAGTGATACCGGGGCCTTCCATAACCATTACCATAGCCCCTTGTACAGTTATTATATGATTCGTTTATGGCGTATTCAATTTGATTAAATATTCAATAAAGTCAAAAGCTTACATTTGATTATAATCTATAGTAGAGAGATGAGCACTTGACATCACAAAGTGACAAATTGTTGAATCGTTCATTTGTTTCTTCTCACTGACATTCATCATCATCATCATCATCATCACTGAGTGCCGTTTCCACAGCGAAAGTTGGCTATTATAGAGAGCCATTTCGCTTTTTCTCTTAATTTGATAGTGCAGGTTGTCAAAAATAAACTGACTTGTCCATCTTTTGATGACTCGTCCTTTGTTAGTCTTGGTCTGACTGTGTCTCATTGACATTAATGCACTAAAATAGTACAAATACTTAAAGCTATTTTTCGAGTACGTTTCTCGGTCTGTTGCTTTCAGAGCTTTTGTAGATTTATTTTGTACTTTATGGAAATATGACTTATTGCTATTTCTTCATTACTGACGCGATGTATATGTTTTGTTCTTGTTTCTACAAAAGATGTACCTATTTATACTTATTTATTGTTATTTTGGGTCAAACTTCTATTTATCAATGCATTATATTCGTACCATCGCCAGCAATAGAAGTAAGTCTGGCATCTGATTGTGATACCACACATTACTTTTGCTACAGAGGCACTTTCAGTCATAGGAGATAATGATGGCTGACGTCAATCTATCCACAAGCGACCCTGTTCGCTAAGCTTAAAAAATCATATTTGTAGGGGGTTTTCCGGGATTTCCCTCTTAGTTCTCACTCTTACCTGTATAGATGGTGATGTTTGTTGATTAGCACACATTGTCAGATCAGATACATGTTATTGAATTATTTGCGGGTCATCATAATTACACTCCGAACATGTCTATATAGTGCTCAGATCCCTTCCTCAGCAAGTCCCTCAGTGTCCAGCGACTGACGACTCCAATTCTGTGTTGGTTGATAAGTCTTCTTACACGCCCACTAAGTTTTTCGTTTCTAGCTGTGCCCATCTTATCTCCCACCTCCTTCATCCGAAGGAGTGACGTGGACATACATGTAAAATGATAAATTCCATGTGTGTGGTGGGAAGGATGTGGTGTAGCTTTGCTTGCTTCTATAAGAGTATCTTCACTCAGGATGTTATTGAAATCATGTATCACCCTCGGTAATCA
The DNA here is from genome assembly GCA_032433765.1 of Megaustenia siamemsis. Classification (NCBI taxonomy): domain Eukaryota; kingdom Metazoa; phylum Mollusca; class Gastropoda; order Stylommatophora; family Ariophantidae; genus Megaustenia; species Megaustenia siamemsis. Next base: position 22,937,285 of record JAVIAB010000108.1, on the reverse strand, counting down.
ATGATCACACATCTAATCAATTCTCATTATAACTTTCTGATGAAGTTAGAAGTCGTACTCCTGCCCTTAACTGAACATAACCAAGTTTATAAATAAATAGCCCTGGAAGAGAAACTATATGGGGCAATCGAATCACTTAAACAGAGACAGCTGACTTCATGAGAGAGTCTGGAATCCTACTCTGATTGAGTCTTGATCGCAGAGAGAGAGACTAATTTTATTTGTTATTAAATGTCTGACTTCAATATGGATGTCGCATGCAGTCATCTACAGTCGCTTTTGTTAAGATGATACATAAATCCTCATTCTGAATACCTTCTTCAGTCTTGTCTAAGTCATTCTTCAAGTCGTTTCTTAGTTACGTTGGTTCTATCTGTTATTTTACTTAGCTTTTCCATTTTACTCTGGACATGCAATGATATTCAAAATAATTCATTAATAATAATTATTATTACTTATAAACTTAATACATAGTTTTGTAAAATAACTGTACAAAATTACTTAATAAATAAAATCCAAAAAAACATATACCCCTAAAGAAATCTACCATATTTTCACTTAGTGTACACCGAATGTAGGGTTAGAAGTTGATTTCATCGGGGTGAAAATAAGAGCTCAGACACGAACACCTCGTGGTGACTGCACTGAGCAAGTGAGCTTTATTCTCCGGTCCTATAAGGACCCCCTCCCCCCGGCAGATCTCAGGAATGGGAAAATTCTGTAAAGTTAAATTTAAGATAGTGTAAGATAGACGAAATGAAAGAAATAACTAAACATTATAAAGTCTCTAGCGTCTACATCTACGTAATTTCATCTGGAAATACCGAGTTTTTGTTTAAAACGGTTTCAGCGATTTCAGATGAGCATGTAACATCGTGATGTTAGTTTGTTACGTAGAAGCTTGGATTATTATAGAACTTCCGGAAGACTGAATCAAATTTTAATGGCTGACGTGTCCTTATTAATAGCGTTTTTAGGTCAAAGTTGGTCCTTGCATGAATTATTTTTTTATTTGTAGGTAACAGATGCACGCACGCGCGTGCACACACACACACACACACACACACACACAAACACACACACACGCATACAGATACTCAATATAATGTATAAGTTATCGAGTTATCGAGCTATTTGCAGAGCATCACATTGTACTCCGAACATGTCCATAGCATGTATAAGATATTGTCTACAAAACTATTTTCTACTTCATATACTCCTCTTAATGATAAAACTATTACTATATTATTACCACGTGTATTAACTTATCACCATATTGCTTTCATTCAATGTGCATACGTATATTTTCATGTAATTAATTGTGTGTATATATATATATATATGAAATTGCAATAAATGTACATGTTTCTTAACAGCAATCTGGTATTTAACATTTCAATGCTCTCTTAAGCTTTAAAACTTTATACGAGCCATTACAATATGTGAAAACAAACCACTTTACACAACAATTACATCGCCAAATATTGTTGGGGGAACCCTCACAAAGGAAACAGTCTCTTCTTGTTACCTTCCTCATTTGTCTTTCAGCGTCGAAGGGCGATACATTTTGCGGTATTTTGCTTTTCTGTTCGCCTCTGCTGTTGGTATGTTTCCTAGTGCTTCGAATATTACATCCATCCATCTTTTTTTTTTGGTCGGCCTTTGGGTCTAGTATTCTCACAACGTTTATTGAAGGCTCGTTGTGTTTTAATCTTTCTGCCTTGTCACGTGGCCAAACCATTTTATTTATATTATTTAGTCAGAGAAACAGTCTCTAGTTAGACAAAAACAAGATATACAGATGTCCAAGAGTCATCATGACTAACACATTTGTTATTAATGAAAAACAATGTGACAGTTAACATGAAGAGAACTAGAAAACGACATAAAACATTGGAAAATGAAAGGAATTTGATAACATACGAAACATCATTCATCATTATTGAGTGCCGTCTCCACATAGAAGGTTGGCTACCATGGGGTGTCACTCTGCTCTGTCTTTTGCTTTGATAGGTCAGGTTGTCATAAGCTGACCTGCCCATCTTTTGATGTTAGTCGTCCACGTTACTCTTGGTCTGCCTCTGCCTCTTTTACCTTGTATTTTCCCTTCCAGGATTACTTTTAGAAAAGCTGGTGCGTCTTTTAACAGAAGACGCCCCCCCCCCAGAACACCCCCCCACCCCTCCTAGAAAAAGTGGCTGAAATAAATATGTGCACAAAGTAGCTACCTTAGAAAGTAGCAGATGAAACAGTCACACTGTAGAAGCATGGAAAGTACAGGATTGAAAGATATGACGTCACATAAAATAGCAGATCATAATGGCGTCATATAAAGCACAATAATGCAATAGCATCATAGAGAGTGATTGTGGGTGGTGTAAAGCCACGAGATGATGCAGGTTGATGTAATTTTACTCATTGATGAGGCACTTCGTGATGGCTTTCTTGATGTTTCCGGCTCTTACTGGAGAAGTTGAAGTTCGTCTATCCAAGGTTATGATGGGGAACTACTAGTCCAGCCCACAAATACTGCACTTCTAGGTCTTCTATATCACTATGAACTCTCACTATAGGGAACGTGACTTTTGTTAGCCAGCGTGTTTTGACGCAGACACTTACCAGGGGAGATAACCAGGAGGTAGAACAGGTAGGACTTGGTTAGCTGATGGTGCGCCCATCCTGCTGTTGCGACCACAAGTTCTTGGCGCTTATGCTCCTCCTCGTAGAAACATAAAGTATCATCACACAATAGAAGCACTTAAAGTAACATCACACAATAGAAGCACTTTAAGTATCATCACACAATAGAAGCACTTAAAGTAACATCACACAATAGAAGCACTTTAAGTATCATCACACAATAGAAGCACTTAAAGTAACATCACACAATAGAAGCACTTTAAGTATCATCACACAATAGAAGCACTTTAAGTATCATCACACAATAGAAGCACTTAAAGTAACATCACACAATAGAAGCACTTTAAGTATCATCACACAATAGAAGCACTTAAAGTAACATCACACAATAGAAGCACTTAAAGTAACATCACACAATAGAAGCACTTTAAGTATCATCACACAATAGAAGCACTTAAAGTAACATCACACAATAGAAGCACTTTAAGTATCATCACACAATAGAAGCACTTAAAGTAACATCACACAATAGAAGCGCTTTAAGTATCATCACACAATAGAAGCACTTAAAGTAACATCACACAATAGAAGCACTTAAAGTATCATAACACAATAGAAGCACTTTAAGTATCATCACACAATAGAAGCACTTAAAGTAACATCACACAATAGAAGAACTTAAAGTATCATCACACAATAGAAGCGCTTTAAGTATCATCACACAATAGAAGCACTTAAAGTAACATCACACAATAGAAGCACTTAAAGTAACATCACACAATAGAAGCACTTTAAGTATCATCACACAATAGAAGCACTTAAAGTAACATCACACAATAGAAGCACTTTAAGTATCATCACACAATAGAAGCACTTAAAGTAACATCACACAATAGAAGCACTTTAAGTATCATCACACAATAGAAGCACTTAAAGTAACATCACACAATAGAAGCACTTTAAGTATCATCACACAATAGAAGCACTTAAAGTAACATCACACAATAGAAGCACTTTAAGTATCATCACACAATAGAAGCACTTAAAGTAACATCACACAATAGAAGAACTTAAAGTATCATCACACAATAGAAGCACTTTAAGTATCATCACACAATAGAAGCACTTAAAGTAACATCACACTATAGAAGCACTTAAAGTAACATCACACAATAGAAGCACTTAAAGTAACATCACACAATAGAAGCACTTAAAGTAACATCACACAATAGAAGCACTTAAAGTAACATCACACAATAGAAGCACTTAAAGTAACATCACACAATAGAAGCACTTAAAGAAGCACTTAAAGTAACATCACACAATAGAAGCACTTAAAGTATCATCACACAATAGAATCACTTAAAGTATCATCACACAATAGAAGAACTTAAAGTATCATCACACAATAGAATCACTTAAAGTATCATCACACAATAGAAACACATAACGTATCATCATTCAATAGAAGCACATACATTCTTGTCACACAACAGAACGACATAAAGTAACATCATCATCATGTGTTGTACCCTTTAGTGTATTGTCCTTCCATAATCCTTTATCCACAATAATAAAAAAAAAGTAAAGTGCCCCGTCACGCCAAGTGGCGTATAGAGAATATGGTGTTAGTGACCATAATATTTTACAGACCTTCGACACATGTTATTTATAGTAATGTGGTCGGTACTACGCCCGTGCCGCTTTACTTTCCCAGAAAATATCCGGTACCCATTTAAGGCTGGGTGAACCAGGAAGCTGTCGATCAGTATCGAACCCGACCTCTTGTCCTTTGAAGTCCAGTTCACTAACTACTGAGCTATCACGACTCTCTTTTATCCACAGTACATCGTATCAATTCTGTTGTTGACTGTTTTCCATGTCATGACACAAAGCCTACATAGTGTTTTCTCTCTTTGTCGTCCGCGGTCTCTCTTTCTCTGTATTTTGCCAGTTGTAACCAAGTGTTTTAACTTTCCTCTTCTCATGACGTGCCCGAAAAATATTGATTGTTTCTTTCTTATATTTTAGGAGCTCATTTATGTGTTGGCCGCTTTGAGAATATCCTCATTGGTCGTTTTAGCTGTCCAGGGAACTTTCAACATTCTTTTGAGAAATTCGATCTCTGTGGCCTCTTATCGTCTTTTCATTTGTTTGTCTACTGTCCATGATTCCCTTCCATAGGTCAGAATTGGCTCAATGTAACACCGATGCACTCTCATTCTCACTTCTATTGACGTAGATTTATTGCATAAAACGTTTTTTATTTTATGAAATTTTATTATGGGCCTGAGCTATTCTGCTTTTTATTTCTGTGGTGCGTCTTCCATCTGATATTATTATTCTGGCTAAATATTTCACGCATTGCACTTGTTTCAGATTTGTGCTGTTTATTTGTATTCTCCATGATGATTATTTCTTCGATACGACCATTATTTCTGTTTTCTTAGTATTCAGAATAAGACCTTTCTTTTTGCTTTCTTTTAAAATTATATCTATCATTTCTTATAACATGTATCCTCATACCACTGAAAGACATACATTTGATCATACAATTAATTCATTTCTATCGGCTGAAGATGGTCCAGATAACTGAAGTTATAGTTTTCAACGATTGACGATTTGCTGCTAATTCTTGTAGTTCTAGTTTGTTTCTTAGTCTCATTGTTCATCCCACCCTGGTAATTGTTTTGCGCAGCGATACTGTTGCTCTACCTTGTTTTCTTTTGCCTATGCTATAGTCATGAGAATTTATTTCCGAGCTGTGATCGTATCCCTATGCACTAGCCATTAGAATACCTGCGCGAAAGACACTGTACCGTGCAGCTAATTTATTTTTTAGCTGATTGGAAGTGTTCCCTAGCGTTCAGCTTCTCGTGGAAATGCAGGCACGCCTGTACGCTTGAAAAATTTAGGTGGCTTTTGTTTTACATGTAGATGACGTCACTTAGATGGTTTGACTACCTTGAACGTACGACCTTGATGATGATAATGATGACCAGTGATGGAAAATGTACAACAGAAATAAACAAAATAATAGGAATGGCAAAAAGTAATTTTAATGCCATGAAAAATAAACTAAAATCAAAACAAAAAACACCAGGGCTAAAACTAAGAATAGCAAAATGTGATATCATCTCAGTATTCCTCTATGGTCCAGAAATATAAACATTACACAAGAAAACAGAACAGTAAATTGAAGCCTTTGAAATATAAATATATAAAAGAAAAGGCAGAATTTGATGAAAAGAAAAGAAAACAAACGATGAAGTCTTAAAACAACTAAAAATTAAAAGGGAGCTACTAAACACAATTCAAACAAGATAAATTAGATTTTTGGACATGATAAAAGACACAAGAGCCTACTAAAAGTAATCTTGGAAGGGAAAATACAAGGTAAAAGAGGCAGAGGCAGACCAAGGCTAACATAGACGAGTAACCTCAAAAATGGAAAAGTCAGCCTATGACAACCTGCACTAACAAAGCTAGAGACAGAGCGGAATGGCGCTCCATGGTAGCCAACCTTCGATGTGGAGACGGCACTCAATGATGATCAAGAGATGGTTTCCAAATCCAAGTTCTTCAACTCCGGTAATATTTTCCTTCTTTTAGCAGAGTTGTCTCTCTTGAAACAATAAACTTCCTTATGTAACACGTTTCTGCACACATTCTAAGTACAGTTAAAACTTGTTAAATTTACACAGAATTAAAGAGATCATGCTCTACAACATAAAAATACAGGTAAAAGGAGACAATGTTTGTAAACAAAAACTCATAACACATTGAATTCAAAGAAACGAAGGTTAGGAATCTTTAATTTTTACTACAATAAACAAATGGTTTTCAAACTTCTCTCTCTCTCTCTCTCTCTCTCTCTCTCTCTCTCTCTCTCTCTCTGAGATCAAGACTCAATCAGAGTAGGATTCCAGACTCTCTCATGAAGGCAGCTGTCTCTTTAAGCGAATCGATTGCCCCATATAGTTTTTCTTCCAGGGAGGTGGGTGTGGACCACATTGCTCTTCTAAGGTCTGTGTACTGGGGGCAATCCTGTAGAACATGTTTTGTAGTCACATTATCCAGTGTAAAGTGGCATAAGCTGGTTGTACCTATTTTGAATTTGGTGAACATGTGATTTCTCATTCTATTGTGGCCAGTGCGTAGGCGAAGTATGATGACTTTATCCCTCCTTGATAGTTGGTGGAATCCATCACTCTCGTTATGCTTTGGGTGTTCTTGTTTCCATTTTTCATGGAACTGACACTTGAGGATGCATTTGGCTTCATCATAACTGAGCGGATTGTTCTCTTGTGGTAATCTCCCTCCCTCTTTTGCTAATGTGTCTGCGCGTTCTTTCCCGTGTATATTACAGTGTGATGGTATCCACTGAATGACTACTCTCTGGAAGTTATTGCATAGTTGGTCCAGGGTTGTTCTCAAGTCATCTAATTAATTGTTCTTGGGGCTTGTTAGAGCTGATAGTACTGACAGTGCATCAGTCAGAATCACCAATTTGTTGTGCATGCTATTTTTGTGTTGAGTTGCCAGTGTTGCAGCATCTCTGATGGCCTCAGTTTCTGCTATAAAGTTGTTTGAGAATTTCCCAGTATCTATTGACTTGGTGATCTCGTCCTGATTATTCAGCGTCATGAACACACCTCCCCCTCAATTTCTGGTGACATTTGTAGCAGAGCCATCTGTGTATTTGTGGGACCAAGAGTCCTGTGGGTAGGTATCGTGTATGTGTTTTTCTGCTACGTGTTTTCTTTCTGTGTTTGATTGGGTGGGTGCCATTTTTCATGATTCCTGCTATATTTTCCTTAAGTTCTAGTATTTTATGCTTTCCATGATGAGACATATCAGATGAGCCCAAGTGTTTCGATATTGTTTGGGAAAGTACTGGGTCTCCGGTAGTTAGTTCATAGGCAATTGCAGCGAAGTTGCTCCTCTTTAGTCGTACAATTCCGGAACCAGATATTCTTTGGTGCATGGGGTGGCTAAGGAGCCTTCTATATTTCTCCGCTTGTTGCAATACTTTAGTGACCCGTCAGTCATCTAAGGGTTGTAAACCTGTTACTGTTTCTAGAGTCTTGATAGGTGTAGATTTTATAGCACCAGTGATGAAACGGGCAGCTTGGTTCTGTGTTCTTTTAATTTTGCAAAGGTGTGATTTGGAAGCCATAGCCCAGGCTGTGACTTCATGCTCTAGAACTGGTCTGACTGTTCCTACGTATAGTCTTTTCAAAATATTGCTGTCTGCCCCCCCCCCCCCCCAGTCCGTATCTGCCAATGTCTTCATAATATTTGTTCCCTTTCTGGCTTTTGTCCTTGCTATGGTAAATAATACATCAATGTCTTTGAACAAAAGATGTTACTTTAGAATACTCAGAACAGCGTGGGTTGAAGAAAGAACAAATATGTCAAAATTCCAAGAAAGTATAAAATATATGTTGAAAAGGAACATTAAATAAAAAAATAAAAAAAATCGGTTTGGTAAATCGTCAGAATGGCCTAGAATTATTGAGGGTATAGTTAAAGGCAAGGGAAAGAGGGGTGGCTGTGAGGGAGGTGGGGGGGGGGAGAGACCTTGAAGAAGGTGAATGTATGATATCGCAGATGTATCGGGAAGACTGTTCAATTAGATGCCTTAGATTCTCGCGCAAGGCAGAGAAATCTGCAGAGAAGCTGTCTTGAAAGCTGAGTTCTAAAAGGGGCAAGCTGGATGATGATGATAATGATGATGATCATAATGATGATGACGATGATTATGATGATTCTAATGATGATATCGATGATGATGATGACGATTATAATTATTAGTATTTTTATTATTCTGATGATGACGATGATAAAGACGACGATGAGTATGTTGATGATGGTAACTTTGATGATGATGGCGATGATGGTGATGCTGATGATGATAATAATGATAATATTTATAACGATAATGATGGAAATGATGATGGCAATGTGTGATGATGATGATGATGCCAATGGTGGTGATGATGGCAATGGTGGTGATGATGGCAATGGTGGTGATGATGATGATGATGCCAATGGTGGTGATGATGGCAATGGTGGTGATGATGATAATGCCAATGGTGGTGATGATGGCTTTCGAAAGTCATTACAATCTGTATTAAGATAAAAAAGGTCTAAATATGACACAAGTTGAAACAAAATACGATGCAAGGACTTTGCAGATATAAACTTACAGCACAGTTAATAATTTTAATTAACCCTAAAGATCGTTGAAGTCTGCAGAAATGTGGTTTTACAGAAGAATGTTGAGAATACCATGGTAGAAGAATAATGAAAACGTTCTGAAAGAGGCCAAAGCAAAAAGAGAGCTAATTTCCAATATTAGGAAGAAACAATCATCATTGTTTGGCCATGTAATGAGAAGATAACAGCTAGAATATATTGTAACAACTAGGAAATTTGAGGGACGAAAAGATAGAGGGAAGCAAAGAGAAAAGATACCAGACAGGTATGAGACTGGCTTGGCAGAAGGTCAACAACAGAAATGATAAATAACTGTCGTGGTCGAAAGTTGTGGAGAGACATAATCACCTACGCCAGCAGACCAGTACTTGATGATGTTGGTGAAAGATCGCTAACCCGCTAAACGTTGTGAGGCAAGGGCACTACCTAAAACCACATTTCTACAGACTCCAGTGATTTTCTTGTCTGTTGTCCTATTGTCCACGATTCGCATCCATATGTTAATACTGGCTCTATATAACATTTAAGAACTCTTTTTCTTGTTTCTATTGTCAAAAATGGCTTGCATAGTATCTTCCTCATTTTTTGGAAAGCTGCTTTTGCCTGAGCCATTCTGCATCTCACCTCTTTTGTACATCTTCTGTCTGAGGTTAACAAAGTTCCCAAATATTTCAATTCATTTACCTGTTTTAATATTGTTCCACTTATCTTTATTTTGCACTGAGGTGATGACTTTTTCTTTGTTGTTACCATTACCTCTGTCTCTTCGCTTTTAAGGCTGAGTCCATTATATTTGCGTTCCTTCACTATAATGTCCAACAATTCTTGTAACTCATTTTCACTCTTAGCGATTAAGACTGTATCACCAGCATACCTTAGATTATTTACCGCTGAACTCACTCTACCATTAAACATGTTTGCTTAGCTACAGGTTGGAGAACTACACTAAAATGACTTCAGGATATCTTGTAGACAAGATATACCAATTCTAAACAATAAACTAGTAGTTCTCATCAACAGAGATGGTCGAACAGTCAATCATTTGGAGGAAGGGAAAGTAACTGCATTTGCACACGTTTTTCCTGGATTAAGTACCTTGTCTGTGTCTCAGAGACCAATCTCCTGAAACGCAAAATAAAGCTCTAACTCAAGCAAGGAGCACACACATTCATTGAAACAAAGAGAATACGCGGTGAGGTTCATTCATTCATTGTGTGTCCTTCTCTGCATCAAAGGTTGGCTACCATGGAGCGTTATTCGCTCTGTCTCTTGCGTAGATGGTGCAGATTGTCAAAGGCTGACTAGTCTTGATGTTACACATCCATGTTAGTCTTGGTCTGCCTCTACATCTTTTACCTTGTATTTTCTCTTCTAAGATTATATTTAGTAGTCTGTTGTATCTTTTAACATGCCCCAAAAGTTTGTCTTGTTTGAATTGTGTTTTGTGTCTTTTTTTCCTTATTTGTCGGCTTAAGACTTCATTTCTTTTTTTTTTTCCTTTCAATTATTCCTATTCTTCTATAAGTCCACATTTCAAAGACTTCAATTTTCTGTTCTGTTTTCTTGTCTAATGTCCATGTTTCTGCACCATACATACATGTTGAGAAGATATAACATTTTGCTATTCTTAGTTTTAGCCATGTTGTTATTATTGGTTTTAATGTTAGTATATTTTTTATGGCTCCCGTGTGTTACCGGGGCCTCATTATGTGGGAAGTAAAGAATAGTGACACTGTGACCTTCCAGGCATGTCGTAAGAGGCGACTAAGGAGGTTGATCGATGGCTTGACAAGCTATCATTGTAAAAAGCATTGTTATGGAAACAGAACCATAGATTTTTAGAAGCAGTGATCTCTGCAATATGTGCCATTTTGGCACGCAAGGTTTATGTTTTTGAGATTGTAGTTCTGCCCTATGTGCCGTCTTCGGCTCGAAAGGACAATAGATAGATAGATAGATAGATAGATCTTTTTTATGACATTAAAATTACTTTTTGCCATTCCTATTCTTTTGTTTATTTCAGTTTTAGATTTCCCATCACTGGTTATAACATATCCAAGGTAGATGTAGCTCTTAACTGTCTCCATGTCTGTTCCTTCAATTGTGATATCCACTTGTAGGTTTTGATATTGTAGTTTTTGAATATTATCTTTGTTTATGATCAAAGTTTTTGTCTTATATGTATATAGAAATATATATATATATAATCCACATTTTTGTATTTTCTTCTTTCTTTCACTAAGTAATTGTTGTAGGTCATTAGAATTTTCTGCTAGTAGTACAGCATCATCAGCATATCTTAGGTTATTGATTAACTTTCCATTAATGTTTCGGTCTGGCATCACTGTGATGTTTTTTAATAATTTGTTCAGTGTATAGATTGAACGATAGAATGTCGACAAAAATAAACAGAACATCAACATAACCATAGTGACCACAACCTGTGCATTGGGAAAATAAGATTAAAATTTAGAAACCAACAGAAGAGGTCAATTACACATAAAATTGATAGTCATAAACTGAAAGATGAAGCAATAAAGGAAAAGTTTAACATAGAGCTAAGTAATTGTTATTCAGCACTTGGTGAAATAGACTTAGATATCAATGAAATGTGGGACTCACAGAGCAAAATACTAATGACAGCAGCAGAAGCAAGTGCTGGACTGAAGAAAATGGAAAAACGAGCTTGGATCTCAGACACCACATGGAAATACATCAAAGAAAGAAGAGAAGCGAAGAGAGCCATGACTAATGTAAAGACAGATCTTGGAAAGGTTCTGGCAAAAGCAACATACAAAGAATTAGACAACAAAGTGAAAAGTTCGGCAAGAAGAGATACAAGAGCTTATATAGACAACTTGGCAGAGAAAGCAGAGACAGCTGCAATTACAGGAGACAGCAGAACTCTTTATACTGTACAAAAGATGCTGACAAACACCTATACATCCAGTGGAACACCAATTCTAGACAAATCTGGATTAATGCTAACAACAAGCGCAGACATAAAAGCCCGTTGGGCGGAACACTTCAAAGAAATTCTTAACCGTCCACTACCTCACAGTTTAATAGATTTTGAAGCTGAAACACCAGCAGCAGAATTAGATGTAAATTTAGATGACTTCACCTTGAGTGAAATAGAAACCACCTTAAAGCTAATGACCAATAACAAGGCTGCTGGAGAGGATAAGTTAACAGCTGAGATCCTCAAGGCAATTGATAGCCATAATTTAATACATCTCCAAAAAATGTTCAACATCATTTGGAAAACAGAGAAGACGCCTCATAAATGGAAAAAAGGAATCATTGTTAAGATCCCAAAAAAGGGCAATCTTAGAGATTGTAACAATTGGAGAGGCGTGACACTTTTGTCAGTTGCCTCAAAATTATTCTGTAAAATCATCCTAAATAGAATAAAGGATTCAATAGATACAGTAATGCGTGAAGAACAGGCTGGGTTTAGAAAAGGGAGAAGCTGTCTTGACCACATTTTCACTCTACGACTTATATTGGAGGAACACATTGAAAAGCAAAAACCTTTTGTACTTAACTTCATCGACTTCAAAAAAGCATTTGATAGTATTCATAGAGATTCTTTGTGGAAAATTCTGAAGCAATATGGCTTACCATCAAAAATCATAAATATTATCAAAGACATGTATGATGGTTACACATGTGCAGTTCGAACAGAGGAAGGACTGAGCGAATGTTTCCCAATAGAAACTGGGGTTAAACAAGGATGTATTTTATCGCCCTTGTTATTTGGAATTGTTATGGACTTCATAATGAAGAAATGCTGCACTGGTAATAAAGGCATCGAATGGATACAAGGGGACCATTTGGAGGACCTGGACTTTGCTGATGACATAGTTCTCATCAGCAATCAGATAAAAACGATGCAGGAAAACACAAATGAACTATCATCAATAGCCAGCAAAATTGGGCTTGAGGTCAATCATGAAAAGACTAAAGTCATGAAAAGTTTAATTCCAACAAGTGACAAAATATACATGGAAAACAAACCAGTAGAAGAGATCGATCACTTCATCTATCTTGGAAGTCACATTGATCGAGAAGGGGATACGAGCAAAGAAATTAGAATCAGACTGGCTAAAGCAGCAATGTCTTTCAGAAGCCTTGAAAAGTTGTGGAAATCAAAACTCATTAGCACAAACACAAAACTTAGGCTATTCAAATCAAATGTACTATCAACCCTTACGTATGCGTGTGAAAGCTGGAAAACAACAAGAGATATAGAAACAAAGTTGAACGCATTCGAAAATAAATGTCTAAGGAAAATACTTGGTATAGAATGGAACGAATTCAAAACAAACGAGGAAATTAGAGAAATCGCCAATCAACCACTAATATCTTCAGTAATAAAGAAAAGACGATGGTCATACGTTGGACATGTGATGAGAAGAGATAATAATCGAATAGCAAAGCAAGCCCTCATATGGGAAACAACAGGTAAAAGAAAAAGAGGAAGACCCAGGGAGACACTGAGAAGAACATTGATGAGAGAGGCAAGAGCAGCAGGAATCGGCTCCCTCAATGAGATAGAACTGCTTGCACAGAACAGAGACAGATGGCGAGATTTGATAAAATATCTTTAAAAGAAAACTGCTAGAACAAAAATTCATATAGGAGAAGGTGTATCTTGGTCTACGCCCTATGGGCCGGTTACGGCTCGAAAGGTCAATAGATAGATAGAACATAACCATAGGAGGCTTGCAACTAAATCAAGTAGAGGAGTTCAAATACCTATGAATTTTAGTGACAAACATTAATGCACAAACAGCAGAGAGAGAATCAAGATGCGACAAAGCTTGTCAAATCATCGGAGGAAAAATGAGAAAATACAAAACATGGTATGTTAGAAGCTTTACGTGATAAGTGGACGACACAGACTAAACGACGTTTCGGTCAAATCATCGGACAGTTATCACCACTATTGTCCAACAAGGAAATGTTTCTGGAGGCAAAACGAGCACTATACAATACAATCTTCATCCCAACGTTGTGCTACCAATGCCAGACCTGGACCCTAGATGCAAGAACAACAAGAAAAAACAACATCTACAGAGATGAAATGTGTTAGACGAATGACAGGAAACAGTCTGTGAGATAAGAACAGAAATGAAGAACTGAGAAACAAGCTAGTAATAGCCCCGGCATAGAATATATAAAGAAACAACATATAAAATGGTTTGGTCACGTGACAAGGCAGAAAGATCAAAACACAACGCAACGAGCTTTCAACAAACGTTGTGAGAACACCAGACCCAAGGGTCGACCACGAAAAAGATGGGTCGATGGAATATTAGAAGCACTAGGAAACATAACAGCAGCAGAGGCGAACAGAAGTGCAAAAGACCGCAAATTATATCTCCCCTTGACGCTGAAAGGTAGACGAGGAAGGAAAGAAGAAGATGAAGTTAGATTGAACAAGCTTGGTGATATGATATATCAATGTCTTACTGCTCTTTTTTATATCAATTGGTGTAGAGATCTCTTTCTAATATTTTATTATCGCTGTTTGCACCTGTATCAGAAGAAATTGTGATTGACGCTCTCACATGGCACCATAATGTATCAGGAGAACTCGTCTACATGGAGAACGATGATGTCTTCGACGGGCAGATATTGCTCACCCGTCACTAGTGGCGACCGGCAGCTAGCCCCTGCTGTTATCGTTACAATGGTGGTGGCGCTGTCTTTGAATCAGATCGCTGGGTGACGTTGTTTACCACCAAGGTCTCTCGTAGTTCTAGTGGATGAGTGGTGACTCCAACACACACGTCGCCTGCGGCTTGTTCTCGTGACACTTGGTTACTCGGTTCGGCTCGGACCGCTGGCCTTGGAAATTGACACGTCTACACCCGTATCCTATGGTTAATTTTAGTACTTCGTTTAGTTTGCGCCCGCGACATTTTCCCAAGTTCTTACTCCGCAGCGCGTGATCAGCTGATTGTTAGAAACACAACATTGCACTATGTTGAGGCGAACACGCAAGTCTTTATTCATCTGACTTGACAATTGGCGTCTAGTTACAACATATGTACACTTAATTACTTAACCAACGGTTTTCTTCCGCACGGTCAGGCACAATTCTCAGTATCAATATTACTCGCCACTGATCCCTAGGCTTTCACACAACTTAAAACTCATAACCTCGGTATTGTTGGGAACTGTTACCCATTGAACAATTCGCTAATATCTACGTCTACACTAATCTATCTTCTCATGTCACATGACTTTAGTTCAGTTCGACTTAGCTAAGACTGTTCTCTTAAGAACTACTTGCTAGCTTTGGCTATCGTCGCCCCTAACTAGCCCTAGCTGTGTGACTTCTCTCTCTGAAAGAACTTCAGTTGCTAGCTTCGGCCATTGTCAGCCCTTATAAGCTAACCACACGGCGTTGTCGCCCCTACCTAATCCTAGGTGTTTGACTTCTTTCTCTAAAGACTTCGCGTTTCTTTGTGTCTCGCCTTCAAATACTCATCCTATCGTCCAATCAAAAACTCCTTCCTCTGCTTTTCACCAATCAACTCAACCTACGTCTGTTTACTCGTCTCACAATGCCCTCTCACTTATCTTGAGAATCACACTTCACATATTTTCTTAATTTCTCGTGGACTCCCCACTTACGGTTACCTTCTCACCTATTCCGAGACTCACGTTTCACCCACTTTCCCTCATTTCTCGTGGACTCCCCACTTACGGTTACCTTCTCACCTATCCCGAGACTCACGTTTCACCTACTTTCCCTCATTTCTCGTGGACTCCCCACTTACGGTTACCTTCTCACCTATCCCGAGACTCACGTTTCACCTACTTTCCCTCATTTATCGTGGTCTCCCCCCACTCACGGCTACACACCCAGTATAAATTACATATTAGTCGTATGTCTGTATCATCTATGTATACCTTTTAGGCAGTCTATCTATAAGTTGTTTATGTTGTATTCCACTAAAACCTTTGGTGTAACTTATGAAGCAGGCATATATTCGTTTGTTTACTTCTGTGTATTATTGGATCAATGTCCTCATGCAGAATATGATTTCCTTTGTTCCACTGTTTTTCCTTAATCCAAATTGTTGTTCTTTTAATTCCATATTCCTGAATCCTTCCATGTACAACTTTTAGGAATATTTCATTACATGGTTCATTAGGCTTATTGTTCTAAAGTCAGTGCATTAAACTTCAACTTTCTATTTAGGTAAAGCAATGAAAGTTGATATTTTTAGTTCATTTGGTATGTATCCTGTATGATATATGTCGAAGCCTTTGGTTGTGATCACAGCAATGCAAAAATCGTCTAGTGCTTTTATCATCTATATCTGTATCTTGTCAGGTATACCGATTTTCCATTTTTCATTGTTTTTATAGCTCTTTTCTACTTCAAATTATAAGATTGTATAGCCTGACGCAGATTGTATAAATAATTTCTTTTCCCTTTCGTCATGAAATAATTATGTTTTATATTTCCGTCATCAATTGATTGTACCTTTGTTGTCTATTAAAAATTTTCCTTTTTTGTTTGCAATACATCCACTTTCTGTGGCTTTTTTTATTGTTACTAGTCATTCTCTTTATTTCTGTTTTCATCCCATTTAAATCTTGTTTATTTTTCATAGTTTAGATTTCTATACATCTTTGGCTGAGCCAGTCTTCTGTTGCCCTTTTGCAAATTTTACGAATTTCATTATCTATTTTGTTGTATTGGGTAGTGTTCTTCGCTTGTCTTCTTTCTTCCATTTTTTTCCAAGATGGTGTCAGTTATCCATTTTTGTTTTTTTTGTTCATTTCCTTTTTGGTTAAGATGTCGCAAGTTTCTTGTATGCTTTTCTTTATGCATTGCCATTTGGTTGTAAATTAATCATCTGGATTTTCTCTTCTGCACTGCTCAGTCCCTTCTTCTAGCAGCTGCTGATATGTGTTCTTTGCTTATATTATATAAGTATTTTTAACATTTTTTTTTAATTTAAAGCTGCTTTGCATACATACTGTTATTGTTGATGAATTAGTCCCGTGTTTGTTTCTCTTTAGTTTGACAGTCATCTTAATCATTACATGATTGTAAAAAGTAAAAGAAAAGTAAAATGCCACCGTCACGCCAAGTGGCGTATAGGGAAAATGGTGTTAGTGACCATACATTTTACCGACCTTCGGCACATGATTTTTGGCGTAATGTGGTCGGTATTACGCCCGTGCCGCTTTACGTTCGCAGAAAAAAAATCCGGCACGCATTAAAGGCTGGGTGAACCGGTGCCGTCGGTTGGGATCGAACCCTGTCTTGTCCTTTGTAGTCCAGTTCACTAACCACTGAGCTATCACGGCTCCCATTACATGATTGTGATCTGTGTTAATATCTGCTTCTAGATAAGTTTGACTTTATACCGTGAAATAGAAGGAAAAATAACATTTCCTAAAGGCGCTGCAAAATCCATAGTTAGTCATGATTGACGGAGACTACTACTACTAATGTGTCTTCATGGCGGCTTGAAGCATAAACTCTAAATCTGAATTAATGAAGCCGATCGAACATAATTATCTCCCTTGATATTAAAATGACTTCAATATTGAATGCGAAAATGTTGTTTCCCCTTAAACAAAAGTTGCTCAAAGAAGAAGTCCAGTTTAAAAAAAAATGTAATGTTGGCTTTAACTCGTACTCCTTGGTGTAACAGTAAGTGTGAATTAAAGTATGGGTCAGGTAACTCAACCGGTACCCATTTCATAACAGACAATAACAGTGGTATAGAATAGCAGTATCCAGTAGTTAGTGACAATACGTAGGCAACGGAAAGTCATAGCGGATAGTAGACAAAGCCGAGGACTAAGGTGGGAATGAAAGAAGGATAGTATTCGGTCAGGTACAAGTTTATGGAGAATGGAAATTTTATAGTTGTAAAATTATAAGTCAACAAATGGCTTGACTCGTCAGGTCAACCCGTTAGGTTGGCGAACTACTTCCAGGACAGGTCAAAGTCATAAAGTAAACATCATTATATTGAATCTCAGGAGAGGTCAAGCTGAGGTTATTTCGGAGACATAAACAGCCTAATTTGTCTGAGATATAGGTCAGCTCTGGGTCAACTGTGATTCAAGACAGTGGATTCTGGTCGCAGAGGTTGCAAATTGTCGTCTCGCGACGGCCTCGCGACAAAATCATTGGGCGCTTATTGTCGCGGTCGTACAGCCCGGTAAATGAGACTTCAATATAAAAACGTAAACACACAAAATAAGTCAAGCAATTAGGAGGAAGACATCATCATCATCATCATCATCATCATCGAGTGCCATCTCCGCAACGAAGGTTGGGTATCATGGATCGCCATTCTATTCTGTTTCTTGCTTTGATGGTGCAGACTGTCATAGATAGACTTGTAAATCTTTTGTTGTTACTCGTCCATGTAAGTCTTGGTCTGCCTCTGCCTCTTTTACCTTGTATTTTTCCTTTCAATATTACTTTTAGTAGGCTGTTGTGTCTTTTAACATGCCCCAAAAATTTCATTTGTCTTGTCTTAATTGTATTTAGTAGTTCTCTTTTTATTTTCAGTTGTTTTAAAACTTCATCGTTTGTTATCTTTTGTTTCCATCCAATTCTACCTATTCTTCTATAAATCAACATTTCAAAGGCTTCAATTTTCTGTTCTGTTTTCTTGTCTAATGTCCATGTTTCTGCACCATACAGGAATATTGAGAAGATGTAACATTTTGCCATTCTTAGTTTCAGCCCTGCTGACATTTGTTTTATTGTTAGTATATTTTTATTGCATTACTTTTTGCCATACCTATTCTTTTGTTTATTTCAATTTTGCATTTTCCATCATTGGTTATAAAATAGTTGTAGCTCTGGACTGTCTACAGATGTATTCCCTCAAACTGTGTCTCGTTCACTGACTACCATTCCCTCTCTCTCCTTTTATATTTCCATTTACAATGATCTTCTCTAATCCAGGAGACCGAGATACGCAGGCAAAGTATTTCATTTTATTTTTTTCGCGCTTACTGACAATAATTAAAATAGCATAATCTACTTATTGTCACCTTTTTGCGAACATTATAATGTGTGATACGATCTGAGTAAGATGTGCCCAAAATCTCAACGCTTCATGTCTGTAGCTAGTGTTTCAAAAATGATAATTAAAACAAAATTGTAGAAGGCCGCACTCTTAACAACCATTTTGCCCTTCTTTTATGAGTTTTGTGCCATACAATATTGCCCGTGAATTCAAATTGTGTTCCTTCTTCTAAAATAATACGATGTCTCAAATAAAAACAAAAATAAGAACGATACCGTAGAGAAATACGGCATTACGTGCATATTCTTATAAATGTAGGGAGAACAATGTCAACTCAACCTTCGATTCATTGTAACCGTTTAATTTCAAGGCAAGATATAACTACTCACTTTTTGTTTATGTAATTATTCACCCCTAGCGGGAAGTAATCCTCGAATGCCCTCTCACCCAAGGGAAGTCATTACTTGCATCCCTGGAAATCCGGAACCGAATCAGAGTACATTCGATTGACATTTTTCAAAAAAAGAGTAATTAAAATGTTCTGTGAAATAAAACTGTTTGTCCAAATTGTGGAAACGAAAACTAAATTACGGTTAACACTCGAAACATAAATTACAATATAATTACCAATTAATTAACCCAATCACCAATGACGTATGCTTTATGACATTGCTGATTTCATCATAGTCAATTTAACACAAGTTAAGTAACTTACATTAGCAATACATTGGGAAAGAAAGTTTTGAGGTGCTATATATAATTATATTATTTAAAAACATTTTTTTTTTCAATAAAAATCTATCGGTCTGCTGAAACACATTTACCAGTCACATTATTTGACACATATATTTTAATTAATTTGCTGATGTGTGCCTTTCAAGGAAGATAAAATCATTATCATCATCAAGTACCATGTATGCTAGCTAGCGTAGGTGATCATGTCTCTCCACAACTTTCGATCTCGACAACTTGATCACTCCTGTTGTTGACCTTCTGCCAAGCCATTCTCTTAAGCTGGCAGGTATCTTTTCTCTTTGCTTCCCACAGCGGCTTCGTCTATTAACATATCTAATTGTTACAACACATTCCAACTGTTCCCTTCTGATTACATGACCATACAATTATGATTGTTTCTTCCTAATATTGGAAATTAGCTCTTGTTTGCTTTGGCCACTTTCAGACAGAACATTTTCATTACTCTTCTTAGCTGTCCATTGTATTCTCAACATTCTTCTGTAAAACCACATTTCTCCAGCCTCTAGTAATTTTTTTTCTGTTCTCCAATTGCACATGATTCACATCCATATGTTAAGACTGGCTCTACATAACATTTAAGATAAAAAAAACACATGCATTTTTTTCTATCAAATATTCAAAGTAATTAGAAGAGGTTGTATCTTAAAATGTTTTTTAGAAATTAAAAAAAAACGCGTGTGGTTGCAAAATTAAATATTGCAACACCAAACTTTTATTTCTCAATCCTTGAACTAAAGGTATTAATAACTAAAATACCATTCACATATAAATATGTACTGTAGAAACAATCGTTATGTTTTGTGAGTAGAATCACACATTGGGACCACTTTAATCAAATATCATATTTAAGAATGAGTGTCGTGCTGAAGTCGGATGTGTTGGGCCGAAAGGTGCAAATATCACAGTAAACCATAACACAACGTAGACACTACAACTTAGCGTCCTCTTAATTAAGGGTGGATGATGACAAGTTGCATTCCTTTAGTCATCGGGCGAACGCTAGCAAGCAAGCAAACAAGCAAGCAAGTAAGCAAGCAAACAAGCAAGCAAGCATGCAAGCAAACAAGCAAGAATGAGTGTAATGTACTACGCTCCGAGGATCATTCCAATTTCATTTTCCTCTCGGGCAGAAGACGGCACATAGAGTGAAGGTCATAGTTCTTCATGATGGATTAATTACTGCTAGTTCTTGTAGTTCATGGTTGTTTCTGAATCCCATAGTTGGGCATTCCCTAGTAATTGTTCTTCATAGCGACTCTCTTTGTCTACAGCGTTTTCTTGTAGATGATGGTTTCCACATGAATACCAGGTGGGGAAGACTTTGCTAATTTATTCTCAGTACATCACCGCTCATTCATTCTCAGTACATCACCGCTCATTCATTCTCAGTGCATCACCGCTCATTCATTCTCAGTACATCAACGTTCATTCATTCTCAGTACATCACCGCTCATTCATTCTCAGCACATTACCGCCCATTCATTCTCAGCACATTACCGCTCATTCATTCTCAGCACATTACCGCTCATTCATTCTCAGCACATTACCGCTCATTCATTCTCAGCACATTACCCAAGTTATTTCCAATGCTTTCTTCTTGTAAAGCTCAACACGCATTAGTGTTTAGATTCGTCTTTTATCTATTCGTTTTAAATGTATTATTTTCAGTTTATGTTTGAAATCCTGCGGAGACATTTGTTTCCAAAGGCATTTAATTTCTTCACTAAAGTCTGGATGTATTTCTAACTTCATATCCATGTTAGCACTGATATCACACAGGAGTTGAACAATCTAAGTGTTATTCTTTTAATGAGACTTTTAGGTCACCAGATGTTCATCGGTTTGTTGAAAACATTTGATGATAGTGCGATGCCTATCATAATTTCTGATGTTGTTTCCATGTCTGGGCACTTTGCTGCATATTAGACTTTTCGTTTCATTAATACACGATGTTTTACGATGCTGACTTTGTTACAGTTTAATTTAACTCTTTACCAGGATCATTACCTTTATAACTGTGAGCGCATAGCTATCTTTACTATACATATTACCATTGCTGGTATATGCCGGGCGGCTCTTGATATGACAAAAGGGATAAAGGCCGCTTGATCAAAGCAGTCGCCACAACGTGTGAGTTTCAGGACTGTTATTTCACCCCCAATATAAAAACATCCTTTCTATCTACCGCGGGTTTCGAACACAGTACGCCGGCTTTTCATGAAACAGTGGATTTCGTCGCATGGCCACACGTTCCTCTGATCGTAGAAATCTCTTAATTTATTACCTTCTGTTGTACTTACGCGTTGTGTTTTCTTCGTATTTCTCTTGATCTCATTAAATAACATTGATGTGATTCACTGACGTCACAAGGTTTAAACATTTATTGATTGAGCTAAAAGCAATTCTATCTTTTCTGGGAGTGATCTTACTACCTGTCAGTACTCACATTTCTTGAACAATCAAGAATAACAAGTTGAACTAGCTACAAACATTGTACTAAATCTACTAACACTATTACTAAAAACGACCTACTACACAGTCGTTCTTCTTTCTAACATGGGCCGACCCTATCTGTTGACTTACATGATCCCTTTTGATCAAAATCTAGTGTTCTCATCTCTAAGCTCCTACTCGACTCTGTTAACTAGTTCTCTGGTTATTTCTAATTTTTAACTTGTGCTCTAGTTCTGAGTCATTCTCTGAATGACTTCTCCGTCTGTGAAAATGACTGGGAACATCTGGCAAGTGATCGCACATCATGGAGAGCATGTATAATGAACGGTATAACATCATGTGAGACTGTGATAAGGCAAAACCTAGAAGAGAAAAGACTCATGAAAAAGGATGGAAAACCCTGTGGACCAGTGGGCTTGACTTGTTCATTATGTGGTCGTGTGTGTTTGTTAAAAATTGGTAGAATTAGCCACAAGAGAAGATGTTCGACAAAAACAAAACCTCCAAAAAATACAAAATAGCCTCCACTAGACCGTCTGACAAGACGAAAATGGCTATATAGGATACTTCTAGATTTAGTCAGCCTTCTCAATTTCGCTCTTTATCTCCAGTCATTTTAAGATACTCGTTAAACACATTCAAAATTGGAAAATACTAGACCGGCTGACATGACGAAAAGGGTCATACAATAGCTCGCAGCCCAGTATCTTCTCTCTTCTACCTAACCCATCCTCTAGATGTTGCTCACCGCAGCTCTCCTCTTTCACAAGCGTCTACCGTCTGTCGAGCTTGCGGGGGTGGGGGAGGGATAGCCTTTAGTGTTCAGTTCACTCTTCATGGCGCCAAAACCTAGCTCTTTCATTGGCTAATTATAATGGTCATCTGATTCTGACCTTAACTCATCACAAACGTCCAATTACATGCTAAAGCTTTAACCAAAGTCTTTAAACATTCTGGGTGGCATTTCCCCAGGGGCTCTCGAATGTTCTAATATATGCTAGGATTTAATCTAGCACTCTTAATTATGGTTATGGAAGGCCCCGGTGTCACCGCAAACGAATTAAAATCCATAATTGCTCAACCGCCCGTGCCAGTGGAATCATCCGAATTAATATATCATCTCCCATACAAAGAAAGGTAGCTGCAGTCCCCATCATAGCAGACACAACACACGCCAAAAGAGATAAGGTGAAACCGCTCAGAAAGTGAACACAGCCTACTGTTTCCTGTCATACGATATCATCATTCATCGTAAGACAAATGTAATATCGAGACACGATCAAAACAGATGAAACACACAGCTCACGGTGTGCACAGAGCACTTAACTCAGCAGCTTGGAATATGAGGAAACTTCAACAAGAAACATTTTTCAGACACAGCCTTTAACGGTTCCTGTCGCCTATCCGCTATATTGACGGGAAGTTCACGTCCTCCTGAAAATGTTAAACATCGAATTTTAAACAAATGTATAGAGCTTGATAATGTTAGGACATTGTTTTTGTCTCCAAATCCGAACATATGGGATATAGTTATTTTTCGGATTATCCTCATTCTACATCGAACAACAGTTCGTAAGCGCTCACATCTCCCCTGCAATATGAATTTGTGAAATGATAAACCAGTACACACCGGGGCTGCAAAGTCATGAACAAAACTCCGTCATTTCGCCCTTTATTCAATTCTCGATTACCTCACTCTGTGCGTTCTTCGAACGTTCTAATCTATTTTGGATTCGGCCCGACATCTTAATGACCTTGACATGTAGTGAAACTAATTTCTTCTCCAAACCACTACATTCAGTTAGGCCATCGATCAACCGCCCACTGAAAGAAAGAATATACCCAAACATAAATGCTGAAAAACGACCCTGACTGTAACTAAAATTCTACTTTGAGATGAAAACAAACAACTGTGTTTCGAGTGATTAAAAGGCAAAGGTAGACTCAGTTAACTACGGAAGTCATGAATTATTAATTAGAGAGGTGAAACAGTGGAACAAACTCAGTGATTGGCACACTGAAAGAAAGGATTAAAAATTAAAACAAACGTACACATTAAAAACGGTAAAGTCAAAAAGGGATGCATCAAAATGCACAGAAATGCAAGCTGCTGTAAATCTAATGATAATAACGAAATTTGTTTTCAACAAAAAAGAAGGAAAGCGCATCATGGTAACAACTTTACGTAGGTGAGAATCTAAATAAACAAAAGTTGAACGACGATTCGGCCAAGTTGGCCTTCAGCTTGAACAATAAACAACAACACACAAATATATAAGGACGGTTTTTACGTGAACATATAAGAACAGCTATCCATTGTCTACACATCTGTTCAGTTAGATTGCGTTAATAGTAGAAGCGTTAGTGTCATCGAGACAGATGTATAGAACACTGGGTACAAACGGAAAATTGTCTACAAACCAACGAGTAAGAGATAGAAAATGATCTATAAACTGAACAATGAAATGAGGATTAAAAGAGGAAAAGAGTATGCTTCTTTTAATGTCAAAGTATAAATCACTTTTATAGGTGGAACAAAGTAGAAAACAACGAGTGAAATAACATATGAGAAAATATTTAAATAGATTGCATTCTCAATTAACTGAAATAGTAAATATATGAAAGAAATATAAAAAAAAACATATATGTGACAGAAATATAAAAACAACAAAATATGGTACAGAAAAAATAAAGTAGAAATAAATATGTGACAAAAATATAAAGAAAATAAATATGTAACAAGAATATTTTTTGAAAAAAAAAACAAATCCGTGAAAAATATAAAGAAAAGACAAATATGTGACAGAAATATAAAGAAGAAAAAAATATACGTGCAAAAAATTGGATATCTGTTAATAGCAAAAGCAATTTAGTAGGAAATTATCAAGGGCAATCCTAGTCTGGGAATTAAAAGTGCAACATAAAATATTGTAGGGGACACAACTTTGTAAAGGAAAATCTCCGGAGATAATCAAATAGAATAAATAAACAACATTCAGCACGGCTGTTTGCTTTATCACAAAGCAGCATTTTAGTTATTATAATAAACATGTTGCTGTCAATAAAATAAATGAAGATGTCATGTGGAAACTACATTCCACTCATTTCTGAGTTTGATTTTTAATTAGAGTTCTTTTGGTTCGAGACTTTGTACAACACAATAAACATTCTAGAGTGGTCTGCCTTGTATTTTTTCTTACAAGATTACTTTTAGTAGGTTGCTGTATCTTCAAACATACCCACAAATTTAATTTGTCTTGTCTTGTTTGAATTGTATTTAGTAATTCTCTTTTTATTTTTAGTTGTTTTAAGACTTCATCATTTGTTTTATTTTCTTTCTATCAAACTCTTCTAATTTTTCTATAAATCCACATTTCAAAAGCATAAATTTTCTGTTCTGTTTTCTTGTTTTATGTCCATGTTTCTGAACCGTAGAGGAATGTTGAGAAGATATAACACTTTGCAATTCTTAGTTTTAGCCCTGGTGTTATTGTTTGTTTTGATTTTAGTATAAAATTTACGTGGTTTTTTGCCATTCCTGTTCTTTTGTTTATTTCAGTTTTACATTTTCCATCACTGATTTATAGAATGTACAAGATAGTTGTAGCTCTTAACAGTCTCCAGGTCTATTCCTACATATACATATTAATGTATTATTGAAGAATTATACTCAAGTATACATATCGATAGGAGCCGCGATAGCTCAGTGGTTAGTGAACTGGACTACAAAGGATAAGGGGTAGGGTTCGATTCCAACCGACGGCTTCCGGGCTCACTCACCATTTAATGGGTACCGGTTTTTTTTCTGGGAAAGTTAAGCGGCACGAGAGTAATACCGACAACATTACTCCAAAAATCATGTCTGTAAAATTTATGGTCACTAACACCGTATTCCCTATACGCCACTTGGCGTGACGGGGGTACTTTACTTATACATATCTATACAGACGGTTTCTGTAATGCAAAGAGGTACATGGGCATTTACAGCAACCTCTGCCGGTAGAATTGTCAAAGAAGACATCGGTGCATACATTGTGACTACGAATAGCATAACAATGGAGGTGATGGCTGTAACCAGGGCATTCATTAGTTGGAGTCACAAAACTATACCCACTTGTGTATACTTAGTGATTCGATTAGCCTGGTAAGACAAGTGGAGGCGGCCTCTCTACGCAGGCAATGTGTTGTGTCATTGCAGAGGTCGACGATACGCGTCACCTTTAACTCATCATTGAGTGCCGTCTCCGTATCGAAGGTTGGCTACCATGGAACGCCATTCCACTCTGTCTCTTGCTTTGATGGTGCAGATTGCCATAGGCTGACTTGTCCATCTTTTGATGTTACTCATCCATGTTAGTCTTGGTCTGCCTCTGCCTATTTTACCTTGTATTTTCCCTTCTAATATTACTTTTATTAGACTGTTGTGTCTTTTAACATGACCACAAAATTTCATGTGTCTTGCTCTAATTGTGTTTAGTAGTTCTTTTTTTCATTTTTAGTTGTTTTAAAACTTCTTCGTTTGTTTTCTTTTCTTTCCATCCAATTCTACCTATTCTTCTATAAATCCACATTACAAAGGCTTCAATTTTCTGTTCTGTTTTCTGGTCTAATGTCCATGTTTCTGCACCATACAGGAATATTGAGAAAATGTAACATTTTGCTATTCATAGTTTAAGCCCTATTTTCATGGCATTGAAATTCACCTTCAACTAATCTCTGGAAATGCGGAAGCACGGGACATTAAAAGTGCGGACATGTTGGGAAGCTGTTCTGTCATTGAATAGATCAGGCAGACGTCATTAATGCTCACCGAGATGCTGGAAGAGCACAGCACGTCGACAACTATGAGTCATTGTCTCTCGTTTTGATGGGTGTAAAGAAGGGTACCGATGGTGTAGCGTCTCTCAGGTGATGTCAGTCCATCTTACTCTGAACTTACCAAACAAGAGTCCGCATAAGAGGACTTCTAAACCAACACAGAACTGGAGTCGTGAGTCGCTGGATTCTACGGGACATGTTTAGGAGAGAATCTGAACTGCTATGAACATGTTGTAGGTAAAGAGTACATCCATCTTTAGAGTTAGGCGTTCTCGCAACCCTACTAACATGACGTCCCCAGTAAAGGTTCATCTTTGCGAGCTGCAGATGGCTGACAGAGTCCTATTTACATTCGCCCCATCTTGCAAATATTATTCAGTTATTGAGCTATTAGCGGGTCATCATCACTGTACTCCGAACATGTCCATAGGTGCTCAGATCCCATCCTCAGCAAGTCTTGCAGCGTCCAGCGACTGACGACTCCAGTTCTGTGATGATTGATAAGTCTTCTTACACGGCCACTAAGTTTCTCGTTTCTGGCTGCGTCCATCTTATCTCTCATCTCTTTCATCCGAAAGAGCGTCTTGGACTCATGGTTGTTGAAGTCCTGTGTCCTTTTCACTTCCCGGTGGGCATTGATGATGGCCGTCCGATCCATTGGTTGACCGTCCTTAACAATAGCGCAGCTAGCCAACCTGTCCGCTCTTTCATGTCCCCGTACTCCCGCATGTCCTGGGACGTATACAAAGGTCACCTTACGTATTTTCATACTTCTCTTGTAAAGATAAACCTAGCCATTTGACGTCATTTATTAGTGTTGTCAGCAAATCGCTAAATATCGATGTAGTTACTCTTGTGGCATGTCACGAGAATAGCGATTAATCAGTCAGTTGAGATAGCGCGGTTGTGATGTTGCCTGTAATTTTGTCAATCATTTACGACTGTGCCCCTCTCTGTCGTTAGGAACAAGGGGTAGAATAAAGAAGACTATAATTTCACTGTCTACTCATCGGATTCCTTATGTCCAATGAGATTCCCTGTGGCGCTACCATGGTGTATTCTTGTTTTAATTCTTTTATATTTATTTCATTTTTAAATTTCCTGCTTCTATGTGGTAGTTCTATGACGTTTTCTATTATATTTTGTGTGTGTTGTTACATTTTGTTCTGTTTTGTTCCATTATGTTCAATTTTTTTCTAATTTTCTGTTTTGTTCTGCTATGCTTCATTTTGCTATGATTTGTTCTGTTATGGTCTATTTGAGTTCAGTTAAGCTCTTTTTCTTTGTTCCGCTGAGTTCGCTTTAGCTCTATTTTTTCCATGTTGCTCTGTTTTGTTTTATTTCAAGTCCACTTCTACCTTGCTATTCAGAGAGAAATGAAGTCTGCAGTAGACTGTGTTGTTTGCGTCTTTCGGCTTATCACTTCTGACTTAACACAATTCTCTCTCTCTCTCTCTCTCTCTCTCTCTCTCTCTCTCTCTCTTTCTCTTAAAAACACACACGGACTTCGAGGGAAATACAGCGTTCTAGTAAGTTATTGTACTTAAGGTACACTCAACTATTGTCAATAGATGTTGTACCGTCTCTCAGGTGCTGTCAATCCATCTTACTCTGAACTTACCAGATACTATTCTTCGATTTGCTCTTACAATACATGTGCAGTAAGGTATAGTATCAAGAGCCGGGATAACTCAGTGGTTATTGAACTGGACTACTGGGGACAGGAGGTCGAGTTCGATCCTGATTCCTGATGGAAATGTACCAGTTAAATATCAGTGGATAAAGAGTTACAGCGAAGACGATGGCACTGATAGGACACACACTGCGGAAGCCAACTGAGAGTATTACACAACAGGCCCTTTTTTGGAATCCCCAGGGGACAAGACAAAGAGGAAAACCATGAAATTCTTGGAGAAGACACACAGAAGCAGAGATGAAGATGATGGAGAAGACATGGAATGATCTTAACAGAATGGCAAGAAACAGAACGACTTGAAAAGTGTTTGTTGAAGACCTATGCTCCACAGGGGAGCCGCAATAGCTCAGTGGTTAGTGAGCTGGACTACAAAGGACAAGAGGTAGGTTTCGATTGCAACAGACGGCTTCCAGTTTCACCCAGTCTTAAATTCTTCTTCTACCTTTCAGCTGCCCGTGGAGCATTAAAAAAAAGTAAAGTACCCCCGTCACGCCAAATGACGTATAGGGAATATGGTGTTAGTGACCATAATTTTTACACACCTTCGGCACATGATTTTTGGGGTAATGTGGTCGGTATTACGCCCGTACCGCTTTACTTTCCCAGAAAAAATCCGGTACCCATTTAAGGCTGGGTGAACCCGGAAGCCGTCGCTTGCGATCGAACCCTACCTCTTGTCTTTGTAGTCCAGTTCACTAACCACTGAGCTATTGCGGCTCCCCTGTGGAGCATAGGTCTTCAACAAACACTTTTCAAGTCGTTCTGTTTCTTGCCATTCTGTTAAGATCATTCCATGTCTTCTCCATCATCTTCATCTCTGCTTCTGTCTGTCTTCTCCAAGAATTTCTTGGTTTTCCTCTTTGTCTTGTCCCCTGGGGATTCCAAAAAAGGGCCTGTTGTGTAATACTCTCAATTGGCTTCCGCAGTGTGTGTCCTATCAGTGCCATCGTCTTCGCTGTAACTCTTTATCCACTGATATTTAACTGGTACATTTCCATAATTCTATGTTAGTGATTTTGTCCTGCTATTTCCATCCTTTTATTCTGCGTAAGCATTAATTAATGAAAGTTTGTATCTTCATGATACAGTCTTAAATTAGTTCCTTTTTTTTTTCTTGGAAAGTAGAGTGACACGGGCGTAACACTGATCACATAACACCAAAAATCTTGAGCTGAAGGTCTGTAAAAATAATAGCCACTAACACCATATTCCCTACACGCCACTTTTCGTAACGGGGCTCTTTATTTTTTGTATATAGTCTCTTGTTAGTCTCGCCAGATTCAGATGAACAAACGAATCTCTCTGTGTTGTCTCTCTTCTACCCAGATCCAGATGAACAAACGAATCTCTCTGTGTTGTCTCTCCTCTACCCAGATTCAGATGAACAAACCAATCTCTCTGTGTTGTCTCCCTCCTACCCAGATTCAGATGAACAAACCAATCTCTCTGTGTTGTCTCCCTCCTACCCAGATCCAGATGAACAAACGAATCTCTCTGTGTTGTCTCCCTCCTACCCAGATTCAGATGAACAAACCAATCTCTCTGTGTTGTCTCCCTCCTACCCAGATTCAGATGAGCAAACCAATCTCTCTGTGTTGTCTCCCTCCTATCCAGATTCAGATGAACAAACCAATCTCTCTGTGTTGTCTCCCTCCTACCCAGATTCAGATGAACAAACCAATCTCTCTGTGTTATCTCCCTCCTACCCAGATTCAGATGAACAAACCAATCTCTCTGTGTTGTCTCCCTCCTACCCAGATTCAGATGAACAAACGAATCTCTCTGTGTTGTCTCCCTCCTACCCAGATCAGATGAGCAAACCAATCTCTCTGTGTTGTCTCCCGCCTACCCAGATTCAGATGAACAAACCAATCTCTCTGTGTTGTCTCCCTCCTACCCAGATTCAGATGAACAAACCAATCTCTCTGTGTTGTCTCCCTCCTACCCAGATTCAGATGAGCAAACCAATCTCTCTGTGTTGTCTCCCTCCTACCCAGATTCAGATGAACAAACCAATCTCTCTGTGTTGTCTCCCTCCTACCCAGATTCAGATGAACAAACGAATCTCTCTGTGTTGTCTCCCTTCTACCCAGATTCAGATGAACAAACCAATCTCTCTGTGTTGTCTCCCTCCTACCCAGATTCAGATGAACAAACGAATCTCTCTGTGTTGTCTCCCTCCTACCCAGATTCAGATGAACAAACCAATCTCTCTGTGTTGTCTCCCTCCTACCCAGATTCAGATGAACAAACGAATCTCTCTGTGTTGTCTCCCTCCTACCCAGATTCAGATGAACAAACGAATCTCTCTGTGTTGTCTCCCTCCTACCCAGATTCAGATGAACAAACCAATATCTCTGTGTTGTCTCCCTCCTACCCAGATTCAGATGAACAAACGAATCTCTCTGTGTTGTCTCCCTCCTACCCAGATTCAGATGAACAAACGAATCTCTCTGTGCTGTCTCCCTCCTACCCAGATTCAGATGAACAAACCAATCTCTCTGTGTTGTCTCCCTTCTACCCAGATCCAGATGAACAAACCAATTTCTCTGTGTTGTCTCCCTTCTACCCAGATCCAGATGAGCAAACCAATCTCTTTTTGTTGTCTCCCTCCTACCCAGATCCAGATGAGCAAACCGATCTCTCTTTGCTGTCTCTCTCTATCCAGATCCAGATGAGCAAACCAATCTCTCTTTGCTGTCTCTCTTCTACCCAGATCCAGATGAGCAAACCAATCTCTCTTTGCTGTCTCTCTCTATCCAGATCCAGATGAGCAAACCAATCTCTCTTTGCTGTCTCTCTCTATCCAGATCCAGATGAGCAAACCAATCTCTCTTTGCTGTCTCTCTTCTACCCAGATCCAGATGAACAAACCAATCTCTCTTAGTTGTCTTTCTTTTACCCAGATCCAGATGAACAAACCAATCTCTTTTTGTTGTCTCCCTTCTACACCGATCGAGATGAGCAAACCAATCTCTCTTTGCTGTCTCTTTTCTATCCAGATCCAGATGAACAAACCAATCTCTCTTTGATGTCTCTCTTCTACCCAGATCCAGATGAGCAAACCAATCTCCCTTTGCTGTCTCCCTTATACCCAGATTCAGATGAACAAACCAATCTCCCTTTGCTATCTCCCTTATACCCAGATCCAGTTGAGCAAACCAGTCACTCTTTGTTGTCTCCCTTCTCACCATGTCATGAAAAAAAATAATGGTTGTTTCTTTCAGACGTTGGTAGGAATCTATCCTTTAACCTTGACAACTTTTTAGATCTGGTTACTCTTCTTATTTTGCTACCAATGATATTCTCAGTATTCCTCAGTTAAAAAAAGAAACATTTCCATGACTCCACTCTTATCAATAATATTATAATGTTATCTAATTAACCCAAAAAGCATCAAACCAGCTGTGAGAGCAAAATAATAAAATTATTGCCATTAAGTCACAATATTTATTATTTACTCGCTTTGACGTTTCAAATAATATGCAAATAAAAGAGCAATTATAAAAAGTGTGTCAGTTGTTATTTTATTTTTAACTGTTTAATTGTTTTTTATGTGAGGACACAAATATTTCAAGCTTTGTATTGTTAAAAGCTATTTTTAAAAAATAAGAACATTGAGCTAACTAAACTTATATAAGAAATATAACGTTTTATGACACGTTCTCTCTATTTAAATTTGTTACGGTGGAACCAATTTTTGGATTGGATTTCTGTCACCCAAAAAGAGAAGAAATATATACTTTGATAGCTAGTCGATCTAATGTATAAGCTGAGGAATGCTTTCAATATATGATAGAGCTTAAAGTAAAAAAAAAAAAGTAAAGTACCCCCGTCACGCCAAGTGGCGTATAGGGAATATGGTGTTAGTGACCATAAAATTTACAGACTTCGGCACATGATCTTTGGGGTAATGTGGTCGGTAGCCCGTGTCGCTTTACTTTCCCAGGAAAAAATCCGGTACCTATAAAAGGCTGGGTGAACCCGAAAGCCGTCGGTTGGGAATAGAGCTTAAAGAATTAGTGTATAAGATCAGTGTACTAAACTTTGAATTCATCAATACCATCAGTATCATCAAATACCATGTCCGTTGGCGTAGGTGATCATGTCTCTCCACAACTTTCGATCTCGACAGTTATTTGTCATTTCTGTTGTTAACCGTCTACCAAGTCATTCTCTTAAGCTGTCTAGTATTTTTTCTCTTTGCTTTCCTCTATCTCTTCGTACCTCGATTTTTCCAGTTGTAAAAATAAATTCCATCTGTTCCCTTCTGATAACATGCAAAAAATTGATGATTGTTTCTTCCTAATATTTGATATTAGCTCTCTTGTTGATTTAGCTTCTTTAAGAATGTTTTTATTACTCTTCTTAGCTGTCCATGGTATTCTCAACATACTTCTGTAAAACCACATTTCTACAGCCTCCAGTGATTTTCTTGTCTGTTGTCCTATTGTCCATGATTCATATCCATGTGTTAAGACTTGCTCTACATAACATTTAAGAACTCTTTTTCTTGCTTATCCTCAATAAACAATAATAAAAAAAAACTACAAATATGCCATTAAAATGTATGCATATTTCCTCCTTTTTTGAAATGTTTTCTTTAAGCTTCTCAGAATGAACCTCTCGAGATAAAATACTACAGGAACTTTTCAACATATTAAAATGTTCTCTAAACAACATTCATAAAATATGTGCTCTCGTGTACATTCATCTTCGCTGTATAACCACAGTTTAATAACTACTGTTATTATGCATAAAACGTGATGTGTGAGTATAGTGCCCTCGATGTGCAGCTCGCGTTTTTCAGTCTCGAACGTAGTCAGATTAAATCTCTGGAGATACTCGTGGAATCACAATTGTTTGTCGTTTTCAATTGATTCATTTCGGGATGTTGTAATCAAAACAAAATATTAATAATAACGTGGTTTCCAGACTGTACTATCCAACGCTATGTTTTGAAATGTGATCAACTTGTCTCGCTACTCTGAGAGGTTTTCAACTCTAGAAAGGACCAAGACACATCTAATAATAATAATAATATTAAAAGCTTTCATTTGACAAACCTAGTCTATAGTTAGTAGTCCTGTAGGGAACATTTACATATTTAAAACAATATTTTACTCTCTAACCCTACGCTGTGTGTGTTGAATTATAGTAAACTGGTTTGTACACACAAATGCTGCTCAGTACACCACGTCCAAAAATTGTAGTGAGAATATATTGCTGGGAAAGAAGTCGGCCTGGCGTAGCACTGCTGACACAAATTGAGAATTTGCTGACGTTCAATATAAAATTAGCTGTATTGAAATATTGTGTATATGGCAAATACGATTCCTTTCTTTCTTTCTATTTTTTCTTTCTTTTTTTTCTTTCACTCTTTCTTTTTTTTCGTTCTTTCACCTTTCTTTCTTCTTTCTTTCTTGACTTATTATTATTATTTTTTTGTTTAGCAGTTCATTGCATCGGCTTTCAACAATAATTTATGTGGGGATGATCCCATATTCATTTAGATTATCTGACGTGTCTGCCTAGCAGCAACAGTTTAACATCAACGTTGTTTTTTTTCCCAAGGACAGCGATCTGGCTAAAATAACCGGAATTTCCTGGCCGAGTTTCATCCACGTTTTTTATTTCTTTTATGGGAGAGTTTCTCCTCTTGGTCTGTCACACCCGTCCAGCACTGATAATCCAGAGTTTTAACATCAAGTGCCTATTTTCATCAAAACACGGCATTTTACTACTAATCTTTGTAACTTTACATCGTTTGTGGAAGATGCAGTTCTGAGCCTACTACATTCCCCTCATTCTTCGACTGATGTTTTATGGAAGTGGTTTAAATTTACGACACCAAACACAAAACGTATGATTTGTAATTCAAAAAATATATATCTATAAATAATATTGTAGTAGTTAATGCACAAAAAGTATGATTTATAATTCAATAAATATATATTTATAAATAATATTGTAGTAGTTAATGCACAAACAGTATGATTTATAACTCAATAAATATATATTTATAAATAATATTGTAGTAGTTAATGCACATAAAAGTATGATTTATAAATCAATAAATATATATATATTTATAAATAAAATTGTAGTAGTTAATGCACAAAAAAGTATGATTTATAACAAAATAAATATATATTTATAAATAATATTGTAGTAGTTAATGCACATA
Organism: Megaustenia siamemsis; assembly: GCA_032433765.1. NCBI lineage: Eukaryota > Metazoa > Mollusca > Gastropoda > Stylommatophora > Ariophantidae > Megaustenia > Megaustenia siamemsis. The sequence goes on along the minus strand of JAVIAB010000108.1, from coordinate 22,902,484 downwards.
AAAGTATGATTTATAAATCAATAAATATATATATATTTATAAATAAAATTGTAGTAGTTAATGCACAAAAAAGTATGATTTATAACAAAATAAATATATATTTATAAATAATATTGTAGTAGTTAACGCACAAAAAAGTATGATTTATAGCTCAATAAATATTTATATATATTATTTATTGTCCTAATAACTCTGAATGTATAATATAAGAAACATGTTAAATCTATCGTCTTTGAATGACAGAAATGACCAAATCAACTAAAGTATGAAAGACAAACAGCTGTGAATGCTTAGGATTAATGAAAAAAAATGCTGAATAACTTATGATATAAAGTTGTTGTATGACAAGAGGGCAATAGAGAGAGAGAGAGAGAGAGAGAGAGAGAGAGAGAACAGGGAAGAGGCAGATAAACTGAATAAAAGACATATGCTAGAACTAGGACATTTCTAGACTTCTAGTCAATATGGTGGATAGGCGGTAGGAACCGCTGAGGCTAGTCTGAAAAGTGTTCCTTGTTGCAGTTTTCTCATATTCTAAGTCCGGCATGCCGCCAGCGCTGCTGAAACTTAGTGCTCTGTGCACACCAAGAACTGTGTTTTTCATCCGGATCGTGTTTCGATATTCCGATTGCTTGCGATGAATGATGATATCGAATGACGAAGGACAGTTCGGTTGCTTACATTTTCGGTGCGGCTACGCCTTATGTCTTTTGGTGTAGGCTGTGGTTTCTATGATAACGACTGCATCTGCCTTGTTTTTTTTGTTTGGATCCGTCACTGAGATGAGATTTTAATTCTGATGAATCTACTGGCATGGACGGTTGAGCAATTGTGAATTTTAATTCGTTTTGCAGTGATACCGGGGCCTTCGACTAACAGGAACTGCAATTGAAGCATTTATATTTTAGCAGCGTCCAGATAAGCCCATGAACGAGACTACATCTAAAAGCGAAGTCATCAACAAGATCAAATGATACAATAATTACAGATATCAGATCATATTACACATTCATCCTCTCTCCTTCGACGTTTCAAGACAGCATCATCATCATCAAGTATCGGGCCTGCTGGCGTAGGTGATCATGTCTCTCCACAGATTTCGATCTCGACAGTTATTTATCATTTCTGTTGTTGACCTTCTGCCAAGCCATTCTCTTAAGCTGTCTGGTATTTTTTTTCTTTTTGCTGCCTCTATCTCTTCGTCTCTAAATTTTTCCAGGTGTTACAATATATTTTAATTGTTCTTTTCTCATTACATGGCCTAAAAATGATGATTGTTTCTTCCTAATATTGGAAATTAGCTCTCTTTTTGCTTAGCCCTCTTTCAGAACATTTTCATTACTCTTCTTAGATATCCATGGTATTCTCAACATTCTTCTGTATAACCACATTTCGACAGACTTCAGTATTTCTATTGTTGTGGCGATTCATGATTGTACAAGGAAGTTACGACGGCGGTTTTCTGTTTACTTCCCTCGATTTGTTTACTGTTGGCTCCGCTAGCCTTTGACAAAAAAGTCTCACCCACAAGGCAGTGGGTTGTTTTACTTCGGGGTACCCTCCCTTAGCCTTTTACTCTCCCGAGTTTACCTGCAAGGCAGCAGGGCAGCCACATGTTGTACTGTTTACCGCATACAGTAGCGGGTAAAATTACCCGACCTGACAAATTTCAAGACAACAGCTGATGGATAAAAGACAGAAGCAGATGAATGAATTTATGAACAAAATGCAACCAGGAAAGCAATAATTTGAAAACCACTGGTCTAACTAAAGTTGAGTTGAGATGTTAAAGGCACAGACATGCCAGACAATCATGCAATTTTCTAGTCTTAAATTGCTCTTGTGGTTAAGTCCCTTGGGAAAGCTACAATATTTATAGGCCATCTTCCCGGCCTAAAGAAAAATGTATGTTCTGCGAAGACGTTCAGACAGACCAATAGCCTTCTCGTCGTCAGTGATTGTGTGCAAACCATGTCTCTATTTTTATTCGAAAACTATTCTTCATCACGAACAATAATTGTCAGCAACTAAATTTTGTGAACGTTGTAGCTTTGAGTCCAGCGGCCTATGAGTTGTCGACCATCGGTCTAGCGTCCGGTAATGATCATCATCATCAAGTACCGGGCCTGCTAGCGTAGGTGATCATGTCTTTCCACATCTTTTGATCACGACAGTTATTTATTATTTCTTTTGTTGACCTTCTTCCAAGCCATTCTCTTAAGCTGTCTGGTATATTTTCTCTTTGCTTCCCTCTATCTCTTCGTCTCTCAATTTTCCCAGTTGTTACAATATATATTCCAGCTGTTCTCTCTCATTACATGGCCAAAAAATGATGATTGCTTCTTCCTAATATTGGACATTAGCTCACTTTTTGCTTTGGCCTCTTTCAGAACATTTTCATTACTCTTCTTAGCTGCCCATGGTATTTTCAATATTCTTCTTTAAAACCGTATAAACGTAAAACATTTCTACAGACTCCAGTGATTTTCTTGTCTGTTGTCCTATTGTTCTTGATTCACAACCATATGTTAAGACTGGCTCTACATAACATTTAAGAACTCTTTTTCTTGTTTCTAAGGTCAAAAATGGATTGCATAGTATCTTCCTCATTTATTGAATAGCTGCTTTTGCCTAAGCCATTCTGCATCTCACCGGTATTGATACATCCAAATATGTTTAAGTTCCCTTGTAGTTTCATACAAGGTATACCATTTAACAGGTGTTCGAGGAAGTAGAGTTGTTTCGATATAGGTGAGCTTTGGACAGTCTGACAGGTTACGTTCTGTTGTTTCATTTTGGTGACCATAGATCGGATGCACAGGGGCATGGTTTTATTGTCTAGTGACACATGATCAGTTCTCAGTTTTAAGATGATGGTTTGAAAATTTTGTTGCCAGAAAGTAAAACAGAAAAAAGAGATTTCTTCACTTTTAAATAGACTCTATAACATGAAAGTGAGTCATAGGCAATTGATAAGCAAATGGATGATTGTTAACTCTCTCCGTACGTTTCGCCGCAGAGTGCGTCACTCGCAATTTGATTAGTGTGAACTGTCATCAAACCATATTCTTTTTATATGAATTGTTTCATCTTTTATTGGTGCAATCTAGCATCTTGTTCAGTTATCTAACAATGCATATATAATATGTTATATGTTAGATGAATATAAATATGTAGATTGATTCTTAAAACCATGAAAAATTTTATCTCTAAAATCTTTTCCGTTGCATTGATAAAAAGCTTCCGTACGGAAAGAGTTAAAAACAGCAGAAATGTACTACAGAACAAAAGCGAGAATTCCATAGGCAGCTAAAAGGAGTAATGAAAACGTCCTCAATGACCCAGACTGCATGGAGAACTTCACATTTTGATTAGAAAACAAACCGTCTACCTCATTGTTTGTTCTAGTGGCTGAGTGATTAATGCCCTCGAATCCTGCTCAGAATAGTTCGGGTTCAGTTCTCAGAAGTGGAGGATTTTTTTGAACTGATAAGACTTTAAGAGTCACCAAGCCTCTAAAATGCGGGTACCGGAGATTCTTCTTGGAGATGAAAGTAGCCTGGTATGATTTGACCACATGCCCACAATTTTACCGTTGATCTTGACAAATATATGGTCCCAAACTGCATATTCTAGATACGCCTAGCAAGGCCTGGTGTGGATTGTTTACCTTCATTTATCACCTGCTTAAAAGAGATAACAAGTTTCGTTTGAATGAGAGAGGAGTGAGATAGATAGAGAAAGAAATGGAAAGACTCAGAGATGCATAGATAGAAACATAGAGCGATACAAAGAAATAGACAGAGATAGAGGAGATAAAAAGAGAAAAGCAGAGATATACATAGAGATAGTGACAGAGTGTGAGATAGAGAGGTATATATATAGAGAGAAAGAGATAAAGAGAAAGATTACGATGTAGAAATAAAGATATATAAAGAAAGGTAACAAAGACTGATAGGAATATAGTGAGATATGAAGTGATATAGGGATATATATATATATATATATATATATATATATATATATATATATATATATATATATATATATATATATATATATATATCGTACCAACTTATAGAATGCCTGAAAGAGATACATCTAGATGACATGGACATACGACTAATATGTATTCTATACTGGGAGCAAACAGCAATAATAAATTATAACCAAGAGAACTCTACACCCGTTTATATAAAAAGAGGAGTAAGACAGGGATGCATCCTACCACCAAGCTTTTTCAATCTATACACTGAGCAAATCTTTAAAAACATCATAGAGATGCCAGGCCTACAAATTAATGGAAAGATAATCAATGACCTAAGATATGCTGACGATACTGTACTACTAGCAGAAAATCCTAAAGATCTACAACAATTACTTAATGAAATAAACAAGACAAGCAAAAAATATGGGTAATTTCCTAGTTTGATCAGATATATTATTTCAGTTTGGAAGAGTGATGTCCCCTAAAATATGTCTGCCAAAATACAGTGGTTCTACGCATTCTTGGCGTTGGGGTCATTACGCTGGCATGTAATCATTTCGGAGTATCTGTTGATTGGGCGTTGGGTCCAGGGGTTAGGTTTAGCTTTAGTGTTAAATATTTATAAATATATTATAACGCGTGACAAAAACGACGCCACTCGGCCTAATTATGATCTTCTGATCGAAGGGAATTGTGCGGTTGATTACCAATCGCCGTAATTTACTGCCAAATGTTGGAAGATTGTCAAACTTTGGCTATTAATTAAAATGCACATACACACACATAAATACAAAAAATATCTAGAAATAGCTTTACGAAACACAATGCAACGTCTGTATTACCTCAAATTACCTGTCAGCGATTAGCAATCTGGTGCGGAGCTTGAGAATAACAACGAGTGTGATGAAAGTCCTCAAAAGGACCATAGTGAAAACTCTAGGCAATCTAAAATAGTTAATTGTGAATGTTTGGTTGTCCTGAAAAGGACAGTTGTGAAGTGGGCAGGTTTGGAGCAATCTTATGTTGTCCTGAAAAGGACAGTAGTTTGCAGGGATGTGATGATTTTACACAGGATAACTCTCTGCAATTCCTGTAATTAGCGTCCCTAGGACGTTTCCTTGTCTGATTTCATTTCTGAAGGCGAACTCGTGTAGAAACGATGGGAACAATGTACGCCTAGTGCCGAACTGTCTCTTCAATTTCCTTTTGGCCCGCATCCACATATTTTCAATATTCTGTGTGTGAATTTCGGGATCATCTGGGTCGACAAAATTCTCTTGATGGATGACTGAACAATGGGTATAAATACCATTTGCAATTCGACTGATATTGGCATATGCAGACCAGCCGTCAGAAATAATGTGGCTTCCAGGTAAATAATGGGCAACTATCTCTTTTGTTAAAGTAGCCTCGGAGCGATCTGGTACTTCTACTAGAAAGCATTTTCCTGAAATCCTTTCTATTCCACCGAACACCCAGTGACCCTCATTCCATTGTCCCCTGTGATATTTTCGGTGAAAATATTTGGACTCGTCAATTTCCACAACGATTGGTTGGCCTAGAATGTCCTTACCACCAATTTGACTGAAGTGTCTGACCATGTATTTCTCACATTCCTCGCGTAAAAAATTACACCAATCCACTACAGTATTTTTATGACGCCTGCCTCATGCTATATCAAGCTCTGTGGAAAATCGCTGCTCCAACAGTAGATCATAATTAAAATTTGTTTTAGTGATAGATGGCTCTTTGTGAAAAATGATCCATCACGAACGGACTTTCCAAAACTGCACCCCTGACATGACCACTGATAGCCATCTACTCCTCTGCTGTAGGCTACTAAACGCGCAGGCATATGACAAATGTTGCATAGACACGTATTTATTATTAGTCTACGCTTAGCTAACCACTGAATACACAATTTATTAGTGGCAATCTCGGGAATCAGAGTTAGTAAATTCCATCTATCCTCTGCAATGATGTCATGAAAAGTCATGATCTGCCCAACATTCACAACTTCAGTTGGGGCTCTAGGTCGCCCGGTCATTTTGCAAATACAGTAGTACCAAATTCAAGTAAGTGAACTCAGAACTGCTTAGCTGGTTTTTAAATATTAGACAAACTAGCCTATATATATAGGCGGATAATTAGTAAGAAGAAGCATAAGAAAGGATAGGGGTTCAGCCAATTATTAATTAACATCTCGATTTGGACGCAGACGCTGACCCGAACGCCACGCTGACCCAAACGCCAGTGTGAGTGACACATGCCAGCGTAATGACCCCAACGCCAAGAATGCGTAGAACCACTGTATTTTGGCAGACATATTTTAGGGGACATCACTCTTCCAAACTGAAATAATATATCTGATCAAACTAGGAAATTACCAAAATATGGACTAGATATGAATATCCAAAAGACTAAAACAATGATCATAAACAAAGAAAATACTCAAAACCCATAAGTGGATATCAAAATTGAAGGAATAGACCTGGAGACAGTTCAGAACTATAACTACCTTGGGCATACTATAACCAGTGATGGAAAATGTACAACTGGAATAATCAAAAGAATAGGAATGGCAAAAAGTAATTTTAATGTCACGAAGAACATACTAACATCAAAACAAATAATAACAGGGCTAAAAATAAGAATAGCAAAATGTTACATCTTCTCAATATTGCTATATGGTGCTGAAACACAGACATTAGACAAGAAAACAGAACAGAGAATTGAAGCCTTTGAAATGTGGATATATAGAAGAATAGGTAGAATTGGATGGAAGGAAAAGAAAACAAATGACAAAGTCTTAAAACAACTAAAAATGAAAAGAGAACTACTAAACACAATTAGAACAAGACAAATGCGATTCTTGGGCCATGTTAAAAGACACAATAGCCTACTGAAAGTAATCCTGGAGGAGAAAATACAAGGTAAAAGAGGCAGACCAAGACTAACATGGACGAGTAACATCAAAAGATGGACAAATCAGCCTATGACAACCTGCACCATCAAAGCAATAATCAGAGCAGAATGGCGCTCCATGGTAGACAACCTTCGTTGCGAAGACGGAACTCGATGATGATGATGATGATATATATATATATATATATATATATATATATATATATATATAGAGAGAGAGAGAGAGAGAGAGAGAAAGAAAGATAGCGAGTAAAAGAGAGAGAGAGATGAAAAGAGTGATAGAGATAATTAGAGATAGAGAGCGAGAGGTAGAGACAATAATGACACAATAATAGTTAATGTCTAAAAATCCTCGCATGGTACGTGATCAACATTGGAACTAAAAAGAAATAGAAGCGACAAGAACTCTTGAGAGAAATGTACTCCTTCGATCGTAGTCACGGCACCTAATGATGACGATCCTCATTTAAGCATAATTATTATTCAAGTATGTCACCAAGGCAAGTCATCAATATTTTCCACAAAGTCCTTTCCTTAAATACATAAACTTAAGTACCTTTAAAAATTGTCGACTTTACCACGAATCTCCAATATTATATTCTCAATAATTTGTCTGCACACAGTTATTTTATTTACTGTCTAGCTTTATGCGCTTAGCAACCTCCTGAATAGATCAGAAACTTGGAAAACGTCTTTAAGTGTTAACATCAGATTAAGAAATGTCGACATCTATTTCGACTTTTTTTTTAAAAAGTAAGTTTTTATACCTAAAGATGAAAACGTTTACCGTATTTTTTATCTTCTGTTGGTCTCTCCTGCTGATGTGTTTTCTAGTGTTCCTAAAATTTCATCATTCCATATTTTCGAGGTCGGCCATTGGGTATGGTGTTCTGTCAGAGTTTATTGAAGGCCCGTTGTGTTGTGTTTTACTTTCTGTATTATCACGTTAGAGTGATTTCAAAAGTATCAAACGTTTACTTTTCCCTCTAACCCCGATACAGGGAAGTCATTTTTATTTTTATTCCTCGCACTGGTTCCATATTATTTTGTTTTGGATGCTTCATTATTAGTTAGCTATGTAGGATTTATTTTGTTTTGGATGCTTCATTATTAGTTAGCTATGTAGGATTTATTTTGTTTTGGATGATTCATTATTAGTTAGCTATGTAGGATTTATTTTGTTTTGGATGCTTCATTATTAGTTAGCTATGTAGGATTTATTTTGTTTTGGATGCTTCATTATTAGTTAGCTATGTAGGATTTATTTTGTTTTGGATGCTTCATTATTAGTTAGCTATGTAGGATTTATTTTGTTTTGGATGCTTCATTATTAGTTAGCTATGTAGGATTTATTTTGTTTTGGATGCTTCATTATTAGTTAGCTATGTAGGATTTATTTTGTTTTGGATGCTTCATTATTAGTTAGCTATGTAGGATTTATTTTGTTTTGGATGCTTCATTATTAGTTAGCTATGTAGGATTTATTTTGTTTTGGATGCTTCATTATTAGTTAGCTATGTAGGATTTATTTTGTTTTGGATGCTTCATTATTAGTTAGCTATGTAGGATTTATTTTGTTTTGGATGCTTCATTATTAGTTAGCTATGTAGGATTTATTTTGTTTTGGATGCTTCATTATTAGTTAGCTATGTAGGATTTATTTTGTTTTGGATGCTTCATTATTAGTTAGCTATGTAGGATTTATTTTGTTTTGGATGCTTCATTATTAGTTAGCTATGTAGGATTTATTTTGTTTGGATGCTTCATTATTAGTTAGCTATGTAGGATTTATTTTGTTTTGGATGCTTCATTATTAGTTAGCTATGTAGGATTTATTTTGTTTTGGATGCTTCATTATTAGTTAGCTATGTAGGATTTATTTTGTTTTGGATGCTTCATTATTAGTTAGCTATGTAGGATTTATTTTGTTTTGGATGCTTCATTATTAGTTAGCTATGTAGGATTTATTTTGTTTTGGATGCTTCATTATTAGTTAGCTATGTAGGATTTATTTTGTTTTGGATGCTTCATTATTAGTTAGCTATGTAGGATTTATTTTGTTTTGGATGCTTCATTATTAGTTAGCTATGTAGGATGTATTTTGTTTTGGATGCTTCATTATTAGTTAGCTATGTAGGATTTATTTTGTTTTGGATGCTTCATTATTAGTTAGCTATGTAGGATTTATTTTGTTTTGGATGCTTCATTATTAGTTAGCTATGTAGGATTTATTTTGTTTTGGATGCTTCATTATTAGTTAGCTATGTAGGATTTATTTTGTTTTGGATGCTTCATTATTAGTTAGCTATGTAGGATTTATTTTGTTTTGGATGCTTCATTATTAGTTAGCTATGTAGGATTTATTTTGTTTTCACTTGTGTGTGTGTTGTTTCTTTGTCTCTGCTGAAGACCTACTGCGCCGAAACGTCGTTCACATTTGTGTCGTCTGTTAATTACGTTAAGCTTTAACTATACAATGTGTTCTATTTTTTTTTTCATTTCTTCTGTTCTTTCAGACAGGCTGAATTGAATGCAACGTTCTGTAAAGGACATGCGACCTGATGATAATGATTATGGTGGAGCATGTAATTAAAATGCATAGACGTATGTTCTGCGAGATGTCTCCATTAATGAAAGAAAGAAAAATATTGATAAAATGTAGCAAAAGATCGTATATCATGTCACATTTTCTTCACATTTTCCCTATTAGCGTCAGGGGAGATATAGTGTTAGATCTTTTGTTCTTTTATTGGCCTCTTCTGCTTTTATGTTTCCTAATGTTTTTAATATTTTATCAATCTATCATTTTCATGGTCGACTTTTGAGTTTGGTGTTGCTCACGACGAGTTATTCACGAAGGCTCGTTGTGTTATGTTTTGATCCTTCTACCTGATCACTTGGCCAAACCATTTTATGTGTTCTTACTTTAAGTGTTATCTGACAAGTCGGTTAATTTTACCAGTTACTGTATGCAGTAAACAGTACAACCTGCGGCTGCCCTGCTGTCTTGCAGGTATGCTCGGGAGAGTAAATGGCTAAGGGAGGGAACCCTGAAGTAAAACTACCCCACTGCCTTGTGGGTGAGACTTTTTAGTCAAAAGCTAGCGGAGCCAACCGTAAACAAACCGACGGAAGGCAGCAGAAAACCACCGTCGTAGTTTATTTGCACAATCATGAATCGCCACCTGACAGCTTAAGAGAATGGCTAGGCAGAAGGTCAAGAACAGAAATGGTAAAACACTGTCCAGATCGAAAGTTGTGGATAGGCATGATCACCTACGCCAGCAGACCCGGTTCTTGATGATGACTTTAAGTGTACAGTGTCTGGAATTACTCCTAGCATTTTTCTCATCTCTTCATTTCAAATCGAATTTCTCAAACTGATTCCTATTATGCTTCTAACATATTTAATCTTGGAAGTTGTAATTTATTTTGTTGTTCTCTACATGACGTAGGCATCCTTGGCTTAGAAGTAGTGACCTCGGTTTAACAACCACAAGGTCCGTGGAACACCACAAGATCCATAGAACAAGTCCCGCTGAGAGCGGATTTTAAATAAATTGCGACTCATGGTATTACCGTCCTGAGGACCGCGCCTACCGTCAGAAGTCAATCGCAAACAATTGACGTGTAATGTCTAAACAATTACACATGGAACAAAAATGATGGGGAAACAGCAACGTTCTGTAAAGGATATAAAAAGTAAAGAGCCCTGTCACGCCAATTGGCGTATATGGAATATTAGTATTAGTGACCATAATTGTTATAGACTTTCGGCACATGATTTAGGGGATAATGTGTTCGATATTACGCCCGTGCCGTTGTAAAGGATATGCTACTTACGTATCTTCACTTTTCTACGCGGCACACGAATATAATAAATAGCACAACTATTCAGGTAAAAATATGCATCCGTATATCAACAACAGCCTGCTTCCTACCGCCTATGTAGGCAACTAAAAACTACTGTATATAATAGATTATGAAAATACATTTGAACTCTATAGAACTAACCATTAACAAACTTCAAGATTAAATGGCTTTGCCATTTTCGAAGCAAAACGAAATTTGAATACAAATAATACATAATTAAGGAAACCATTATCACTTGAAATCTTCATAAGGAGAGGCACATAAATTGTTCCTGTATCATTTATGTCAAAGAGAAAAACACTTTGTTTTACCGGAAGTGATGAAAGATTCGTTTTAAGTATTTTTTTTCTACCCGGACGAACCAGAAATAGTTCAAGTAAACTTGTATGACTTCAACAGTTGTGGCATACACACTTTACAAGTTTTTTTAAGTAGACTTGTTATATAGTTAATTGTTACATTCTCACGTTAGGGTTGTTTATAACAACCATACCCTAGTATCTACGTCAGAGCTTAACAGACCTGGTGCTTTACGTTTTCTTGCTTGGGATGACATGGTGATTGTTCATCCTCACGTGTACATGTTTAGTTCAGGTAAACTTTCCATTACAAAACAAGCACAGTTTAAACGTGATCATTTACCAGTTACTGTGAGATGAAAAGTCCAAAATAAAACGATTAGTTTACACACAAGTAAGTGACACCAGTAATGTCTTTTGAAGTATGGGGAATATGGTGTAAGTGACCATATGCTTGTTTTTCTACCAAAATAGATGCGGTCAGCATCACTTCAGTGCCATTGTTCTTTCAGAGAAAAACAAAATATGCTGAATAATACTAGTAATAGTCAACAAGTTCGAAACCCAAACTTTTGACTTGAGCAGCTCAGCCACACTGTCCTGTTGTCATACTGCTCTACTGCCCTACTGTCATACTGCCCTACTGTCATACTGCCCTATTTCACTACTGCCTACTGACATACTGCCCTACTGTCATACTGCCCTATTTCACTACTGCCCTACTGTCATACTGCCACACTGTCCTACTGCCACACTGCCCTACGGCCCTACTACCATACTGCCCTACTGCCACAATGACCTACTACCATACTTTCATACTGCCGTTCTGCCCTAATGTCATACTGCCATACTGCCACAATGCCCTACTACCATACTGCCCTACTGCCACAATGCCCTACTACCATACTGCCCTACTGCCACAATGACCTACTACCATACTGCCCTACTGCCAAAATGCCCTACTACCATACTGCCCTACTACCACAATGCCCTACTACAATACTGCCCTACTGCCACAATGCCCTACTACCATACTACAATACTGCCCTGCTGCCACAATGCCCTACTACCATACTGCCATACTGTCCTGCTGTCATACTGCCCTACTGCCCTACTGTCATACTGCCCTGCTGCCACAATGCCCTACTACCATACTGCCCTAATGACCTACTGTCATGCTGCCCTACTGCCACAATGACCTACTACCATACTGCCCTACTGCCACAATGACCTACTACCATACTGCCCTACTGCCACAATGAGGTACTACTATACTACAATACTGCCCTACTGCCACAATGCCCTTCTACCATACTGCCCTACTGCCACAATGACCTACTACCATACTACAATACTGCCCTACTGCCACAATGACCTATTACCATACAACAATACTGCCCTACTGACACAATGACCTACTACCATACTGACCTACTGCCACAATGACCTACTACCATACTACAATACTGCACTACTGCCACAATGACCTACTACCATACTGCCCTACTGCCACAATGACCTACTACCATACTGCCCTACTGCCACAATGACCTACTACCATACTGCCCTACTGCCACAATGACCTACTACCATACTGCCCTACTGCCACAATGACCTACTACCATACTGCCCTACTGCCACAATGACCTACTACCATACTGCCCTACTGCCACAATGACCTACTACCATACTACAATACTGCCCTACTGCCACAATGACCTACTACCATACTGCCCTACTGCCGCAATGACCTACTACCATACTGCCCTACTGCCACAATGACCTACTACCATACTGCCCTACTGCCACAATGACCTACTACCATACTACAATACTGCCCTACTGCCACAATGACCTACTACCATACTGCCCTACTGCCACAATGACCTACTACCATACTGCCCTACTGCCACAATGACCTACTACCATACTGCCCTACTGCCACAATGACCTACTATCATACTACAATACTGCCCTACTGCCACAATGACCTACTACCATACTGCCCTACTGCCACAATGACCTACTACCATACTGCCCTACTGCCACAATGACCTACTACCATACTACAATACTGCCCTACTGCCACAACGACCTACTACCATACTGCCCTACTGCCACAATGACCTAATACCATACTGCCCTACTGCCACAATGACCTACTACCATACCACAATACTGCCCTACTGCCACAATGACCTATTACCATACTACAATACTGCCCTACTGCCACAATGACCTACTCCATACTACAATACTGCCCTACTGCCACAATGACCTACTACCATACTACAATACTGCCCTACTGCCACAATGACCTACTACCATACTACAATACTGCCCTACTGCCACAATGACCTACTACCATACTACAATACTGCCCTACTGCCACAATGACCTACTACCATACTACAATACTGCCCTACTGCCACAATGACCTACTACCATACTGCCCTACTACCACAATGACCTACTATCATACTACAATACTGCTCTACTGCCACAATGCCCTACTACCATACTGCCCTACTGCCACAATGACCTACTACCATACTACAATACTGCCCTACTGCCACAATGACCTACTACCATACTGCCCTACTGCCACAATGACCTACTACCATACTACAATACTGCCCTACTGCCACAATGACCTATTACCATACTACAATACTGCCCTTCTGCCACAATGACCTACTACCATACTGCAATACTGCCCTACTGCCACAATGACCTACTACCATACTACAATACTGCCCTACTGACACAATGACCTACTACCATACTGCCCTACTGCCACAATGACCTACTACCATACTACAATACTGCCCTACTGCCACAATGCCCTACTACCATACTGCCCTACTGCCACAATGACCTACTACCATACTGCCCTACTGCCACAATGACCTACTACCATACTACAATACTGCCCTGCTGCCACAATGACCTACTACCATACTGCCCTACTGGCCTACTGTCATACTGCCCTACTGCCACAATGCCCTACTACCATACTGCCCTACTGCCACAATGACCTACTACCATACTGCCCTACTGCCACAATGACCTACTACCATACTACAATACTGCCCTACTGCCACAATGCCCTACTACCATACTGCCCTACTGCCACAATGCCCTACTACCATACTGCCCTACTGCCACAATGCCCTACTACCATACTGCCCTACTGCCACAATGACCTACTACCATACTGCCCTACTGCAACAATGACCTACTACCATACTGCCCTACTGGCCTACTGTCATACTGCCCTACTGCCACAATGCCCTACTACAATACTGCCCTGCTGCCACAATGACCTACTACCATACTGCCCTACTGGCCTACTGTCATACTGCCCTACTGCCACAATGACCTACTGTCATACTGCCCTACTGCCACAATGCCCTACTACCATACTGCCCTACTGCCACAATGACCTACTACCATACTACAATACTGCCCTGCTGCCACAATGACCTACTACCATACTGCCCTACTGGCCTACTGTCATACTGCCCTACTGCCACATTGACCTACTACCATACTACAATACTGCCCTACTGCCACAATGCCCTACTACCATACTGCCACACTGCACTACTGTCATACTGCCGTACGGCAATACTAGCCTACTGTCATACTGCCCTAGTGCCAAAATGCCCTACTACCATACTGCCCTACTGCCACAGTGCCCTACTATCATACTACCACACTGCACTACTGTCATACTGCTCTACGGCCCTACTGGCCTACTGTCATGCTGCCCTACTGCCACGCTGCCACGCTGCCACACTGCCCTACTACCACACTGCCCTACTGCCACATTGTCCTACTGCCCTATTGCCCTACTGTCATACTGCCCTACTGCCACAGTGCCCTACTGCCATACTGCAAAACTGCACTACTATCACACTGCCACACTGCCCTACCGCAATACTGCCCTACTGTCATACTGCCATACTGACACATTGCCCTACTGCAATATGGCCACACTGGCCTACTGCCAAATTGCCCTACTGCCACAATGCCCTACTGCCACACTGCCCTACTTCCACACTGCCCTACTGCCACATTGCCCTACTGCCACACTGCCCTACTGCCAAATTGCCCTACTGCCACAATGCCCTACTGCCACACTGCACTACTGCCACACTGCCCTACTGCCACATTGTCCTACTGCAGTACTGCCCTACTGTCATACTGCCATACTGTCATACTGCCCTAATGTCATACTGCCACACTGCCCTACTGCCAAATTGCCCTACTGCCACACTACCCTACTGCCATACTGCCCTACTGTCACACTGCCCTACTGTCACACTGCCCTACTACCACACTGCCCTACTACCACACTGCCCTACTACCACACTGCCCTACTACCACACTGCCCTACTACCACACTGCCCTACTACCACACTGCCCTACTACCACACTGCCCTACTACCACACTGCCCTACTACCACACTGCCCTACTACCACACTGCCCTACTACCACACTGCCCTACTACCACACTGCCCTACTACCACACTGCCCTACTGTCACACTGCCCTACTACCACACTGCCCTACTACCACACTGCCCTACTACCACACTGCCCTACTACCACACTGCCCTACTACCACACTGCCCCACTATCATATTGCCCTACTGCCACACTGCCCTACTGTTCCTCTGCCCTAATGTCACACCGACCTAGTGCCACACTACCACATTGTTCTAATTCCACTCTGCCACATTAACACACTGTCCTTCTACTATAGGGATCTACTGCTATAGTTCCACACTGTCACACTACCACGCTGCCCTACACCCACACCGCCCTACTGCCACACTACCACTCTGAACTACTGCCAGACTGTCCTACTGCCACACTTCCACACGGTCTAATGTCACACCGACCTAGTGCCACACTACCACACTGTCCTAATTCCACTCTGCCACATTAACACACTGTCCTTCTACTATAGGGATCTACTGCTATAGTTCCACACTGTCACACTACCACGCTGCCCTACACCCACACCGCCCTACTGCCACACTACCACTCTGAACTACTGCCAGACTGTCCTACTGCCACACTTCCACACGGTCTAATGTCACACTGCCCTACTGCCAAACCACCACAATGCCACACTTCCCTGCTGCTACACTGCCCTAACGCCACAATGCCCTACTGTAACACAGTCTTACTGTAATTCTGCCCTACAGCGACATTACATTACAGCCCTACTGTCTACTGCCACACTGCCCTGCTGCCTACTGCCACACTGTCCTATAGGCCACATTGCCCTACCGCTACATTGTCCTACTGACACACTGCCCTACTGCCAAACTGCCCTGCTTCGCTATATAATTAATTGTACCTAGAATTGTACTAGTACCTAGTAAAGCTTGGTAGAGCACCAAAATAGTATAGGTCAAAAGAGAAAAAAATTAAGGTAAGACAACTGCATAATTGTCAGGGCCGAATTACAACCATTAGAAGCTCTAAGCGCCTAAAAGATGTTTGTTTGTCCATCCATATATATATATATATATATATATATATATATATATTTATATATATATATTAAAATAAACCATTAAATAAAATGTAATTTATCGAAATAAAACATAACTTACAGTAAGAGACGGAACATACTGCTTACTTGTGTAGTTTTCCACTTTGTTTATATTTGACAAGTTTTCTCCTACAGGTTTTTTAATTGCAGAATCTTTAGCCCGACCCTCAAAACTAATCTTATGTAACGCAATATAAGGCATCCAGCTTGCCCTGTTCGATTTCATGACCCTTGGCCACAGGTCTGCACTCTCTGAGTGCTCTTGTGTTATTGTATATATTTGTATGTATTTTATTTTCATTTACCGTGGGGCCTTTTTTTGGTAGCCCCTTCCCGTGATGCCCTATGTATGTGCTTATTTTGCTGAAAGGTTAATCCGCCCCTGGCAACATCGAATAATGCAATACAGTTGAAAGACGATGATGTTGAAGAAAGAGGAATAAGTTGTTTTATAATATAAGACGAAAATGTTAAAGAAAGAAAATTAAATCGTTTTATAATATAAGATGAAAATGTTAAAGAAAGAAAATTAAATCGTTTTATAATATAAGATGAAATTGTTAAAGAAAGAAAATTAAATCGTTGTATAATATAAGATGAAAATGTTAAAGAAAGAACATTAAATCGTTTTATAATATAAGATGAAAATGTTAAAGAAAGAAAATTAAATCGTTGTATAATATAAGATGAAAATGTTAAAGAAAGAAAAATAATTCGTTGTATAATATAAAATGAAAATGTTAAATAAAGAAAAATAAGTCGTTTGATAATATAAGATGAGAATGTTGAAGAAAGAACCAGAGATACGTTCATAATTAAAGATGAATAAACAGATTTGAGATCAAATAAGAAATCATTCGTTTTGGCATCTGGAGTAAGACAAAGGTGCTTGCTGCCACCAATCTAGTTTACCACTTACATCTGCAAAATATGCAACAATGCCAAGCTATGATACGAAGAAATAAATGAAGTTTGCTGAAGATCAGGCCCTAAGAGCTTTCAAAGAAAGAGAACTTCAACATCTGTTATCCCAGAATAAAGAATAACAAATGAATACCACGAATAAAAAACCTGCAATAACATGGGTCGTAACAATAGGAAAACAAACGCGGACATTAGCCATTGCTATAGAACACTACATTACAAAGCAAGTGACAGACTTCAAATATATAGGAACAACATTATCTGAAGTTGACAGCATAAATAAAGAAATAAACATTCGATGTAACAAGGCAAATCAAATATTACGACAGCTAGCCTCTGTATTTCAACATCAAACAATATATGTCTGCATAAAGAAATATCGCAGAGTATATTCATTCCCACATTGTGCTATCTGTGCCAAACATGTTCACTTATGATTAAACATAAAAGGAAGCTGGTCACCACAGATGTCAGAGAAATATGCTTGGGATGATCAGAAAAGACAGAATCAGAAATGATATTATAAGTATGGGCATTGAATCTACCCTAAGCTGTATACAGAAACAACTAATGAAGACAGAATCAGAAATGATATTATAAGAGTGGGCATTGAATCTACCCTAAGCTGTATACAGAAACAACTAATGAAGACAGAATCAGAAATGATATTATAAGAATGGGCATTGCATCTACCCTAAGCTGTATACAGAAACAACTAATGAAGACAGAATCAGAAATGATATTATAAGAATGGACATTGAATATACTCTAAGCTGTATACAGAAACAACTAATGAAGACAGAATCAGAAATGATATTATAAGAATGTACATTGCATCTACCCTAAGCTGTATACAGAAACAACTAATGAAGACAGAATCAGAAATGATATTATAAGAATGGACATTGAATCTACCCTAAGCTGTATACAGAAACAACTAATGAAGACAGAATCAGAAATGATATTATAAGAATGGACATTGAATCTACCCTAAGCTGTATACAGAAACAACTAATGAAGACAGAATCAGAAATGATATTATAAGAATGGACATTGAATCTACCCTAAGCTGTATACAGAAACAACTAATGAAGACAGAATCAGAAATGATATTATAAGAATGGACATTGAATCTACCCTAAGCTGTATACAGAAACAACTAATGAAAACAGAATCAGAAATGATATTATAAGAATGGACATTGAATCTACCCTAAGCTGTATACAGAAACAACTAATAAATCGATTTTGCCCATCTGGAAAGAGTTGCTTGCTTGCTTGCGTTCGCCCGATGACTAAAGTATTCTAGAGTATTCGTAGACTGTAGAATTCCTCTTTCTCATCCGTCCTTAAAAGGACGTTAAGTGGGCGTGTATGCGTTGTGTTGTGGTTTGCAGTTATAACTGTTATATTTGCGCCTTTCGGCCCAACACATCCGACTTCAGCACGTCTGGAAAGAGTGCTGTTAGATTTCTTACCATACAGCGCATATATTAAAAGAGAAGGGAGAAAAGCTAGAGGCAAACCCAGAAAAAAGATGAACAGACAACATCTAAGAAACGTTACAACAAAATCAATTGACGATGGTTGAAGGTGTCATAACCTTTGTATCTTCGTCTACAAGTGCACGAGAAAGAGAAAAAGATATTTAAAAAGAAGGGACCGTTGAATATTGAATAACATAGTGTTTTAAGATGGAAAAAGAGAATACTAAAGATGGAGGAAGCAGACCTAGACATCATTAATTGAAATAAAGAAAAAGCAGCATGTGATGTGATGTTTTTTGATGGTCCAGCCCAGATGAAATTAGTGCTAACGTAAAATAAAACAGCTATTAAGACACAGTAACAAGTAGGAAGGAAACAGAGAAATAGACCAAAATAAAACTAAAGGGTGGAAGAACATAAAATAACAATACAACGTAAGATCTATAGAACCATAAGAGGAATAAAAGTTGTTGAAGTCACGCAGTCTACACTTCCGGTTCCTTTTCATGCCCAATTGAGAATCCATAACAACTGAGAGTTATTTCCCCGTTCAATTGTTGTTCTCGAAGTTCTGGAAGGAACAGGAAGTTGTAAACGGGGTTCATGGGAAGCTGAATCGGGCGCCATGATGTATATAGATTATCGGTTCTTGTGTCTTTCATGCTTGTTCTTGATTTGTTTAAGTGCGAACAGTTCTGAAAACCTGCCATGAAATCAAATTAAGAAGTCCGGTTTGATCTTAGCTTTTCACGGATAATTTTTTATCAAATTCACGATAGCAGATGAAAGTAGATTTTATTGCCACATGCTAACTATCATAAGTGCCATAACGGAACTTTTACCTTTCTTCTAAATAATTCACCATTAAAAGAATATTTGCTGCATAATGTCATCTTTTACAGCCAAATTGCGATATTTTGGCCGCACCTTTCTGTTCAATAAAATCGAAATTGGCACACTGGATCTCTCCAGATAAATTACTTGCATCCATTTTAAGTGTACGTAATCTAAAATCATATGAGTTGAATATCTTAATTTTTTTGTTCTTTATTTTTTTTTATAATATCAGATAGTCTCTTACCTCAGGATATGTGAAATCGAATGCTTTATCCTATAGAAGACAGACAGTAAAAAGTATGTCCTCTGTTCATATCAAATACAAAACATCAATTTTGGCAATTGGAAATCTAAATGACCAGGCATAATATCACTATTAAGGCCTATTTGGCCGAAACGTCATTAGACATTTGTTTTGTTTCTCACATACGTAAAGAAGTTAAAATACCACATTTTTTTTTTTACATTGGGTTGCTAAAGTGTTTCTGGTTCATTGCTACAGAATGTGTGCATGTATCTCAGATCGTCATGTGTTATCATAACATTGTTTGGAATACAAAAGGCCAATAACCAAGTATGTTGATAACTGTCATATATGTTGGGTCGCCGACTGTGACTGTTTTAATCTCATACACTGCGTCAGAGTTCCAGCTTTGTTTTAAAATTCAAGTTCGTGTGTGATTCTGTGTGTATATATACATATTTATATTATGTCCCTTTTCATCTTGTCAGACTGGAGACTATTGTGTATTTTTTTTAGGTTTTATTTTTGTCGAACAGCTTCACTCTTGGCTAATTCTACTAATGTTTGACAAACACACACGACTACAGAATGAACAAGTGAGGCCCACTGATCCACAAGATTTTCCATCCTTTTTCATAAGTCTATTCTCTTCTAAGTTTTGCCATAGCACAGTCTCAAATGATGTTATGCCATTCTTTATACATGTTCTCCATGATGTGCGATCACTTGCCAGATGTTTCCAGTCATTTCCACAGACGGAGAAGTCATTCAGAGATGATTTACAGATTTCTTTATATCGTAGTTTAGGTCTGCCAATTTGTCTATTTCCGTGTATTAGTTCACCATATAGTATTTGCTTGGGGATGCGTTTTTCTTCCATTCATTGGACATGCCCAAGCCATCTTAGTCTTCGACATCTGAGCATCGACATGATTGTTGTGATCTTAGCACGTTGCAGGACAGTTAAGTTGGTTATTTTGTCCTGCCTTTTGATGTGCATTATTCTGTGGAGACATTACATGTGGAAGATATTTAATCTTTTTTCGTGATTTGAGTATGTTGTCCAGGTTTCAGATCCATATAATAGTGTGCTAAGCACACAAGTTTTATATATTAAGAGTTTGGTCTTCAATATATATATATATATGAAATATTAATTTTGATAATTGAAAATCGAAATAACCAGGCATTATATCACTACTAAGGCCTATTTCGACTTTTGTTTTGTTTCTCACCTACGTAAAGCTGTTAAAATACCACTTGTTTATGTTGTCACAATATCACTGCCTGAACAAAAATTCAAAGCAGAAAAATGTTTATCGTCATTAAAAGAAAATAAAATCATCATTCCTTAAATTGATGTAATATATAAAATAGTATAATATATTATAATATATACTGTCATACATAATATATATATATATATATATATATATATATATATATATATATATATATATATATACGAGCACTGTTCGGTCAACATGTCAACGTTGGCGTTCCAGTGCTAGAACTGGATTCTAGAATCCAGAACAATTAAAAAAAAGGAACCACTACCGGGATTAAATCTGCTAGACCAATGACAGAAACCAACCTGAAAGTTAAGATCTGATATGAAGAACTGAGAAAGAAGCTAAGATTAATCATCGCCATTGAATACATAAAGAAACAACAGATAAAATGGTGTAGCTATGCGATAAGACAAAAAGACTAAATTACAACATAACGAGCCTTTAATAAACTTTGCAAGAACACGTGATTCAAAGATCAACAACGACAAAGATGGATTAATGGAATATTTAAAATATTAGGAAAAACAGTAGCAGCAGAAGCCAAGAGGAGTGCACTACACCGCACATTATTATCTAAAGCTGTTTAAGAAATGCGTTCTTTTTATTGCGAACAGCACTAGACCGCACATTATTATCTAATTCAGTTTAAAACATGCGCTTGTTTAACGCAAAGAACAGCAGACCGCACATTATTATCTAATTCAGTTTAAAACATGCGCTTGTTTAACGCAAAGAACAGTAGACCGCACATTATTATCTAAAGCAGTTTCAGAAATGTGTTCGTTTTATCGCAAAGCCCTCCAAAAAACTACAATTCTGGTCATGTCTCTTTTTTCTACTATTTGTGTGTGTGTGTGTTTATCCCTTTCATATATAGGTAGGTGTATGAGTAGAGTGTATGTATGTATTTATACATGTGTGCACAATGTATATATATTTATATTTATATATATATATATATCTGACATATGTATGTGTGTGTGTATGAAATTGCTCTTCCTTGTGTGGGTTATCTATCTATTGACCTTTCGAGCCGTACCCGGCACATAGGGCGTAGACCAAGATACTCCTCTTATCATATTTTTTTGTTCTAGCAGTTTTCAATGCTTTTAAATATGTTTTATCAAATCTCGCCATTTGTCTCTGTTCTGTGCAAGCAGCTCTATTTCATTGAGAGAGCCGATTCCTGCTGCTCTTGCCTCTATCATCAGTATTCTTCTCAGTATCTCTCTGGATCTTCCTTTTTTCGTCTTACCTGTTGTTTCCCACATGAGGGCTTGCTTTGCTATTCGGTTTTAGCTCTTCTCATCACATGTCCAACATATGACCATCGTTTTTTCTTTATTACTGAAGATATTAGTGGTTTGATTGGCGATTTCTCTAATTTCCTTGTTTGTTTTGAATTCATTCATTCATCAACATTACACTTTTAATCTATTTCTTCCATTCTGACAGCGTAGACAGTGACATAGACACATAGACAAACATGTATATACTCTCCGAATTTGGCATCCACTTTTAAACTTGTCCTATGTTACCTGACAAACATCAAAGATTCAAAAAGACGAACTACCTTACTTTATGTCTAGCGCCGCGTGATACACGACATTCTCAATTTTCCTAATCCCATGTTTTCTCCACTCACTTATTCTGTTTTACGAGCCCTCGATCGCCCAACGAACAATGATCTCTAACCGTGTCAGCCATCACAGCTAGTCTCGTGTGATTACTGGCCCCTGTGATATATTATTAGTCACTGTGACCAGACTCGAAACTAGAATTGCTGTCTATAAAATTATGGGATGGCAGTCAAACTGAATGACTTGATACAGCTGGTATAAGCTGTTCTAGTTTACGTTTCTACTCCCCCGCAATTAAATATCAAAGTTGAAAGAATACATCTGGAGAGAGTTCAGAGCTACAACTATCTGGGACACATTATAACCAGTGATAGTAAATGTACACCTCAAATAAACAAAAGAATATGGCAAAAAATAATTGTAATGCCATGAAAAATATACTAACATCAAAACAAATGACACCAGGGCTAAAACTAAGAATAGCAAAATCTCAATATTCATGTATGGCGCAGAAACATGGACATTAGACCAGAAAACATAATATAAAATTGAAGCCTTTGAAATGTGGATTTATAGAAGAATAGGTAGAATTGGATGGAAAGAAAATAAAACAAACGATGAAGTTTTAAAACAACTAAAAATGAAAAGAGAACTACTAAGCACAATTAAAACAAGACAAACGAAATTTTTGGAGCATGTTAGTAGACACAACAGCCTAATAAAAGTAATATTGGAAGGGAAAATACATTTTAAAAGAGGCAGAGGTAGACCAAGAATAACATGGACAAGTAACATCAAATGATGGACAAGGCATCCTATGACAATCTGCACCATCAAAGCAAGGGACAGAGCGGAATGGCGCTCCATAGTAGCCAACCTTCGACGCGGAGACGGCACTTAATGATGATGATGACTCCCCCCCCCCCCGATTCTCTGGGTTGATCTAAATATACGGGGACCTGGTGAACAACGAACTTAATCTTCTAAAATGGTGATTGTATATTCCATACCCTCGGCAAGAAAGTGAGATGGTAAATATTTCGATCCTTTTCGTGAATCGGGAGCCACGATATCCACGTCCGTAGTGAACAGAGAATTGTTCGGTCCGGATCGACGGTTTCCTGGCTCAGCCTGGCTTAATTGGATACCTGGATTTTTTTTTTTCTGGGAAAGTGAAGCGGCACGGGCGTAATACCGTCCACATTACCTCAAGGATCATTGCTGAAAGTAAAGTAGTAAAGTACCTATGTCACGCCAAGTGGCGTATAGGGAAATATGGTGTTAGTTACCCTATATTTTACAGATCTTCAGCACATGATTTTTGGGGTAATGTGGTCGGTATTACGCCCGTGCTGCTTTACTTTCCCAAAAAAAATCTGGTACCCATTTAAGGCTGGGTGAACCTGGAAGCCTTCGGTTGGGATCGAACCCTACCCATTGTCCTTTGTAGTCCAGTTCACTAACCACTGAGCTATCGCGGCTCCCATCATTGCTGAAGCTCTGTAAAAAATTATGGTCACTAACACCATATTGTCACCACTTGGCATGTCAGGACTCTTTGTGCTTTTTCGTGAACATGCAGCCCTGGGGCCACGCCCCGTGATCTTCCTGTTAATCAAGGGGGAAGTTGTCTAAATTCAGGCAAGCCACGAGGAGACCGTGGAAAAAAATGATGGACCAGCTTAGCGGTATATCCCAGTCGTTATTGTACTTGTGTTGGTAATAAAAAAAATACCCCCGTGGTCGACCCAGCCGCTGGCGGAAACGGGTATCAGGATAACACTCTGGGAAAGTGGGGAGTGGCGCCTCGGTCGTGAATTGTGATGCTTGAGTCGACACTAGACATGAGTCTCCGAACACTTCTTGATAGGCTGCCGAGCACATATGGGTTAAAACTCGCGTGGCAAGACGCTGATTCAAATCTCGTACCGTAATTTACTTTACTAACAAGTAAGTGTATCATTTTGGGAATCCCCCCATTTGAGTAAGTAAAAGGGTGAAGAAAAAACATACTTGGAATAGTCAGGTAGAAACATAATTTTGATGATGGGACATTCTAAGACATGGGACATTCTAAGACATGGGACATTGTAAGACATGGGACATTGTAAGACATGGAACGTTGTAAGACATGGGACATTGTAAGACATGGGACGTTGTAAGACATGGGACATTCTAAGACATGGGACGTTGTAAGACATGGGACATTCTAAGACATGGGACGTTGTAAGACATGGGACATTCTAAGACATGGGACGTTGTAAGACATGGGCATTCTAAGACATGGGACGTTGTAAGACATGGGACATTCTAAGACATGGGACGTTGTAAGACATGGGACATTCTAAGACATGGGACGTTGTAAGACATGGGACATTGTAAGACATGGGACATTGTAAGACATGGAACGTTGTAAGACATGGGACATTGTAAGACATGGGACGTTGTAAGACATGGGACATTCTAAGACATGGGACGTTGTAAGACATGGGACATTCTAAGACATGGGACGTTGTAAGACATGGGACATTGTAAGACATGGAACGTTCTAAGACATGGGATGTTCTAAAGAAAATTGTAATAAATAGCGAGACAGAGGCATAGCAAGACTAAAGTGTACTGAATACATCAAAAGGTGGACAGATGAAGCTATGACAATATGCACTGTCAAGATAAGAGACAGAGTAAAATGGCGATCTATGGTAACCAACCTCCAATGTGGAGACCGCACTCAATGAATGAAGTAACAAACACCACGGTTTGGAAAGTGTTTAATGAAGACCTATACTTCACATGAAGATGAACTATACACGAAGAAGTATATACATATATATTACAGACAATCACATATAAAATTATGAAATGTGTCAGACGAATGACAGGAGACAGTTTGAGAGATACGATCAGAAATGAAAAACTGAGAAAAAAGCTAGGAATAGCCCCCCATCATAGAATATTTAAATAAACAACAGATAAAATGATTTGGCCACGTGACAAGGCAGAAAGATCAAAACACAACACAACGAGCATTCAACAAACGTTGTGAGAATACCAGACCCAATGGTCGACCACGAAAAAAGATGGATGGATGGGATATCAGAAACACTAGAAAACATAACAGCAGCAGAGGCGA
This sequence comes from Megaustenia siamemsis, assembly GCA_032433765.1. Classification (NCBI taxonomy): domain Eukaryota; kingdom Metazoa; phylum Mollusca; class Gastropoda; order Stylommatophora; family Ariophantidae; genus Megaustenia; species Megaustenia siamemsis. The sequence goes on along the minus strand of JAVIAB010000108.1, from coordinate 22,876,332 downwards.
ACGGAAAAGCAAAAGACCGCAAATTATACCTCCCCTCGACGCTGAAAGGCAAAAGAGGAAGGAAAGGTGAAGAAGAGGAAAAATCGCATATAACAAGGATATATAAATATAATACAGGTTCTGAAAGTATTTTATGCAAATGAAATATTACCAACATTTATCTCTGCAATATTACTCTCTGTCCACATATTGGACACAACTCTGTGATGTAATGAACAACTTTTTACTAAATTTCCCTAAAGTAGCTTTATCGTTTGTTATTTCCCTTAGATTTTGATCAAAGGATTTTTTGATGATTCGTATCCTTTGTAATTTTGTATGATACTAATAACTTGTGACGTTGAAGGTCATATTTTTTGTTGATAAAATTAGAATGTCTCATTCGAAGTCGTATGTTATTTTGATCATTGTCCACAAGGGCAAAGTCAATATAACAACAAACCGTGTTTATCTATAGTTGATAACGGGTTGTATATGTTTTATTCTCATAAAGTAAACGAAGAAATTAATATAGAATGACCGGATGTTAGGAGAAAGGGAGTATTCTATTCTATCAATGGAACCAGTTTCATTATAGTCAGGAATTCCCCATATCCGCTCCACGTGTCATAGAATTTCCCAAAAATGTATTGGTAAATCCCGTTGACAAGGTCACTCCGTGCATATCCTACCCGACACCACAGTCGATGATTTCAAACCTCCTTAGTTTCCTCTTACGATATGCGAGACAAGTAACAGTGGCTCTATTCTTTTCTCCCCTTCACAAAATTTACTCAATTATATTTTCTTTGATTTGATTAGCATCGGATCTCACAGGTGCGGGTTGTTTCTTGCAATCTTTCACAAGGCAAAATACCACCTCATAGACATAGCCAACTACAAGAATGCCCTAATGTGAGTCTCTAATGGGCCACTAATTTTTTTTCTTTTAATGGGCCTCTAATGGGAGTCATTAATGTATCACACTCTTACAGATAGTTTCCATGTGGCTCATCCTTCCGTATTACACATGTGGCTTTCCATGTGGCTCATCCTTCCCTATTATATATGTGGCTTTCCATGTGGCTCATCCTTCCCGATTATATATGTGGCTTTCCATGTGGCTCATCCTTCCCTATTATATATGTGGCTTTCCATGTGGCTCATCCTTCTCTATTATATATGTGGCTTTCCATGTGGCTCATCCTTACCGATTATATATGTGGCTTTCCATGTGGCTCATCCTTCCCTATTATATATGTGGCTTTCCATGTGGCTCATCCTTCCCTATTATATATGTGGCTTTCCATGTGGCTCATCCTTCCCTATTATATATGTGGCTTTCCATGTGGCTCATCCTTCCCTATTATATATGTGGCTTTCCATGTGGCTCATCCTTCCCTATTATATATGTGGCTTTCCATGTGGCTCATCCTTCCCTATTATATATGTGGCTTTCCATGTGGCTCATCCTTCTCTATTATATATGTTTGATCATTATTTACATAAGCTATGCTATTCGGGAGCCGCAATAGCTCAGTGGTTAGCGTACTGGACTACAAAGGACAAGAGGTAGAGTTCGATCCCAACCGACGGCTTCCTGGTTCACCCAGCCTTAAATTGGTACATAATTTTTTCTGGGAAAGTAAAGCGGCACGGTCGTAATACGGACCACATTACCCAAAAATCATGTGCTGAAGATCTGATTTATGATTACACCATATTGCCTACACGCCACTTGACGTGACGGGGGCTCTTTACATTTTTTTTTTTTACTATGCTATACTTTTCGGAATTTAAATATTTGGGAACTTTGTTAACCTCAGACGGAAGATGTACAAAAGAGGTGAGATGCAGAATGGCTCAGGCAAAGGCAGCTTTCCAAAACATGAGGAAAATACTATGCAATCCATTTTTGACAATAGAAAAAAGAAAAAGTGTTCTTAAATGTTATGTAGAGCCAATCTTAACATATGGATGCGAGTCATGGACAATAGGACAACAGACAAGAAAATCACTCGAGTCTGTAGAAATGTGGTTTTACAGAAGAATGTTGAGAATACGATGGACAGCTAAGAAGAGTAATGAAGAGGTTCTGAGAGAGGTCAAAGCAAAAAGAGAGCTAATTTCCAATGTTAGGAAGAGACAATCATCATTTTTTGGCCATGTAATGAGAAGAGAACAACTGGAATATATTGTAACAACTGGAACAATTGAGGGACGAAGAGAAAGAGGAAAGCAAAGAGAAAAAATAACTGACAGCTTAAGAGAATGGCTTGGCAGAAGGTCAACAACAGAAATGATAAATAATTGTCAAGTTCGAAAGTTGTGGAGAGACATGATCACCTACGCCAGCAGGTTCGGTACTTGATGATTATGATGATGATGATGATGATGATGATGAGTACAGTATCATCATCTTAGGTTATTGATTATATCTCCATTAATGTTTAGGCCTGGCATCTCTGTAATGTTTTTAAAGATTTGCTCAATGTATAAATTGAACAAACTTGGTGATAGGATGTATCCCTGTCTTACTCCTCTTTTTATATCAATGGGTGTAGAGTTCTCTTTGTTATATTTTATTACTGCTGTTTGCTCCCAGTATAAATTACATATTAGTCGTATGTCTGTGTCATGTACATATCTAGATGTATATCTTTTAGGCATTCTATATGTTGTTTATGGTGTATTTTATCAAAAGCTGAGACTTCCGGTCAATATGGCGGTTAGGGACAGGAACCGTTGAGGCACTGCCTGAAACGTGTCTCTTGTTGAAGTTTCCCCATATTCAAAGTCCGGCTTGCTGGCAGAGTTGCTGAGTTTTGTGCTATGTGATATTTTTAGATATTCGGAGTGCTTACGATGAATGATGATATCGTATGACGAAGGAAAGTTCGGTTGCGTTTATTTTCAGTGCGGCTTGGCCTTGTGGCTTTTGGCGTGTGTTGTTGCTGCTATGACGGGGACTGCAGATGCCCTTCTTTGATTGGATCCATCAATGAGATAAGATTCCACTGGCACGGACGATTGAGAAATTATGGATTTTAATTCGTTTGCAGTGATGTAGGAGCCTTTGACTAACTACAACTACATATATCAAACGCTTTAGTATATTTCATTAACCACTGCGCTTTCGTAACCAAACCAAATATTCTGAACTTTATGTTTATTTTTGTGTTGTTTTTGCCCAATTGTTCCCCTTTCAAAAGGTCCTTGCTCGTAAATGTATACTCGAACAATTATATTAGCACGTGGGTGAATCAAAACTGAGATACAAAGATACCACCAAAATACCTCCAATGCAACTTTGAGATTAATTTTCATTAATGAAACTTACTGGGAAAATCTGGCAACAGAATTGTAACATAAAATAGAAAAATTAAAAATATAATAAAAACACAAATATAGAATAGTCGACATAATAATAATAAAAAAAAAAAATATTCCTTTGGTCTTCTGTTGGCATCTCCTGCTGTTTTTTTCCTAGTTTTTAAATTAATTTGTCTTTGTCGTGGTCGGGTCTTGGGTCTAGTGTTCTTGTTACGCTTATTAAGGCTCTTTGTTTTGTGTTATGGTATTTGTTTCTTATCACATGACCAAACCACTTTATCTATTTTTTCTTTATCTATTTAATTACGGTAATTATTCCTAACTTTTTTCTCAGTTCTTTATTACTAATATTATCTGTCAGACTATTTCCTATCATGCGTCTAGCACTTTTCATTTGCCCTGTACACTCTGCAGTATTCAACAATAATGGTTCAATACTCACCAAAAAAAAAAAAAAAGCTTCACGGGAAAGCAGCGCATGGCTGTTGTTATCATAGATAGACATAAGCCATCTTACACCTGAGTGTGAAGATAACTTAATCAGTCATGTAACTTTTTATTATAACGTACATGTCGATATTTTTTGTTACAATATTTACCAATTAATCATAATTTTCCTTTCATAATCTTCTTGTCGATAATTTTTACTATTACTATTTCACTGACTTAATATCATCATGTGCCATACCGGATGGCGTAGGTGATCGTGTCCTTCCACAATTTTCTATTGTAGTACATCGTATCAATTCTGTTGTTGACTGTTTTGCGTCCCACAACACAAAACTATCATGTATATTCTTTCTTTGTCGTTCGCGATCTCTTTTTTTTCTATATATCGCCAGTTGTAAACCAAGTATTTTACCCCTTCTCATGTTGTGATCCGAAAAATGTCGACTGTTTCCTTCTGATGATTTTGTTAGAAACTTCATGTTTGTGCTGGACTCTTTGAGGATTTCCTCGCTGATCTTTTTCCAGGAAACTCCTGTTTCCAGGAAACTCTCAAAATTCTTCTGCAAAATCCCATCTCTGTGGCCTCTAATAGTCTTTTCACTTGTTTGTCTACTGTCCATGATTCGCATCCATAGGTAAGACTTGACTATATATAGCACAGATTTAATATACGTTCATCTAATTATAGTTTAATATTAAATATACTTTTATAACACAGATTGTAAAACGGCATAGCCAGCAAAATAATCTAATCAGAGTGGTTCATCAACATGTACATAAAGTAGACAATGCATGCACAAATAATATGAGCGTAACATATAATTTACACAATATATGACTGAAGTATGTAATGACGAAGAACTGACGTCAAATGAGTCAAATTGTAACTGAAATATATAATCCAAAACAATGTGTATAGTAGAACTAACCCAAAAATTGTGTGCAATGGAACTAACTAAAAAAAGTGTGCAATAGAACTAAACAAAAAAATGTGTACAGCAGAGCTAGCTAACAAAATGTGTACAGTAGAACTAACGGAAAATGTGTAAAATAGAACTAACCCCAAAATGTGTGCAATAAAGCTAGCCAAAAATGAGTACAATGGAACCAACCAAAAATGTGTACAGTTGAACTAACAAAAAATGTGTATAGTAGGACTAACCCAAAAATGTGCACACTTAAACTAACCAAAAAATATATACAGTAGAACTAACCAAAAAAAAAGCGTGTACAGTAGAACTAACCAAAAAATGTGTACAATAGAACTAACCAAAAACTGTGTACAGTAAAACTAACACAAAAATTGTGTATAGTGGAACTAACCTAAAAAATGAGTTGGGGAGAAAGCCCGGAAACGGTATAAAAGCAAATGTTGTTATATATAGATACAGTAGTGAATATAGCGAAACAAATAACAGATTTTCTCTTGCTCAGCAAGACTCAAAGTCTGGCTGCTTTGACTGTCTGAGCTATTGTCACGACAAGTAAATTTTAAAAAAAGAAGACAAAGAATGACAGTGAAGAAAGAGAATAAGAATACAACTCCCACAGAAGAAGAACTATTTTACTGAGGAAGTAGTGGAAAAGTGAAAATTAAGACAATGAAGAATAGTGCAGAAACGGAATGAAGAAGATGAAGACATAGAGGAAAAAGAAAGAATGACAAAGTGTATGAATGCAACAACAGCCGAAGAAGTGGGATATTGAAGTGGAAAGAAGAAGAAGAAGAAGAGGAAGAAGAGGAAGAAGAAGAAGAAGAGGAAGAAGAGGAAGAGGAAGAAGAAGAAGAAGAGGAAGAAGAGGAAGAAGAGGAAGAGGAAGAGGAAGAAGAAGAGGAAGAAGAGGAAGAAGAAGAGGAAGAAGAAGAAGAAGAGGAAGAAGAGGAAGAGGAAGAAGAAGAAGAAGAGGAAGAAGAGGAAGAAGATGAAGAAGAAGAAGAAGAGGAAGAAGAGGAAGAAGAGGAAGAGGAAGAAGAAGAGGAAGAAGAAGAAGAAGAGGAAGAGGAAGAAGAAGTAGAAGAGGAAGAAGAAGAAGAAGAGGAAGAAGAGGAAGAGGAAGAAGAAGAAGAAGAGGAAGAAGAGGAAGAAGAGGAAGAGGAAGAGGAAGAAGAGGAAGAAGAAGAGGAAGAAGAGGAAGAAGAGGAAGAAGAGGAAGAGGAAGAAGAAGAGGAAGAAGAGGAAGAAGAGGAAGAAGAGGAAGAGGAAGAAGAAGAGGAAGAAGAAGAAGAAGAGGAAGAAGAGGAAGAGGAAGAAGAAGTAGAAGAGGAAGGAGAAGAAGAAGAGGAAGAAGAGGAAGAAGAGGAAGAAGAGGCAGAGGAAGAAGAAGTAGAAGAGGAAGGAGAAGAAGAGGGAAGAAGAAGAAGAAGAGGCAGAAGAGGAAGAGGAAGAAGAAGAAGAAGAGGAAGGAGAAGAAGAAGAAGAAGAGGAAGAAGAAGAAGAAGAAGAGGAAGGAGAAGAAGAGGAAGAAGAAGAAGAAGAAGAAGAAGAGGAGGAGAAGAAGAGGAAGAAGAAGAAGAAGAGGAAGGAGAAGGGAAAAAAACAAAGAAAAAAGAAAACTGAAGAGCAAGTAGACGATAATAACGATAGTGAAAACTGCCAGAAAAAAAAAAAAACAAAAAAACGTTTAAAAGTGAAAGAAAGTAAAAGAAAGACATAGTAATGACTACAAATGTAAGTCAATGAGACAAACTAACTTATACATCTATGTACAACTAACTTGTGCTGCATGAAAAGCTGTAAACGTGTCAATGTCTCCTCTAAAATGAACACAATCAATAAAAAGTAATTTAGACATGTCAGCATTAGACGCGCCTTACCAGTCCTATCAATGAATGTAACAAAAATGAACAATCAATAAGACTAGATTCTATAAATTATAACCTATGTGACAGCTCATTAAAAGAAGAAGAGACATATCTAATTTGAGACAGAACTTACATAGAAAAATAGTAATTATACTTGTGTATGAATCGGAATGACACAATCAGGCTTACGGGCTTTATTTAATAGTTTGGTATTATAGGATCGGCTGTTCAGGATGTACAAGTTGTATGATTGAGGTAGGAGAGGTCTTGTTTGTTTGTTATCTCAAGTGAGTATGGAAATGAAAATTATCAGCACTCATGGAAGCTAATTGGGTGTTAAAAAAAGTTAGCGATCTGGATGTTTATATATATATATCATCATCATCATCGAGTGCCATCTCCGCAACGAAGGTTGGCTACCGTGGAGCGCCATTCTGCTCTGTCTCTTGCTTTGATGGTGCAAGTTGTCATAGGCTGATTTGTCCATCTTTTGATGTTACTCGTCCATGTTAGTCTTGGTCTGCCTCTTTTACCTTGTATTTTCCCCTCCAGGATTACTTTTAGTAGGCTATTGTGTTATTTAACATGGCCCAAAAGTCGCATTTGTCTTGTGTTTAGTAGTTCTCTTTTCGTTTTTAGTTGTTTTAAGACTTCATCGTTTGTTTTCTTGTTATTCCATCCAATTCTACCTATTCTTCTATACATCTACATTTCAAAGGCTTCAATTCTCTGTTCTGTTTTCTTGTCTAATGTCCATGTTTTTGCACCATAAAGGAAAGTTTAGAAGACATACAATTTTAATATATTATTAGTTTTAGTTTAGGCCTGGTGTTATTTGTTTTGATGTTAGTATGTTCTTCATGACATTAAAATTACTTTTTGCCATACCTATTCTTTAGTTTATTTCAGTTTTATATTTTCCATCACTGGTTTATAGTATGTCCATGGTAGTTCTGAACTGTCTCCAGGTCTATTCCTTCAATGTTGATATCCACTAGTGGGTTTTGAGTATCTTCTTTGTTTATGATCATAGTTTTAGTCTTTTTGATATTCATATCTAGTCCATATTTTTTGCTTGTCGTGTTTATTTCATTAAGTAATTGTTGTAGATCTTTAGGATTTTCTGCTAGCAGTACAGTATCGTCAGCATATCTTAGGTTATTGATTATCTTTCCATTAATTTGTAGGCCTGGCATCTCTATGATGTTTTAAAGAATTGCTCAGTGTATAGATTGAACAAGCTTGGTGATAGGATGCATCCTTGTCTTACTCCTCTTGTTATACCAATGGGTGTAGAGTTCTCTTTGTTATATTTTATTATTGCTGTTTGCTCCCAGTATAGATTACATATTAGTCGTTTGTCCATATTATCTAGTTGTTTCTCTTTTAGGCATAATATAAGTTGTTTGTGGTGTACTCTCAAAAGCTTTGGTGTAGTCTATGAAGCAGGCATGTATTGGTTTGTTTACTTCTGTGTATTGTATATATATATATATATATATATATATATATATATATATTTATATATATATATTTATATATATATATTTATATATATATATATACATATATATGCGTGTGTGTATATATAATGTAAAGGTAAAGTACGAAACTTGAACCGGCGTCTTAGCACGCGAATATTCACCCATATGTGCTCGACCGCCTATCCAGAAGTGTTCGGAGACTTCTGGATAGTGTCGCTTCAAGCATCGAAATTCGCGATGCGAGGCGACATTCCTCACCTTCCCAGAGTAATACTCTAGTACCCATTTCTATCACCGGCTGGGTCGACCGTGGGGGTATTTTCTTTTTCCAATCACGAGTACAATTCACACCGCTTCCAGCTGGAATCGAACACGTGTTGTCCGAACGTTGGTAGCCCAGTCGAGTGGTTTTCCTAACTAGGCTACCGAGGCCCCGTGTATAAATAAATATATATCTATAAACTAAATTAAACAAAACTTAGCTATAGTATGTCATATGGACTTGTCCAAAGTGCTATGAGAGTGATCTATGGACCAAACTAAACTAAACTAAATTAAACAAAACTTAGCATGACTATAGTATGTCGTAAGGACTTGTTCAATGTGCTATGACAATGACCTGTCAGATAAACTGAAATAAGCTGAATTTAACTAAACTAAACTAAACTAAACTAAAGCAAATCATGTGAACTTGTTCGATGTGAAGCAAGGATGAGCTGTCGACTAAACAAAATTAAACTAAAGTAAATTATAGATCACCCAATAAGCTATTCATAAGTGTGTTCCCAATAGAACAATTGTTATATATCACTTTCTGATGTTATGTCATTCTGGGTTGCTCGCCACGAAACAAGTGACCTACATTTTCACCCTATCGGTTTGGACTAAATTCTTCTCTCTCCAACCTTGAAATTGTTAACATGCTATAATTTGCAATGGCATTGTTGCCCACGGCATGTCTTATATGTTTTATTTGTTCTATGTGTTCTATGTGTTCTTAGTTCTCTATGTGTAGTAGACCTCTTTGCTATCTTCCGGTTTTGATAGGGGTTGGTACTCGATCGCGTCTACCTTAATATCATAGATTATTGGAGAAAGAACCGATCGCTTGAAATATTCTTAAAATCTATTACCACCTGATTGTGAAGCGAGCACTTTTAACCCTAACACTACAGCGATCCCCTCATCGCTCGATCTGTATCTACACTCGAGAATAATAAGACAATTATTGCCCTCGCGTCTGCGCCTCCCGGAGTCTCCCCAAAAAGAAAATCACAGAAACATGCTCATTATGAATTTTTACCATGAAATTTCTGTGAACTTTGTTCAACAGCAGCTGAGAAAAGTATAGGAGTATTTCTCTCGAATCTATAGCACGTTTCTTACAATAATAACTGTTTTGGGGGAATACATTCTCACGGATCTGTCACTGTCCGGGCATTTTTATGGGAAGATAAAACGTAATAAGGAATAGGCAGAAATAAATAAGGCGTTTTTGTATTTTGTTTGGAAATGTTTCTTTCAAGACATGTTTTAAGCTCGTTATATTGGGAAAAGATTGAAATAGAGACGGAGATAGAGGGAGAAAAAGAGAGAACAGGGGGGGGGGGTAGAGAAAGAGAAATGCATCTTATGTGCTGTTAAAGGGAAAATAAAGTTGTTGGATGATACGTTTACAGATGATAAAGATAGAGATAGTTATGTTAGTAATGGGTTCCGTTAGTGAGAAAAGGTACACATTGGAAAGTCGGTAGAAAAGTTAGAAGATAATACAGTTAGAGGATAATAAATTGGAGAATAATAAAGTTATAGAATAATAAAGTTATAGAACAATAAAGTTAGAGATTAATAAAGTTGGAAAATAATAAAATTAGAGAATAATAAAGTTAGAGCATAATAAAGTTAGAGAACAATAAAGTTAGAGAACAATAAAGTTAGAGAACAATAAAGTTAGAGCATAATAAAGTTAGAGAATACTAAAGTTAGAGCATAATAAAGTTTTAGAATAATAAAGTTAGAGAATAATATAGTTAGAGAATAATAAAGTTAGAGAACAATAAAGTTAGAGAACAATAAAGTTAGAGCATAATAAAGTTAGAGCATAATAAAGTTAGAGAATACTAAAGTTAGAGCATAATAAAGTTAGAGAATAATAAAGTTAGAGCATAATAAAGTTAGAGAATAATAAAGTTAGAGCATAATAAAGTTAGAGAACAATAAAGTTAGAGCATAATAAAGTTAGAGAATAATAAAGTTAGAGAATAATAAAATTAGAGAATACTAAAGTTAGAGCATAATAAAGTTAGAGAATAATAAAGTTAGAGCATAATAAAGTTAGAGCATAATATAGTTAGAGAATAATAAAGTTAGAGAATAATAAAGTTAGAGCATAATAAAGTTAGAGAATAATAAAGTTAGAGCATAATAAAGTTAGAGAATACTAAAGTTAGAGCATAATAAAGTTGGAGAATAATAAAGTTAGAGAATAATAAAGTTAGAGCATAATATAGTTAGAGAATAATAAAGTTAGAGAATACTAAAGTTAGAGCATAATAAAGTTAGAGTATAATATAGTTAGAGAATAATAAAGTTAGAGTATAATATAGTTAGAGAATAATAAAGTTAGAGAATAATAAAGTTAGAGTATAATATAGTTAGAGAATAATAAAGTTAGAGAATAATAAAGTTAGAGAATAATAAAGTTAGAGCATAATAAAGTTAGAGAATAATAAAGTTAGAGAATAATAAAGTTAGAGAATAATATATTGGAGAATAATAAAGTTGGAAAATAATGTATTATTGCACAATAAACGTTAAGCTTGTGGTAGTAGTTGTGGTAGTAGTTGTGGTAGTAGTTGTGGTAGTAGTTGTAGTAGTAGTTGTGGTAGTAGTTGTGGTAGTAGTTGTGGTAGTAGTTGTGGTAGTAGTTGTGGTAGTACTTGTGGTAGTAGTTGTGGTAGTAGTTGTGGTAGTACTTGTGTTAGTAGTTGTGGTAGTAGTTGTGGTAGTAGTTTCGGTCAGCATAGTTGACTGTTGATTTTTTATCGCCCCTAGAAATATTATTTTTTCTTTCCTTTCGTCGTGTATTCTCTTTTTCTATGGATCTGTCTGCTTCTTGTTTGAGTTAGAGCTTTAGAGCGTTTTTTCCAAAGATTGTGGTCTGCAGTTACTTTTTTCCCAGGCTGCATGGTTTATGTTCAGAGTTTTCGTGTCACGTTTACACACATCTACAAATCGAAGTTTTTGGGCGCGTCCTTGTCATTTTGCCATCTCCTAGTTGTCCTTAGAGTATATCTTTTGGTATACGGCCATCTTTCATACGGTGTAAGTGGCCAAACCAGCGTGACCTACGTTTTTCGAGAAGCGTGTAGATATTCTGGAAGCCTGTTGAGCTGATCATCATCACGTTCTGGGCCTGCTGGCGTGGGTGATCATGTCTCTCTACAATTTTCAATCTCGACAGTTATTTATCATTTCTGTTGTTGACCTTCTGCCAAGACATTCTCTTAAGCTGTCTGGTATTTTTTCTCTTTGCTTTCCTCTATCTTTTCGTCCCTCAATTTTTCCAGTTGTTACAATATATTCCTTTTGTTATCTTATCATTACATGGGGAAAAATGTTATTTGTTTCTTCCTAATATTATAATTTAGCTCTCTTTTTGCATTGGCCTCTTTCAGAACGTTTTCATTACTCTTCTTAGCTGTCCATGACATTCTCAACATTCTTCTGTAAAACCACATCTCTACAGATTCCAGTGATTTTCTTGTGTGTTGTCCTATTGTCCGTGATTCACATCCATATGTTAAGACTGGCTCTACATAACATTTAAGAACTCTTTTTCTTGTTTCGATTGTCAGAAGTTTTTCTAAAAGTGTGTAGATGTTCAGGAGACCTGTTGAGCTACCAATGTCAAAAAAGGTCACTTAGCTCTAAACATAAAAGAAAGCTTGTCGCCACAGATGCAATGTCTGAGAAAAGCCTCTGGAGTAACCCGAAAAGACAGAATCATAAATGACACTATAAGAGAAACAGTATGCATCATGCTATTCATAAACTATATACAGAAACAACAAATGAAATGGCTTGCCCGTATAGAAAGAATGCCATGCGAGTCAATACCATACCATCAAATATTGAGAGAGTAGAAGGGAGAAGAGCAAGGGGCAGAGCCAGAGTAGGATGGACAGAAAACATCAAAGAAATGATACAGCAGTATTAATTGACAATGAGTGAAGCTTTAAAAAGGATGAAAACCAGAACTTTGTATCTCCTTCCTCCACGGAACGTATACAAGAGGAAGTGAAGAAGGAAAGAAAGAAAGAATGAATGAAAAAAACAAAGAAAGAAAGAAAGAGAATAATACAGTTAGAGAATAAAAAATAGAGAAAAGTTAGAGAGAATAATGTTAGAAAATAAAAAGAGTAAAAAAATTAAAGTACCCCCGTCACGCCAAGTGGCGTATAGGGAATATGGTGTTAGTGACCATACATTTTACAGATCTTCAGCACCTGATTTTCGGGGTAATGTGGTCGGTATTACGCCCGCGCCGCTTTACTTTCCCAGAAAAATCCGGTACCCATTTAAGGCTGGGTGAACCCGGAAGCCGTCGGTTGTGATCGAACCCTACCTCTTGTCCTTTGTAGTTCAGTTCACTAACCACTGAGCTATCGCGGTTCCTAATTCATACATAATAGATATACAAATGTAAAGAAATAAGGATAACCAGTACCACGGGTAAAGTAGTACAATTAATGGTCCGACGAGGAATTGCGGATATTGCGAAAGACAAGCAGACAGGATGCCAAAATGTAAGAATTAAATTCATTAATGTTTGTAAATCAGTGATTCCCAACTTGTTGCCGCGTTGTGACCCACTTTTGCTGTGGTCAAGATACCAGGGACCGCAGGTTGGGATAAATTTGTTAACCTTTTGTGAGAAGGTAGGTTGCTTTTATTTTACTTAATGATGATACACAGGACCTGAGATCCATTGTATTAGCAGACTTGTGGAGCAGCGAAAATAGGTCTGGATTATCTGCTCCTGCGATAGTCGCAGACATCATAATCTGGGAGAGCGTAATTTTCTGGCCGGATTACACAATCGATGGAGGAATGTACAGAAAGGGGACTAGAGAGAGCGAGAGAGAGAGAGAGAGAGAGAGAGAGAGAGAGAGAGACAGATAGGAAGACATAAAAAGAAATAGACAAAGAGACAGACAAGCATGATGACAATCAATCAGGCAAGAGAGATGGACAGAGAAATAAAGAGAGAGAGACAGAGCAGGCTAAAAGCGAAAAGAGTAGACAACATAGACAGCTGCCAGAAATAAACTGCCCTTCAACCCACATGTGTTAAAGACGGAAATGTAGAACTCTTTTTCTTGATTCTATTGTCAAAAATGGATTGCACAGAATCTTCCTCATTTTTTTGGAAAGCTGCTTTTGCCTGAGCCATGCTGCATCTCACCTCTGTTGTACATCTACCATCTAGGGTTAACATTGTTTCCAGATATTTAAATTCATTTACCTGTTTTAATATTGTTACACTTGTTTTTATAGTGCATTGCTGTGAAGTCTTTTTCTTTGTTTCTACCATTACTTCTGTATTTTTACCATTAGGGTTGAGTCCTTCATTTTTGCTTTACTTCATTATAATATCTAACAATTGCTGCAACTCATTTTCACTCTTTGAGATTAAGACTGTTAAACATTGATGACAAGGATATGCGAATCATAAAAAAAAAACATATACTGGCAACAAACAGCAGCTATACGATTTAGCAACCAAACAGAACAATTTCAATATATAAAACAAGGAGTCAGACAAGGCTGTGTTCTGTCACCGGATTTGTTTTCACTTTACAGTGAACATATTATGCGATCAATAGTAGACAAAAAAGGAATTGAAGTCAACTGTCACGTCATAAATAGTTTGCGATATGCGGATGATACAGTCTTAATAGCAGAGACAGAGAATGGACTACAACAGGGATGGCCAATTAGGTGCCCGCGGGCCACAAGTGGCCCGCGACGTCCTTTTTGTGGCCCGCGGCGGATAAAAAATAAAATCAGGTTGCATTGAGCAAAATGTCCTGGGTAAAATTGATTAAAAATGTGTTACATTAACTTCTACCGTGGAGAAAGTTAACTCAAATAATCCCTAGTAGACCTATGTTTAAAACTCGGAACACTCAAGTAGTTAGTTTAACGTCGACTTCCCGTCATTCCCGGCACATCCTTTTTTTATACCTTTTGATCATCCTGCGACCGACTTAAATAAAGGAAGAAGCCAACGAATGGTACTAGAGCCGACTCTCGGTTCGGCGAGTTCAAACAGTTTCCGCCAAGAAATACTGTCAGTCACCCACCTCCTCCACCCCAACACATTCACCTCACAATTATTTTACTTTCAGTTTCTTTCTCTCCAAACCTCTTTTCATCAGTCAAAATTATATATCCGATCTGATCATTCTGATTTTGTCGAGTTACAGTGAACAGTTCCATTTTAACAGGAAACAGTGCTATTGTTGTAATCTGTGTTTTCATTGTCTGTTGCTTCGGTCGTGGTATAATATGATCAATAAACGTCAATTAAAAGAAAAAATCAGATTTTTTTCAAGAGAAATGGGAACATGATTTTTTATTTATCAACAATAAGGATAGCAAACCGCAGTGCCTTGTGTGTTTGCAAGTGTTGGTCTGTAAATAAAGAGTATAATCTTAAACGGCATTACACACAGCACCACACCGCTAAATACAAGGACTACATTGGTACAATATGTTCTACACTTGTGTGCGATTTGAAGAAAAAGGTAAGTGCTCAGAAATCTGTTTTTACTACATTAACAACAAAACAAAGTTCTTTAATGGTATCGTTTGTTGTAAGCGCAGAGATAGCGAAATAAAAAAAATCATTATGTGACGGTGACTCCATTGCCCAGCATTACACTGCATTATACACCAGGAGAAGCTGTGTGGCAAGATTCTAGACGTGGTGGATGTTATGAAAGCTGTAATAAAGTGTGTGAATTTAATAAAAGGCGGGAATCGGTCTTTGACACACCGACAGTTTATACATTTTCTATCAGAAGTTGAGGCGGAATATGGCGATTTGGTGCTCTACACACAAGTACGCTGGCTAAGCAGAAGGAATTGTTTGAGGCGGTTTTTTGCTTTGAGAAACGAGATAAAGCAGTTTTTAGAGAAACATGATACCAACAAAGAACTGATCAGAAAAATGTCTGATCCACATTTTAACAGCGTATTGGCCTTTTTAACTGATATCACCCAGCACATGAATGAACTCAACGTGAAGCTACAGGGATGTTCCCAAACAGTCTCATATTTGGTAGGACACCTAGATGGATTTATAAGTCAACTAAAAGTTTTTAGATTTACCCTGGCCAAAGAAAACTTCATTCATTTTCCTACGTGTAAAGAATTGATTGAGGAGCGCAGTGACACTGATTTCAAATTGCCCGCCATTTGAAAGAAATTGGTCATGCCTGAAATACAAGAAATGATAGACATAATAGTGAAAGAAAGCAACAAAAAAGGTCTCAGTCTGAATAGCAAAAAAAACCGGAAGTAATGGTCATATCAAAAAAGAAACAATCAACACTATCATGCAGTATAAAAATAAACAGGACAAATCTGAAAAAGTGCAATGCGTCAAATATTTGGGCTCAATAATAACATCAGATGGAAGATGCACCACAGAAATAAAAAGCAGAATAGCTCAGGCAGAAATAGCATTTAAGAAAATGAAAAATATCTTATGCAACAAGTCTATGTCATGAGAAGTGAGAAAGAGAGTTCATCGGTGCTATATAGAACCAATTCTGATCCATGGAAGTGAATCATGGAATGTAGACAAACAACTAAGAATAGCAAAATGTTACATCTTCTCAATATTCCTGTATGGTGCAGAAACATGGACATTAGACCAGAAAACAGAACAGAAAATTTAGGCCTTTGAAATGTGGATTTACAGAAGAATAGGTAGAATTGGATGGAAAGAAAAGAAAACAAACGAGGAAGTTTTAGAACGACTAAGGGTAAAAAAAAATAATTACTAAACACAATTAAGCAAGACAAATGAAATTTTTTTGTCATGTTAAAAGACACAACAGTCTAATAAAAGTAATATTAGAGGGGAAAATACAAGGTAAAAGAGGCAGAGGCAGAACAAGACTAACATGGACGAGTAACATCAAAAGATGGACAAGTCAGGCTATGACAATCTGCACCATCAAAGCAAGAGACAGAGTGGAAGCGCGCTCCATGGTAGCCAACCTTCGATGCGGAGAAGGCCACCAATGATGATGATGAGACAAACAAATGAAAAGACGATTAGAGGCCACAGAGATGGGATTTCTCAGAAGAATGTTGAAAGTTCCCTGGGCAGCTAAAAAGACCAATGAAGAAATTCTCCAGAGGCCAACACAAAAAGGGAAATCCTAAAACACAATACAAAGAAACAATCAACATTTTTCGGGCACATCATGAGAAGAGGAAAGATGGAATACTTGGTTACACCTGTCAAAATAGAAGGAAAGAGAGATCGCGGACGACAAAGAGAGAAAATATTGATAGCTTGGTGTTATGGCATGGAAAACAGTCAACAACAGAACTGATACAATGCACTGTAGATAGAAGTTTGTGGAAGGACATGATCGCCTACGCCAACCGGTATGGCACGTGATGATGATGATTAAGACTGTATCATCGGAATACTTTATATTATTTATAGTGTGACCTTCAATTGTTATTCTAGGCATGCCCCCTGTGGATCTTAAAATAATCTCACTATACATATTACACTAATATGGTGGTGACAGCACACAACCTTACCTAACACCCTGTTTTATTTGTTGAAACTTTCCCAATTGAATTCCAGCTCTTATGGCAACTGTTTGTTGCCAGTACATATTCATTATTACTTTTAGATCTTTTCTGTCTATGTTTATGCCTTCTAAACTATTTTGATTATTTCCTTATGCTTTACGTTGTCAAATGCTTTGGTATAATCTATGAAACCACCTCCATGACTCTTTCTACTAACATGTTGCTAATTTATATTTCGTCCAAATGAAAGTGGTAACACAAGGAAACGGCTGCATTTTTTACAGTAACAAGTTGCACGAAATTAATTGTAGTAATGATTTGGCGGCTGAAACTATTTCTTTTAATTTTTTTTGAAAATCAACAGTCATTAATGTGAAGGAAAGGAAGGAATTAAGCAAGGATGGGAAGAATGAAAGGAAAGAAAGAAATAAATAAACTGCTATAAAATAATTGGAACTTAAAATATCTTGCATCAGTTGTCTCATTTTTAGACTGACTCACTATCAGACCGATGCGGAAATAAATCCCCCTTTTTATGTATTCCATGTCCATGGATTGATTGCCGCTTCAGACGCTAATTGGAGACATCATCATCAAGTACCGGGCCTGCTGGCGTAAGTGATCATGTCTCTCCACAACTAATTGAAGACATTTCTTCTCTAAAAAAATTTTAATCGTACCAGGGAAAGCTCAACCTTGGAACTAAGAAACAATCAAGAACAACTGGAACTAGCAGCAAATCCTCAATCGTGAAGAATTATGACTTCCGTACTTTGTGCCGTCTTCAGTCCCAGAGTAAATTGAATGAAGAAAGAATGAATATCTTCTTTTTCCACTGAGCACACTAGATACACCAGATATTTTTTTTTCATTCCAAAATCCTATAAGTTTCTTAGTGTTTGTATCTTTGATCCAGCCATCACCTTCTTCTTTCTTCTGCTACTTCTTCTACTTCTTCTACTTCTACTTCTTCTTCTTCTTCTTCTTCTTCTTCTTCTTCTTCTTCTTCTTCTTCTGCTTCTATCCTTTCTCCATTGCCGTTGGCGTCCTCCTCCTTTAAGGAAATAATAAACCTCGTTATGTCAGTAGTATAGTATGTCAATTAGGACGGATAAAAGTGCCTTTGAAGGCACCTAAATCCTTATATAAATAGTCTACCCGTACATCGAGGCACATTTTTTGGTGCCGTTTTTCCTTATATGAGAGTCTTCATTTTTCTTATATGAGAGTCTACCCGCCCATTTTGGTTCCGGTGACCTCTCGTTGACCTCTCGTTGACCTCTCGTGGTGTTGTGAAGGCGTCGAAACGCAGATAAATCCTTATATAAATAGTCTACACGCAGATCGAGGCACAATTTTTGGTGCCGTTTTTCCTTATATGAGAGTCTACCCGCCCCTTTTTGTTCCGGTCGTGGTGTTGGTGGCGGTGGTGGTGACCTCCCGGTGACCTCTCGTGGCGGTGGTGGTGGTGTTGTGGTGACCTCCCGCGGCGGTGGTGAAGGGGTGGTGAAGGGGTGGTGGTGGTATCATAAATCTATTATATTCTTTGTACTTTCAATGGTTCCGTAACTTTCATAAATCTATTCTTTCTTTATACTCTCATTCAATAAAAACAGTGACAAGTTTATTTATTGTTTTTAAAAACTTCCTTTAGAATTAAAGGTAACAGCTTAGGTCGTTACACACGCTACACGCCAAACACTGTGTTTAACGTTAAGCGAGAGATCAAAGAGTTCCCGGTAGGCGCGCAGCAAGGGGCCGCAAGATCAAAGAGCTCGGTAGACGCGCAACCGCGAAGACGCGCAGCAAGCGGCCGCAAGATCAAAGAGCTCGGTAGACGCGCAGCCGCTAGGGGAATTTTACGATACCGATGTTTTAATGTGAGATGCTTGGGGGTAATTAATATCTTTGCGCCGTTTCGTGTTCAAAGACCGTGTTTCGCTGTGAAAAGTTTTGATTGAATGTTTGAGTGTCAGACTGGCCAGGGCTACGGACTTTTTATCATCTGAAGATTAGAATACCACTTATCAGGGGAATTTTACTGGGTGGTTGTTTTAATGTGAGATGTTTAGGGGAAATTAACACTGACAAGTTTATTTATTTATTGTTTTATTCGTATATATCTCACAATAGATAACACAGGGGTAGACAATAATGTAGTCTTTAACTATTGCACATTATAGACAAGTATAATACATAAGAAACAAAGTAGTTTATTTACAAGTGTTATACATGATAGTGTTAAATCGATAAAGGGGAGGTGGTCACGTTGTCAGAATGGACCTGTCGCTTGATGGGGTGAGGTAGTAAGTTGGAAGTTGTAGTAGTAGGTTAGAAGTTGGCGTGTATTAGAGGAAGTTGGTTGTGGAGGTAGTTGGTAGTAGAAGTTGTAGTAGTGAAAGTTGTAGTAGAGCAGGGGACGACGTTCAAATTACGTTACTCCCAAATCCACGAAAGCTTAGACTTTGGAGTTCTATATCTTTAGCACTTCAACGAATAACAGACAACAGTAATGGTGAACCTTACAGATAAGAAAACTTAGTTCCAAACCCCAAAATTTCGTCTCATAACTAAAAAGTTGAACTCAAAACATTATAAATCTAGGTCCAAAGTAAAAAAAAAAAAAAGTTAGACACGGTAGGTCAAAAGGGCATATTCTTTCCAACCAATACTCCCTATTCTTCTACACATCTGCATCTCGAAGCCTTCGAATTTATATTCAATGTTTGGCTACTGACAATGTGGCAGTCATTTCGTTGTAATGGTCACCTCGTTGTAACAGACACGTATGTCATGTCGTTGTAACAGACACGTATGTCATGTCATTTTATCAGAGACGTATGGTATGTCGTTGTAATAGCCATGTCGTTGTATCAGTCATGTCGATGTAGTAGACACGTATGTCATGTCAATGTAACAGTCATGTCAATGTAACAGTCATGTCAATGTAACAGTCATTTCGTTGTAATAGTCATCTCGTTGTAACAGTCACGTATGTCATGTCGTTTTATCAGAGACGTATGGTATGTCGAGATGGATGAATGTAGGTTGTCGACTGTGTCGAGATGGACGAATGTAGGTTGTCGACTGGGCCATGATGGATCATGTAGATTGTCGACTGTGCCATGATGGACGAATGTAGGTTGTCGACTGGGCCATGATGGATCATGTAGGTTGTCGACTGTGTCGAGATGGACGAATGTAGGTTGTCGACTGGGCCATGATGGATCATGTAGATTGTCGACTGTCCCATGATGGATGATGTAGATTGTCGACTGTGCCATGATGGATGAATGTAGGTTGTCGACTGTGCCATGATGGATGAATGTAGGTTGTCGACTGTGCCATGATGGATGAATGTAGGTTGTCGACTGGGCCATGATGGATCATGTAGATTGTCGACTGTGCCATGATGGACGAATGTAGGTTGTCGACTGGGCCATGATGGATCATGTAGGTTGTCGACTGTGTCGAGATGGACGAATGTAGGTTGTCGACTGGGCCATGATGGATCATGTAGGTTGTCGACTGGGCCATGATGGATCATGTAGATTGTCGACTGTGCCATGATGGACGAATGTAGGTTGTCGACTGGGCCATGATGGATCATGTAGATTGTCGACTGTGCCATGATGGACGAATGTAGGTTGTCGACTGGGCCATGATGGATCATGTAGGTTGTCGACTGTGTCGAGATGGACGAATGTAGGTTGTCGACTGGGCCATGATGGATCATGTAGATTGTCGACTGTCCCATGATGGATGATGTAGATTGTCGACTGTGCCATGATGGATGAATGTAGGTTGTCGACTGTGCCATGATGGATGAATGTAGGTTGTCGACTGTGCCATGATGGATGAATGTAGGTTGTCGACTGGGCCATGATGGATCATGTAGATTGTCGACTGTGCCATGATGGACGAATGTAGGTTGTCGACTGGGCCATGATGGATCATGTAGGTTGTCGACTGTGTCGAGATGGACGAATGTAGGTTGTCGACTGGGCCGTGATGGATCATGTAGGTTGTCGACTGGGCCATGATGGATCATGTAGATTGTCGACTGTGCCATGATGG
Source organism: Megaustenia siamemsis (assembly GCA_032433765.1). Lineage (NCBI taxonomy): Eukaryota > Metazoa > Mollusca > Gastropoda > Stylommatophora > Ariophantidae > Megaustenia > Megaustenia siamemsis. The sequence continues at coordinate 22,855,359 of JAVIAB010000108.1, read as the reverse complement.
ACGAATGTAGGTTGTCGACTGGGCCATGATGGATCATGTAGGTTGTCGACTGGGCCATGATGGATCATGTAGATTGTCGACTGTCCCATGATGGATGATGTAGATTGTCGACTGTGCCATGATGGATGAATGTAGGTTGTCTAGTGTCGCATGATGGTTATATGTATGTTGTCTAATGTGCCATGATGGATGATGTAGATTGTCGACTGTGCCATGATGGTTGTATGTAATTGTCGAGTATGCTCCAACAAATCACCGCGCCATTTAAACTTCTTTGAACATAATGGACACAGATGTTCACCAGAAGAAACTTCATTATGAGAAACCATCTGGAGAAAATCCAATAACCCTTTCGTCAACCATATTTAACATACCTAGTTTAACTTCATCAAACATCAAGCTCAACAATACTTAGCATGCCTACTTTAAAAATATCGATACAATTGAATAACCTTTTATCGATAAGCCTTAACGTACTTTAAGAGAAAATATTCCAACTTACAGTGTAAAATAGAATCTCAATCCGTTAGAATGAATAGTAACTTTCCTTGAAGCAACCAAACTTATAACACGAAAGCCCTGAAGGGTCTTGTTTAAATATAGCCTGGTAACAAATGAATACATTATCCAATCAGCGAGTGATTATGCCAACATCGACTGATATCTGGATTAACCAATTATAGAAGAGCATTAACATTGGAGGCGGAGCAAAGAAATGACTGACATCTGTATTATAACCATTCAGAGAAGAGCATTAGCATGGGAGGCGGAGCAAAGAAATGACTGACATCTGTATTATAACCATTCAGAAAAGAGCATTACTATGAACGGCAGAGTGATTAACCAATTATAGAAGAGCGTAACTTTGAAAGCGGTTCCAGTTCCAGCTTAAGGTAAATGATTTGGTCGGGTTCTCATCGAGGATTGTGGGCGTTTCTGGTCCATAGAATGTGTTTGGATAAACTTATGTAGGAGTTTATGTTCCTGGGGGTTGATATTATTCACACATAGGATAAGGCGTATAAGAAACATTCCAAGTTTTATAACGCGATGGCTAACCTAGTATACACATGATCGGAGAGAAATGAGCTGTTATTTACTGGAATAATTCAGCGAGTCGGTGGTCATGATATCTACGCCACGTTTGTAACCATCGTTATCGAAATACTTTCAGATCGAATTCGCAATTTCGGTCGTCTTGTTGTTCTATATACCCTCGCCTATCGATTAGTTAAGAATCATGTCAAAGACATGTTCGACTCTGATTCCGACATTTGTGTTTTAGAAACGGACTTTGGTACTTGGACCGGTGGTATCATCGGAAGAGAATTTGGAGAGTGGTTACTAAAAGAAGGTGGTTTGGAAAATTTTCTAGACCTCTCTAACGAAGAAGCTACAACACTGTGGACTCTACTTCACAACAACCTTTGGTCTTTAAGAGCTTTACCTAGAAATGTTTATCTGTGAGTTTATATATTTTCCCTAATAAAAGTTTGGTAACCCCACAGCATTTGTTACTGCCTTACAATATTGTTTACCAGGTCACGACACCCTCTCACACTGATGATGAGGGTTGTCCTGTAGTAGGCCTGTGATTGTAATAAGAATGGTTTGCTCCAGCTTTGAAATCTGAAATTTTCACAAAAAGAGATGGTGTTACTCAGTTCCCCTATAATGGGGATGTTGAGTTACTAAAAATAGATTTTGATCTCTGATGCAATACCTGATTAGTTACTAAAAATAGAATGTGACCTATGATCCAATAACAGAATACTCATTGCCCTGGTGACCAATTGAGACTGATGGAAAAGTGAATTCCCAGTCATAGAAAAGTATGTTGTCACGATAGGTGTGTCAATAACAAGGAATAAAAATCATTAAAGACATCCTAATTAAGTTGTGAAATTTTGGTGATTGAGAGATAAATCTGAAGATAAGCACATCAAACTATAAGAACAAGGAAACAATCGTATATTACACACTCTTAGAGCCAGTGTTAAGTTAACACGTATTTAACTTAAAATAGAAGGTTATAAATTGAGTAGAGGTAAACTTATACCTTATGGCTCATCTACTTTTTCGAATAAACTCAAGTTCAGAAGACAGTGATGAAGATAGTGATGTGTCAATGAGCACGCAAACCACGACAATATGGCCTAGTGGTAATTTTAATAATGGTTTAACTTTAGACTCAATTTTCAAAAAGACAAATATACTTGAAAGGTTTTTAAACTCTAGTGAAACCTCTGACACCTACATCACCGGCTCTCAAAATCAGGGAGCTGGAAGACTGGAGATTCCAACTGAAATAATTAACAACCACTCCTCGACTGATAATAGAGATATACAAATCTTTGAACATGATATTTATTTTGAACAAATTAACGCAACGTGGAATGAACAATACTCTTGCAGCCAGCAAGGTGATACACTAAACGATAGAGCTACCAAGGTAAGTAATTGCTTTGGAGTCGAGTTTACCTTTCTAAACGATAGAGCTACCAAGGTAAGTAATTGCTTTGGAGTCGAGTTTACCTTTCTAAACGATAGAGCTACCAAGGTAAGTAATTGCTTTGGAGTCGAGTTTACCTTTTGATTTTGATATTCTCTGTTTCTCCTTCGTTATCTTTATTACTGGGTTATTACACAACTAGTAGAGACATTATCTTTATTGATGATGATAAATAGTAAATTTCCACATGTAATGAAAATTGTGAAACTAGTTGCTAGTAATGATTGACGTTATAGTAAAGGAAACCGAAAAAAAAATAAAGGACTCATCCTTGATACCATAAAGAAGTAACTGTAACATCAAAGAAAAAGACAAGTGGAATAATATTAATACTGGTAAATCTTTTGAAGTGTTATCCTCTGGAGGTGGAGTAGAGTAAATTTTACGTAGAAGCAGGTTTAAATTACCCAAGAGACTCATGGACAATAGGTTACTAGGTGAGAAGCGAAAGAGATATCCAATACTTGGATGTTGTGACTTGTAATGAGAACCGCTGTAATAACTTGTACCAACTTGAAAATGTGAGGGGTGAAAAGACAGAGAGAAACAAAGAGATATGACATGAGCTACAGAGTTGTGCAGAGATATTTTATTATGAAGTGTTTTTCATTTAGAAGTTTTTGCGGGCTTTTAAACCTAAATTGTCTCGTTTCTTCTAGGTTCATTTTTGTGAAGAAACGATTGTTTTAACAATCCACGATGATGAAAATGACGAACCCAATTATTCTTGGCAGCAGTTTTCTATAGACAAGGAGCGCTTCATAAACCGTATACAAGAATGTGGCAAAATTATTTCCCCCATCCTAGCTATTGATCACAGAGCCAAGATTCTAAAAAGTATTTCAGAAGTAATAGAAACTAAAGTTTAGTTGATATTTTACTTGTCAAGCCCAATCCTGTGTTCACAAGAACACTTCCCTCTAATGAACGTAACATGCTATACTCGAGTTTGTCTCCAACTTGTCAGTGTAGGCCCCGCCCTCTGGATCATCATTTGTTTTGATGACTCCATGGATACATCGGCCTCGTGGGACAAACTTCCCATGATTCATCAAAGATGGCCGCTCTCTGAACATGTCTCATCACGTCCAATGACGTATTGTATCAGTTACTATAAATAGAACGTATTCCATTGGTTACTATAAATAGACTGGCCACGCCCCCTTGTTACAGGGTATAAAGGGTAGCCGTTCTCAGTGCTGCTACATACAGAAAGTCAGAGCCCTGCTACCAAGTCGTGTGCTTTTTAGAATGGAGTCCGTTAGAATGGATATGTGTGATTCCGCTGTTAATGTTGACTGTGATGGTGCTTTTTTCTATGCCGCTCGTAATGGCGAGTATGTAAAGCCTCTACAGAAGAATGGTTTGAAGGCTGTCTCAGTTTCGAGATATCGAGCAAAGACTTTAATTCATCTTAGAAAATACGATGGCAAAACGGGGTTGAAATTCCCAACACGTTACGGTATAACACTAACACAGCCTGAATTTGAGACGTTAGTGGGTCTGAACTCTACGATTCTCTCAGAGTGTAACAGACTACGAGTAGCCACAGGTGATGCGTCTACGAGTCTCTCAGCTGAGTGTGACAGTATACAAGCAACCACTGATGGAGCATCTACATTTCGCTCAGACTATGACAGAGAACAAACGACCAATGATGGTGAGTGGTCGATCGCTGCTCCTCCCGTTTATGACGACTTCCAGGCGTCTACAATTCTCTCAGCAGAGTGTGACGGTGTACAACCAATTAGTGATGGAACATCTACATTTCGCTCAGAGGGTTACAGAGAACAAACAGCAAATGAGGGTGGCTGGTCGCTCGCTGCTCCTCCCGTTTATGACGACTTCCAGTATCAACAAAGTGACCTTTCGACTGTTCTCACAGACACAGCTCACAAACGAATTGATCCCCGTTCGATCACTAATATAACTGATGGATCTTATGCTATTAAGAACAATAAACAAAATTGTGTTAAATTTTGCGATCCTTGTGTATTTAAAAAACCACGTGGGAGACCACGTAAACTTGTAATTTAAGCATTAAACACATGACTATGTTGTTATATGTGTACTTTTTTAGATGATTTGTATCCATATTTGCACTATTTAAAGCATCATTGTTCAATTATAAACATTTGAATGTGTAACATGTGTTGTCTAGTTTTATTGTGAAAATAAACATTATAAAAAAGATCATATTTGTTTGTTTTTTATTTGACTTATTTTAATTTTAATGAGTTTATTCGAAAAAGTAGATGAGCCATAAGGTATAAGTTTACCTCTACTCAATTTATAACCTTCTATTTTAAGTTAAATACGTGTTAACTTAACACTGGCTCTAAGAGTGTGTAATATACGATTGTTTCCTTGTTCTTATAGTTTGATGTGCTTATCTTCAGATTTATCTCTCAACCACCAAAATTTCACAACTTAATTAGGATGTCTTTAATGATTTTTATTCCTTGTTATTGACACACCTATCGTGACAACATACTTTTCTATGACTGGGAATTCACTTTCCATCAGTCTCAATTGGTCACCAGGGCAATGAGTATTCTGTTATTGGATCATAGGTCACATTCTATTTTTAGTAACTAATCAGGTATTGCATCAGAGATCAAAATCTATTTTTAGTAACTCAACATCCCCATTATAGGGGAACTGAGTAACACCATCTCTTTTTGTGAAAATTTCAGATTTCAAAGCTGGAGCAAACCATTCTTATTACAATCACAGGCCTACTACAGGACAACCCTCATCATCAGTGTGAGAGGGTGTCGTGACCTGGTAAACAATATTGTAAGGCAGTAACAAATGCTGTGGGGTTACCAAACTTTTATTAGGGAAAATATATAAACTCACAGATAAACATTTCTAGGTAAAGCTCTTAAAGACCAAAGGTTGTTGTGAAGTAGAGTCCACAGTGTTGTAGCTTCTTCGTTAGAGAGGTCTAGAAAATTTTCCAAACCACCTTCTTTTAGTAACCACTCTCCAAATTCTCTTCCGATGATACCACCGGTCCAAGTACCAAAGTCCGTTTCTAAAACACAAATGTCGGAATCAGAGTCGAACATGTCTTTGACATGATTCTTAACTAATCGATAGGCGAGGGTATATAGAACAACAAGACGACCGAAATTGCGAATTCGATCTGAAAGTATTTCGATAACGATGGTTACAAACGTGGCGTAGATATCATGACCACCGACTCGCTGAATTATTCCAGTAAATAACAGCTCATTTCTCTCCGATCATGTGTATACTAGGTTAGCCATCGCGTTATAAAACTTGGAATGTTTCTTATACGCCTTATCCTATGTGTGAATAATATCAACCCCCAGGAACATAAACTCCTACATAAGTTTATCCAAACACATTCTATGGACCAGAAACGCCCACAATCCTCGATGAGAACCCGACCAAATCATTTACCTTAAGCTGGAACTGGAACCGCTTTCAAAGTTACGCTCTTCTATAATTGGTTAATCACTCTGCCGTTCATAGTAATGCTCTTTTCTGAATGGTTATAATACAGATGTCAGTCATTTCTTTGCTCCGCCTCCCATGCTAATGCTCTTCTCTGAATGGTTATAATACAGATGTCAGTCATTTCTTTGCTCCGCCTCCAATGTTAATGCTCTTCTATAATTGGTTAATCCAGATATCAGTCGATGTTGGCATAATCACTCGCTGATTGGATAATGTATTCATTTGTTACCAGGCTATATTTAAACAAGACCCTTCAGGGCTTTCGTGTTATAAGTTTGGTTGCTTCAAGGAAAGTTACTATTCATTCTAACGGATTGAGATTCTATTTTACACTGTAAGTTGGAATATTTTCTCTTAAAGTACGTTAAGGCTTATCGATAAAAGGTTATTCAATTGTATCGATATTTTTAAAGTAGGCATGCTAAGTATTGTTGAGCTTGATGTTTGATGAAGTTAAACTAGGTATGTTAAATATGGTTGACGAAAGGGTTATTGGATTTTCTCCAGATGGTTTCTCATAATGAAGTTTCTTCTGGTGAACATCTGTGTCCATTATGTTCAAAGAAGTTTAAATGGCGCGGTGATTTGTTGGAGCATACTCGACAATTACATACAACCATCATGGCACAGTCGACAATCTACATCATCCATCATGGCACATTAGACAACATACATATAACCATCATGCGACACTAGACAACCTACATTCATCCATCATGGCACAGTCGACAATCTACATCATCCATCATGGGACAGTCGACAATCTACATGATCCATCATGGCCCAGTCGACAACCTACATGATCCATCATGGCCCAGTCGACAACCTACATTCGTCCATCATGGCACAGTCGACAATCTACATGATCCATCATGGCCCAGTCGACAACCTACATTCGTCCATCTCGACACAGTCGACAACCTACATGATCCATCATGGCCCAGTCGACAACCTACATTCGTCCATCATGGCACAGTCGACAATCTACATGATCCATCATGGCCCAGTCGACAACCTACATTCATCCATCATGGCACAGTCGACAACCTACATTCATCCATCATGGCACAGTCGACAACCTACATTCATCCATCATGGCACAGTCGACAATCTACATCATCCATCATGGGACAGTCGACAATCTACATGATCCATCATGGCCCAGTCGACAACCTACATTCGTCCATCTCGACACAGTCGACAACCTACATGATCCATCATGGCCCAGTCGACAACCTACATTCGTCCATCATGGCACAGTCGACAATCTACATGATCCATCATGGCCCAGTCGACAACCTACATTCGTCCATCTCGACACAGTCGACAACCTACATTCATCCATCTCGACATACCATACGTCTCTGATAAAACGACATGACATACGTGACTGTTACAACGAGATGACTATTACAACGAAATGACTGTTACATTGACATGACTGTTACATTGACATGACTGTTACATTGACATGACATACGTGTCTACTACATCGACATGACTGATACAACGACATGGCTATTACAACGACATACCATACGTCTCTGATAAAATGACATTACATACGTGTCTGTTACAACGACATGACATACGTGTCTGTTACAACGAGATGACCATTACAACGAAATGACTGCCACATTGTCAGTAGCCAAACATTGAATATAAATTCGAAGGCTTCGAGATGCAGATGTGTAGAAGAATAGGGAGTATTGGTTGGAAAGAATATGCCCTTTTGACCTACCGTGTCTAACTTTTTTTTTTTGACTTTGGACCTAGATTTTTAATGTTTTGAGTTCAACTTTTTAGTTATGAGACGAAATTTTGGGGTTTGGAACTAAGTTTTCTTATCTGTAAGGTTCACCATTACTGTTGTCTGTTATTCGTTGAAGTGCTAAAGATATAGAACTCCAAAGTCTAAGCTTTCGTGGATTTGGGAGTAACGTAATTTGAACGTCGTCCCCTGCTCTACTACAACTTTCACTACTACAACTTCTACTACCAACTACCTCCACAACCAACTTCCTCTAATACACGCCAACTTCTAACCTACTACTACAACTTCCAACTTACTACCTCACCCCATCAAGCGACAGGTCCATTCTGACAACGTGACCACCTCCCCTTTATCGATTTAACACTATCATGTATAACACTTGTAAATAAACTACTTTGTTTCTTATGTATTATACTTGTCTATAATGTGCAATAGTTAAAGACTACATTATTGTCTACCCCTGTGTTATCTATTGTGAGATATATACGAATAAAACAATAAATAAATAAACTTGTCAGTGTTAATTTCCCCTAAACATCTCACATTAAAACAACCACCCAGTAAAATTCCCCTGATAAGTGGTATTCTAATCTTCAGATGATAAAAAGTCCGTAGCCCTGGCCAGTCTGACACTCAAACATTCAATCAAAACTTTTCACAGCGAAACACGGTCTTTGAACACGAAACGGCGCAAAGATATTAATTACCCCCAAGCATCTCACATTAAAACATCGGTATCGTAAAATTCCCCTAGCGGCTGCGCGTCTACCGAGCTCTTTGATCTTGCGGCCGCTTGCTGCGCGTCTTCGCGGTTGCGCGTCTACCGAGCTCTTTGATCTTGCGGCCCCTTGCTGCGCGCCTACCGGGAACTCTTTGATCTCTCGCTTAACGTTAAACACAGTGTTTGGCGTGTAGCGTGTGTAACGACCTAAGCTGTTACCTTTAATTCTAAAGGAAGTTTTTAAAAACAATAAATAAACTTGTCACTGTTTTTATTGAATGAGAGTATAAAGAAAGAATAGATTATGAAAGTTACGGAACCATTGAAAGTACAAAGAATATAATAGATTTATGATACCACCACCGCCCCTTCACCACCGCCGCGGGAGGTCACCACAACACCACCACCACCGCCACGAGAGGTCACCGGGAGGTCACCACCACCACGAGCACCACGACCGGAACAAAAAGGGGCGGGTAGACTCTCATATAAGGAAAAACGGCACCAAAAATTGTGCCTCGATCTGCGTGTAGACTATTTATATAAGGATTTATCTGCGTTTCGACGCCTTCACAACACCACGAGAGGTCAACGAGAGGTCAACGAGAGGTCACCGGAACCAAAATGGGCGGGTAGACTCTCATATAAGAAAAAATGAAGACTCTCATATAAGGAAAAACGGCACCAAAAAATGTGCCTCGATGTACGGGTAGACTATTTATATAAGGATTTAGGTGCCTTCAAAGGCACTTTTATCCGTCCTATAGACATACTATACTACTTATGTCCTCCTGAACCACAGTCAGTCCGCTACAACTGCTAGTACATCCAGAGGGAAATAACGAAATAGCAGACTCTCTGTAAGGGCCTGTTTTGACATCACTAGACATTTCATCACTTTGCATGACCTATGATTATCGTTCACAACCTGTCATAAGGCTGGCCCACACGATTTAAGTCTGTCCCTTTTTTTCACTAATTTGCACTTCCTTTACCCTTTTCCGCATAACGTCTACGAGACTTTTGAGAAAAGAAAATTAGAGCCACGTAAGTCACAGTCTCTTGTCATCGATACTTTAGTAGATTTGCTTATTTGTAGCTTTCCAAAATATAAAAAAAGTAAAAAGTAAAGTACCCCAGTCACGCCAAGTGGCGTTTAGGGAATATGGGGTTAGTGACCATAAATTTTACAGACATTCGACACATGATTTTTGGGGTAATGTGGTCAACATTACGCCCGTTCCGTTTTACTTTCCCAGAAAAAAACAATCCGGTACCCATTATAGGCTGGGTGAACGGAAGCCGTCGGTTGGGATTGAATCCTACCTCTTGTCCTTTGTAGTCCAGTTCACTAACCACTGAGCTCTGATCTGAGCGTAGAGTAAAATAAAAAAAAAAACAAATATGACAGCAGTCCTTATCTCGATCAATGTATCTGGATGTCAACAACCGTCTGTTGCTTTTATTCGGATCATTAAATGTCAATGAAAACAAATAACACCAGGGCTAAAACTAAGAATAGCAAAATGGTACATCTTCTCAATATTCCTGTATGGTGCAGAAACATGGACATTAGACAAGAAAACATAACAGAAAATTGAAGCCTTTGAAATGTGGATTTATAGAAAGAATAGGTAGAATTGTATGGAAAGAAAAGAAAACAAACAATGAAGTTTTAAAACAACTAAAAATGAAAAGAGAACTACTAAATACAATTAGAGCAAGACAAATGCCATTTTTGGGGCATGTTAAAAGACACAACAGCCTAATAAAAGTAATATTGGAAGGGAAAATGCAAGAAAAAAGAGGCAGAGACAGACCAAGACTAACATGGACGAGTAACATCAAAAGATGTACATGTCAACTATGACAATCTGCACCATCAAAGCAGGAGACAGAGTGGAATGGCGAAAATATGGAAAAGTATATCCGCTATTTCATTCCCAAGATCCCCAGTGTGCACTAGATAGTACCTCCAGGTTAGAGTGTACACTTGGACTGGGACATTATTAAAGTCAAGGTCAGAGCAATGTATTTTTAGATGTTTGCTGAGAGACCAGGGAAGATTTGGTAAAAATATATCAGTGGTGTAGGTCAGACGTGGGTGTATGAATTATTATAAACATAGGCCAGACGCTTAGTTACCGAACGTTACGTCACTCGACAAAAGCGCGGGAAAATGGACAGACAATATACTTAAACTCCAAACTGAGAAGAACACGACACTTAGCAGAGAACACGTGGAGAGAGACGGGTTGGGTAGCGCCGAGAGGGCGTTTGCCCGAACCCAGGCAGGGTCGAGTGCCCGAAACCTCAGATGGAGCGGACGACTCACATATCCGAAGGTTATATCTGCCAGAGATGGCAAAGCTAAGTCAGGGAATAGGCAAATAGTTGCGATGCTGCGGTAAAGCTGGAAGCAAGGAACCATGCCACTGGTTCCAAAGCTAAGTCAACAAGAGACAAGAAAAACTCTTTCACTAAGAAGCGGAACGCTTCGAGACCGAATCTCTCACTAAGAAGCGGAACGCTTCGAGACCGAATCTCTCATTAAGAAGCGGAACGCTTCGAGACCGAATCTCTCACTAAGAAGCGGAACGCTTCGAGACCGAATCTCTCACTAAGAAAGCTTCTCAGGTAACTTCAAACCATCCCTACTGTCCAACCCGATTAGAGATCTATGTCATACACATACTCTAACCAACCACTGGGTCACTCATGTAAAACAAGCCCACTGAAAGCGATCATGAAAACCCTGCACGCAAACTCAAACGATCCCCTAAGCAGGGAGCGTTCTCCTCATGCAAGCTTTTGTTTTCCTGGGTTCTATTTAATTAATATGTCTACAGCAAAGATGGATCTCAGGGAGCCGCGATAGCTCAGTGCTTAGTGAACTGGACTACCACGGACAAGGGGTAGGGTTCGATCCCAACCGACGGCTTCCGGGTTCACCCAGCCTTAAATGGGTACCGGATTTTTTTCTGGGAAAGTAAAGCAGCACGGGCGGAATACTGACCACATTACCCCAAAAATCATGTGCTGAAGGTCTGTAAAATATAGGGTCACTAACACCATATTTCCCTATACGCCACTTGGCGTTACGGGGGTACTTTACTTTTTTAAAGATTGATCTCTGTGGCAAAGATCTGTGACTCTATAGTGTAGCTGTTAACCACAGTGAAGAACATCAGCATCAATGTCTATCATCAAGAGGGTAAAAAGTAGAATTCGAGTCCCCGTAATTTAGAAAAGATGAGAACAGTTTAGCTGATCTTGATTTCCTCCCGTTTACAAAAACAACACAGTTCAGATTAGCTGAGTGATACCCCCTCATAAATTAATGCTGACACGGGGATGATGTCCCCTTTTTCTATTATTTATTAATTTTGCCATTACTTCCGGAGAAGCTGTTTAAGGGTTTCAAGTATTCTATATTGTGATTGAAGAGATTAGGGAATAACCTTTGACCCCTGGAACATTTACACAACCAAGCAAACACAACCCACACGCTCCGCCCTGTCCCCAGCAAAAAAATAATTATATTTAAAAAAAAATAACATGTGAAATTTGTTATTTACGAAGCAGTGTCACAAAACTTATACGTCCTGGATAATGGTTTTTATTAGGGCCTCCAACACTTCCACGTTGCAGCGTTTTCAACTTTGTGACGTCACTTCCAAGACAGCCATTCTTTATTCTCACTCTTTCTTATTGCTGATTGGACAGACAACACGCTGAGGTAAGCGGGGTATCTAAATGTTTTATCTCATTCTGTTTGCGCCGATTGTCTCCATTAAAGTTAAATGATTCCTCTTATGTGCTACGTCAGGACTGTCTCTTGTAGTCTCGCTTCTCTGTTACTCTAACTATTTTTTTTTTTTTTAATTTCCTTTCACATTTTACTTCATGATCGAGAGGACTGACTGCTTGTCCTCTATCTTTTGGTTGGCCATCTCTACTGTCATCGTTGTGATTTGGATTTTTTTTAAACCTCCTTTCTCAGGACGTTTCTCAATCTTTTGTTTTTGTATCGTTTGATAATAGTCTCCTTCTCCGTCTTATTGTTCATTTCTTCACTTTTGGCGATTCAGATGTCGTAGATTTACAAAATGCTATCTCGCGCTAAAAAATAAAGGACTCAGCCTTAATAGCAAAAAGACAGAAGTAATGGTAACAACAACAGAAAAAGACATCACCTCAGTGCAAAATAAAGACAAGTGGAACAATATTAAAGCAGGTAAATGAATTTAAATATTTGGGAACTTTGTTAACCTCAGACGGAAGATGTACAAAAGAGTTGAAATGCAGAATTGCTCAGACAAAAGCAGCTTTCCAAAAAATTAGGAAGATACTATGAAATCCATTTTTGACAACAAAAACAAGGAAAAGAGTTCTAAACATATACATATGGATGTGAATCATGGACAATAGGACAACAAACAAGAAAATCACTGGAGTCTATAGAAATGTGGTTTTACAGAAGAATGTTGAGAATACCATGGACAGCTAAGAAGAGTAATGAAAACGTTCTGAAGAGGCCAAAGCAAAAAGAGAGCTAATTTCCAACATTAGGAAGAAACAATAATCATTTTTTGGCCATGTAATGAGAAGAGAACAACTGAAATATATTGTAACAACTGGGAAAATTAAGAGACAAAGAGATAGAGGGAAGCAAAGAGAAAAAACGCCAGACAGCTTAATAGAATGGCTTGGCAGAAGGTCAACAACAGAAATGATAAATAACTGTCGAGATCGAAAGTTGTGGAGAGACATGATCACCTACGCCAGCAGGCCCGGTAATTGATGATGATATCATGCTCTTCTGTCAGCCTCTGTTATTGACACGCAATACCACTGCAGAGTTTATGTGATGTTATCACTCCAACGTTTTATGGATCTGCATCAATATCTATGTGGATTATGTTTAGGTCGTTTTGTCTTGTTGCGTAGCCACATATATGCTGTTGCACATATGATTGTGAATCATGGACAATCTCGCAAAAAGCAAGGAAGAAAATCGATTCATTCAAAACAAAATGCTGCAGAAAAATCGTTATATTCTTTGGATAATGAAACAAATCAACGATGAAATATTAAACGATTTAAAATTGAAACAGAACTGACTTATAAGTGCCATTCTGCAGAGGAAATTAAAACGCTATTGCAAAATAAAAAAAAAAAACACAGCAGGCTGGAAAGAACAATAATGGAAGCATGGTTCCTGGATGACGCATCAGGAGCAGACAAAACGGAAGTTGGCTTTAAAACATCAAAGACAACTTGAACATGACTACAAAAGAAAACGAAAATCTGACTAGAGACAGAAATTCTTTCAGACGAGCTAGGTGGATGCAACGTTCTGCAAAGGACATGTGACCTGATGATGATGGCGCCGGCAAATTGTTTAATTTGATGTTTCTCTATATACGCCATTGTAACCTCAAATCATACTTCTAATTGTATCGCGAAAGCTGCAATAGGCTACTACGGACAAGAGATCGAGTTAGATTCTGACCAACAGCTTCCAGGTTCACCCAACCTCTAATAGTTGTCGGATTTTATTTTTCTGGGAAATAAATACGGCGCAGACGTAATGCTGACCACTTCACCGCAGAAATCATCCACCGAAAGTCAATAAAAGTAGGGCACTAACCAAGACCGAATATGTACTTGTTGAGTTCCTAAACTAAATGAAACGTTGAGGCCTCTCAATCTCCCTTACACACATACACACACCCACGCGCGCGCGCGCACACACACAACGTTAAGAAATTAACACCACAAAGTATCAGTTGGAAAAACATAAGTGTAGTCTCCAAAACAAATTGAGGCCACTCGGATTGTGTCGCCCTAATCTGTAGATTATTTACTTTATGTTCAAGATCCAACGCTGGCGCTAACACCCATTACCACCTATATTGAATTCCTGCCCCCCTGAGAAGGAATTGACGTTTCAAGCCGGGCCTCGCTGATGAGACCAGGGGTGGTTGCCGCAGAGAGAAATCATATATAAAAATCCAAACCGGTGTAGCCGGGATTTGAACTCACAACCTCTCTGTCTCGAGGAGACCCCACCCTCCAATCTCAGAAAATGAAGAATACCTTATGCAACAAATCTATGTCAATAGAAGTGAGAAAGAGAGTTCATCGGTAGTATATAGAACCAATTCTGACCTATGGAAGCGAATCATGGACACAAATGAAAAAACGATTAGAGGCCACAGAGATGGAATTTCTCAGAAGAATTTTGAAAGTTCCCTGGACAGCTAAAAAGACCAATGAAGAAATTCTCAAAGAGGTCAACACAAAAAGGGAGCTCCTAGAAAACATAAGAAAGAAACAATCAACATTTTTCGGGCACATCATGAAAAGAGTAAAGTTGGAATACTTCGTTACAACTAGTAAAATAAAAGGAAAGAGAGATTGCGGACGACAACGAGAGAAAATATTAGATACCTTGGTGTCATGGCATGGAAAACAGTCAAAAAACAGAATTGATACGATGCACTGTGGATAGAAGATTGTGGATGTACATGATCACCTTCGCCAACCGGTATGGCACATGATGATGAAACTCCATTCTGCTTTTCAATAATGTTTCCCTCTAGTCCACCACGAAAGATCACCACCGAATTACTGCCCTGCAGCGCAGACACTTCAATGTACTTAATCTATTAAACTTTTTTTTTCTGAATTGTCAACATTATTTGATTAGCTCAAGGTACGTACGCCACCTACACAAATCTCTACACTCACTGTCGAGAATAAATATTTTTTATTTACATTTTCTCATCTCTTATGCGATAACACTATTTCCCGTTGGATTTTGTTTCAACACTTGTTCGATATTAGACTTCCATTGTAGTCAATTTTGACATTCCACGCTTGTGTTCTTGCGCTTTTAAATATCAGCTATCTTTTCTGTTTAAAGTGGCTATCTCTAATTAACAGTAATTGCCACATAGACTTTGGCCTAAGAAAGTGAATTCATCGATTGTATGAACAAGTAGACATTCCATAAATCTCATCTTCCTTTGGTTATTTGGTTATGGAAGGCCCCGTATCACTGTAAACGAATTAAAATCCATAATTGCTGAACCGCCCTTGCAAGTGGAATTATCCGAATTACTAACTCTTCTCCCAAACAAAGAACGGTAGCTGTAGTCGCCATCATAGCAGTCTCAAAAGACATAAGGCGAAACCGCACAGAAAGTGAACACAGCCAACTTTTCCCTGCCGTACGATATCATCATTCATCATAAACAATTGGAATATCGAAACATGATCAAAACGGATGAAACACACAGCTCACGGTGTACACAGAGCACCTAAGTCAGTAGCTCCTGCAACAAACAGGACTTGGCATATGAGGAAACTGCAACAAGGAACACTTTCATACATAGCCTTAAATGGTTCCTGCCGCCTATCCATCATATTGACCCGAAGTTTCTCGTCCTCCTGAAAATGATGATCGTCACATTTTTAAGATTGTATAGTGCTTGATGATGTTAGGACATCGTTTTTGACTCCAATTCCGAACATATAAAACACAGTCGTCGGATTACCCCCGTCACACATCAAAGAACAGACCTAAGATTAGCGTATGGCCGGTCCCGGGATATACGATGAACCATTATGATGAC
Source organism: Megaustenia siamemsis (assembly GCA_032433765.1). Classification (NCBI taxonomy): domain Eukaryota; kingdom Metazoa; phylum Mollusca; class Gastropoda; order Stylommatophora; family Ariophantidae; genus Megaustenia; species Megaustenia siamemsis. The sequence goes on along the minus strand of JAVIAB010000108.1, from coordinate 22,839,220 downwards.
GTTGCACACACAACAATGACTGCGCTCATACATTCTTAATTACTATAGTGAATATAGCCTACAACGAACGAAACACGGTGCAAATTCTCTAAAGAGATAAAAGTTCGGATCGGTGGTTTCTCTATAATATCCGAAAACTGTTGGCGTTCTACAAATCTATCATCTCGAATACTCTCTAACTAAGCACATTAGTGAGAGTGTTCCGGTAACACTTCTTAGCCTAGCGTAGATCATGCTTCACAATCTACTGTTGACCCGCATGAGTATCAGCTTTGGCTTCAGTTTGTCTTTATGTTTATTATTACTTTATATATTGTCATTAGCAAATAATTCAGAAAGGGTTTTAAAGGAATTTGGGTGATCGCTTCTGTGTGACTTTGCTGTTACATGTAAGTTCTCCCCTGCATCTCTTTTTGGCATGTCTTCTTGGCATCTCTTCTTGATATCTCTTCTTGGGATCTCTCCTTGACATCTCTTCTTGGCATCTCTTCTTATCATCTCTTCTTGACTTCTCTCCTTTACATTTCGTCTTGACATATCTTCTTGGCATCTCTCTTGACATATCTTCTTGGCATCTCTTCTTGATATCGCTTCTTATCATCTCTTCTTTACATCTCGTCTTGACGTCTCTTCTTGATGTCTTTTCTTGGCATCTCTTCGTGGCATCTATTCTTCACAACATCATCATTATCTGATGTTATCAAATGTTACTCCACTATACTTTACATTGGCGTGTCTCTCACTGGTCTGGCCATTTAGTAAATATCATTGGGAGCTGTTTTATATAAGAAATGTATTATTTAATGATAACCACATTACGCATGCTTTTATCTGCATTCACCCGTGAGTCGTATCACTGCATGAGCATGTTGTTAGAATTATTGGAACGGACTCAATTCTTAATAATCTCCAATCTATGCTATTGTGCACGTTGATAAATGTTACATTGCAGACAGTAATTGCTCAGTGTTCATTGCAGCAATAGTTGATATCTCGACACTCCAGACAGCATTGTAGTAATTAAATCGCGTATTATAAAAAGCGTGTGTACACTCAGATTGGTCCCAGTCGCTAGGCAGTTGTGCACACCCACAACTAAACGTTTTATATCGTTTCTTTTCATCAGCATCATCATTGAGTGCCGTCTCCGCATAGAAGGTTCGGTTACCATGGAGCGCCATTCCGCACTGTCTTTTGTTTTGATGGTGCAGGTTGTCGTGGACTGACTTGTCCATCTTTTTATGTTACTCGTCCATTTTAGTCTTGTTCTGACTCTGCCTCTTTTACGCTGTATTTTCCCTTCTAAGATTATTTTTAGTAGGTTGTTGTGTCTTTTAACATGGCCCAAAAATATCACTTGTCTTGTTTGAATTGTGTTTAGTAGTTCTCTTTTCATTTATAGTTGTTTTAAGACTTCATCGCTTGTTTTCTTTTCTTTCCATCCAATTCTTCCTATTCTTCTATAAATCCACATTTCAAAAGCTTCAATTTTCTGTTCTGTGTTCTTTTCTAATGTCCATGTTTCTGAACCATGCAGGAATGTTGAGAAGATATAACATTTTGCAATTCTTAGTTTCAGCCCTGGTATTATTTGTTTTGATGTTAGTATATTTTTCATGGCATTAAAATTACTTCTTGTCATTTCTATTCTTTTGTTTATTTTAGTTTTACGTTTTCCGTCACTGGTTATAGTATGCCCAAGATAGTTGTGGCTCTGAACTGTTTCAAGGTCTGTTCCTTCAATTTCGATATCCACTTCTAGGTTCTGAATATTTTGTGTGTTTAAGATAATATTTATTAGTCTTTTTGATATTCGTATCTATTCCATATTCTTTGCTGGTCATGTTTATTTCATTATTTTTCTCTTCTTTTTATTTAAAAAAAATATGTTCTTTATATATATATATATATATTCATATTTTTCTTTTTATATTTTTAATTTTCTTTGTTTTTTTATAATTGAGAAATTTAAAAAAAAAAAGGTTCCCTCCAAGCCCTGATTGGTATATGTGAATTTCGTATCAACCATGTTTTAAAACTATGTTTTTCATTATCTTTAATGATTGGTCGGTATCACACCAGGTCGCTTTACTTCCCATACAAACAACTCTGGCACCCATTTTTTTATAGACTGGATGAACTCCGAAGCTTTGTCTGTCGAAAAAAAAATATCTTCAGCATCTGGGAATCGAACCAGACGTTTTCTGATCAACATCGAGCTCATTAACCACTCAGCCACCGATGGTTCCGTTTTAAGTATTCTATTTATGTACGCCTATAATTTAACAGTTTCTATTAATTAATAATATAACATTGTATTTACCATCTTTAAAAATCCTAACATCTACAGCATATTTTTCGATCAAGAACATTAGTGTTATTTCTGCCTGCTTGGTGCTCTCTTAATACCTTTTAGCTGAAATGTCTCATTAGCAGGAATCCCAGGTACTAATGAAGAGCGCTAGCAAAGCTATTTGTTTTTTTACAATTTATAATTATTACGAGACGAAAACTAATGATTTTTGAATACCAAATAGTTAATTAATTAATCTATATAAATACTCTTCAAATAATTATGGGAGATATTAAATATAATTTGTGTAATGTACATTTAACGTCTCGGAAATGACGCAAGAGCATTGATGTAAACGACATGTTTTGTTGGCAATTATAGCTAGATGTTTGTTTCTGTGGAAATAAGGTTTGTCCCAGGTCATTTATGGGAGCCGTGGTTGGTCAACTGGACTACACAGGACAACAGGTTCGATCCTGATCGACGGCTTCCGGGTTCATCATCATCATCATCATCATCATCGTGTACCATACCGGTTGGTGTAGGCGATTATGTCCTTCCACAATCTTCTATTTACAGTGCATCGTATCAGTTCTTATGCCATGCTGGTAAGTGCCAGTGACTCTTATCTTTCATCCCCTGACCGAGGCTAGTTAGATCAATGGTGTTCGCAAGTGAGAATGTAGGACTTCGCCAAAATCAACCCAGGTTGTCAAAAAAGCATCTCTTAGGTTCCACGTGCTCCCTAAGATACCCCCGATCATACGATTTTAGCCTCATTAATGAAATGTTAAATGGTTTTCAGAGAATAAAGGATGGAGCTCGATCTCGATAGTCCGCTTCAGGTTCACACAGTTTATAAATAGATATCGGGTTTTTCTGTGAAAGTAAGACAGCGTGGGCGTAATACTGACCACACTATCCACAGAATGTATTGAAGGTCAAACATCTTCGATGGACATCATCTCAACATTTCTAGACGCCAATCATAACCATCTCTATATCGTCAATCATAACCATCTCTATATCGTCAATCATAACCATCTCTATATCGTCAATCATAACCATCTCTATATCGTCAATCATAACCATCTCTATATCGTCAATCATAACCATCTCTATACGTCAATCCCTAACCATCTCTATATCGTCAATCATAACCATCTCTATATCGTCAATCATAACCATCTCTATACGTCAATCATAACCATCTCTATACGTCAATCATAACCATCTCTATACGTCAATCATAACCATCTCTATATCGTCAATCATAACCATCTCTATATCGTCAATCATAACCATCTCTATATCGTCAATCATAACCATCTCTATATTTACAAAGGTACTCAGACAGAAAATAAAACCTTCAAACCCTCCAACTAGCGTGACGTCATCAGCTACAGAAGTTATCAACAGCTGATTTTTCTCTACCCACAACAGTGTCTGCTCACAAAGATGAAAACATCACACTTGTTGGACTTTTTCCGGGAATTTCCTATCAACCCGTAGGCCTTTGCAATCATATAGATGGTTATGTGCCAACAGGTGTGACGGAATTCATTCTTCCTTTTGTATGCCTCCTGGAAATATTAAATATAAAACGATTAATCAAATGAAGGGAAGTTTCAGGCAGAACATTAATGTGGTGTTGTTCATGGGCATTCAATAGAGTCATAACTTCTAATAATGAACAGGTGTCGCCTGACATTGTGACTGGGATATGCGTAATCAATCTAGATTATTAATTTTAATGAGATTAAATTTGAATAAGGAAATACTCAAAACCCACAAATGGATATGAAAATTGAAGGAATAGACCTGGAGACAGTTCAGAACTACAACTACCTTGGACATACTATAACTAGTGATGGAAAATGTACAACTGAAATTTAAAAAAAGAATAGGAATGGCAAAAAGTAATTGTAATGTCATGAAGAACATACTAACATCAAAACAAATAACACCAGGGCTAAAACTAAGAATAGCAAAATGTTACATCTTCTCAATATTCCTATATGGTGCTGAAACGTGGACATTGGACAAGAAAAGAGAACAGAGAATTGAAGCCTTTGAAATGCGGATATACAGAAGAATAGGTAGAAATTAGATGAAAGGAAAACAAAACAAACGATGAAGTCTTAAAACAACTAAAAGCGAAAAGAGAACTACTAAACACAATTCAAACAAGACAAATGCGATTTTTGGTCCATGGTAAAAGACACAACAGCCTACTAAAAGTAATCCTGGAGGGGAAAATACAAGATAAGAGAGGCAGACCAAAACTAACATGGACGAGTAACATCAAAAGATGGACAAATCAGCCTATGACAATTTGCACCATCAAAGCAATAGTCAGAGCAGAATGGCGCTCCGTGGTAGCCAACCTTCGTTGTGGAGACGGCACTCGATGATGATAAAATTTGAATGAAATTAAAAGGGATTTAAAGTAATTAATTACCGTAACGCTAGATCTGTTATATAACGTATATATCACTCTGTAACTATATCCTATTATACATTGTGAAAGTAAATCGTTAATAACCCTAACTAATTATTAGCTTTTATAAGTAATAATAACTGTATGTCACACTGTTCTTTGTTTCTATTTTTAGTCTAACGTATTCGCTTAAACCGTTTCGGTTGCTTTGTTTTAAATGGTTATGGTTAGTCGAAGGGCCATATATCACTGCAAAACGAATTAAAATTAATAATTGTTCAACCACCCGTTGCCGTGGATCCAATCCGAATTCAAACTCATCTCATTAAAGGATCCAAACAAAGAAAAACAGCTGCAGGCCCCATCATAGCAGCTACGGCACACGGCATTATAAGGTCATTTGTTTGAAAAGTGTGTTTTAAATGTGTTCTTTTTTCGGGGAGACTGGAATAAGGAAGTGACTGTACACTTTTTATTCAACAGAGATCGTTTAGAATCGTCGCATGTTCGCTGATTAGCGCTGCATGATATTCAACCTTGCCAGCTGTATTTGCCAACGGCTTTCTTAGGGAGCTGTGACATAAGTGGGGCGGATATGAGTGATTCCAGACTGCAGTGATACTGAATCTCTGAACAGAGCAGAACAGAAAATATAAACAATAAAATAGGAAGCATCATTATTGAATTGCATATCTTTATAGGAAATATAGGAAATACAGCTAAAAGGAGTAATGAAGATGTTCTGAGAGAGGTAAAAGCAAAAAGAGAGCTAATTTCCAATATTAGGAAAAAACAATCATCATTTTTTGGCCATGTAATGAGAAGAGAACAACTGGAATATATTGTAACAACTGGAAAAATGAGGGACGAAGAGATAGAGGGAAGCAAAGAGTAAAAATAACAGACAGCTTAAGAGAATGGCTTGGCAGAAGGTCAACAACAGAAATGATAAATAGCTGCTGAGATCGAAAGTTGTGGTGAGACATGATCACCTACGCCAGAAGGCCCGGTACTTGACGATGATGATGATAGGAAATATGGATGTGAAACATGGACATTGGGACAACAAACAAGAAAATCACTGGAGTCTGTAGAAATATGGTTTTGCAGAAGAATGTTGAGAATACTATGGAAAGCTAAGAAGAGCAATGAAAACGTTCTGAAAGAGGCCAAAGCAAAATGAGAGCTAATTTCCAATATTAGGAACAAACAATCATAATAATTTGGCCATGTAATGAGAAGGGAAAAAGTTGGAATATATTGTAACAACTGGGAACATTGAGGGACGAAGAGATAGAGGAAAGCGAAGAGAAAATATACCAGACAGCTTAAAAGAATGGCTTGGCAGAGGGTCAACAACAGAAATGATAAACAACTGTCTAGATCTAAAGTTGTGGAGAGACATGATCACCTACGCCAGCAGGCCCGGTACTTGATGATGATAGGAAATATAATTAGATAAAGGACTAGTATAGTCCGATAGTTCATTTTTGCTATATAGAACCAATTCTGACTATGGATGCGAATCATGGACAGTAGAAAAACAAGTGAAAAGACGATTAGAGGTAACAGAGATGGGATTTCTCAGAAGAATGTTGAAAGTTCCTTGGACAGCTCAAAAGGCCAATGAGGAAATTCTCAAAGAGGCCAACACAAAAAGGTAGCTCTTAAAAAACATTAGCAAGAAACAATCAACATTTTGTGGGCACATTATGAGAAGAGGAAATTTACTTGGTTACAACTAGCAAAATAAAAGGAAAGAGAGATCGCGGACGACAAAGAGAGAAAATACTGGATAGCTTCGTGTCATGGCATGTAAATCAGCCAACAATAGAACTGATACGATGCACTGTAGATAGAATATTGTGGAAGGACATGATCGCCTTCGCCAACAGGTATGACACATGATGATGGTGATAATCCGATAAATTATTTCAACGGAAGAGTGATCTCCATTTGCCTAACGTCACCACAAAGCTACAGTGATTCTCAAGTTGTTCATAAATATTGATGAAAGTCACCAGTTAGATCGTTTCTCAATTAAAGTGCTTTTTTACGTTTTAATTAAGCGTGGGAATTTATTTGATGTAACTTTAATGTTCCAGTGTACATCCCTGATGAAATATGCCATAATTTTATGTAAGTGCTAATTAATTTGTGATAATTAAAACATCCATACTTAGAGCAAATATCGATGATAAGGTGAAAAGATACAACACTAACAGAGAAACACTTTCTCTAAGTCACAAACATTTGTGCTAATATAAGTCGGCTACCTTTTCCCCCTCCACCCCTCCACCGAGTCAATCGTTAATGATGAGATGACATTATCGCTGTGTGCATGTCTGTATTAGTCACATCTCATATCTTTGTGTGTGCATGTCTGTGTTAGTCACATCTCACATCTTTGTGTGTGTATGTCTGTGTTAGTCACATCTCACATCTTTGTGTGTCCGTGTCTGTGTTAGTCACATCTCACATCTTTGTGTGTGCATGTCTGTGTTAGTCACCTCTAGTGACTCGGGCAGATGGTGCTCGTAAACCTTGGAGGGCCGACCATCTAAGGGCAGAATCCCCCTACAGAAAAGTCAATATGCTGCCTTGCAGGAAGATTGGGGACAATCGAAGGCTAAGTAAAGCAAACCTGAATAAAATGCTGGATGAAATCGGATGCACTGGGCCACTGGCGCAGAACACAGTGCAACGTATTAACGGGTTTTCAGACAGAGTGGATTTGACAGACTCTAATTGTGACGTTCAGTCTGTGGGGGCGATCAACACACTTAGCCTGACAGCTGACATCATATGAGAGTCTGGAATCCTTACTCTGATTGAGTCCTGAACGCAGAGAGAGAGAGAGAGAGAGAGAGAGAGAGAGAGAGAGATGACATTAGATGATAATGATGATGAATAATTTTCATCCCAACGTTGTGCTACCAATGCCAGACCTGGATCCTAAATACAAGAACAATAAGAAAAATAACCTCTACTGAGATTAAATGTGTTAGACGAATGATAGGAAACAGTCTGAGAGATAAAATCACAAATGAAGAACAGAACGAAAGCTAGGAATAGCCCCCGCCATAGAATATATAAGGAAACAACAGGTAAAATGGTTTGGCCACGTGACAAGGCAGAAAGATCAAAATACAACACAATGAGCCTTCAGCAAACGTTGTGAGAACACCAGACCCAAGGGTCGACCACGAAAAAGATGGATCCATGGAATATTAGAAGCACTAAGAAACATAGAAGGAGAAGAAGATGATGATGATGAACGATATGTTGTTAAAAAATATGCCACAGATTGATGATTGCGTGCAAGCTGTGTCGGAAACATCTTTCAATGAAGGATTACCTTCGCGTTGTTTCTCTTTTCTCTAGAACTAGGTGTCTTCTAATGTCAGAAGGAGAAACAGCGAATAAGGTGCAAAGTTTACTCAAGGGGACACTACTCTTCTCAACTCTTCCGAAATTAAATAATTTATTGGACTAAACTTGACCTTTCGCAATATAACTTCAGTAGCAATATCCTGTTAGGGGGACTGGATGGTCTCGAGGCAAGACGCCGGCCTCGAGACAGAGAGGTTGTGGGTTCAAATCACGGCTATACCGTTTGGAATTTTTATTTATGATTTCTCTCTCCGGCAACTCCCCACACCTGGCCTCAGCAACGCGACCCGGCTTGAAACGTCAATTACTCATCGACAGAAATAATATGAGTACCTCCGAAGTCGGAGTTATCTGCCTGTACGGCGAGGGACACCGGTGCATACGGCTGCCAGGGAAAAATGGATGGATCAACACGCAAAATTAAGTTCCTAGTCTCTAGGGACTTCGTCAGAGGTAAAAGCTGGCGAACAAAGAAAAAAAATATCCTATTACAGTGATCTCAGCTATAGCCTTTAATTATTAGTTTAATTGTAAACATCATTATAGCAAGTACAGCTCAAGTTGCTCCATTAGTCAAAACACGATTCTCTGAGTCTCATAATTCTCATATTTGCACAACCAATGAGAATTTTGATTGCAGACTTCATAAATATATTACCGAATAAACGATCATTGTTAAACTTAATAAATATATGGCCTATGGCGTCTTGACAAACGGTTGGTAGTTAGTCTTCTACTTCTTTTCTCTTTTCACGGATACCTAAAAGGTGTCGTGGTTTATATCAGTTGTCGTTTTTGAGCTGCTCGAACTGTCTGAATTAGTGATTTTCCTCTCTTGTTACATGTCACTGTCACAGCATCTATCCATCTTCTTCTGGGTCTTCCTCTTGGTCTTTTCCCATGCATTCTCGAGAAGAACGCCCTTGATGGTGATTGGTGAGGATTCATTCTGACCAGGTGGCCAAACCATTTAAATTGTTGTTGTTCTATATATTCATGGCAGGGTTTAGTTCCTACCATTTTTCTTATGGTTTCATTTGGTGTTCTATCTCTTCTTGTGTTGTTTGTTACTTTTCTCAAGCATCGCATCTCACATGTATTTATCTTTCTTAATTGTGATTTAGAAAGGGTTCATGTTTGACTTTCATAGCACAAAGTTGGTATGAAAATGCTATTTATCATTTGTTGTTTAGCTGGCATAGAAATGTTTGGGTGTCTTTGCAATGGTGAAAGCTGGTAGTTAGTAATGTGGTTAAATACTAGTGTCTTATGCTGGATGCTATTTTACTGAACAACTTCTCACTTGGCTGAATCTGCCAATATTGGATAAACAGATCCGACCGTACTATCTACCGTCTACTAGACGTATAAACTTACAATAATGTGGTTAAATACTAGTGTCTTATGCTGGATGCTATTTTACTGAACAACTTCTCACTTGGCTGAATCTGCCAATATTGGATAAACAGATCCGACCATACTATCTACCGTCTACTAGACGTATAAACTTACATATATCTGGGCAATAATATAGATAAAGAGGGAGGAACAGAAAATGATACCAAAATAAGGATATCAAAAGCAAGAGGAGCTTTCATTGCACTGGGAAACATATGGAAATCTAAAGAAATTAGGTTAAATACAAAAATAAAAATTGTCAACACCACTGTTAAGTCAGTCCTATTATATGGCTGTGAAACATGGAGAACAACAAAATTGACAATCATGAAGATATAGACTTTCATTAATGGATGGTTACGCAGAATGAAAGGATAAAATGGCAGGGCCAAAAAACTAACATAGAATTATGGAAATGTACCAGTCAAATACCAGTGGATAAATAGATACAGCGAAAACGATGGCGCTGGATAGGACTCACATTGCGGAGGCCAACTGAGAGTATTACACAACAGGCCCTTTTAGGAATCCCCAGGGGAAACGACAAAGAGGAAGACCAAGAAATTCTTGGAGAAGACAGACAGAATCAGAGATGAAGATGATGGGGAAGACATGGAATGATCTTAAAAGAATGGCAAGAAACAGAACAACCTGGAAAGTGTTTGTTGAAGAACTGAAAGACCTAAGCTGAAATGTAGAAGAAGACGAGATCCGACCGTATAATGAAAAAGAGGCAAGTGTGGTGCCTGGCCTCATTTCCTGCACTCTTTGTCTTCTAAATTTGATATCCAGGCTTCCTCCAAAGTTGTTGATCCGTTGTTGTTTATATTTGTTCTCCGTTTGCTACGATATGCAACTAGACTTTTCCACTTTCTTTCTTTGTTAGAGGATTCATGCTAGGAAACCCTGCAAAAATCATTGTATCTTATAAATATATTATCTAATTAACAATCAGATACCTCATAAATATGTTATCAAATAAACGATCTCAGACTTCATAAATATGTTATCACGTAAACGATCATACTTAGTCTTCTAACCATTACTCTAAACTCACTTATATGTGTTTACTGTCATCCATTTTCTGCAGCATATATCTATTTTTCATTGTTTATGTTGTTCTTGTTTTCTGAAGAAGGCCGCATGTAGGCCGTATCGTCAGTATTTTGTTGAGCTCCTTTTTTGTAAAGCTATCCCCATACTTTATATCCATATACCCATTCTGACCACGGTCCACGACACAGGGAAGTAATTTTTCTTTTCTTTAACTAGTTTCGATTATTTTGTTTTGGATGTTTCGTTACTAGTTAGCTACGTAGGATTAGTTATATGTACTTAAATATATGTGTGTGCGTGTTGTTTATTTCTTCCTGCTGAGGGCCTATTGAGCCGAAACGTCGTTCAAATCTGTGTCGTCTGCTAATCACGTAAAGTTTTTACCATACCATTTTTTCTATTTTTTTTTCATTCTCCCTCACATTTAGCTTTACTGTATCTTCGGTTTTTTGTTCATTCATTTGCATTTATTTGCCTTAACCCCATACCTTATTTGTAGGAGTATACATTACACCCGATTACTAGCTCCTTGCTACCAGCTTTACCGCAGCACAGGAACTATTTGCATGTTCCCCACTAATCGTGTCCACGATATAAGTCTATCACTATTTCTTTCAATATAATAATATCGTAATTTTGACACAAAATCCGAGTGTTTAATCAAGGCTCTCCTATCTAACCCTGGAGCTATTGTGCTGGTTGCACCGTTCATTTTTGCCACTAAATAACACAAATAGCAGGACACATCACCGCCATGCAACAAATACATTAATTGTTGACGTATATTTCACTAACGCAGTTCAAAATCTTTAATGAGGAAAAAATATGAATCACTGCACAAGTCAATAAACATTACAGGTGCACGCAATACTGTGTCTCAATCTTAGTTACTGTATTAGTCACTTTATTCATTATAGTAGCTTTCATAATTAATATTTTTACTAAATTAATATTGACAATACGTGCAATACTTTCGGAAACATTCTGATTTCTATTTACTGTAACTAACTGCAATTACAAAAATGTAACAAATTCTAAAATTCTAAATGTTTCTAATTGCTTCTCAGCTCGTTTACTTTTGCAGACTATAGGCATGTGAACAAACAACATAAATTAACATGTAGAAGGAATTCAGCATACATTTATATAATCATATATCATGATATACATAAACCTGGATGTGCTGATATTGAAATCGTAAATGCTAACATTGAAGAACAGATACACAAAAATAATTGATATTGTAATAATGGAAAGTGAAAATAAAGGCCTTAGTCTGAGCAGCAAATGCGTCTCAAGAAAGTAAATAAAAACGAGCATCCAAAATGTGCTACTAAAGTGTGGAGATCAGCGGCGGACGATGGCTTCTAATCTTGAGGAGGCGAAAGTGTGATGAGTGGTCACATTACATTCGTCTTTTCTACCTTTCAGCTCCCTGTGGAGCATAGGTCTTCAACAAACACTTTACAAGTCGTTCTTTTCTTGCTAATCTTTTAAGATCGTGCCATGTCTTCCCCGTCATCTTCATCTCTGCTTCTGTCTGTCTTCTACAAGAATTTCTTGGTCTTAATCTTTATCTTTTTCCCTGGAGAATCTAAATAAAGGGCCAATTGTATAATACTCTCCGCTTCCGAAGTGTGTGTCCTGTCCAGCGCCATCGTCTTAGCGGTATCTCTTTATCCACTGGGATTTTAAGGTCGCATTACTTGCATAATAACAAAATACAATATATTTCTAGCATACCTATATATAAACAAACACTGAACTGATACTCGTATATCAAATAGCACATTTACCTATCGATGTGTTTTCTTTGCAAATGGTTTCGATTTTAAGCACAACTAACGACAGCCCTAGATAAGTTTTTTTATGTCACTGTTGCCTTCAGATGAGCATACACCCTTCTTTGTGCTTAAAAGCAAAAACTACCAACAAATTAGATGCTCTAAGATGCTACTGTCGGTTACTTCAGTGTACTGCTAGATAACCATTGAACCATTTGATTTGAATTTGTTGATCGTGCCATGTAAATTGTTAATTTAATTTAATATTCTGCTCCTACATTTTATTTTTCAGTTGAAGAAATGACAGTTTTGGAGTAAGTCTTTCTTGCTGCAAGATAATTCTTTCAAAGTCATTTGGTTATGAAACGGGAATATCAAATAAATGAAACAACAATTTTATCATTTGGAATAATCTCTCCCTACTCACTGTATCCCTTTCTGTTAAATTGTGATCTGAATTTTCATAAAAAAGATTACGCCAATTTACGCTATGTCGCTATATGTAAAATATTTCCTCAATTATTACCTAAATTAAGATAATTATAATTATACCATAAAACTTATTTATTTGCAACGTGCTAAGACCCCAACAATGATGTCGATGCTCAGGTGTCGAAGACTAAGATGGCTGGGGCACGTCCAGCGAATGGAAGAAAAACGCATCCCCAAGCAAATACTATATGGTGAACTAACTCACGGAAATAGACAAATCGGCAGACCTAAACTACGATATAAAGATATCTGTAAATCATCTCTGAATGACTTCTCCATCTGTGAAAATGACTAGGAACATCTGGCAAGTGATCACACATCATGGAGAGCATGTATAAGAAATGGTATAACATCTTTTGAAACTGTGCTAAGGCAAACGTAGAAGAGAACAGACTCATGAAAAAAGATGGAAAACTCTGTGAATCAGTGGGCCTGACTTGTTCATTCTGTGGCCGTGTGTGTTTGTCAAACATTGGTAGAATTAGCCACTAGAGAAGCCGTTCGACAAAAAGAAAACCTCAAAAAAATACTCAATAGTCTGCACTAGAACGTCTGACAAGGCGAAAGGGGTCATATATATATATATATATATATATATATATATATATATATATATATATATACATATATATACTCAGCGCTGTGGCATAAAGTAGGGTACTATTTTCTTGAAATACGTCATGAAATTACCTACTTTACAATAGTTAGAGAACGTCATCTGATTGGCTAAACCAACGTTGCCATAGGAACATAGAACATATTTCTGAAACAGCGTCTCTAATTCTCATATACAAGAGAACGTCAATAGATGTCGATGTACTATTGTAGCTTATTTGTTCTCCATAAACATTTAACTCTTTACGTAGGGAAGTTTTTATCGACGCAACGGAAGAGATTTCAGAGACACAATTTTTCATTGTTTTAAGAATCAATCTACATATTTATATTTATCTAACATATAACATATTATACATGAATTTTTAGATAATTGAACAAGGTATTAGATTTCACCAATACCAAAATGATATAAAGACAAGTAAAAAGAATATGGTTTGATGACGTTCACACTTATCAAATTGAGCGGGGCGAACTATGTGGTGAAACATACCATGCCGAAATCGACATGGCACACAGTGCGGCGAAACGTACTGAAAGAGTTAAACTTATCCATTAGTAGCGGCTTGAATTACTTGAGCAATATCACGGAAAATTTCATACAACGGCGGGTTGTGCACTGACATTTAACTCAACGACCTGGAGTGTGATCGTGCTACGTATTCTGATAGAGGAGACCTAGTCTTCGTTGCTCTCTCTGAATCTCCGCCGCTGGTGTAACGTATTAAAATAGGTTAATGAATTCGAGTACCAAGGAACTGTAATAAGCGTATATGTTAGATTTACAAGAGAGATAAAGTAGAGAGTAGCCACGGCAATGGGTAGCATTCTAAAAGGTAAAAACAAAATTGATATTACTAAGCACATTGTCCAAAATTATATAATTGGTCCAAAAACTGCACTCAATCACTATTTTGACTACGTCATGTATTAAGTGAGCTAAGTTTATTTTCCTTCTCTATTTAAGTAGATGTGATGTTATCGGGAATACGCCTGGGCGCTCTAATTTGCATAAAGATTCGGTAACTAGTTAAGGCTAGGTGCATCTAGGAGCCATCGATCTCGACATCGTGTTCTTTGGAGTGTATTTTACTAACCACAGCGCTACCGCGATTCCAAACAGCAGCGATTGAGCTAAAAATAGCTGTACATATATTTATATTAATTTAGTTGATAACTGTAGCGTGATAATCTTCTGGGTCTATGTGGGCTGATATGATTCGCTTAATCTACGCACAACAAGTAATAACCAACAATATGAAATAGCGAAACAATAGGCTCCCTTCTCTTTATCTTTGGCTTAGACGTCTCTGTGCCCTTATGAAAAGACATCAAATTCAAAGCAGCGGTTTTCAACCGCTATAGCCTACTAGTACCGCTATACCGTTTTAGTAAAAAAAAAACAATTTTATTCAATGATTTAAATCTTCCTTCTTTCATCTAACCTTACTTATAGGCAGCCAATCTGCGGAAACAAATTGGGCTAAGTAAAAGCGTTCGTTTAGTATTATTGTTATCATCCTGTGCCATACCGGTTGGCGTAAGCGATCATGCCCTTCCACAATATTCTATCCACTGGTCATCGTATCAATTCTGTTGTTGACTGTTTTTTATGCCATGACACCATATCTAGTATCTTCTCTCTTTGTCGTTCGCGATCTTTTTTCCCTGTATTTTGCCAGCTGTAACCAAGTAATAAACCTTTCCTCTTCTCATGATATGGCAGAAAAATGTTGATTGTTTCTTGCTGATGTTTTTTTTTTTTTTATGAGCTCCCTTTTTGTGTTGGCCTCTTTCAGAATTTTCTCCTTGGTCTTTTTAGCTGTGCAGGAAACTTTCAGCATTCTCCTGAGAAATCCCATCTCTGTGGCCTCTGATCGTCTTTTCATTTATTTGTTTATTGTTCATGAATTAATGTAGGACGCTTTATATGCCATCTTTGCTGCACACATTATACTATGACTCGTGTGTATAAGTTCACCAAATAATAGGGCGTGGATACGTTGTAACGCTGCTCTTATTCGGAAAGTAGCGATATCTGCGTCTTTCGGGCCGACACACGTGAACACATCTTCATAAAGATTAAGAATACACTAACTGCATTGGGCTTACTTTTATTACTACTGCCAACAACGTCCTCTGTCGAAAAAAAACAACTTTCTGACAAAGTAGAATTAGGGGTCGAATCTCTAAAGTACTAAATATAGTTTTAAACAACAGACATAAATAATTTTCTGAGTGGCTATCTTGACTTCTCCCTAACCTCGCTACTGTCCAAAAAGGATCTTGTAGAAGAGTCTAGCGGACTGTATTTATTTTCCTGTTCAATACTTCATTTATTTCCCGTTCAGTACTTCTTTTATTTCCCGTTCAACACTTCATTTATTTTCCCGTTCAGTACTTCCTTTATTTTCCCTTTCAGTAGTTCCTTTATTTGCCCGTTCAGCACTTCATTTATTTTCCCTTTCAGTACTTCCTTTATTTTCCCTTTCAGTTATTCCTTTATTTTCCCTTTCAGTACTTCATTTATTTTCCCGTTCAGTACTTCATTTATTTTCCCTTTCAGTACTTCCTTTATTTGCCCGTTCAGCACTTCATTTATTTGTCCGTTCAGTACTTCATTTATTTTCCCGTTCAGCACTTCATTTATTGTCATATTCAGCACTTCATTTATTGACCCGTTCAGCACTTCATTTATTGTCATATTCAGCACTTCATTTATTGACCCGTTCAGCACTTCATTTATTGTCATATTCAGCACTTCATTTATTGACCCGTTCAGCACTTCATTTATTTGCCCTTTCAGTACTTCATTTATTTTCCCATTCAGTACTTCATTTATTTTCCCGTTCAGTACTTCATTTATTTGCCCGTTCAGTACTTCATTTATTTGCCCGTTCAGTAAATCATTTATTTGACCGTTCACTACTTCACGTATTTTCATGTTCAGCGCTTCATTTATTTGCCCGTTCAGCACTTCATTTATTTTCCCGTTCAGCACTTAATTTATTTGCCCGTTCAGCACTTCAGTTATTTTACCGTTCCCTACTGTCAAAATAGTTGAAAGTGCACGTATCTAAAAAGTGATTATTAAATTGTTTTACATTTCTCTCCCGTGCCCGCTCCACTTCAGAAATTAAGTTCTTATCAAATGTTGATGTCATGACCTATGCGATCTGTCTTATAATAAAGTTATAGCTATAGTTAGTCGAAGGCCCCGGTATCACTGCAAACGAATAAAAATGCATAATTGCTCAATTGCCCGTGCCAGTGGAATCATCCGAATTAACATCTCATAAAATATCCAAACAAAGAAAGGTAGCTGCAATCCCCATTATAGCAGCTATAGCACCCGAAATTGAACTGTCCTTCGTCATACGATATCATTATTCATCGTAAACAATATGAATATAGAAACAATATCTGGATGAAATACACAGCTCACGGTGTGCACATAGCACTAAACTCAGTAGCTCCAGCAGCAAGAGAGAATAAAGCCGTGAAATTTAGTCCATTTCCCACTATCATCCTTTAAAGGCTACCATTGTCTATTGTCTGTACCTTATTCGTCACTGATATATACTTCGCTAAGGGTATAAGGGCTGTAACATTAAGTTGGGAATATCCCCCGTCATTGAATACATACAGAAACCATATACATAATGCTTAGACCGCGTCATAAAGCAAAATGACCACAGCACAACACAACGAGCCTGCAATAAACGTCACAAGAAAACCAGACACAAGGGACGATCACGATAAAGATTGATTGTTGGAATATTAGAAGCACTAGGAACCATAACAGCAGAAGAGGACAAGAGAAGATCAAAACCCCGCAAATTATATCTCTACACAACATTGACAAAGAAATGAAGAAGGAAAGAATAATAGAAGAATAGGGACAAGCGATTTTAGCCCAATAATATCTGCTCAAACTGCAGTCAGCATCAACATCATCATCATGTGCCATACCGGTTGGCGTAGGCAATCATGTCCCTCCACAATCTTCTACCTACAGTGCATCGTATCAGTTCTGTTGTTGACCATTTTCCATGCCATGATACCAAGCTATCCAGTATTTTCTATCTTTGTCGTCCGCGATCTCTCTTTCCTTTTATTTTGCCAGTTGTAACCAAGTATTCCAACGTTCCTCTTCTCATGATGTGCTCGATAAATATGGATTGTTTCTTTCTGGTGTTTTTAAGTAGCTCCCTTTTAGTGTTGACCTCTACTGTTGGCACGAAACTGTTCCGGCTTTTTGCAGGAGCTACTGGGTTAAGTGCCCTGTGCACACCATGAGCTGTGTGTTTCATTCGTTTTAATTGTGTTTCAATACTCGGATTGTTTTCAATGAATGATGATATCGTATGACAGGGAACAGACGGTTGTGTTCACTTTCTGTGCGGTTTCGTCTTATGTCTTTTGGCGTGTGATGAGACTGTATGATGGGGGCTGCAGCTACCTTTCTTTGTTTGGGAGATGAAATAGTAATTCGAATGATTCCACTGGCACG
Source organism: Megaustenia siamemsis (assembly GCA_032433765.1). NCBI lineage: Eukaryota > Metazoa > Mollusca > Gastropoda > Stylommatophora > Ariophantidae > Megaustenia > Megaustenia siamemsis. The sequence goes on along the minus strand of JAVIAB010000108.1, from coordinate 22,821,236 downwards.
GGCGGTTGAACAATTATGGGTTTTAATTCGTTTGCAGTGATACCGGGGCCTTGCATAACCATAATGAAACTGCAGTCAGCGTAATATATTAACTATATAAGTAACTAACTTATCAAGAAGTAAATTGTTGCTGCTGTTAGGATCATCATCACTTCAGTTCGGACGAATCCTTATATGCTACGGTATCCTCCCTCGAAAGTCTCAAGAAAATCCGTGAAAAATCCAGAGCCACGTGCACGAACTCCGTAACACAAAATGGGAAAGTTTCTGCTGACAGTTTGACTCATGCAGCGACAACATTTATGGCCTATTCTCTTTCAGCTGCCAATAGGTGTTTTAACGTGCGCAAGTGCACACGATACCTCGTGTTTGTTGCTGTTATTCCATAGGCATAAACATCGGATCTCACTACTCAATATATCAGGAATGGATAATATCATAAGAAAAGCACGGGTTAATCTTCATTATTAAATACAAAAAAAAATCAACACCGCATCTAGTGGGCGTTGAACGCGGGTCCTTTCTGTCCTGAGGTCGACGTCATACCTCTAGGCTAACCTATCCTCCTGTATCGATACAGTATATATATATATATATATATATATATATATATATATATATATATAAGTGGGAGAATGGGAGAGTGAGTGATAGAGTTAAGACATACGTGACATATTATATGATAAATGATATGTGAATATATTAGACAGAGATAATGTTTAAATAAGAAAGATTTGTAAAGAAAATACGAGCTAATAAACTTAAAACAGAGTCGAAACACATTTAATATATATCTCTCTCTTTACATTAACATTCATCATCATCATCATCATCATCACCACTAAAATAAAAATGTTATATTATATTAGATTATATGGCTGTGAAACATGGAAAACAACAAAATTGACAATCACGAAGATACAGACTTTCATTAATGGATGCTTATGCAGGATAAAAGAATGGAAATGGCAGGACAAAATCACTAACATAGAATTATGGAAATGTACCAGTCAAACACCAGTGGATAAAGAGATACTGCGAATACGATGGCGCTGAATAGGACACACACTACGGAAGCCAACTGAGAGTATTACACAACATGCCCTTTTTTGGAATCCCCAGGGGAAAAGACAAAGAGGAAGACCAAGGAATTCTTGGAGAAGACAGATAGAAGCAGAGATGAAGATGATGGGGAGGACATGGAATGATCTTAAAAGAATGGCAAAAAACAGAACGACTTGGAAAGTGTTTGTTGAAGACCTATGCTCCACTGGGAACTAAAAAGGTAGAAGAAGAGATCATCATCATCACCATCGAGTGTCATCTCCGCAACGAAGGTTGGCTAACATGGAGCGCCATTCCGCTCTGTCTCGTGTTTTGATGTTGCAGGTTGTTTTAGGCTGATTTACAATTACCATTACACAACAGATACAATCTACAAACAAACAAATACTTGAGGCAGAATAAACCAAGAAAAAAACAGAATGTTTTAACATTGGAAAAAAAACACATTAGAATCAGACTCAATTTCTTTATTTTTATATATTGATACCGCAATTTCTGGGTTCTGAGTTTTCTGTTTCCAACTCTTAAAAAATCTGGGAACGTGTGTGTCTTACGAGAATGGCGATCAGACAGACTATTGGAAAAGATATCGGGGATAAGTAGATATAATTGGCTGTACGCTTATCAGTTTGTAGGGACAGAAACGAATGAAGATAGATATAGAAAAAATATTACGGGACAAAAATGTGAATAAAAAGGATGGACAAATTGAGCGGTGGACACCATCTCCTGTATGAAACTCTTCTATTTCGATTAGTGTAATTATCTCACAGCGGTTTTCTACGGCTCTTGATAATGGATCTGTCCCGCTTCTGGTTTAACTATGATGGCGACACACGAGGGATATTAGGAGAAAGGATTTATTGATGCCTGTGTGTGTGTGTGTGTAATATTACAGACGAGAACATGAAAATATGAGAGAGAATGCAAGGTGATGACGAATAATGAGGAGAATGAGATAGAGTGATGGTTTTGTCATGTTAGGGTTATACTCTTTGCATTCTAAACGAATTTATGGGTGCTGCGATTTTCTGTTTGAATTATTGATAAATTCGGTGGGGAAATTCTGTCTCAGGTGCACGCACTCCGTGGCACGACCTGAGATACATAAGATAAAGTGATGGCTATGACTAGTCATAATGGTGTGGCCGAATCAATGGAAAGAAAAATTCAAAAATAAAATAGAGAGGGATGTGGGGTGGGGGTGGGGGTGGTAGCGGCATTAGTGGGGTGTGACGTAGACTACTACAAAGTATGATAACAGCCAGTAGCGGGGTGTGACGTAGACTACTACAAAGTATGATGACAGCCAGTAGTGGGGTGTGACGTAGACTCCTACAAGGTATGATAACTGCCATTAGCGGGGTGTGACGCAGACTCTTACAAGGTATGGCGACAGCCAGTAGTGGGGTGTTACGTAGACTCATACAAGGTATGGTGACAGCCAGTAGTTGGGTGTGACGTAGACTCGCACAAGGTATTGTGACAGCCAGTAGCGGGGTGTGACGTAGATTCCTACAAGGTATGATAACAGCCAGTAGCGGGGTGTGACGTAGACTCCTACAAGGTATTGTGACAGCCAGTAGCGGGGTGTGACGTAGATTCCTACAAGGTATGATAACAGCCAGTAGCGGGGTGTGACGTAGACTCCTACAAGGTATGGTGACAGCCAGTAGCGGGGTGTGACGTAGACTCCTACAAGATATGGTGACAGCCAGTAGCGGGGTGTGACGTAGTCTCCTACAAGGTATGGTGACAGCCAGTAGCGGGGTGTGACGTAGACTCCTACAAGGTATGGTGACAGCCAGTAGTGGGGTGTAACGTACACTCCTACAAGGTATGGTGACAGCCAGTAGTGGGGTGTAACGTACACTCCTACAAGATATGGTGACAGCCAGTAGTGGGGTGTAACGTACACTCCTACAAGGTATGGTGAAAGCTTTACAAAAAAGGAACACAACAAAATACTGACGTTTCGGCCTACATGCGACCTTCTTCAGACAGTGACAACAACAACAAACGATGGGAAAAGGATAAACATTCCAACATCTACGATGATAGGGGCAGGCAAGTCAAGGGGAAGAGAGAGGAATGTGATTTTGGTAATCTTTGCGCGTACTATGGAGAGCTTGTATTGTGTTGAGATCATATGTTGTGTTCCGAATAAATAAATGTCACTTCTAAAGGCCATAGTCATATTACTATAATGGTGGTGCTGTGAAAGTCGGGTTTAAAACTAGAGGAGGCAAGGACGTGAGACAGAGACATACCTATAATCTGATAAAATGAGACCTAAAGATTACAGCACTTTATAGAATCTAAAATAGTTCTTTCAATCATTGCCCTAAGGCATCATATTTACATATAAATTGTAATGATGTGCATTATAAGTTATGAACAAAACATGGTTTTGCTAACGAATTAATTAAAGTCTCTTAAAGTTTTCTTTTAATGAAGGACGCAGTGCAGTGATCCTCGGTGGTAGCAGTTTAACTGACCTCCTTCCTGTTATATCTATGTATATGTTACAATAAGGAGAGAAAAGATACACTTATTAGTTGAACTACTGTTGTCATTGCGACTAGGGAATGATTGTTGAAACGGCCTACCTAGTTTTCATACATATTATAAGGTTGATATATTTATATATATATATATATATATATATATATATATATATATATATATATATATATCAACGTATTGTAGTTGGTTTGATCCCCATTGACATTCAGTTACATCTATTAGTAACCGCTTGCATTACTTGAGTGGCTGGTTGCACTCTGACATTTGACTCAATGAGATGGAATATGATTGCGTGGTGGTAAAATATAAAGATAGTCGTGACCTCAGGTAGCTCCTCTGAATATTTGTGGCTGGATCACGTGTACAAATAAGAACATTAATACAAAATGCTAGGAAAATGAAACAATCGAAATAAAACGAAGATAAAGTAAAAGAAATTTAATAAGTTAATGCATCTGTGAAAGTAAAAAAAAATAGAGGAGATAGGTAAGTTAAAGAGAAGAAACAGAAAGAGAAGAAACAGAAAGAAAGAGGTAGTTAAGTTTTTAAAACAATTATATGAAAAAAATAAGCAAAAGCATACCTGATAAAGGGAAAGAAGGTGAAAACGCAAAAAATAGAGGTAACATAGTCCCAATGTAGGACATTGGCCTTGGGTCGACAATGCCACTGGTTTGAAATCTGCCACTTCCTCTTCTTCTTTCCTTCCTCATCTGCCTTTCAGCGTCGAGAGGAGATATAATTTGCGGTCTTTTGCTCTTCTGTTCGCCTCTGCTGCTTTTATGTTTCCTAGTGCTTCTAATATTTCAACGACCTATCTTTTTCGTGGTCGACCCTTGGGTCTGGTGTTCTCATAACGTTTGTTGAAGGCTCGTTGTGTTGTGTTTTGTTTTTTCTGATCTGCCACGCATGTGAAAAAAATATGTGACTGTCTTTGGCAGTCACCCTCGGTCTCTTGACTCTGTCTCTAGCGTTCTCGAATATCGGCGAATAAACTGAATGTTCTGTCAGGAGACAAATAATAATAAATGAATATTTTTATAGAGTGAAACTTCCGAGACGATAGATCAGCGAATTATATGAGAGGAGAAGGTATATTGACAGCACTCGGAAAAAAAAATCACAAATAATCAGATCCTTGTTGCAATGATAGCCATCAATTTGGTCAAGGAGTATATGTTCGATCCTGCTTCAGACAATATAATGTTCTTTTTTTCTGTTCTTGATAATTTGTGATTTTTGTTTTCCAAGAGCCGTAAACATACCTCCTCCTCTGAAATGATTCGCTGAATGTTCTGTTTTTTTGTCGTTAAAAGTTGAAAAGAGCAGGCCGGTTGACCGCTGTCAGAGAACAATTCGTTGGTAAATCCTAAAAACGTCACATTAAAAATTTTTTAAAATGTGAGTACCTCTAAAATGTGAAAAAATATCTTTCTTTAGTTTTAAGACAACTAAAATGAAAAGAGAACTACTAAACACAATTAGAACAAGACAACTGAATTTTTTGGGGCATGTTAAAAGACAACAGCCTAATAAAAGTAATATTGGAAGGGAAAATACACGGTAAAAGAGGCAGAGGCAGGCCAAGACTAACATGGACGAGTAACATCAAAAGATGAACAAGTCAACCTCTGACAATCTGCACCATTAAAGCAAGAGACAGAGTTGAATGGCGATCCATGGTAGCCAACTTTCCTTGACGGTTCTCAATGACGATGATGATCTTTCTTTATGCAAGAAACAGTCGTTTGTCATTGATACTTTAGACTGTTTGCTGATTTCTGTCTTCACAGGAAGATAAAATACACATGCTTCTATTACACATTCAAAGAAATTAGAAGATGCTATATCTAACAATGTAGTAAATAAAAATAACGTGTATGGTTAAAAGTAATTTTTGCATTCCTCAAAACTCTCAGATTTGTCAATCATTGATATTTTTGTTACGAGCATTAACTCTTTCAGTACGGAAGGTTTTTATCAATTTAGCGGTAAAGATTTCAGAGACAAAATTTGTCTTGTTTTTAAATATTAATCTACATGTTTATATTTATCTAATACTTTACATATTATATATGAATTTGTAGATCATTAAACAAGGAATTATATTTCACCAATGCCAAGATGATACAAGACATTTAACAAGAATATTGTTTGATGACAGTTTACATTAATGAAATTGAGAGTGACGCACTGTGCGGCTAAACGTACATGCCAGAAATCGGCATGGCGCATGGTGCGTCGAAACGTACGAAAAGAGTTAAGTACTGACATATCATTCATAAATAAATATTGATTAAGGGAGATCTTACAGTCTGTTGTTTGATGAGCGACGGGGATAATCCGACGACTAACTGTGTTTCATATGTTCGGATTTGGAGTCAAAATGATGTCCTAACACCATCAAGCGCTATACATAAAAAAAAATATTACAATCATCATTTTCAGGAGGACGTGAACTTCCGGTCAATATGGTGGATAGGCGGCAGGAACCATTAAAGGCTATGTCTGAAAAGTGTTCCTTGTTGCAGTTTTCTCATATTCCAAGTCCGGCTTGTTGCAGGAGCTACTGAGTTAAGTGCTCTGTGCACACTGTGGGACGTGCGTTTCATCTGTTTTGATCGTGTTTCGATATGCCGATTGTTTACCATGAATGATGATATCGTATGTTGGAGAACAGATGGCTGTGTTCACTTTCTGTGCGGTTTCGCTTTATGTCTTTTGGCGTATGCTGAGACTGCTATGATGGGGACTACAGCTACATTTCTTTGTTTGGGAGATGAGATAGTAATTCGAATGATTCCACTGGTATGAGCGACTGAGCAGTTATGGATTTTAATTCATTTGCAGTGATACCGGGGCCTTCCATAACCATAACCATAAATGTTAATTTAACTAGAAATTTCACGTTTTGTGTATAACGTCACAAATTTGAACCACTTCCAAAAAATATCAGTTTTAGGAATAAGGGAAATAGTCTCGGCTCAAAACATCTTCATCATAAATGCTCATAAACTTCCAGGATTGTAATTAAAATGCCATTTTGAAATGAAACAGAAAAAGCTGTGAACTCACTTCTTCTTTCCTTCTGCATTAGCCTTTCAGCGTCGAGGGAAGATATAATTATTTGCTTTTCTGATCGCCTCTGCTGCTATGTTTCCTAGTATTTCTATTACTCCGTAAATCCATCTTTTTCGTGGTCGGCCTATGGGTTTGGTGTTCCGGCAATGTGTATTGAATGCTCGTTGTGTTGTGTTTTCATCTTTCTGCCTTGTCACGTGGCCAAACCATTTTATTTATTGTTTCTTTGTTTATTCTATGGATGGGGTTATTTATATTTTTTATTTCCTCAGTTCGCCATTTCTAATCTGATCTCTCAGACCGTTTTGATGTTATTTGTCTAACACATTTCGTCTCAGTAGATTTTATTGTTCTCTTTGTTCTTGCATCGAGAGTAAGGACTGGTTTGTGCGAGCTCAAGGTGAGGACAAAATGGAAACCCGAGACTAACTCAACACTCTCAGGACTTGGCTTACTAACCCAGGACTTGGCATACTAACCCAGGACTTTACATACTACTACTACGCCAGAACTTTACATACCAACCCAGGACTTGACATACTAACCCATGACTTTACATACTAACCTAGGACTTTACATACCAACCCAGGACTTTACATACCAACCCAGGACTTGACATACTAACCCATGACTTTACATACCAACCCAGGACTTTACATACCAACCCAGGACTTTACATACCAACCCAGGACTTTACATACCAACCCAGGACTTTACATACCAACCCAGGACTTTACATACCAACCCAGGACTTTACATACCAACCCAGGACTTTACATACCAACCCAGGACTTTACATACCAACCCAGGACTTGACATACTAACCCATGACTTTACATACCAACCCAGGACTTTACATACCAACCCAGGACTTTACATACCAACCCAGGACTTTACATACCAACCCTAGACTTTACATACCAACCCTGGACTTTACATATTAACCCAGGACTTGGAATATTAACCCAGGACTTGGCATACTAACCCAGGACTTTACATACTACGCCAGAACTTTACATACCAACCCTAGACTTTATATACCAACCCTGGACTTTACATATTAACCCAGGACTTGGCATACTAACCCAGGACTTGGCATACTAACCAGGGACTTGGCATACTAACCAGGGACGTGGCATACCAATCCAGAACTTTACATACCAACCCAGGACTTTACATACCAACCAAGGACTTTACATACTCACCCTGGACTTTTAGTACTTAACCCAGGAAATAGATTTTTAATAAAGAAGTTGAGGAGACCAAAATGTAAATTGAAAAGTATATAATGATTAGGGGGTTAAGGCAAAGAAATGCAAATGAATGCTTAAAAAAGCGAAGCTGCAGTAAAGCTGAATATAAGGAAAAATTTAAAAAATACAGAACAATGGTATGTTAGAAGCTTTGCGTGTAAGTGGATGACACAGGCTAAACGACGTTTCGGCCCAATAGGCCTTCAGCAGGAACAAACAACAAAAACAAGAAAAAAGAAAAGAAAAACAAACACACACAAATTGTGTGTGTTTGTTTTTCTTGTTTGTTCCTGCTGAAGGCCTATTGGGCCGAAACGTCGTTTAGTCAGTGTCGTCCGCTTATCACGTAAAGCTTCTAACATACCATTTTTCTGTATTTTTTTATTTTTCTTTATATAATGATTACAAAGAAGAGGTGAGAAGAAATATCAAGAATAAATACACTGAGAGAAAGCTAGAAAAACAAAAAAGGTTACAATGGGTGTAATCGGGATGTGGGTGGTCTAGAAGTTAGACGTTGACCTTTGGACATTTGGTCCCGGGTTTGAATCCCGCTACAGACAGTGGGAATTTTTCACTTGGAATCCGTGGTTTTCTTGTTTCTTAACCTTCTCCGAGTCTCTGGGTAGCTCTGATGTGCCGGGCCTAAAGATGCAGACGCCTTGGTCGTAAACTAGCGATACAACAAATCCACGACCACTTAGCAAATGACCACTAAGAAGAATAGATAATGTATACAAGAAGAATACTAAATTAAGATTGGAAAGAAATGAGGAAAGAACACAAGAAGAAAGCAAAGATAATCAATAACAAGAAGTGTGATGAGAATAGGAAATAAACGACGTCGAAGTTAGATAATGAAATGAATAAATTGAATAAATTCAAAATTCAAAATTTAAATATGGTCTGTCGAGATAAATAACGCTTTCCTTGCAGATATTAAATTATCTATCATAATGGACAGCCAGGAGGAAAAGAGGCTAATCCACAAAGACATTGAGAAGAACATTGAACAGAGAGGCAAAGTCAGCAGGAATGGACTCCCTCAAAAAGATTGAATGCTTGCACAGAACAGAGACAAATGGCGAGATTTAATAAACGATCTTTAGACGGATTGAGATTGGAAGAAAGAAAATTTAGAAAAAGTGACAGATTACCTGGGTCTATGATCTATGGGGCCGGTCACAAAGGTCAACAGATAGATAGGGAGACAGACAGACAGAGAGACAGATAGAGATAGATAGATAGATAGATAGACAGACAGACAGACAGACAGACAGACAGACAGACAGACAGACAGACAGACAGACAGACAGACAGACAGACAGACAGACAGATAGATAGACAGATATACAGATAGACAGATAGATAGATTAGATAGATAGATAGATAGAAAGATAGATAGATAGATAGATAGATAGATAGATAGATAGATAGATAGATAGATAGATAGATAGATAGATAGATAGATAGATAGATAGATAGATAGATAGATAGATAGATAGATAGATAGATAGATAGATAGATAGATAGATAGATAGATAGATAGATAGATAGATAGATAGATAGATAGATAGATAGATAGATAGATAGATAGATAGATAGATAGATAGATAGATAGATAGATAGATAGATAGATAGATAGATAGATAGATAGATAGGACTCAGATAAGAATTAGACACGTCTATACTTACATAATGTAAACTTCTTCCCCTCTCCAAAATGAACCGAATTTAATTTATTAAATTACCTTCTGACACATTTGCAAATGAAACATATAACAAATATTAAATTATTTATTGGAGCCGTATTAAACTATCGGTGTGTGGAATTCCCAATCAATTCATTTGATGTTTCTTAGTTCCCAGCGCCCTTTGTTCTTCCTCTTCATATGCTACAGAGCCCTCGTAATTTTTGCTTAATCAGGCATTGGAGCCCAGATCTATAACTCTTGCATTCATTATGATCAATGTAGCAGTGCATTTAATCAAATATTTGGCCGGGGGTTTATACTGTTTCATGCGCTTATTACGTGAATGGTTATACATTTGCGACTCAGCGTTAAACGACTTCTTAGTCTGAAGCTGGTCCAAGTTGCTTACAACATGAATAGCTTAATATTGGCTCTTTATCTCATGAATTATTTCCCATTATACCACTAAATGTAGCGGAATAGTAGTATAAAGTAGAAAGTTAGTTAATTATTTCATTGGTTAGCTCTTAACTGGTTTTATCTGATTATTTATTTGGTTAATTAATAATATAGTTAATTAGATGGTTAGTTTTTTATTTAGTTCATTAGTTAGTTAGTTAGGTAGTTAGTTAGTTAGTTAGTTAATTAGTTAGTTATTCAGTTAGTTAATTAGTAAGTCAGTTAGTTAGTTAGTTCATTCGTTGATTTGTTTATTGGATGGTTCGTCAACAGATCTTCCTCGCTCACATCAAAAAAATCCATAAGTGCTCGGACCTCCTCCACAGTTTAGCCCTCAACGTGTGGCGACTGACAACCCCCATAAGTGCTCGGACCTCCTCCACAGTTTAGCCCTCAACGTGTGGCGACTGACAACCCCCATAAGTGCTCGGACCTCCTCCACAGTTTAGCCCTCAACGTGTGGCGACTGACAACCCCCATAAGTGCTCGGACCTCCTCCACAGTTTAGCCCTCAACGTGTGGCGACTGACAACCCCCATAAGTGCTCGGACCTCCTCCACAGTTTAGCCCTCAACGTGTGGCGACTGACAACCCCCATAAGTGCTCGGACCTCCTCCACAGTTTAGCCCTCAACGTGTGGCGACTGACAACCCCCATAAGTGCTCGGACCTCCTCCACAGTTTAGCCCTCAACGTGTGGCGACTGACAACCCCCATAAGTGCTCGGACCTCCTCCACAGTTTAGCCCTCAACGTGTGGCGACTGACAACCCCCATAAGTGCTCGGACCTCCTCCACAGTTTAGCCCTCAACGTGTGGCGACTGACAGCCCCCATAAGTGCTCGGACCTCCTCCACAGTTTAGCCCTCAACGTGTGGCGACTGACAACCCCCATAAGTGCTCGGACCTCCTCCACAGTTTAGCCCTCAACGTGTGGCGACTGACAACCCCCATAAGTGCTCGGACCTCCTCCACAGTTTTGCCCTCAACGTGTGGCGACTGACAACCCCCATAAGTGCTCGGACCTCCTCCACAGTTTAGCCCTCAACGTGTTGCGACTGACAACCCCCATAAGTGCTCGGACCTCCTCCACAGTTTAGCCCTCAACGTGTGGCGACTGACAACCCCCATAAGTGCTCGGACCTCCTCCACAGTTTAGCCCTCAACGTGTTGCGACTGACAACCCCCATAAGTGCTCGGACCTCCTCCACAGTTTAGCCCTCAACGTGTTGCGACTGACAACCCCCATAAGTGCTCGGACCTCCTCCACAGTTTAGCCCTCAACGTGTGGCGACTGACAACCCCCATAAGTGCTCGGACCTCCTCCACAGTTTAGCCCTCAACGTGTGGCGACTGACAACCCCCATAAGTGCTCGGACCTCCTCCACAGTTTAGCCCTCAACGTGTTGCGACTGACAACCCCCATAAGTGCTCCGACCTCCTCCACAGTTTAGCCCTCAACGTGTGGCGACTGACAACCCCCATAAGTGCTCGGACCTCCTCCACAGTTTAGCCTCAACGTGTTGCGACTGACAACCCCCATAAGTGCTCGGACCTCCTCCACAGTTTAGCCCTCAACGTGTGGCGACTGACAACCCCATTTCTGTTTTAATTTACAATTCTTCTTTGACTTCCTGTATAACGCAGACATCTTGTCTGGCTTCACCTTCTTTTTGGCATAATGCTCTTACAATCTAGTTTAGTCTGTAGGTTCACATTCATCGCCATAATCACTTACTAGTCATGTCTCCATGAGGGCATTAAGAACATCAACCCTGTCCATCTCCATCTCTTCTCCACAACAGCTCTCCCTGTAAGTATGCCTGAAGAAGAAATACAATAAAAATATAAAAAAAAAACGGTAAGGTTCAAGTAGTAAAGTACCCCCGTCACGCCAAGTGGCTTATAGGGAACAAGGAGTTAGTGACCATAAATTTTTCAGACCTTTGGCACATGATTTTTGGGGTAATGTGGACGGTATTACGCCCAAGCGCTTTACTGTCCCAGAAAAATGTCCAGTACCCATAAAAGGCTGGATGAACTGGAAGTCGTCGGTTGGGATCGAACCCTACCTCTTGTACTTTGTAGTCCCTTTCACTAACCACTGAGCGAGTGCGGCTCCCATTTCACACTAGATCAGTCGGAATTTTTTAACCATTTTACACTAGAAAAGGAGGAATTAGTTAACCATTTTACAGTAGATAAGGAGATGTAGTTTTTCCCCCGTTTTACACTAGGGACGAATTGTTTATCAATTCTATATTAGATCACTAGGAATTTATTGACCATTTTACACTAGATCTAGGGCGGTTGCCGCAGAGAGAAATCATAAATAAAAATCCCAACTAGCAGCGATTTGAACCAACAACCTCTCTGACTCGAGGCCGGCCGTGATTCACCTTCAAAATTAGTTTACAAACTTCACTGTTGGTTTTAATAATCTGTGAAATAAATACTTTGACCTCAATAACTTGGCGATAACTTCGTATCGACATTTGAAATCACAGTTAATATATTGGTCTTGTACCGAGTTATTACCTATCGATTTCACCACTTAAAGATTCTTGCCATTGGCTCCAAAGTAAAATCCGAAAGTGCTTTCTTAGATGATGCTTTGAAATTTCAAATAACGTTCTTCCATTTATATAACTTCACTTTAACAATAAAAGATCCTATAGCATTGTAACTCATTTGAGTGTAGTGTACTTAAAGAAGTAAAGGTTAACAATGTCATAGAGAACTGGGGGAGTGTGGTGGTTAACGATTTGATAGAGTATAAGAAGACATTTACAGATGTAGGGGTAAACAATTTCATTGACATTCACAGATGTGATGATTAACATTTTCGTTGACCTATGTTATGATTAATAATTTCATTAATATTTTCAGATCTTATGGTTAAAAATTTAATTAATATTCACATATGTTATGGTTAACAATTTCAGTTACATTCTCATATTGTATGGTTAACAATTTCAGTGACATTCACAGATGTTATGGTTAACAATTTCAGTAGCATTCACATATGTTATGGTTAACAATTTCAGTGACATTCACAGATGTTATGGTTAACAATTTCAGTGACATTCACAGATGTTATGGTTAACAATTTCAGTGATATTCACAGATGTTATGGTTAACAATTTCAGTGACATTTACAAATGTAATGGGCAACAATTGTATAAAGTAATGGGCGCACCACAAAATGTTCATCATGATCATCATGGAGTGTCATCTCCGCAACAAAGATGGCTAACATGGAGCGTCATTCTGCTCTGTCCCAGCTTTGATGGTGCATTCTTTTGATGTTACTCGTCCATGATAGTCTCGGTCTGCCTCTGCCTCTTTTACCTTGTATTTTCCTCTACAAGATTACTTTTAGTAGGCTTTTATGTCTTTTAACATGACCTTAAATGGGTACCGGATTTTGTTATGGAAAATTAAAGCGGAAAAGACGTAATACCAACCACATCAAACTTTCAGTGGCTCTTGCTCACAAACAGGAGTTGCAAACACTTCTTCCCAGCTGGAACTATAGGAGCACAGATTGGGCAAAGTTTGAAAGGCTCACTGATGCATATACTGCGCCTATCAACACCCACGAAAAGAAGGTTAATAATATGATAGAACGGCTAACAAATGGCGTCCTGAGAGCTGCTAAAGAATCCATTCCTAGAGGAGCAATAACAAACTACAAGCTATACTGGAGAAAGGAAATACAAAGACTAGAAGAGGAACTGGACTCTGCTAGAGGACTAGCTGAAACAGCACACAGCTCAGAGAGTAACATTGTCTACAAAGCAGCGTAGGCCAAATACAGACGTGAGGTCATGGTATCAGCAAGACAGAGCTGGATAGACGAAACAGAACCTTAATCTAGACAAAATGGTCATAAACAATAGAAACTTGCGAAAGCTCTGAGCGACGAAAACAACTGCCGACCTCCAATATCATTAGCATACAATCACAACATCCTCACAGGCAAAAGGGCAGCAAATCTACTGATAGAGACTTACAAAAACATTAGTAGAATAAACATTCCAATAGACAAACAGAAAGCTGCAAGGCAGGAAAACCAAGATGCAGAACACATGCCTTTAGCACTAAAAGAACATCAGACGATCATCTTTATCCCAAATGAATTAGATGTTGCCCTCAAAGGATTGAAGCTCAAAAGTTCCTCTGGTAAAGATGGAATCTCCAAGAAATACTCCTAAATCTGGGACAGAAAGCCAAGAGCCAGCTTCTAAGGATAATAAATGCTAGCTGGAAGAGAGGTCATGTGCCGGCAATCTGGAAAGAAGCTATTATGGTGCCCATCCTCAAGTGTGGAAAAGACCCACTAGACTCAAGTAGCTATAGACCAATTAGCCTACTGAGCTGCCTGAGTAAACTCATGGAAAGGCTGGTTAACAGAAGACTTATGTGGCATTTGGAGACAAAACAACAAATCGTACCACAACAAAGTGGCTTCCGTCAGCACAGGTCAACTGAAGACCTGGTCACCTACATTGCACAGGAAATAAAGGATGCTGTACAAGAAAAGAAACACACACTGGCAGTGTGGGTCGACATGGAGAAGGCTTTTGATAGGGTTTGGCGAGAGGGTTTAAAGAACAAGCTATTTAGACTTGGCATCCAGGGTCGTTTATTCAATTGGGTCTCTCAATACCTGCAGGATGGAACGGACAGAGTACACGTTCAAGGTTAACTAAGCAAGAAGGTCTCTATCGAACAAGGTGTCCCACAAGGCGCAGTATTGTCCCCAACACTCTTTTTAATTTTCATAAATGACATCATAATGGACATTCCACCCAGAATAAACTCAGCAATATACGCAGATGATCTGGTGTTATGTGCTCGTGAGGAAAGTATGTCGGTGGCTGAACCCAGGATGCAAGATGCCCTAGGTGAACTTGAAAAAAGGACGAACACCTGGTTCTTACCAATCAACGAAAAAAAACTACATATACAATTTTCAGCCTATCAAGAAACACCCTCTGCAAACTTGAAGATAAAAGACCTTCCTATTGACCAAAACCCAACATATCTTGGTGTCCCCGTGAATCGCAGAATGACTTGGAAAAACCAGTTAGACAGAGCAAGGAAAAAAGCCAGAACGAATAAACATTATGAAGAAATTGGCAGGAACGGACTGGGGGAGCAGCCAGCAATATTTTGAAAAAGACTATAAATAGGAAGAGTCAGACCAATTCTAGAGTATGGAGTCACAGCCTGGGCTATGGCTTCCAAATTACACCTTAGCAAAATTAACAGAACACAGAACCAAGCTGCCGGTATCATCACTGGTGCTACGAAATCTACACCAATCAAGACTCTAGAAACAGTAACATGTTTACAACCCTTAGATGACAGACAAGTCACTAAAGTATTGCAACAAGAGGAGAAATATAGAAGGCTCCTTAGCCACCCTATGCACCAAAGAATATCTGGTTCCGGAATTGTACGACTAAAGAGGAGCAACTTCGCTGCAATTGCCAATGAACTAACTACTGGAGACCCAGTACTTTCCCAAACAATATCGAAACCTTTGGGCCCATCTGATATGTCTCCTCATGGAAAGCATCAAAAATACCAGAACTTATGGAAAATATAACAGGAATCATGAAAAAAGGAACCCAATCAGATACAGAAAGAAAACACGTAGCAGACAAACACATACACGATAACTCCCCACTGGACTCTTGGTCCCAGATATACACAGATGGCTCTGCTACAAATGCCACCAGAAATGGAGGGGGGAAGTGTGTTCTTGACGCTGAATAATCAGGACGAGATCGCAAAGTCATTAGCTACTGGGAAATTCTCAAACAACTTTAAAGCAGAAGCTGAGGCCATCAGAGATGCAGCAACACTGGCTACTCAACACAAAAATAACATACACAATAAATTGGTGATTCTGACTGATGCACTGTCAGTATTATCAGCTCTAAAAACCCCCCAAGAACAATGAACCAGATGACTTGAGAACAACCCTGGACCAACAATGCAATAACTTCCAGAGAGTAGTCATTCAGTGGAAACCATCACACTGTAATATACACGGGAACGAACGCGCAGACAAATTAGCTAAAGAGGGAAGGAGATTACCACAAGAGAACCGTCCACTCAATTATGATGAAGGCAAATCCACCCTCAAGGGTCAGTTCCATGAAAAATGGAAACGAGAACACCCAAAGCATAACGAGAGAGACGGATACAATCAACTATCAAGGAGGGATCACGTCATCATACTTCGCCTACGCACTTTCCACAATAGAATGAGAAATCACATGTTCACCAAATTCAAAATAGGTACAACCAGCCTGTGCCACTGTACACTGGGCAATATGACTACAAACATGTTCTACTGGATTGCCCCCAGTACACAGCCCTGAGAAGAGCAATGTGGTCCACGCCCACCTCCCTGGAAGAAAAACTATATGGGGCAATCGATTCGCTTAAACAGACAGCTGCCTTCATGAGAGAGTCTGGAATCCTACTCTGATTGAGTCTTGATCGCAGAGAGAGAGAGAGAGAGAGAGAGAGAGAGAGAGAGAGAGAGATAACGACCACATTACCCCATAAATCATGGGCCGAAGTTCTGTAAAAAGTATGGTCACTAGCACCATGTTCCCCATACGCCACTTGGCGTGCCGGGTGCTCTTTACTTTTACTCCACCTGTTCACGGTACCCCTAGAAATAGACTAACCTGTCTAGTCTGGCCAAGTGAGTAAGGATCCAAGAGGGAAGACAACCGGGTACTAAAAATAACATGATCAAATCGGATGCGTTGGGCCGAAAGACGAAAATATCACAGCTTTACTGCAAACCACAACACAACATATACACGCCACTTAACGTCCTTTTACGAACGAATGACGAAGAGATTTATTGCTTTAGTCATTGGGCAAACGCAAGCAAGTACGGCTTTTGAAGTATCCGGATGTGTTCCCTCTTTAATCCCCACTAGCTTTGTCATCAAAGGTGGATATCAAAATTGAAGTAATAGACCTGGAGACAGTTCACAACTACAACTATGTTGGCCATACTGTACCCAGTGATAGAAAATTTAAAACTGAAATTAACAAAATTATAGGTATGGCAAAAAGTAATTTTAATGTCATGAAAAATATACTAAATTCAAAACAAATAACACCAGTGCTAAAACTAAGAATAGCAAAATGTTATATCTTCTCAACATTCCCAACTATCAAGCAGGAATCAAGTCATCATACTTCGCCTACGCACTGGCCACAATAGAATGAGAAATCACATGTTCACCAAATTCAAAATAGATACAACCAGCCTATGCCACTGTACACTGCACAATATGACTACAAAACATGCTCTACAGGATTGCCCCCAGTACACAGACCTGAGAAGAGCAATGTGGTCCACACCCACCTCCCTGGAAGAGAAACTATATGTGGCAATCGATTCACTTAAACAAACAGCTGACTTCATGAGAGTTTAGAATCCTACTCTGGTGAGTCTTCATGGCAGTGAGAGAGAGAGAGAGAGAGAGAGAGAGAGAGAGAGAGAGAGAGGATGGTGCAGAAACATGGACATTAGACAAGAAAACAGAAAAGCGAATTGACGCTTTTGAAATGTGGATACATGGAAGACTATATAGGTTTGGATGGAAAGAAAAGAAAACGAACGATGAAGTCTTACAGCAACTAAAAATGAAAAGAGAACTACAAAACACAATTCAAACAAGACAAATGGGATTTGTGGGCCATGTTAAAAGACACAACAGCCTACTAAAAGTAATCTTAGAGGTAAAAATACAAGGTAAAAGAGGCAGAGGCAGACCAAGACTAACATGGACGAGTAACATCAAAAGATGGTCAAATCAGCTTATGACAACCTGCACCATCAAAGCAGGAGACTGAGCAGAATGGCGCCCCATGGTAGCCAACCTTCGTTGCGGAGATGCCATTCAATGATGATGAGCCATCGGTTGTAGTTTCATAATATTGAAATCAAAATTAATTCGTATATATCTGAAGCCTATTTGCGAAATAGGTATCACTTTTCAAATTATCCGACTTTGTTTTTTTTCTATAATTACATAGAACGCATTCCTTCAGTTGAGATGTTTAATGGAGAAACCGTGACATCCGAAGTATATTTTCAAAAATGGTTAAAGTCAGCGCACTGACCTGAGTATTTTTTAACTAGTCCAATCAGATCTGTTTTACATCAAATCAATACAACCTAAGACCTTCAGACAACAAACTGACAGATTTTTCAATTACAAGACTCATTACCCGCATACAAATTCCCTCGCATATTTCCTCAGCTCTTGTCAACATTGGCAGCGCTGTGTCAGACATGACAGTTTCATTTTAAATATCCCAAGATTAAGGTTTATTCTTTATTTCCTCCCTTGAGTGGATGTTATTTATTTACTATTTCAGTCTAATCATTTTGAAACGATCTATTTCTGTGTTGTTTACGTCATCGTTTACTGTGTACCCCTAATTTAAAAAAAAAAAAAAAAAAAAACTCTGTTTATGGGTTGGCCAATGTTTGAGAACAAAGATTGCAGAAGTAACATATAATGATTGCGTTTAGTTTAAAACACACACACAAGTTATAAGAGGGTCATACTTCCAAATCCAAACCGGGAAAAGGACCATATTTTCTGAATAATTTTTGTTTTCGATTTTGCTTTCTTGTTTTTAGCATTATATTGTTTTCCTGGAATTTATTTTTTCTCTATTTTTTTTTTACATTAGCAATATATGCATTTTAAAAAATTCTCTATCTATCTATCTATCTATCTATCTATCTATCTATCTATCTATCTATCTATCTATCTATCTATCTATCTATCTATCTATCTATCTATCTATCTATCTATCTATCTATCTATCTATCTATCTATCTATCTATCTATCTATCTATCTATCTATCTATCTATCTATCTATCTATCTATCTATCTGTCTGTCTGTCTGTCTGTCTGTCTGTCTGTCTGTCTGTCTGTCTGTCTGTCTGTCTGTCTGTCTGTCTGTCTGTCTGTCTGTCTGTCTGTCTGTCTGTCTGTCTGTCTGTCTATCTATCTATCTATCTATCTATCTATCTATCTATCTATCTATCTATCTATCCATCCATCCATCCATCCATCCATCCATCCATCCATCCATCCATCCATCCATCCATCCATCCATCCATCCATCCATCCATCCATCCATCCATCCATCCATCCATCCATCCATCCATCCATCTATCTATCTATCTATCTATCTATCTATCTATCTATCTATCTATCTATCTATCTATCTATATATCTATCTATCTGTCTGTCTGCCTGCTTGTCTGTCTGTCTGTCTGTCCGTCGGTCTCTCTGTCTCTCTGTCATATGCCCAAATCATTGAAACAGGTTATGTGTGCTGATTTTAAGACATTCTACACCCTTGGTGCAGTTTATTTATATGAAGAAATTTTTTTAGTTGCTCCTTATTTCAATGCATTACAGTTCAGTATCTGTAAAAACTAATAAACTTTACACTCCTATTAAGGGCTGGCTCTAAGTTGTGAATTAAACTTTTTGATGAGTGTTCTTAACATTTGATAATCAAATATGTTTTTTTCGTGAAAAATCACAAAATGTCAAAATTTGACGAAAATTGTCATTTTTTTTCAATTTAGAGCCTCCCCTTAAGTTCTACTTTAATTTCACGATATTATGTTGTCAATATGTGTTTATTCTTCTGTGAAATTACAAACTGTAATGATAAAATACATGACATATGCATCAGAGATGAGATTCAAAATAGCTTAGACAAAAGCTGCACTCAACAAAATAAGAAAAGCATTATACAACTGCCACTCCTTTTTGTTAAATACAGTTAACATAATATGTGTTATTCAGAGTCGTGTAGGGGTATATAGATGCGAATCATGGACAACGTCATTATTTGCCGTACCGGTTGGCGTAGGCGATCATATCCTTCCACAATCTTCTATCCACAGTGCATCGTATGAGTTCTGTTGTTGACTGTTTTCCATGCCATGACACCAAGCTATCCAGTATTTACTCTCTTTGTCGTCCGCGATCTCTCTTTCCTTTTATTTTGCCAGTTGTAACCAAGTATTCCAACTTTCCTCTTCTCATGATGTGCCCCAAAAATGTTGATTGCTTCTTTCTGATGTTTTTTTAAGTGCTCCCTTTTTGTGTTGGCCTCTTTGAGAAATTTCTCTTTGGTCTTTTTAGCTTTCCAGGGAACTTTCAACATTCTTCTGAGAAATCCCATCTCTGTGGCCTCTAATCGTCTTTTCATTTGTTTGTCTATTGTCCATAATTCGCTTCCATAGGTCAGACTTGGTTCTATATAGCATCGATGAACTCTCTTTCTCATTTCTATTGACATAGATTTGTTGCATAAGATATTTTTCATTTTCTGAAATGCTATTTTGGCCTGAGCTATTTTGCTTTTTATTAGACTAATCATGGACAACAGGGCAACAAAAAGAAAATCTGTAGTGGCCATAGAAATCGTGTTGTACAGAAGATTGTTGAGAAAGCCTTGGAAAGCTGAAAAGCATGTGATGAAGATGTTGAACAATCGACCAAAGGCAAAATAATGCGTTTATCCCACATCTGAAGGAGCCGGTCATAACTTTCTGGTTGTGACTTTAGAAGGGAAAAACATAGATGTGTAGTGACAACAGAAAAAATCGAAGGGAAAAAGAGATAGTGAGAAGTAGAGGTTGTTTCTTTGGAAGTGGAGACAAATGCAGAGGAGGAGGATCCCCCTTCGCAAGCAGGTAGAGCACTTGATGAGTAGCTGCGAAACACACACTCCAGATTTTACATTATTATTTATTACAATAGCGATATGATGTTGGTGGGGCTATTCGTCTATATAACCTTTGTAAGCTCAGTTGGCGAAATTACTCCTGTCCTCCTTTTATATAACCTTGAAATTAACATTTTTGCTTCATTTTCTCATGCATCCATTCAGGTGTAGGATGAATAAGAGAAGCGCGAAGGCAATACAAAGTTTCAGCTGTCACTTTTTTTCCACGTTTCACTCACTGTCATGTGATGTCGATGTTGAGTTTTCTTCAAGATGTCACAACATTTTCTATAGGACAGCCTCACATTCTACGTTCCTTCTCTTGTTGTGTAAATTACTTATATAGCATGAAATCATATGGCATTCTTTCACAGTATACAAGCTATTTTATTTCCTCATCACTGTATGTAATTAAAGACCGGATTTATTGTAAATATCAATCACATATTACTTTTCTAATATAAAACAATCAATTTGTTTCTGTTATAAGCCAGTTTTTGCATTTCTGCTATAAAACAACGCGTGTATTACTTCTATACATCAACTACAGCATTTTGCTATAAAACAGCGTGTGTATTACTTCTATACATCAACTACAGCATTCTGCTATAAAACAACGTGTGTATTACTTCTCTACATCAACTACAGCATTCTGCTATACAACAGCGTGTGTATTACTTCTATACATCAACTACAGCATTCTGCTATAAAACAGCGTATGTATTACTTCTATACATCAACTACAGCATTCTGCTATAAAACAACGTGTGTATTACTTCTATACATCAACTACAGCATTCTGCTATAAAACAACGTGTGCATTACTTCTATACATCAACTACAGCGTTTCTGCTATAAAAGAACGCGTGTACTACTTCTATACATCAACTACAGTATTCTGCTATAAAACAACGTGTGTATTACTGCTATACATCAACTACAGCATTTCTGCTGAAAACAATCAATATGTTACTACTAAAAACCTACTTTATTCCTGATATAAATTTATGTGTTTCCGCTGTATTAAAAAAGCAATGTATTCCTACTTTAAAATTACTGATTTTCTTATATAAAGCAATCAAAGAAGTGCTTACACTATAAAACTTCTGCATTTCTACTTCAAAGCAACATTTTGTTCTATTTCTCTTCTATACACCAGTGGTGGTACCGACCTATTACACGAACTTTCATTGATCAACACGTTCTGGAACTATTTTCAAAATAAAATAAAAAGCTCTTACATATTTTAAAGTAACTCATGTTTGTAACACAATCCAATCGTTCATAATTGCGACCAGAGTAGATTCTAGTCTGTGATCGCTACTAGTGCTCAAACAGCGGACAATTTAGAACGTAGATTGGAAGTTTAAACAGAGCGACTTCCGCGCGTTAGCAAACGGATATGCGCTATAATTTGTATCTTCTATTTTTGGCAGATACTATTATTTATTTAAGTATGTAAAGGTTTCTATTACGACAACATTTATTTTTAAAGTGACCACAAGGGCAGTTTACGATAGTGTGATTAGTGTCACGCCAGGTCACCCCACAACCCCAGAAAGACCATGCAGTGGCGTAGGTAAGGATTTCAGCGCCCGGGGGAAAGTCGGTTTGCGCTCCCCCTCCTAGTCCATCCTCGTGACAAGGTATGAGCCATAAGGGGGTCGGTCATGCTTTCCAGGAAATGTTTGAGTTTTAGAACAGGAAAACCTGCATTTAGAACAGGAAAACCTGCATTTAGAACATGAAAACATGCATTTAGAACATGAAAACATGCATTTAGAACATGGAAACATGCATTTAGAACATGGAAACATGCATTTAGAACATGGAAACCTGCATTTAGAACATGAAAACATACATTTAGAACATGAAAACCTGCATTTAGAACATGAAAACATACATTTAGAACATGAAAACATGCATTTAGAACATGGAAACCTGCATTTAGAACATGAAAACATACATTTAGAACATGAAAACATGCATGAAAACCTGCATTTAGAACATGCATGAAAACCTGCATTTAGAATATGCATGAAAACCTGCATTTAGAACATGCATGAAAACCTGCATTTGGAACATGCATGAAAACCTGCATTTAGAACATGCATGAAAACCTGCATTTAGAACATGCATGACATCCTGCATTTAGAACATGCATGAAAACCTGCATTTAGAACATGCATGAAAACCTGCATTTACAACATGAAAACCTGTATTTAGAACATGCATGAAAACCTGCATTTAAAACATGCATGAAAACCTGTATTTAGAACAAAAAAACCTGCATTTAGAACATGCATGAAAACCTGCATTTAGAACATGAAAACCTGCATTTAGAACATGAAAACCTGCATTTAGAACATGAAAACCTGCATTTCGTGGCTTGTTGTTAAAGTATGAAGGGGATGAAACAAGTAAAACAATTTAAGGCAACAATGGTACTTTGAAAATATAATTAAATAACAGAGAAAGACAGAGACAAGGAACAAGAATGCATACAAAACAGTTAATGCATAATTATTTTATACTAAAATTATTATCAAATATAACGTTGCGAAAACTTAAAACATTGCTTAGGATATTACTTGAAAAGTTAACATAAGGTAAAAGAAATCGTTTGATGTGATGCTTTATGTGTCATTATGTAACTTCAAAGAGAAATTCTCCTTCCCTTTGCTGCTGCAAATTTATCGATCATTTCCTCAACATGTATTATGTCGGTAACCTCCAGCTTCACACTCAGCAAAGCCAATGTTGATAATCTTCCCTGTCCCATGGATGATCTCAGGTAGGACAGGATCAGTTTGAACTAAAATACCTTTCACATCTGGCAATGGATGTTGCAACAGTCAGTCAGACCTGAAGACCAACTCTCAGATTTGGAAATACAACATCCCCATACTGCACAAAGAAGCGATGCAGATCCTCTGGTATCGAACGTTTAACATCAGACCTTGACTTGAGTAGCACACTGCAGTCCATTATTTCGCTAAACATCTCCAAGCCATCCAAGTCTGTGATATAAAAGCTTCCCATCAAAATGCATTTCTGTTTCAAGCTATTTTCATTAGTTTTGCACATCAATTCCTTTATGTCTAGCAGGAAACCAAAACTAGAGGCAAGTTTCTTCAAGCTGATGGTATCCCATTTTTTGTGTGTTATCGAGTTATTGAGTTATTTGCGGGTCATCATCATTGCACTCCGAACATGTCCATAGGTGCTCAGATTCCCTCCTCAGCAACTCCCGCAGTTGTCCAGCGACACACCACTCTAGTTCTGTGTTGGTTGATAAGTCTTCTTACACGGCCACCAAGTTTCTTATTTCTGGCTGTGCCCATCTTAATTCCCTTCTCTTTCATCCTAAGGAGTGACGTGGATTTGTGGTAGTCGAAGTCATGTCGAAGTTTTTGTGTGTATTTTGTAAATCATACTTTTCATCATTCGAGGCATTTCATTTTCAGTTGTGAGCCCTACATCCTCTACTGTTTCTCCATGATCCCCGTTCATTTTCTTTTTTCTTCATCAGCCTTCTTTCAACTTAAACATCAACATTACTGAAAATGTGCATTGTTTCTTCAATAGAATTCTTGCACAAGACACCACAGTTTTCTAGCAAATCCCCTTGTCAAGCCTGAATATCGTGAGCAGCATTATGGACATTCATAGTGTGGTCCTAAAGCGTATTCTGAATCCGGTCAATCTTGGCAAGTACAGTATTCCAGAACAGAAGAAGGTACCAAAAACTCAAAAGTTAAAATCCGATGTAACAACAGAATTGCATAACTTCTTGTATCTGAATGTTCATCCTGATCATCTACAATATTTCCTAATAGTTCTACCAAGTGTTCTAGTTGATCATGTATCTGAATGTTCACTCTGATCATCTACAATAGTTTCCAATAGTTCTACCAAGTGTTCTAGTTGATCATGTGTCTGAATGTTCATCCTGATCATCTACAATATATCCCAATGGTTCTACCAAGTGTTCTAGTTGATCATGTGTCTGAATGTTTATCCAGATCATCTACAATAGTTTCCAATAGTTCTACCAAAGTGTTCTAGTTGATCATGTATCTGAATGTTCATCCTGATCATCTACAATATTTCCTAATAGTTCTACCAAGTGTTCTAGTTGATCATGCATCTGAATGTTTATCCTGATCATCTACAATATATCCCAGTGGTTCTACCAAGTGTTCTAGTTGATCATGTATCTGAATGTTCACCCTGATCATCTACAATATTTCCTAATAGTTCTACCAAGTGTTCTAGTTGATCATGTATCTGAATGTTCACCCTGATCATCTACAATATATCCCAGTGGTTCTACCAAGTGTTCTAGTTGATCATGTATCTGAATGTTCACCCTGATCATCTACAATATTTCCTAATAGTTCTACCAAGTGTTCTAGTTGATCATGTATCTGAATGTTCACCCTGATCATCTACAATATTTCTGCATAGAGCAGAAGTCATAGCTCTCCTTGTCCTGCCGTCCTCTGCAGCCTCTATTAATTCTTGGTTTATCTTAGAGTTGTGCTGTCGTTGAAGATGGGTCTACGTAGAGTTTCTTTCGGTCTTCCTCGTTTTCTTTTACCTTCCGGTGTCCACATAAGGGCCTGGTGAGATAGTCTTCTGCCGTCCATTCTGAGAACATGTCCTAAGATGTTTCCAGCGACGATTGCTAAAATAGTTGGGTATATAGTTTTCATTAGTTCCTTGTTTTATTTCTCTAATTGGTTTGAAGTTTGACCATCGGATGTTAGCACTCTTCGAATACATTTGTTCTGAAAATCGTTTAGTCTTTGGTCTAGTACTTTATTTTCCAGGTATTGAATCAAATTTTGTTTCATAGTACAGTTATAGTACAGTGTTATACACACATTTTTCTCTAAATGTATATACTGATAGCTGGATGAGCTCATTTTGTATTTCTAGTGAAAGTATGAAGTTGCTCCTGGATGTTGTTGCACATACAAAAGGTGGCCATTCATGACTTGATCGAACTCTGAGACAAGCTTCACAAGTTGTATAAAATTTCCAGCGTTTCTGTAATTTTATAACATCACATTGGCGTCTCCTAGATGCTGCTCCCGGGGATAGATGCCCCTCCCTCCCCCTTGCCCACCTTTAGCCACGCCACTGAGTCTATGATACCAATTCTTAGAGTTTAGGCTAACTCCGACGTCGTATCAGACTGCAGAAAAAAAAAATACCTCGTTTTGGAAATGACCCCAGGACCCTCATCATGGTGCTTTTTTTAAATGCCTCCACCAAAAGTCAAGATTTAAGCAAAGGAAATAGTACTGGAACGATGTGGAACATTCTCTGTTTTAATACATTCTGGTTACAGATCCAGTTCCGAAATAACACACAGAAAAGTTTCCCATGTGAAGAAGAATTGCACACACGTGTCAGCTATTCTATTTTATTAATAGAATTCGTTTCATTGCAGTCGGGGAATACCCATATCCGTTCCACCGACCGTCCCAGAATTTCTCGAAGCGTTTACAGACCGACTGTTCCTGTAATGTGCGGATTATAGCACTTTAGGAATGAAGAAGAAACGTGGCGATGTCATCTTTGTCCAGAGTAATGCCACACTCAATGTTGGAGCTGCCAGCGAGCTTATCAGCTATTAAATGCGTGATAATTTTCTTTTCAAAATTATGTCAATAGCAGCACACACACAAAAAGAGTTCTTCAGTGTCATTAAACTATCCAGTCATAGAAAGTAATGGATAAGGAATAAGAAGCAAGAAGATCATAAGCGGGCACAGAGTTGGGGTAACCATAGAATTGTATGAAATTCAAGGAAAGCTAGAAGAAGTCATGAAAACTTCTTGAATGAACTCAGTGCACACAAAGAAATTATGAAGACATTTATGACAAAATGGAGATTACTTATTTGATTATGTATTACAAGTAGGAACCTTGAGAATTAATGTAACGGGGAAATATAGACGATAAGAGAGAAAGAGGAAGGCAGCAAATTAAAAATACTAGAATTTATTTTTAAACAAAGTGTTACAGGAGGGAGCACTCGAATGTATTCAGCTGGGCATGGATTCCCTTTTTTTTTTTCTTGCGTTGCCCGTGGAATAAGCTGTCTATGAGTATGACCTTGGTCTTTGGTCAGTAATGTCACGAGTTCAAATCCCACAGAGCCGCTGTGCATGTTTCAATTTAATGCCGAAAAGCTGGGGGGGGGGGCAGTTTGGTCTCGAGGCAAGACGCCGGTCTCGAAACAGAGAGGAGTTGTGAGTTCAAACCCCGACTGCACTAGTTTTTATTCGGAATTTTTTTCTCTGAGGCAACTACCCCTGGTCTCAGCAGCGGGGCCCGGATTGAAACGTTAGTTACTCATCGACGGAAAAAAATAAATATGAGTACCCCCTGTAGACTGAGTTATCTGCCTGTGCAGCGAGGGAATCCTGTGCACACGGCTGCCAGGGAAAAACGGATTAACACACAAAATTCAGTTCCTAGTAACTAGGGACTTCGTCAGAGGTGAACACAGTCGAACTGTCCTACGTCATACGATATCATCATTCATCGTAAGCAATCAGAAGATAACGTTTTATTGTTTTCCTAGTTACCTAATCTTCTATACGTTTTCGTTTTGTGTTCGTCAGCTTTCACCTCTGGCGATGTCCCAGAGACTAGAAACTGAATTTAGCGTGTTAATCCATTTTTCCCTGGCAGCCGTATGCACACTGGTCCCTCGCCGTACAGGCAGATAACTCCGTCTTCGAAGGTAGTCATATTTTCTTCGTCGATGAGTAATTAACATTTGAAGCCCGGTCTCCCTATTGAGACCAGGGGTGGTTACCGCAGAGAGAAATTTCAAATAAAAATCCCAAATAGTTCAGCTGGGATTTGAACTCACCATCTCTCTGTCTCAAAGCCGGCGTCTTGCCTCGAGACCAACCAGTACCCCTTCTATACGTTTGAGAGCCCCTGTAGAATGTAAATAGAATCAATGTTCGCAATAAATTCTATTGATACAACCTAACGCAGCATTTCTATTTGTTTAATTATTGTTTTAAAAATGTAAAATCTCAGAATCTCTCAGTTTATTTTTTCCCCAAATTTTACAAAATTCAGCGTTGCCATGTAAGAGGCTTGGTTTATTTTTTTAACATCTTGTTTTACGCCATTGATGAATATACACTTGATGAAAGGCAAGCATAAAATTGAACCAGAGAGATACAGACAGACAGAGAGAGAGAGAGGGGAAAGAAGAGAGAGAAAGTTTGAAAATTATCTTTCTTATTTTCACAATAATCAAGAAATATTTTATGGAAAAGATCCTCAAGAACAGTTGAAAATAAACTAGAAAAAAAATATGTGTGGTTGGTTGTTAATGGGATCAAATAGTTTATATCTCTTGATGGCAGTGTGGGAATTTCTATTACAGCACTTTAAGTTTATCGTTCAAAATAATTATAGAAAGTTTTTTTGCTTTTTTTTTAAGATTTGGGATAAAGGAAGTTTTTCAAATATTGGACGATTCCGGAAAATGCGAGAATACCAGATTCAGGTGAATCGGTTGTTATGTTGAAGCTTTCGCTTTTGTGAGGTAATATTTGGTGTTGGTAAATTGGTGAAATTTGAAATATTTCTCTTTATGGACGCTTTGATATGAAGGCTCACATCTCTGAGCGTTGAATTTATAACTCACAGCTGCTTGATAATGATATATTAGTTACATTGTGTCATTCACTCAGTGAGTGTCGTCTTCACATCGAAGTTAGGCTACCAAAGAGCTACATCTCTGTTTCTCGTCTTGATGGAGCATGTTGTCACAGGTTCACTTTCCCTCCTTTTGATGTTTGTTACAAATACACTTTGGTCTTGCTCTGCACTCTGTTTCTTCTAACGTGTACTTTTTTCCGATGTCAGTTCAGTAGTTCTTATTATCCATTTTTCAGCTAATTTAGAACTTCATTGTTTGTTTTTTTTCCAAAGTTGTCCCGATTTTTCGATAAATCCACATTTTAAAGGTTTTAACTTTATGCTGCTTTCTTCCTTAATGTCCAAATTCCTGCATCATACAGAAATATTGACCAGATATATCATTTGACTTACTACTGGTATTTTTTTTTCAAAACTTTTAGCTCTAATGTTAAGTCGGTCCTATTATATGGCTGTGAAACATGGAGAACATCAAAATTGACAATCATGAAGATACAGACTTTCATTAATGGATGCTTACGCAGAATAAAAAGATGGAAATGGCAGGACAGAATCACTAACACAGAATTATGGAAATGTATCAGTCAAATACTAGTGAATAAAGAGGTACAGCGAAGACGATGGCTCTGGATAGGACACACACTGCGGAATCCAACTGAGAGTATTACACAACAGGCCTTTTTTTGGAATCAAACAGGGGAAAAGACAAAGTGGAAGACCAAGGAATTCTTGGAGAAGACAGATAGAAGCAGAGATGAAGATGATGGGGAAAACATGGAGTGATCTTAAAAGAATGGCAAAAAACAGAACGACTTGGAAAGTGTTTGTTGAAGACCTATGCTCCACTGGGAGCTGAAAAGGTAGAAGAAGAAGTATATTTTTCTGTGTTATCTGCTTTCATGTGGTGTTTCATTGTGTTAAAATTACTTTTTCTCTTTCCTATTCTTACTTTTGCTCATTATTTAATTTAATAAACTGTTCCTGTCTTCTTCTATCTTATCACCCAATTATTGTTTAGCGAGTGAAAATTGATTATTTGGGACAATGCATTGTTGGGTGTGCCACGTATGGTGGTGATTACGATACTTGCTATGTCAGAAATTACACTTTCATACGCATTACCTTTGACGCATTTTTTAGGGCTACATTTCCTTGCAAAACGGTGCAACAAGCACAGTCCGTCATAAAATGTTTCTTCTCTACTCTTACCAGATCTCCCAATTCTTCTGTTGCCATATTTAATGTCTCCTTGATGTCTTGAAACAGTCTTGTTCTTGGTTTGTTCTATTTCATTTTGTCACTTGCCTTGATGGTGCATTATGTCATAGGTTTTCCATTCCTTTACCTGATGTCAATCCCCTTTACTTTGTTTTTCTCTGCCTCCTGTACCCTATGTTTTCTCTTCAGTAAGTTATCGTGTCCCTTTAAGTGCCCCAAAACGTCATTGCCTTTGTTATATTTATTTCTAACAGTCCTTTCTTAATTCGACATCCGTTTCCAAATGTCATTACTTTATTCTCTGTCCACCTAATTCTTTATAAATCCACGCTTCAAAGACTTCGATCTTGTTTCTTGATTTCTAATTTAGTGTTCATGTTTAACCGCCATTCGAGAATGTAAAGTAGGTAAAAAAAAATATGAAGGTTTCCTCCCTGCCTTGATAGGCGTATGGGCAATAAATATGGTGCTAGTGAACATATGTTTCTTTGACCACGACAACCTTTTGGGTCACATGCTCGATATCACGCCAAGCCTCCTTTACCTCCCAAGAAAATCTATGGTTTCCATTTTCAGAGGCTGGGTGTACATCGGAGCCTTGTTAATTGCGACTAAAATCAAGCCTTAATAGAAAGTCTTTGTTTTAAAATCGGTAGCACGGGCGGCAGTGATGATGGCTAACTCAATTCCATTATATCTTTATCCTTCTTTCCGCAGCTGTTCGGTTTACAGTCGCCTCTAATCTGGCGGACACGGGTTGAGTTTCTGGTGACCTTTCATGTTTGATGATCTAATCATGGATGAAATAACAATTCTTATCTGAATACCAAAGAGACGACTGCACTGGACATGTTGATCTTTTTTTCCAGCCCTAATAAAAACAAAACTGTGATCCGTATTGTCCTTGTACGGAGTGAGTCACCACCTAGTAGAGATATGCAAGAGCCTCTATGAAAGTAGTCGCACTACAGTAAGATCTTCAGCAGGCTACTCTGAACATTTCACTATTAACTCCGGAGTAAGACAAGGCTGCGTGCTTTCCCCTTTACATTTCATCACATATATGGACAATATATGCAAATTAGCATGCCCAATCTAAGGAAATATATCAACAAGGATGATAACAAGCGATAACACAAAAGAAAACGAAATATACGTACCAGAAAACAACAGAAGAGACGAAGAAATAAATGAAATACTATTTGCAGACGACCAAGTTCTGATACATGAAACAACTGAGGACCTGCAAGAACATATTAACAGGCTAAACAACACTTGTAAACAATACAACACGAAGATCAACATAAGCAAAACCGAAGTAATGGCAATAGCGAGAAAGAAAGAAAAACTAAACATCATAATATATAATACAACTCTGAAGCAAGCAGACAATTTTAAATATCTGGGTAGCACGTTAACACAAGACAATAACCAAGAGAAGAGATAGATATAAGGTGTAACAAAGCATGCCAAGTTATAGGCCAAGTATCAACACTATTGAAAAACAAAGCAATAACTACGGAAGCAAAAAGGGCAATATACAAATAAATTTTTCTACCAACTCTGTACTATCAGTGCCAGAATTGGACGCTGGACTCTAGAACAATAAGAAAGATAATGACCACAGAAATGAAATGTGTCAGAAGAATGACAGGAAACAGCTTAAGGGACAGAGTAAGAAACACTGACCTGAGGAAGAGACTTGAAATTGAACCAGCCATCGAATACATAAAGAAACAACAGATAAATTTGTTTGGCCACATAACAAGACAAAAAGAACTAAAAGGACTCAAAGCGCCATAAACAAACGCTACGAAAATGCCAGATTAAGAAGAAGACCGAGAAAGAGATGGATAAAGTGGATACTAGAGTCATTAGGAGGGATAACACCAGAAGAGGCCAACAGAAGAGCAAAGAATCGCAGATTGTATCTCCCCTCGACGCCAACGGCAATGGAGGAAGGATAGAAGCAGAAGAAAATAAGAAGAATAAAAAAAAATCTCCAGCACACCACATACATTATTTAAATATTGCAATGTTTTTTTTAATGTTACAGTGTATTAAAGGATGGAAGCGGTTGATCGAGTAGATTGATCGATCGATTGACAACAATCTGAACGAATAATCGATTTCCTGTATGTTCGCGAGTTTTCTCTAATCTACTTTGAAATTGTTTTTAAAATAACACATAAGATGTGTTCTACGTCATGTCATGCATAAAACGTTGCGTCATGAATGCTCGTGCACAATATATTTCATCACTTACTCAAGATCATCTGCACGCTTCTAATTCTTTCAGAATAACATATAAATTGACTGTAGTAATAAATATGACATATAAATGGACTGTCATAATAAATATGACATATAAGTGGACTGCCATAATAAATATGACATATAAATGGACTGTCATAATAAATGTGACATATAAATGGACTGTCATAATAAATGTGACATATAAATGGACTATCATAATAAATGTGACATATAAATGGACTGTCATAATAAATTTGACAAGTGCATAGTCCGACAATTATAGCCATCAAGGACGACACACATTTTTTATTACACTATTATTTCTCTCGCTAACGCCTCGTCCCCTAACTCAGTCAGCGGCAAAGCCCAACTCCAGAAATAATGTCCATTTTAAAAAAAAAATAATTTGCAATGAAATAATGTTAATGCGGTGTAGACAAGTACACAAAAGTCACTGCTCATATCGTACACCCACCAATTTAAGAGAAAATGCTAAATCGTCTGTAGAGTCTGAAAAAGCGACCCTCTCTGACAACCAAATGAATTCTACTATATCGATAATTTGTCTATTCTTTTATGTCACTAAGTGGTTATCGTATCAGACAGTGATGAATAGTGAGGGATTATTAATAGCTGAGTACAAACAAAAGGATATCGTTCTCTCATCGGTATTGACTGGCACAGTACGTTAGAGCACGACATGATTAAGAGGTTCAAAAAAAATCGTACCATTGCCAATTCATCTAAATCAGTTGTTCTACCCATGCCCGAAGTATAATGGAGTCGAGTAGCTCATTTGAAAAGTGGTCCGTGTCCTGAGAGAAGAGTAAACACACCCACTTGTTAGAATTGACGAGGCATAAGCGAGTCAGAAAAATGGCCGAGTAATCGGTTTATTCCGAACATGATGACCCGTTATTATGGGAATGTGCAATGAATTTGTCGAGAGCTTTCTCACATTTATGATTACAGTGATTATTTATGTGTTAGTCACAAACACAAGAAACGTATATGTTTTAACAGCACTTGGTAAAAATCAACAACGTATAACTGAAAACACATAAAATAATTGTATCATCAGCATCATCATCATCATGTGCAATAACGGTTGGCATTGGCGATCATGTCCTTGCACAATCTTTTATCTACGGTGCAACGTATCAGTTTTGTTGTTGACTGTTTTCCATGCCATGACATCAAGCTATCCAGTATTTTCTGTCTTTGTCGTCCGCGATCTCTCTTTCCTTTTATTTTGCCAGTTACAACCAAGTATTCCAACTTTCCTCTTTTCATGATGTGCCCGAAAAATGTTGATTGTTCCTTTCTGATATTTTTAGTAGCTCCCTTTTTGTGTTGGCCTCTTTGAGAACTTCCTTATTGGTCTTTTTTGCTGTCCAGGGAACTTTAAACATTCTTCTGAGAAATCCCATCTCTGTGGCCTCTAATCGTCTTTTCATTTGTTTGTCTACTGCCCATGATTAGCATCCATAGGTCAAAATTGGTTCGACAGGACACACACTGCGGAAGCCAACTGATTGTATTACATAACAGGCCCTTTTTGGAATCTCCAGGGGAAAAGACAAAGGGAAAGATAAGGAACTCTTGGGGAAGACAGATAGAAGCAGAGATGAAGATGATGGAGAAGACATGGAATGATCTTACAAGAATGGCAATAAACAGAACGGTTTGGAAAGTGTTTGTTGAAGACCTATGCTCCACAGGAAGCTGAAAGGTAGAAGAAGCAGATATTCCCATGTAAAAAACATATGTATATATGTAGGCATATATATATATATGTAGGCATATATATATATATATGTAGGCATATATATATATATATATACGCCTACACCTGTACATACCCAGATGTGAACACACATAGGTCCGTGTGCATACACGAAGCACAAGGAATAGACCAGAAGAATAAAGGGTACCCGCAATGAGGAAAGAGTGACATGTATAAGAGTGGGGTTCACTAAGAACATGTAAAAGGTAAGGTACCGTATAGTGCAGGTGGAAACGGTAGCGTATTGGACAAAGGTAAGCAGCCCAGACACAATAGATATAGGGAACAGCCGAAGTATTACAGTGGATCTACGGGTGTAGCCGTTTATAAAAATATGTATACATATATAGATTGTCTTAGTGTCAGTTCTTTATGTGAGGAAAATCCAGAAAATGCCAACATTGCAAACATCCTGGCTATACCTGTGATGACACTTGTCCTGATGGTAATTTTGGGCTACAGTGCGAACAGACGTGTTCTGATGGCTGTGACATCATATGTGACACAGAAAGAGCAGACTGTACGCGCAAGGAAGCGTACTACGGGCCAGACTGCACTCTCAAATGTCCTGACCACTGTTTCAACGACACCTGTGGACAGTCAACCGGGATCTGTTCATGCAAGGGAACGTTCTACGGGTCAGACTGCACTCTCAAATCTCCGTACAACTGTTTGGACGATATCTGTTAACAGTTCATGGGGGCCGGCGTCTCGTATGTCGATGATTCCCACGTTAAGAAGAGTCTGCCGACTACAACAAACCCAAGCATATGGATACCTTAATGTGTACTGAATATTTTCTTTCTGTGCTGGACATGGTTCATTTCTTGGTGTGTTTCATTGCTAGCCAAGGCTCATATCTTGGCTTGTGTGTGTGCGTGTGTGCTGGCCATGGCTCATATCTTGGTGTGTGTCATGTTAGTCATATCTCATATCTTGGAGTGTCCGTGTTAATCATGTCTCATATCTTTAAGTGTGTATGTATTTAGTCATATCTCATATCTTAGTGTGTATCTGTGTTAGTCATATGTCATATCTTTGTGTTTGGGCTAGTGATATCTCATATCTCTGTGTGTATGTTTATGTTAGTCATATCTCATATCTTTGTGTGTGCATGTCTGTGTATGTCACATCTCATATCCTTGTGTTTGCACGGCTATGCTAGTCACATCTCATATCATTGTGTGTGCCTATCTATGTTGGTCATATCTCATATCTTTGTGTGCATGTCCATGTTAGACATATGTAATTTCTTTGTGGGTGCATGTCTATGTCAGTCATATCTCATATCTTTATGTGTATGTTTATGTTAGTCATGTGTCATATATCTTGATGTATGTCAGTGTTAGTCATGCCTCGTATCGCTATGTGCATGTATGTGTTTGTCACATCTCATATCTTTGTGTGTGCATGTCTGTGTTAGTCACCTCTAGTGACTCGGGCAGATGGTGCTCGTAAACCTGGGAGGGCCGACCATCTAAGGGCAGAATCCCCCAACAGAAAAGATCACCTGCTGCCTTGCAGGAAGATTGGGGACAATCAAAGGCTAGGGAAAGCAAACCTGAAAAAATGCTGGCTGAAATCGGATGCACTGGGCCACTGGCGCAGAACACAGTGCAACGTTTTTAACGGGTGTTCAATCAGAGTGGATCTGGCAGACTCTAATTGTGATGTTCTGTTTGTAACACACCTAACCTGACAGCTGAGTTCATGTGAGGAGCTTGAATTCTACTCTGATTGGGTCCTGATCGCAGAGAGAGAGAGAGATATAGATGTGTATAGAATATATATATATATGCGTGTGTATATATGTGTCTATATTTATATATTTATCTATATATATATATATATATATGTAAATTGGTCTGTGTGTTCTCGCACGGTTGTATATACGTAGAAACGTATAGACATTGTCGGTGGCGTTATAGTTGAGATAACCCGTGCAATATCCCACAACACCCCCCACCTCCCACATATTTATTAGAACCCTTCCACCTGTGTTTTAGCACTCCCATTAGATGGTCAACTACACCTGGCATCCTGCGCAGACTAGACCTCGTTCATTTTCCTTCTGGTCACATGGCTATACGCAGGGAAGACATTTTTATTTTTAATTACTCATTCTAGCTTGAAACTATTTCCTTTAGATGCTTCATTATTAGTTAGCTATGTAGGGCTAATTTTGTTTGCTTACATATCTGTGTCTGTCTGTTGTTTATTGTTCCTGTTGAAGGCCATTTGAGCCGAAACGTCGTTCAAATTTGTGTTGTCTATTAACTACGTAAAGCTATAACCATGCCATTGTTTTATATTTTTACCAAAATACATGGCTCTTTTAGAATATGTGCCACCGTTAAATTATATGTGCCACTGTTTAACTGTATGTCTCTGTTAAAATATATGTGTCTCTGTTAAACTGTATGTCAATGTTAAAATATATATGCCACTGTTAAACTGTATGTCAATATTAAAATATATGTGTCACTGTTAAACTGTATGTCAATGTTAAAATATATGTGTCACTGTTAAACTGTATGTCAATGTTAAAATATATATGTCACTGTTAAATTGTATACCATTTTTAAGATATATGTGTCACTGTTAAAATATATGTACCACTGTTAAACTGTATGTCAATGTTAAAATATATGTGTCACTGTTAAACTGTATGTCAATGTTAAAATATATATGTCACTGTTAAATTGTATACCATTTTTAAGATATATGTGTCACTGTTAAAATATATGCACCACTGTTAAACTGTTTGTCACTGTTAAAATAATTGTGTCACTGTTAAAATATTGTTTTATATATATATATATATATATATATATACATCAGTAATAAATTAAATATTAATACATTATATCTGTCTATTGGAACATGATTTTTGGGTAATGTGGTGGGTATTACGTCCTTACCGCTTTATTTCCCAGGAAAAACCTGGTACACATTTACGGGAGGGTGAACTCGGAAGTCGTCGATCAGGAACGAACCCTCTTGTCCTTTGTAGTCTAGATCACTAACGACTGATCTATTTTGGCTCCAGAAAAAGTATATGTATCTCCATTAAAATGTGTATGACAAAATGTCTCCATTAAAAGTAGGACGACAT
Organism: Megaustenia siamemsis; assembly: GCA_032433765.1. Taxonomy (NCBI): domain Eukaryota; kingdom Metazoa; phylum Mollusca; class Gastropoda; order Stylommatophora; family Ariophantidae; genus Megaustenia; species Megaustenia siamemsis. The sequence continues at coordinate 22,784,268 of JAVIAB010000108.1, read as the reverse complement.
GCAGCCATTTTGATTTTGCATTGTCGGTTGGTGTTTGCAAGGTCGAACCCCCGTGTGAGCCACGTCGGCTATATGGGTGACAATTTTAAACGACATCATCGAAAATAGAGTGATGTCACAGTCACTTTCAAACCCAACTCACTCGAATAAAGTATATATATATATATATATATATGGGGACCGCGATAACTCAGTGGTTAGCGAACTGAACTACAAAGGACAAGAGGTAGGGTTCGATCCCAACCAACGGCCTCCGAGTTCACCCAGCCTTAAATGGGTACCGGATTTTTTTCTGGTAAAGTAAAGCGGCACGGGCGTAATACCGACCACATTACCCCAAAAATCATGTGCTGAAGATCTGTAAAATTTATGGTCACTAACACCATATTTCCTATACGCCACTTGGCGTGACGGGGGCTCTTTGCTTATATATATATATATATATATATATATATATATATATATATATATATATATATATATATATATATATATATATATATATATATAAGTAAATATATGTATATATATATATAAAGCTGTCAAAACACCAAAACGGTTTCAGTGATGGCGATCTCTAATGACCTGCAATCATGCCCGCCATCTTCTCGAATATCTACCTCAATAGGTTGACACAGTAATTGCTTTTTCTACTTGCAAATATAACTGTTCTTTGTCTGTTTTATAATGCATTATTAAAAACAGAACACAATATAGAGTCTGTGTATTCATTTTGAATCTTTCATAGTTTACTCAACGGTATAACTAAACACAACATTTTGTTACTAAAAATATTGATCTAATTTCTTTTTTTTAAATTAGACTCTCTGAAAAAGAAAATATAAAATTTTAGCAAAAAAATTTACAATTTACTAAAACGGTATTGTATCTGTCCAATTTTTTAAACGGTCAAAAATTAAATGTGACTTTAAACGGACCAGGCTGACATTTTGAATACCCTAAGGGAAGTATGGCGCGCTGATGACTTAATCAATGATCATGAATCTACAACAACGTTCAGACTGCATGAACATCAGGTCAAACCTGGGGATACCAGAACGGAGAGCTGTACGGGGGTACACAGAAGAATAATAAATCAACACAGAAATTGAGTCATCAGTCTCCACACACTGAGGGACATACTGGAGAGCAGATCTGAGCACTTAAGGACATGTTCGATATACCATGAGGGTGATCTGTCGACTAGTGTCATTTTGATTGCTCTAAATGTGAGTTGCGGGCATTACAAATCCATTATAAATTCTATCTATCTATCTATCTATCTATCTATCTATCTATCTATCTATCTATCTATCTATCTATCTATCTATCTATCTATCTATCTATCTATCTATCTATCTATCTATCTATCTATCTATCTATCTATCTATCTATCTATCTATCTATCTATCTATCTATCTATCTATCTATCTGTCTGTCTGTCTGTCTGTCTTTTTATCTATCTATCTATCTATCTATCTATCTATCTATCTATCTATCTATCTATCTATCTATCTATCTATCTATCTATCTATCTATCTATCTATCTATCTATCTATCTATATATCTGTTTGTCTGTCTGTCTGTCTGTCTTTTTGTCTGTCTGTCTGTCTGTCTGTCTGTCTATCTATCTATCTATCTATCTATCTATCTATCTATCTATCTATCTATCTATCTATCTATCTATCTATCTATCTATCTATCTATCTATCTATCTATCTATCTATCTATCTATCTATCTATCTATCTATCTATCTATATATCTATCTATCTATCTGTTTGTCTGTCTGTCTGTCTGTCTGTCTGACGATCTTTCTTATCAAATGTCAGACCTTGCACAGGAACCGGATTGTACTTCGTCACGCGTCCCTTTTCGGGGCGAGTCTCTCAACGTCGACAAGGGAGCTGATGCCTGTGTTATTGCCTCTCGTCTCAGTGGTCTGTTTAATGTTTCTCTAGGTTGGCCTCTCTTTTTTCTTTTACCTGCTGGTTACTATTTTAGAGCTTGTTTAAAGATCTTCTTGTCTCTTCTCAACATATATTTACTTAAATGTCCACCTTTTTCTCTTGATTATTGACATTTAGATGTTCTATTGTTTCTCTTATTTCTGCACTTATCTTAAATTCATTACGTGGTATACGAAACATTTTCCTCTGGCATTCGTTTTCAAAAGCTTATAATTTATTTTCTATTTCTTTAGTTGTTTTCCAGCTCTCGGATGAATAAGTAATTTGTGGATAATAGATTTAATTTGAAAATCCTTGAGCTTTGTTTTTGTACTTGGTAATTTTAAATTCCATATTGGAATTGGACTTCCGTTGTAAAGATGGTGGATCTAGGTCACGTTCTCTCGATCGCTGCAGAAAGTGCATTCGGGATCTGATTAATTTCTGTTCTCCGTTGTACTTTTCTACGTTAAAGTATAAATGATGATCTACTTATTAGATCTGTGCCGCTTAAGCAAAGTTGTAGGCCGGCAACAGTACCTTTTTGACAAATCAAGTGTTATGAATGCGACCTTCCAAAGTTGCAACCTGATTTCTCTGTCTCTTCACTTCATCACACAACAATTCGTGATAGCTGGGAGATACAAAGCTCTAGTTCTTGTCCTTCTGGTAGTCTCAACCACTGTCAACTTTTGTTGCTGTAAGGTTTTCTCTAATGTTGTCAATGGAGTAAAAGATGAAATGTGAATCAGTTATAAAAGATGAAATGTGAATCAGCTATAAAAGATGAAATGTGAATCAGTTATAAAAGATGAAATGTGAATCAGCTATAAAATATGAAATATGAATCAGCTATAACAGATTAAATGTGAATCAGCTATGAAAGATGAAATGTGAAGCAGCTATAAAAGATGAAGTGTGAAGAAGCTATAAAAGATGAAAAGTGAATTAGCTATAAAAGATGAAATGTGAAGAAGCTATAAAAGATGAAATGTGAATTAGCTATAAAAAATGTAATGTGAATTAGCTATAAAAGATAAAATGTGAATTAGCTATAAAAGCTGAAATGTGAATCAGCTATAAAAGATGAAATGTGAATCAGCTATAAAAGATGAAATGTGAATCAGCTATAAAAGATGAAATGTGAATCAGCTATAAAAGATGAAATGTGAATCAGCTATAAAAGATGAAATGTGAATCAGCTATAAAAGATGAAATGTGAATCAGCTATAAAAGATGAAATTTGAATCAGCTATAAAAGATGAAATGTGAATCAGCTATAAAATATGAAATGTGAATCAGCTATAAAAAATGAAATGTGAATCAGCTCATCATCAAGTACCGGGCCTAGTGGCGTACGTGATCATGTCTCTCCATAACTTTCGATCTCGGCAGCTATTTATCATTTCTGTTGTTGACCTTCTGCCAAGCCATTCTCACAAGCTGTCTGGTATTTTTTTCTCTTTGCTTTCCTCTATCTCTTCGTCCCTCAATTTTCCCAGTTGTTGCAATATATTCCAGGTGTTCTCATTCTCTTTACATAGCCAACATATGATGATAGTTTCTTTCTAATGTTGGAAATTAGCTCTCATTTTGCTTTGGCCTCTTTCAAAATGTTTTCATTACTCTTCTTAGCTGTGCATGTTATTCTTAACATTCTTCTGTGAAACCACATTTAACAGACTCCAGTGATTTTCCAGTCTGTTGTCCTATTGTCCATGATTCACATCCATTGTTACGACAGACTCTACATAACATTTAAGAACTCTTTTTCTTGTTTCAATTGTCAAAAATGGATTGCATAGTATCCTCCTCATTTTTTGGAAAGCTGCTTTTGCCTGAGCCATTCTGCATCTCACCTCTTTTCAATGTAGCGTGTAAAATTAGAATAAAGTTAACGATCACTCCTGAGATTAGTTTCTCTGTTCAGAACTGTTCCATTTAAGGTTTCATTTCTGAAAACACTTTCGTTAATTTTTATATCACCATCATCAAGTACCATGTGTTCTGGCGTAGGTGATCATTTTTCTCCACAACTTTCGTTCTCGACAGTTATTTATCATTTCTGTTGTTGACCTTCTGCCACGCCATTCTCTTGAGCTGTGTGGTGTCTTTCCTCTTTGCTTTCCTCTATCTCTTCATCCCTTCATTTTCCCAGTTGTTACAATATATTCCAGCTGTTTTCTTAGTTTAGAAAATTGTTAATAGATTTGTCAAAAAATGTTTCTTCGTTAAGTAGTAATTTCGGTAGTAAATTTATCGTTACATAATATGGTAGTAAAATTATCGTTACATAATATGGTAGTAAATTTATCGTTACATAATATGGTAGTAAAATTATCGTTACATAATATGGTAGTAAATTTATCGTTACATAATATGGTAGTAAATTTATCGTTACATAATATGGTAGTGAATTTATCGTTACATAATATGGTAGTAAAATTATCGTTACATAATATGGTAGTAAATTTATCGTTACATAATATGGTAGTAAATTTATCGTTACATAATATGGTAGTAAAATTATCGTTACATAATATGGTAGTAAATTTATCGTTACATAATATGGTAGTAAAATTATCGTTACATAATATGGTAGTAAATTTATCGTTACATAATATGGTAGTAAATTTATCGTTACATAATATGGTAGTAAATTTATCGTTACATAATATGGTAGTAAATTTATCGTTACATAATATGGTAGTAAATTTATCGTTACATAATATGGTAGTAAATTTATCGTTACATAATATGGTAGTAAATTTATCGTTACATAATATGGTAGTAAATTTATCGTTACATAATATGGTAGTAAAATTATCGTTACGAAATGAGATAATACATTTGTCGTTACAAAATAAGATAGCTAATGTATCGCTAAAAAATAAGATTGCACATTTTTGGTTAAAAACAGCTTTGTCTCAAAACAGCTTTAATAATAACATAGAGCTTCAAGAACAACAGATAAAATTACTACATGCACCACAATTTAATAAAAACAAATACATATAACAATTTAATAAAATCTAGTTTCAACACATTAATGGAACAGGCGGAACGAGGCACTTTTGTAGGGGCGTACAACCTTTGGCGTCTTCACAGACGGTTAATAGCAACCAATCATATTTTGTCTATAGTTTGGTAATGTATTAGTGCAACAAGCTGGGTGCAAGCACATAAAGTGAGAAACTGTGATCGTAAAATCAATGGCATTTCTTCAGAAAGTGGAGTACTGTTCAAAATTTTACCTCAAAATTGCACTGAAATGTTGATCTAACCTTTAAAGTAATATTGATTTTAACAACAAAAAGACGCATTGAACACATCATGTTTAATTTGATTATATTGGTAATTTTATTTTTCTGCCGTTTTTAGTATTCTCCCTATTTGATTTCTTTTTAGTGGACGCCGACACTGTCTATTGTTTCCATTGCGTTTTATTGATAATTTGGTGGTTCGTGATTGGTTGTTTCTGTCTGGGCACGTGAATAAACAGTTTACTTTGTTGTTAAACGTGACAGCAGAAGAGACCAATCAAAAAGCAAGAGACAATTGACTATCACTCCCCTCGCAATGATAGGACAATTTAGAAAAAAAAAGGAAAAGAAAGAGGTAGAATAACATTGTAGTGATAAGTCTGCTATTTTTACCAGCTCTGACATCAGAATGCAAGACATAATAATATCGATGGCTGAAATTAAATGGATTAGGATGAGAATGAATATAAATTTTTTTTTAATAATAATGTTTTTTTTTTAATTTATCAGTGAACGAACGAGCAAAAGTATTTCAAAAGAAGGAAAATTAAAAAACAGTGGATTTTTAAAATAGAATTAACTCAAAGAAAACTCTTAACCACCAAGCGTTATAATGCTCTTGAAAAAGTAATATTGAAGAGCATTTATCATTGAAAGTAATAGTGAAGGGCATATTTCCTTGAATGTAATTGCGAAGGGCATATTTCCTTGAAAGTGATAGTGAAGGGAATATTTCTTCGAAAGTAATAGCGAAGAGCATATTTCTTTGAAAGTGATAGTGAAGGGTATATTTCCTTGAATGTAAATGCAAAGGGCATGTTTCCTTGAAAGTGATAGTAAAGGGCATGTTTCTACGAAAGTAATAGTGAAGGGCATATTTCATTGAATGTAATAGCGAAGAGCATATATCTTTGAAAGTGATAGTGAAGGGTATGTTTCTTCGAAAGTGATAGTGAAGGGCATGTTTATTTGAAAGTTTAAGCGAAGGGCATATTTCTTTGAAAGTTTAAGCGAAGGGCATATTTCTTTGAAAGTTTAAGCGAAGGGCATATTTCTTTGAAAGTTTAAGCGAAGGGCATTTGTCTTTGAAAGTTTAAGCGAAGGGAAGTTTCTTTGAAAGCAATAGCGAAGGGCATATTTCTTTGAAAGTTTAAGTGAAGGCATGTTTCTTCGAAATTAATAGCGATGGGCATATTTCCTTGAAATAACAGCGAGGGCATATTTCCATGAAATGACAGCGAAGGGCATATTTCCTTGAAAGTAATAGTGAAGTGCATATTTTCTGGGCAGTGGAAGAGATGACCATGTGTCGAAGACATAAATAACTTATACAAACCACCCTGTGCGGACCGTCTGTGTAGGCGTGGTCCCCTTTGGGATGGGTTGTAGTTCTGGTCAATCATCTCTAGAGTAAGATTTTTAGCTCAAGTGTCCTGGTGGTATTTTATTTGTACGCTCGGTGCTTCAGTAGAGATTTCTATGTTTTATTATCAGAGGTGGACTTTTTATATGATTGAAGGGATTCAGTTTCTACTTGGTCCCTGGGAAGGAGCTCCAAGAGATAGATGGGAAAAGTTAAAAATTAAGAAAACATTGTTGTGGAAAACACTCACTATTCAGTACATAAAAGTCAAGAGATAATGTGATTTGGTCACTTGATAACACAGAAAGGAGGGAAGGAAGGAAAGAAGGAAAGGAGGGGAAGAGAGGGAGGGAGGGAAGGAAGGAAGGAAGGGAGGGGAAGAGAAGGAAGGAAGGAAGGAAGGAAGGAAGGAAGGAAGGAAGGAAGGAAGGAAGGAAGGAAGGAAGGAAGGAAGGAAGGAAGGAAGGAAGGAAGGAAGGAAGGGGGAAGGGGGAAGGGTGGAAGGAAGGGGGAAGGGTGGAAGGCAGGAAGGACGGACGAGAATGAGAAAGGAAGGAAGGAAGAAGAGAGGAAAAAACAGAGGAATAAACGCAGGAAGGAAGGAAGTAGAAACTGAATCCCTTCAATCCTATGAAAAGTACAGCCTCTGATAATAAAGCATTGAAATATCTACTGAAGGAAGGAAGGAAGGAAAGAAGGAAGGAAGGGAGGGAGAGAGGAAGGAAGGAAGAAAGGTAGAAAGGTAGAAAGGGAGGAAGGAAGGAAGGAAGGAAGGAAGGAAGGAAGGAAGGAAGGAAGGAAGGAAGGAAGGGAGGGAGGGAGGGAGGGAGGGAGGGAGGGAGGGAGGGAGGGAGGGAGGGAGGGAGGGAGGGAGGGAGGAAGGAAGGAAGGAAGGAAGGAAGGAAGGAAGGAAGGAAGGAAGGAAGGAAGGAAGGAAGGAAGGAAGGAAGGAAGGAAGGAAGGAAGGAAGGAAGGAAGGAAGGAAGGAAGGAAGGAAGGAAGGAGAATATTTTGGTTGGAGCAATTTGGACTAGAACATTATCGCTAACCTATATATACGATACCGTTTTCAACTCTAGAGGAAAACTTCCAGACACCGCACAAATGAAGGTTAGATTGTAAATGACACTGAGCGAAAGGTCAAGGCCTATATGATACTGCATTAATAACCAAATCTCGTTAGCTTAGTAGGGAAAACCACCCGACTGGGCTACAGACGCTCGGGCAACCCGTGTTAGATTCAACCACCCGACTGGGCTACAGACGCTCGGGCAACCCGTGTTAGATTCAACCACCCGACTGGGCTACAGACGCTCGGGCAACCCGTGTTAGATTCAACCACCCGACTGGGCTACAGACGCTCGGGCAACCGGTGTTAGATTCAACCACCCGACTGGGCTACAGACGCTCGGGCAACCCGTGTTAGATTCAACCACCCGACTGGGCTACAGACGCTCGGGCAACCCGTGTTAGATTCAACCACCCGACTGGGCTACAGACGCTCGGGCAACCCGTGTTAGATTCAACCACCCGACTGGGCTACAGACGCTCGGACAACCCGTGTTAGATTCAACCACCCGACTGGGCTACAGACGCTCGGGCAACCCGTGTTAGATTCAACCACCCGACTGGGCTACAGACGCTCGGGCAACCCGTGTTAGATTCAACCACCCGACTGGGCTACAGACGCTCGGGCAACCCGTGTTAGATTCAACCACCCGACTGGGCTACAGACGCTCGGGCAACCCGTGTTAGATTCAACCACCCGACTGGGCTACAGACGCTCGGGCAACCCGTGTTAGATTCAACCACCCGACTGGGCTACAGACGCTCGGGCAACCCGTGTTAGATTCAACCACCCGACTGGGCTACAGACGCTCGGGCAACCCGTGTTAGATTCAACCACCCGACTGGGCTACAGACGCTCGGGCAACCCGTGTTAGATTCAACCACCCGACTGGGCTACAGACGCTCGGGCAACCCGTGTTAGATTCAACCACCCGACTGGGCTACAGACGCTCGGGCAACCCGTGTTAGATTCAACCACCCGACTGGGCTACAGACGCTCGGGCAACCCGTGTTAGATTCAACCACCCGACTGGGCTACAGACGCTCGGGCAACCCGTGTTAGATTCAACCACCCGACTGGGCTACAGACGCTCGGGCAACCCGTGTTAGATTCAACCACCCGACTGGGCTACAGACGCTCGGGCAACCCGTGTTAGATTCAACCACCCGACTGGGCTACAGACGCTCGGGCAACCCGTGTTAGATTCAACCACCCGACTGGGCTACAGACGCTCGGGCAACCCGTGTTAGATTCAACCACCCGACTGGGCTACAGACGCTCGGGCAACCCGTGTTAGATTCAACCACCCGACTGGGCTACAGACGCTCGGGCAACCCGTGTTAGATTCAACCACCCGACTGGGCTACAGACGCTCGGGCAACCCGTGTTAGATTCAACCACCCGACTGGGCTACAGACGCTCGGGCAACCCGTGTTAGATTCAACCACCCGACTGGGCTACAGACGCTCGGGCAACCCGTGTTAGATTCAACCACCCGACTGGGCTACAGACGCTCGGGCAACCCGTGTTAGATTCAACCACCCGACTGGGCTACAGACGCTCGGGCAACCCGTGTTAGATTCAACCACCCGACTGGGCTACAGACGCTCGGGCAACCCGTGTTAGATTCAACCACCCGACTGGGCTACAGACGCTCGGGCAACCCGTGTTAGATTCAACCACCCGACTGGGCTACAGACGCTCGGGCAACCCGTGTTAGATTACCGCTAGAAGCAGTGTGAGTTGTACTCGTGGTTGGGAAAAAAATACCCCCGCAGTCGACCCAGCCGCTGACAGAAATGGGCATCAGGGTAGTACTCTGAGAAGGTGAGGAATGCCGCCTCGTGAGTTTCGATGCGTGAAGCGACACTATCCAAAAGTCTCCAAACAATTATGGATAAGATGAAGACCGAATATGGGTGAAAACTCGCGTACTAAGACGTCGATTCAAAAGTCTCGTACTTTACCTTTACCTTCACCTTTATCTTTATCTTTACTTTTTTATTTATCTTTACCATTATCTTCACATTTATCTATCCTTCATCTTTACCTTTACTTTTACCTTTATCTTTATCTTTACCTTTATCTTTACCTTTACCTTTAACCAAACGATCATGAACGCCAAACTATTGTGTTGCTCAGTTCCAGAGTTTTCACCTGATAACTCAGTACCGGGGTGTTGTTATCAAATTCCGGAGCTGCATGTTACTTTCGAACCCTGCATGCTTGGTCGAGAGTTGTCATTTTTTTTCTTCAATTATATTAACACTGCTACCGAAAATTAAAACAAAAGCACTTGTCAGTGCATATTTTTGTTTGTTAACTTGACAAATATTTTAATAAAATTTCTAGCAAACCCCTGATTAATCATATCTGTTTAAGATCATTTCTCCAATTTCCCCTTCAACGCAATAGCGGTTGAAGGAAACAAAAACAAGAACAAATGTAACCGTCTATTATCCATCGCACTGGCAAATACTAACTACATCATGTACACTCTCCGGTCCTGTTCTAAGAGCATACAAGAAAAAAAACCTGCATGCTGTTGATAACAACCGGTAATTATTTGTATTTAACTTTATAAATAAACATCACGTGACAGACAAACTGTACAGAAAGACAAAATGTAAATCAAATAATTATACGATAATTAACACAAATGTATCCCCTGCCTGTTATGCAATTATTAGAAATATAATAATTTACATTTAGTGCGCCTAATGCTTGTCCCCTTCACAGACGCATTACAAGTAATTTAATTATCTCCCATTCAACAGTCTGGAAGTTATTAATTCCCCTTTTACTTAGCGTGTTTCTTTGCTAACTCCTGGCCTTTCTCTTTGATTGATAACGCAACCATTAATGGTTGTCGCGATGATGTTATTATGATGTAGTTGTTGGTCGCTCCCAGACATCATCAATCAGGGAGTAGTAGCGGCAACTGCATCTAAACGGTCTTTTGGTAAACGATTTACATTATGTCGTAGAACCATCGTTCAAAATATTTCTAAAAATGGACCGTGATTTGTATTATTGGACTGATTAGGGCTTTCTATTGGTCCTAATGTGTTAAGGTATTTACTAATGTGGAAACAGCTTTCAGATGCTTTTAATTTTACTGACAATACGTGAAAACAGGGGTTGGGGTGGGGGGGATAGTTTAGGGATTGGGTGTTTAATCATTTTTTTAATAATAGTTGCTGGAATAATAAAATGGCAGTCTGGCTTCCGGGGACCAGGTTATGGTCTGGGAAGAGCAAAGAAAGGAGCCAATGTACTTGCCATTCTTGTAAGAGGCGATTAAGGAGGCAAGGGGTAGGGCAAACAACCTGTCACTTGTAAACAATTTCTCTTCTTCTTCGTCCTCCCACTACTCATGTGGTCTTTGGGGCACCACTGAAAGACTTCTTTAATCTTCTCCACAATTTCTTTCTAGTTTTAGTCACTTTCTTGAGCTCTGTAATGTCGATACTCCTCTATGTTATCTTCCCATCTCTTTCTCTGCCAACCTCTGCTTGTCGCTCCTTTCACACGATCTCGCAGGTTACAAAACGCAGATACGGAAATCAACTTCTCATTTATTGGGAGAAGAAGGAGCTTTGGAAACGAGAGTATGAAGTCAAAGGCCACAGGACTTATGAAGAAAAGTAGAGAACATTTCCAAAAGTATGAATAGATGGAGAGACCTAATCAGTGGCCTCTGCCTCAATAAGTTTTTTTTTCTAAAAGGGCTTTAATTGATTGATCTGCACAATATTATAGGTTTATTGAATTCTATATACCAAGGTATTTTTCTAGTGTTTTGTATTACAATGCAAGCAAATGTGTACGAAAAAAAGTAACTAAATCTTCTATCCACATCTTAAGGTGTATGTGGAACATGATATCAGTGCACATATTTTTCAATGACAAGCATCTCAAACTATGGATATTTGGGCGGTATCACGCCAGAGCGTACCACTTTCTTAGAAAAAAAAACGATCTCTAGTACCCAAACTTTGTAGGTACAGGCGAATAAGAAAAATAGTGACATCTGGGAAGGGAACCAAGCCATTGTTTGCCAGAAGCTACAGCTCTAAACACTCAACCATCTTCGATTTGTTAAAATGGGAAGTGAATGTGCATCTGCTCTACCGGAAAATATCCAGAGAATAATTTCGTGAAAATGATTGCGTGAGCCAGATATAGCAGTGATAGGCAGAAATAATTCAGTCTGTGTACATCGGGTGGTCATGTCCCCAATTCTTCAAAATTCACAACCTTCTTTAGCCATATACGTGCTCGAATTCCTAACCGTGACGTCATTGGTAAAGATTCACCTTTTTCGAGCAGGGGCATTTGTGGGCAGGATTCTGTCAGCCATCTACAGCTTGCAAAGTTGAACCTCAACAAGTGATATCACGAGATTAGGGATGCGAGCAGGCTAGTCTCTCACAGATGTTTTATTTAATCTCAAAGTACTATTTTAGATATAATGATAAAACAAATGTTGCGACATATATAAATGAAGACGCCATGAGGAAACTTCATACAATTCATTCTTGAGTATGATATTTTATTGGAGTCGTTCATATTGTTGACACCAAAATAAAAATGGGAATTTTCTAGAATAGATTTTTTGACCATACCAATAACGTTTAGGAATAATAATATGTCGAAATATGATTAATTTTACCTTATTCTGATGTACATTTCCATAATTTAACCATAGTAAAAAGTAAAGTACCCCCGTCACGCCAAGTGGCGTATAAGGAAATATGGTGTTAGTGACCCTATATTTTACAGACCTTCAGCACATGATTTTTGGGGTAATGTGGTCGGTATTACGCCCGTGCTGCTTTACTTTCCCAGAAAAAAATCTGGTACCCATTCAAGGCTGGGTGAACCCGGAGGCCGTCGGTTGGGATCGAACCCTACCCCTTGTCCTTTGTAGTCCAGTTCACTAACCACTTAGCTATCGCTGATCCCTATAATTTAACCATAACTATTGTAAAATTGTATATTACAGCATCTATTATGATACCTTTTAATATACTACAGCAGAACTATACTTAAGTCATGTCTCATAGTCTACGAAAATATCATCAACAGATGTGCCTCTAAAGAAGACTATATTAATAAATAAATTATATAAATATTTATAAATTAGGGGATGGACCTAATTAAGTCCAGTTGCATTCGTCTTGCCCTGGCTCCACTCTCATGGGAAAAAAACTGTCTTAACAAAAGATGAAGTCTTAAAACTAAAAATGTAGAGAACTAGTAAATACAATTCAATGAAGACAAATGAGATTTTGGGGTGAATCATAAGAGGAAAAGGGAGCAGCGATAGCTCAGTGGTTAGTGAACTGGAATACAAAGGACAGGAGGTAGGGTTCGATCCCAACCGACGGCTTCCTGTTCAACCAGCCTTTAATGGGTAGCGGATTTTTTTTCTGAGAAAGTAAAGCGGCATGGACGTAATGCCGACCACATTACCCCACAAATCGTGTGCCGAGGGTCTGTAAAATTTATGGGCACTAACACCATATTCCCCATACGCCACTTGGCGTGGCGGGGGTACTTTTTACTTTTTTTTTCACACACGAGGAAGAGGTATGTTATACAGCACTCAGAAAAGATGACAAAATAAACAAAACAGAAAAAAAAAAGATCAATATATGGTCCGGAGCAGGATCGAACCCGTACTCCGTGACATTGCGCCTTGCCACGAGAAGCTGAAAGGGAACACTGCCACTCCGCTAATTACAAATTAGCTATCGTGGAAAATATCTTTCACACAGGTGTTCTCATGGGGCATGTTAAAAGACACGAAATATCCTACTAAAAGTAATCTTTGAAGGGAAAATACAAGGTAAAAGAGACAGAGGCAGATCAAGACTAACGTTGACGAGTAGCATCAAGAGATGGACAAGTCAACCTATGACAAACTGCACTATCAAAGCAAGAGACAGAGCGGGATGAGGCACCATGGTAGCCAACCTTCGATACGGAGACGGCACTCAATGGTGATGATGCTAACAATGATGATGATGCTAACGATGATGATGATGCTAACGATGATGGTGATGATCCACTATTATTGACCATCGATTTATTTTCAATCAGACGCTACCGCTGACTCATACCATTGACTCTGATACCGGTGCCCCACGTTGAGGGGAGAAGGTAGTCCCTATTACCTGTAATGCTTGTCGTAAGAGACGGCTAAGGAGATTTGCAGTCGAATAGAACGTGCACAAGGCGACCTTGTCAACGGAATTGACCAATACATTTTTCGACATGCTGTGACAAGTGGTGGAGCGGATATGGGGAATCCCTGACTGCAATGAAACTGGTTCTATTAATAGAATAGAATAACACTTGGAATAAAGTAACGAGGCATGTAGTAATAGAACAACACTTACTTTGATTCTTGATCTCACCGCTAGGCTCATAGGGCTTGTGGTGTTTTTTGATATCTCTATTCTGGGCGAGATGTTCGATCTTATCTAATGAGTCTATGCCTGCCAACTTTTCTTCTCTTATAAGTGTTTTTTTAGTGTCTCTTTAGTTCTTTCTATTTTTCTGTATCCTGATGTTTCCCATAAAAGAGCCTGTTTTGGAATTCTCTTGTTCTCTCTTCTCACCACATGTCCGACATATGTCTATCTTCTTCTCTTCAATTGTAGTTGAAATCTTTGGTTGCATTAGTCATTTCTCTTATTTCAATATTAGTGTTGAATTCATTCCATTGTATACAGAGTATTTTTCTTAGGCATTTGTCTTCAGAAGTGTTTAATTTTTTTTCTCTATCTCCTTTGATGTTTTCCATCTTTCACATGCTTAGATGTGTATTGATAATACGTTTGAGTAGAATATTCTAAGCGACATACTCATCTACACATATTCACATTAATAACATAAAAAATTAATAACTTCATATTCCTGCACAAAAAAACTCGGTGGAACTCATTTACCATTTTCTATATTAAGTCAATTCTCAGTTTGATGTAAATTTGAAAAGCATTCCCGGCTATTTACACGCAGCAAATTTACAAAGCATCATTGATATTTACGTGAGCTAGAGGTAGAAATTATTGGTCAGGGATTAGATCGCAAACAATGTCATTTTTTTGTGTACAAATCTGATTTTGTATTTAATTATATTCACAAAAAGACAACAGCGGCTTGTCCTAATTTATAAATCGCTCGACGGCCCATGGAGGTATCACTTCACAAATGTATGACAGTATTCCTGTCGTGGCTATTAAAATACAAAATAAACGAAGATGGCAGATATCGAGACATCAAAACGAAATTTCCGGAACTTCCTGTCGCTTTATTTACTAGCTGGTTATTATGGGAAATATTGTATCGTATTCGATTTATGATACGAAGGTAGCTAGCTCATTGTAATTTTTTTTATATTCGAAAGCAGATTATAGGCTGTCAAAAATAACGTGAGAATAATAAGATGTCTTGAAAACATGTTGGGGGAAAATACGTGAGGCTCTGCAAGGTCATTTTCGATTTTTGATAAGCGTACTAGTGAGTGAGTGGCGGGTGTACAAAACGTGGGAGAAAAAATGTAAATGGTTTTAAAAAACGAAAATGGGCTTAGATGGAGAAAAGAGGAAAATAAAACAGCTCGAGGGGAATTTGATATCAATATTGACAACAGGAAATGGACGCAGGGAAAATGGAAAGAGGAAAAAAAGGAAGGGTGAGGGCGGAATCATTTGCGAGAAAAGTATTGATGGGAGAAAAGTGTGTTGAAGCAATTGTATTTTATGTTGAAGTAATTGTATGTTATGTTGAAGTATTAGTATAATGATTACTGTCTTCGGGTGCTTCATTCATACATGCTGCAATCTTCTCTTTGAAATACAAATTGCTCTGATGAAAACTCTTGATTCATGTTGCACGAACTACATCGCCCGGCCTGAGATCCGCACTTGTAAATGTTTGTGTAGAAAGTCGAGAGTAAAGCGAGGGCTTGGGATATGCAGAGTGTGAGCTAAATACCAATTATCGGCTCTTAGAAGACTGCTAGTGTCATTGTATGCGAAACAAAACTAACCAAGACTCTACTTTGGCGCAACGAAACCGGAAATTGAGAAATAAATAAAATAGTACATGTACAACGCAGCTTAACTTAAAAAGAAGACTATAAATTAAACGTTTCTGCCGTAGGCCTTCATCAGTATGACAGAGCAACGGAAAAACAAGCACGGGCATAATTACATAGAAAAATATCTACTTAGCTTGGCTATATACCGATATCGAAAACATGAGATCGACCTTGTAATGTACACATGAGCTGGATATTGATGCAAAGTTAATATAGAACACAAACCATAGAAAATCCAAGATCATGTGAAATGAGTAGTACGGCGAATATCATCAGCCCTAAAGCTGTAACGAGATGCAAGGGAATGAATTAAAGTCTAACAATTGAAAGAAGAGAAATGAAAAATACAACCAAAGATATCATCTACGATTAAGTAAAGAAGGTGGACATATGTCGGACATGTGCTAGAAGAGACAACAAGAGAATTCCAAAACAAGTACTTCTTTGGGAAACATCATGATTTGGATAAGGAGGAAGACCTAGAGACACTAAAATAGTGACACAACCATTTATAAGAGAAGCAAAACTGGCAGGCATAGACTTATTAGATAAGATCGAACATCTCGCCCAGAATAGAGTTGGGTGGCTAAAAAAAATGACAAGCCTAATGCGACGTCTAACGATACGGGTAGGATAGAGAATCAAGAATCAAGTTGATACAAAATTCTAAATTCATTAAATTCATGACACTTATCGATTATGCTTAATTGAAATTCTATTTTGTTTTTGCTTTAATTTTTCAGTTATTTTTTTTTTTTACTTGTTTGTTAAATACAGTTGTTCACAATTTTATTTTTGCTGCTGTATAATTGTGTGGCTGATATTTTAATTATTGTGTTTTTGTTTTTTTGCTTTGTAAATGTAGATGAGGCCGACTACTTTGTTCTGATTATGTCCGTTATTGTTATTCCGTCAGGTTGTTTTCATTTAAATATTACAACTTGATTTGTTATGTACTTTTATAATTGTTTTGCCGTTGTTTTTGTCATTTTAAAGTTATATTTGTATGAAAATGTCTTTTGCCACTACTTTTTACACAAATTCAAAATAATAATTAATCAAAAATAGACTTTAAAATAGCCATAACTTTTTGTGTGGGTAAGTAGAGTGGAGGAAGCAAGCCCTCATATGGGAATCAACAGGTAAAAGAAAAAGAGGAAGACCCAGGGAGACACTGAAAAGAACATTGATGAGAGAGGCAAGAGCAGCAGGAGTCGGCTCCCTCAATGAGATAGAACTGCTTGCACAGAACAGAGACAGATGGCGAGATTTGATAAAATATCTTTAAAAGAAAACTGCTAGAACAAAAATTCATATAGGAGAAGGTGTATCTTGGTCTACGCCCTATGGGCCGGTTACGGCTCGAAAGGTCAATAGATAGATAGATAGAAGTAAATGGTGTAGAAGTGTGGAAATGGGGAGGCGGGAAGGTTGAAATGAAATAAAAACATTGGGGAAATTATGTATGCATCGATATAATAATCATCTTTATTTTTTAGTCAGTTTTATCTTTATTTTGCTTACAGTAGCTTGATGACGATCGGGTATCACCTGTAGCACATGATGTTCCCTACCGAACCAGGGTTTTCCATTGGTATCGCCCTTAACGTTGTTGTCTTGATTTCTATTTGTTGTGGTGACTGCACAAATAAATTACGACGGTGGTTTTCTATTGCCTTCCACCGTTTTTTATTACGTTTGGCTCCGCTAGCCCCTGACTAAAAAGTCTCACCCACAAGGCAGTGGGGTTGTTTAACTTCGAGGTATCCTCCCTTAGCCATTTACTCTCCCGAGCATACCTGCAAGACAGCAGGGCAGCCGCATGTTGTAATGTTTACTTCATACAGTAGCAGGTAAATTTACCCAAACAGACATACGGAGAAAGCAAAAGTAAAGGACTCAGCCTTAATAGCAAAAAGACAGAAGTAATGGTAACAACAAAGAAAAAGACATCACCTCAGTGCAAAATAAAGACAAGCAGTACTTCCGTTGTAAAGTTGGTAGGATCTAGGTCAGGTTCTTGATCGCTGCTGTAAGTGCATTCGGGATCTGAATAATTTCGGTTCCCCGTTATACTTTTCTGCGTTAAAGTAAAAGTGATGATCTTCTTATTACATCTGCGCCGCAAAAGCGATGTTCTACGCCGGCAACAGTCCCTTTTTGACAAATCAAGTGTTGTGAATGCGACCTACCAGCGTCTATACTTGAACTGCGCTTTACGTCACATTGGTGTTGTTCATGGCCGTTGTTGGAATTCCTTGACGCAAGTTATTTTTCATGTTACTTATCAATGTAAACTACTTCGTCAGCCGCAATTTTACCTCTTTACGGAATTTGCAGTGTTTTGTTCGTCTTAGGCTGCTTTTACTGGAGTAATCAGAAATCGAAAGGGAGCGAAATTATGTGTACGACATTTTTTGTGTGCTACGTCATCGTAATGGTTCATCGTAAGTCCCTAGACTGACCGTACGCTAATCTTACGGTTGGTTGTGTGATGTGCGACGGGGATAATCAGACTACTAACTGTGTGTCTATATGTTCGGAAATGGAGACAACAACGATGGCCTAACATTATCAAGCGCTCTACATTGTTTTAAAAATGTGACGACCATCATTTTAAAGAGGATGTGAACTTCCGGAATTTGGTGGAGAGGCGGCGGGAACAATTGAAGGCTATGCATGAAAAGTGTTCCTTGTTGCAGTTTCCTCATATTCCAAGTCCGGCTTGTTGCAGGAGCTACTGGGTTAAGTGCTCTGTGCACATCGTGAGCTGTGTGTCTCATCAGTTTTGATCATGTTTCCAATTGCTTTCGATGATTGATGATATTGTATGACAGGAAACAGTTGGCTGTGTTCACTTTCTGCGCGGTTTCGCCTTATGTCTTTTGGCGTGTGCTGAGACTGCTATTATGGGGACTACAGTTACCTTTCTTTGTTTGGGAGATGAGATTCGGATGATTACGCTGGCTCGGGCGGTTGAGAAATTATGGATTTTAATTAGTTTGCAGGTATACCGGGTCCTTCCATAACCAAATAACCAAAGACAAGTAGAACAATATTAAAACAGGTAAATGAATTTAAATATTTGGGAACTTTGTTAACCTCAGACGGATGATGTACAACAGAAGTGAGATGCAGAATGGCTCAAGCAAAAGAAGCTTTAAAAAAAAATAGGAGGATACTATGCAATCCATTTTTGACAATAGAAAGAGATCTTATATGTTATGTAGAGCTAGTCTTAGTATAGGGATGTTAATCATGGACAATAGGACAAAAGACAAGAAAATCACTGGAGTCTGTAGAAATGTTGTTTTATAGAAGAATGTTGAGAATACCATGGACAGCTAAGAAGAGTAATGAAAATGTTCTGAAAGAGGTCTAAGCAAAAAGAGAGCTAATTTCCAATATTAGGAAGAAACAATCATAATTTTTTGGTCATGTAGTGAGAAGAAACAACTGGAATATATTGTAACAACTGGGAAAATTGAGGAATGAAGAGATAAAGGGAAGCAAAGAGAAAAGATACCAGACAGCTTAAGAGAATGGCTTGGCAGAATGTCAACAGCTTAAATGATAAATAACTGTCGAGATCGAAAGTTGTAGAGAGACATGATCATCTACGCCTGCAGGCATGGTACTTGATGATAATAATCCTCATCATATGTCATGCTGGTTGGCACGATTATGTCCTTCCACATTTATCTCTCCACTGTGGGGTGTGGCAAACCTGTTGTTGCCCGTTAGCCATGTCACGAAGCTATCTGATATCTTCTTTCTATCTTCGTAGTCTTCGATCACCTTTTCCCTGTAGACTGCTAGTTGTAACTAAGTATTCCTACTTTCCTCATCTCTTGACGGGTCAAAAAGTATATTGCTTCTTTTTGATAAGAGTTCTCTTTTTTTATTTGGCTTCGTTGAGAATTTCCTCGCTTTTCTTTTTAATTGTTAACACACTCTCAACATTCTTGTGAGAATCCAGTCTGCGTGACCTCTAATGGTCTTTTCAAATGTTTGTCTGCTGTCCTTGACTCGACTCCATAGGTTTGAGATGGCTGTTTATAGCACCTGTGCACTCTCTTTCTCACTTCTACTAATATTATCATCATCATCATGTGCCATACCGGTTGGCGTAGGCGATCATGTCCTTCCACAATCTTCTATCTACAGTGCATCGTATCAGTTCTGTTGATCACTGTTATCCATGCCATGACAGTATGTTTTCTCTTTGTCGTCCCGGATCTCTTTTTCCTTCTATTTTGTCAGTTGTAACCAAGTATTCCAACATTCCTCTTCTCATTATGGGCCCGAAAAATGTTGATTGTTTCTTTCTTATGTTTTTTAGGAGCTCCTTTTTGTGTTGGCCTCTTTGAAAATTTCTCATTGGTCTTTTCAGCTGTCCAGGAAATTTTCAACATTCTTCTGAGAAATCCCATCTCTGTGTCCTCTAACCATCTTTTCATTTGTTTGTCTACTGTCCATGATTCGCTTACATAGGTCGGAATTGGTTCTATATAGCACAGATGAACTATCTTTCTCACTTCTATTGACACAGATTTGTTGCATAAAATATTTGTCATTTTCTGAAAAGCTATTTTGGCCTGATCTATTCTGATTTTTATTTCTGTGGTGCATCTTCCATCTGATGTTATTATTGTGCCCAAGTATTTGACGCGCTATTGATATTTTAATGAATTAAAATAATCGACAATCTGACTAACACCAAAAGCATGAAAATAATTCAATGTTTGTGAAGTTACAAAATCGTCCATGCCGACTGACATAACGCAGACCGTGTCACACAGACATCTCTTCATCGCCCAGACGGTAGACCATAAATTTCACGACCTCTATGGCTGTGACGTAATTGTGAACCAACTTTCAGCCATTTCCTAGCATCGTCAAGGAAGCTGTCGTTAGGGAATGGTAGCCTGACATACCAAGTTGAAACTATGGAACGCCAGATTTCTATCGCAGCAATACACCAAATAAAAATCTAGCAATAATCTGTAGTAAATTGTTCATTCGATTACAGTAACCGGGTTTTCTACCGAGGTCACCGGAAAATCCAATCTGGCAATACTAATCTAGACCCCAGTCAATTTGTGTCTGGAACTGAGCGGCTCATTTAATGGTTTCTGTTAAGCCGAACGTTATTTAGAGATTTGGCGAAACGGATCTTCTGAATTGGACATTCACACAACCATAGTGTTGATAGTTGATGCCGGAAGCGTTCTGTAACACTGAAAATAAATACATTCTTCAGATTAATATATTTACATGAAACTATTGATTTATTAAACTAAAGAGCTAGACATGGATTTCCAAGAAACTACGACGAACATTTATATATTTTGGGAACATTGTTAACCTCAGACGAGAAATGAGGTGAGATGCAGAATGGCTCAGGCAAAAGCAGCATTCCAAAAAAATGAAGATGATACTATGCAATCCATTTTTGACAATAGAAACAAGAAAAAGAGTCCTTAAATGTTATGTAGAGTCAGTCTTAACATATGGATGTCAATCATGGACAATAGAACAACAGACAAGAAAATCACTGGAGTCTTTAGAAATGTGGTTTTACAGAAGAATGTTGAGAATGCCAAGGACAGCTAAGAAGAGTAATGAAAACGTTATGAAAGAGGTCAAAGCAAAAAGAGAGATAATTTCCAGTATTAGGAAGAAACAATCATCATTTTTGGCCATGTATTGAAAAGAGAACAGCTGGAATATATTGTAACAACTGGGAAAATTTAGGGACGAAGAGATTGAGGGAAGCAAAGGGCAAAGATATCAGATAGCTTAAGAAAATGGCTTGGCAGAAGGTCAACAACAGAAATGATAAATAACTGTCGTGATCGAAAGTTGTGGAGAGACATGATCACCTACGCCAGCAGGCCCATTACTTGATGATGATGATGAGGACTACAAAGATCGGCAGAAATTGAACCCGGAAAATTAATAAAAAAAATAAAACTACAATCGTCCTGATTAATCGTCTCTTCTGGTTAATATGGCGGATAGGCGGCACGAACCATTCAGGTTCATTGTGAAAAGTGTTCCTTGTTGCAGTTTCGTCATATTTCAAGTCCGGCCTGCTACGGGGCTACTGAGTTTAGTGCTCTATACACACTGTGAACTGTGTTTTTCATCCAGATCGTGTTTTGATATTACCATTCCGATGCTTATAATGAATGATGATATCGTATGACCAAGGACATTTCAGCTGCGTTCACTTTCGGTGCCGCTTGGCTTTATGTCTTTTGGATGTGCTATAGCTGCTGTGATAGGGACTGTAGCTGATTTACTTCGTTTGGATTAAATAAGTTTAATTTTAATTCGTAAGATTCCAATGGCACGGGCGTTTGAGCAATTATGGATTTTAATTTGTTTGCAGTGATACCGGGGCCTTCGACTAACCATAACGAAAACTACAATCATCAACATAAATTAAACAAACAAAAGTAACAACAATAAAATAAAACTACAACCACCAACAGAAATTCAACAAACAAAAGTAACAATAATAAAATAAATTACAATCATCAACAGAAATTAAACAAGCAAAAGTAACAACAATAAAATAATACTACAATCATCAACAGAAATTAAACAAACAATAAAATAAAACCACAATCATCAACAGAAATTAAACAAACAAAAGTAACAACAATAAAATAAAACTACAATCATCAACAGAAATTAAACAAACAAAAGTAACAACAATAAAATAAAACTACAATCATCAACAGAAATTAAGCAAACAAAAGTAACAACAATAAAATAAAACTACAATCATCAACAGAAATTAAAGATAGAGAGTTAAGATAGGTAACATAGTTATCACTTACTTGTGTGGTCTCTACATCAAAAGTAAACTACTGTGGACCTCCATATCACTGCTGCCCGCCTCTTCCTAGTTTACCTTGTATTTTTCCGTTCCACGGTATAATTCATTAAATTGTATATGCCTTTTTTGTGTCACAAAACTCCATTTGTCTTATTCAAATTGTTTTAAACAATTCTTCCCTCTTTTTCAGCTGTTGTAATACATAATTGTTTGATTTCTCTTTTCGTTAACTCAGTTATTTCAATTCCACTTTAACAAATGAACATTTCAATAGAAACATAATTTACATTATGTTTAATTAATAAGTATCCATTTGTCTTAAACATACAACAATATTGAATGGACATAACACTTTTACACTCTCAATTATAATCATGATGTTCATAAAATGTAAACAATAGCGTAAAAGAATTTTTAGTTGATGCATGTTTCATCTGTGGACGTATCTCTTAAGACTGACATTTTGAACGTTGAATATTCCTAATTTGACCATAACGCCGTCTGTCGACGTATCTCTTAAAACTGTCAGTTTGACCGCTGAGTATTCCCAAGTTTGACCTTAACACCTACCTCAGCAGTAGCCGTATGCAGATTGTCTTCTCTGTATCCGTTTGATGTTTGATCGCCCTTATTTTCCCCTTTCTGGGAGCTTCAATTTTCTGGTTAATCTTAAACTTCCAATTGTTATATAAATACTGACAACAATAAAATTGTCCTTAAATTTATAAAACTGTAAAGCAAGAAGCATCAATAGCATTAAAACATTCAAGAGATTAGGGACGTCCAGTTATATATAAAAATAAGGAGGTTGGGGACAAGGTCTTTGACTGTCGTACGGAGTTCGTACACTTGGGCTGGAGCGATGTCCAAGGCTTGCGTTAGTGTGCATCGTGCGTGCTTCGAACTGGCGAATGTGCTGAGGAGAGGATCTGAACATTAAGGAGTTGTATCTGTGTGCACTGACAATTATCTATCGACGAATTTAAAACTTTCCCAAATAAAGAAAAACATAAGGATAATTCTTTAGAGGCTGGGTGTACCTCGAATCCGTTCCGATCGGAAAATAAAATCGACTAATTCTGGAAAATGAACCTTGATCCATCTGCACCAACACCCTAACCACCCAGCTGCCGAGGCTCTCAACAGTAGCAGTACCCCCACACCCCCCACCCACCCACAGCCCCACCCCTCCTAAATAAACAAAAGTAAATAAAATAAAATTCAACAAAATTGCAACAACAAAATATCACATTCAAACATATAAAGGAACCAGGCAAGAAAAGAAGCTGATTTATCGACCTCAAAAAAACGAAACTGTAAAAATTAAACACAAACATAAGGATAAAACAATAATCAGATTATGAAATTCGAAAACAAATAACATACAAAAGTTAGCCACAATAAAAGTTTGTGTACAATATCAGATGATTTACAATTTACTTAACCTATATCCATTATTATTATTTGACGGAAGATGTACAAAAGAGGTGATATGCAGAATGGCTCAGGCAAAAGCAGCTTTCCAAAAATGAGGAAGATACTATGCAATCCATTTTTGACAATAGAAACTAGAAAAATAGTTCGTAAATGTTATGTAGAGCAAGTCTTAACATATGGATGTGAATCATGCAAAATATGACAACAGACAAGATAATAACTGGAGTCTGTAGAAATGTGCTTTTACAGAAGAATGTTGAAAATACCATGGAAAGCTAAAAGAGTAATGAAAGCGTTCTGAAAGAGGCCAAAGCAAAAAGAGAGCTAATTTCCAATATTAGGAAGAAACAATCATCATTTTTTGGCCATGTAATGAGAAGAGAACAACTGGAATATATTGTAACAACTGGGAAAATTTAGGGACGAAGAGATAGAGGGAAGCACAGAGAATAGATACCAGACAGCTTAAGAGAATGGCTTGACAGAAGGGCAACAACAGAAATGATAAATAGCTGACGAGATCGAAAGTTGTGGAGAGACATGATCACCTACGTCAGCAGGCCCGGTACTTGATAATAATGATATCCATTGTTTAATGTTGACTCCCTCCATTCCTCCACCCCTATATGGACTGTTCCAACATCCATCCACACATGAATCTCTTTTGTTTCTGCTCTCATTGTTTACTTTCTTCCAATGTCAACATTTATGAATCAGTGATTACCCTACAGAATCTGTTGAAAACGAACACAATACAATTGTAAAGAAACGACATGTTTGAAAATCTCTGACATTTAATATTTAACTTCGACTATTTATAAAATCTGGAGTCTGTAGAAATGTGGGTTTACAGAAGAATGTTAAGAATACCATGGACTGCTAAGAAGAGTAATGAAAATGTTCTGAAAGAGGCCAAAGCAAAAAGAGAGCTAATTCCCAATATTAGGAAGAAACAATCATCAGATTTTGGCCATGTAATGAGAAGAGAACAACTGGAATATATTGTAACAACTGGAATATATTGTAACAACTGGAATATATTGTAACAACTGGAAAAATTGAGGGACGAAGAGATAGAGGGTAGCACAGAGGAAAAAAATACCAGACAGCTTAAGAGAATGGCTTGACAGAAGGTCAACAACAGAAACGATAAATAACTGTCGAGATCGAAAGCTGTTGAGAGACATGCTCACCTACGCCAGCAGGCCAGTGCTTGATGATGATGTTTTATAAAATAGGTGCCTCGGTGGCTGAGTGGTTAGTGTGTTCGCTTCCTCACCAGGAAGATCAGAATTCGATCCCCATCAGTGACGAATTTTTTTTCGGACTGACAAGACTCCGGGGTTCTCCCAGACTCTAAAATTAGGTACCACAATTTTTTTTCTGGGAAGTAAAGGCGTCCTGGCGTGTTACCGACCACATCACCAAAAAAATGTGCCATAAAATTGAGAAATGTGCCAAAAATTGAGAAATAAGATCGTGGTTACATCAGCAAAGCAGTAATATTCTTGGAGATACTCATTAACCTTTCTAAAGCTTCTCCCCGGTTCTGTGTCGGACTCCCCGGGTCGATGTACGTTAGCTATTGCAAAGCATCCCCATATCATGGATCAGATGTGCTCTTGTCAACTTCTTCACTATAGTCTTCTGTTGAAAGATTCCCATGATATCTAAGGAGTAAAGCTCAGTCACAACCAGCTATATAGATGACTCACGGGTAGAAAATAAAATATGAAAACACCCCAACTAACGTGACGTTTTCAGCTTTGCGAGCAGAGTTGGTTGTGGGAAGAGTAACGTAAGCTCTGATCATTGGAATACCGGTCAATAAACCTTTTCTCATCGTCATCATTGAATGTCGTCTCCGAATCGAAGGTTGCTTACCTTGGATGGCCATTCCGAACTGTTTCTTGCTTTGATGGTGCAGGTTGTCATAGACTGACTTGCCCATTTTTTGATGTTCCTTGTCAATTTTTAGTCTTCGTGTGACTATGCCTCTTTTACCTTGTATTTTCCTTTCCAAGATTACTTTTAGTAGACTGTTGTGACTTTTATCATACCCAAAAATCTCATTTGTCTTGTTCGAATTGTGTTTAGTAGTTCTCTTTTAATTGTTACTTGTTTTAAGACTTCATAGTTTGTTTTATCTTATTTCCATCCAATTCTGAAAAATTTTTCCATAAATCCACATTTCAAAGGCTTCGTATTTCTGTTCTGTTTTCTTTCTAGCATCCATGTTTCTGCACCATACATGAAAAATGGTTGAGAAGATATAACATTTTCCTATTCTTAATTTTAGCCCTTATGTTATTTGTTTTGATATTATATATTTTTCATAGCATTAAAATGGTGCGTTTTTGCCATTCCTAATCTTTTGTTTATTTCAGTTTTACATGTTCCGTCATTGGTTTGTCCCAAGTAGTTGTAGCTCTGAACTGTCTCCAGGTCTACTTCTTCAAACCTTCTCTACCGCCTTGAAATAACTGACATCGTTGAAGCTCCCCTCGGAGTCCAGACACAGGAACACCTAATAACTATTGTAAAAAAAAATATCTTACGTTATTTTCTAATTACTGGGGTCTGCCCGGTGGGAGGAGAAGAGGGGGGGGGTGTTTATATGACTGGAGAATAAAGGCCGTAAGTCCAATGCAGTCTACGTGAGGTGTTTGGGCCTGACTTTTTGTTCTATCCACAATCGAAAAAAAAACTGTCGACGCTCCAGAGTTTGAAATCACATTCTCGTCGTTTGGAGCTGGACCCGTTATCGGTTCGGCCACAACTCTCCTTATAACTACAAATGTATTAGTAGCAGTTCATTATAACCACCAGTCACGAGACCATGACGGTCGTTGGGGCACTCTTGATAACGTCTCCACAAGTTTCCTCAAAGCTTCACACTTAAGAGCTGCTTTCTGAGATATGACGGACAGTTAATACCGAGTTTATCCTACGTTTATTCTCACCGTTTTCTTTGCCTGTATTTTCTTCTTTCGCCTGATATTATTCCATGCAAAACTATGGTCATTTTATTTTTCAATCTTTCTCTGTAGATTATAAATCTTGAATTGATCCTCTTGAGTATTAGATGTTTCTGGGAAATTCTTCATCGGCAATTTACTCTATATCATCATTAAAAGCCATGTCTGCTGGCATAGGTGATCATGTATTTCTACAACTTGTGATCCACACAGTCATTGATGATTTCTGTTGTTGACCATCTGCCAAGCTATTTTTTTATACTGACTGGTATTTTCCCATTTGTCACAATATATTCCACCTGTTCCCTTTTCATTACATGTCCAAAAATTGATGATTGTTTCTTCCTAATATAGGAAATTAGCTCTCTTTTTACTTTGGCCTCTCTCAGAGGGCTTTCATTTTTCTTCTTCGCTGTCCATGGTATTCTCAACATTCTTCTGTAACACCACAATACTACAGCCTCCAGTGATTTGCTTGTCTGTTGTCCTATTGTTAATGACTCACATCCATGTTATGACTGGTCCTACATAATATTTGGCAGCCACGATAGCTCAGTGGTTAGTGAACTGGATTACTAAGGACAAGAGGTCGGGATCGATCCTGATCAACGGCTTCAATGTTCAACCAGCCTTAAATGGGTACCGGATTTTTATGGGAACATAAAGCGGCACGTGCGTAATACCTACCACATTACCCCAAAAATCATGTGCCGAAGATCTGTATAAATGATGGTCACTAACACCATATTCCCTAATCCTCACTTGGCGTGACTGGGCTCTTTAATTTATTTCTATCTATCTATCTATTGACCTTTCGAGCCGTAACCGGCCCATAGGGCGTAGACCAAGATACACCTTCTCCTATATGAATTTTTGTTCTAGCAGTTTTCTTTTAAAGATATTTTATCAAATCTCGCCATCTGTCTCTGTTCTGTGCAAGCAGTTCTATCTCATTGAGGGAGCCAACTCCTGCTGCTCTTGCCTCTCTCATCAATGTTCTTCTCAGTGTCTCCCTGGGTCTTCCTCTTTTTCTTTTACCTGTTGTTTCCCATATGAGGGCTTGCTTTGCTATTCGATTATTATCTCTTCTCATCACATGTCCAACGTATGACCATCGTCTTTTCTTTATTACTGAAGATATTAGTGGTTGATTGGCGATTTCTCTAATTTCCTCGTTTGTTTTGAATTCGTTCCATTCTATACCAAGTATTTTCCTTAGACATTTATTTTCGAATGCGTTCAACTTTGTTTCTATATCTCTTGTTGTTTTCCAGCTTTCACACGCATACGTAAGGGTTGATAGTACATTTGATTTGAATAGCCTAAGTTTTGTGTTTGTGCTGATGAGTTTTGATTTCCACAACTTTTCAAGGCTTCTGAAAGACATTGCTGCTTTAGCTATTCTGATTCTAATTTCTTTGCTCGTATCCCCTTCTCGATCAATGTGACTTCCAAGATAGATAAAGTGATCGATCTCTTCTACTGGTTTGTTTTCCATGTATATTTTGTCACTTGTTGGAATTAAACTTTTCATGACTTTAGTCTTTTCATGATTGACCTCAAGCCCAATTTTGCTGGCTATTGATGATAGTTCATTTGTGTTTTCCTGCATCGTTTTTATCTGACTGCTGATGAGAACTATGTCATCAGCAATTTATTTACTTACTTACATAATATTTAATTTATTTACTTACATAATATTTAATAACTCTTTGATATGATCTATATAGGACACACGTAATATATTTCTATACCATTTTATTTACCATATCAAATAGCTAACAGTGAAAAGTGAAAATTTCCTCTACGTCTTTGATAGACGTATGGGCATATGGTGTTCGTGATCATATTTTAAAGCAATATTAAGAACGTAAATCTGAATACAATGAAGTCAAATATTATGAAAAATTAACAAGATTAACAAAGCCTCAGAGATAATTATAACGAACTACGAGCTCTAAATTGGGAGCCGCGATAGCTCAGTGGTTAGTGAACTGGACTACAAAGGACAAGAGGTAGGGTTTGATCCCAACCGACGGCTTCCGGTTCACCCAGACTTTAATGCGTACCGGATTTTTTTCTGGGAAAGTAAAGCGGCACGGACGTAATACCAACCACATTACCCCAAAAATCATGTGCCGAAGGTCTGTAAAATTTATGGTCACAAACACCATATTCCCTATACGCCACTTTGCGAGACCCTTAACGACCTGTGTCTTTCACATAATATTTGACTGTTGCAAAAAAAAAAAAAATTAAAAACTGTACACATAATTAAATATCTGGATAATAACTTCAACATTTGAAACCTCAAACTATCCTCTATAGATTAGAAGAGTTAACGAAAATATCTTAAGAGAACTGTAAATAAAATAAAGTTCCGTGAGTTTGATTAAAACAAAGAAAGCTACATTTTGTTGTATTATAGCAAACGTCGAGGCAATGAACAAACAAAGAAAGGTATAGTCCCTCTAAAGAGAAGAGGTTAAAGACTTAGAAAACAATAGAGCCAAGACATCAATGACATCATACGATGGTTCCCAAAATGTGCGGCGTGACTTCCAGGGGGTCGCCTAAACAAACCTTACTTGTTTTAGGATAATGTCTTCTATCGTACTGTTGGTCTCTTGTTTGTTTTTTACCCGATATCGTCATTACTTCTGTCCTGTTTTAGTTGACTTTCATGTTATGTTGTTTCCCGGCCTTAAACAAACGCTACGAAAACGCCAGGGTAAGACGAAGACCGAGAAAGTGATGGATAAAGGGAATACTAGAGTCACTAGGAGGAATAACATCAGAAGAGGCCAACAGAAGAGTAAAGAATCGCAGATTGTTTCTCCCCTCGACGCCAACGGCAGCAGAGGAACGATAGAAGAAGCAGAAGAAGAAGTTGTTTCCCGGCTCTATTAGGTATGTCTATCTGTTCTTGTATGTCTTCCATTTTCGTGTGTATCAGTGCTTGGTCGTCTGCTAAAAGGAGCTCGTTGATTTCGTCCTTTCTGATGTATTTGCCAGTTTCCAGATGCAGTCCATGTATGTGATAAAAAACATTGTGGATGGCACGATCGTTTCATTCCCGTTTTGATTTTGAAGGGGTCTGTAAGGCTAGTTGTCGTTCTTACTTTTGCTGGTACTCAGTGGTTAGCAATCATGATATAAGAACATGACCGTAGACGTACGTTTTAGCAGATAAACGAGTGTCTGCAGGATATTGTCATTCTTTCCTCATGCATCATCTTAACAAAGGGGACATCACCAAATTTGTCCGTCGTTACTAAACTCTATCAGTAAGGAAGATGTTTATCAATGCAACGGGATAGATTTCAAGGACAACATTTTTCATGGTTTTAAGAATTGATCTACATATTTATATTTATCTAACATATAACATATTATACATGAATTTTTAGATAATTGAACAAGGTATTAGATTTCACCAATACCAAGATGATACAAGACATGTATAAAGAATATGGTTTGATGCCAATTCCCGCTAATCAAACTGAGAGTGGTGCACCATGCGTCGACCCGTACGCGGTCGAATTCGGCATGGCCCACAGTGCGGCGAAACGTGAGGAAAGGGTTAAGGGAATAGGAGAATAATGGGTGCATAATGATGTATATTTTGAGAGGGCGGGGAGTCTAAAGGGGAGAGACGGAATCTGGTTGACCCGGAGTGCTTAGTGGGGAAAAAGAAATGTGACGGTAAAGTAGGAGACTTGAACCGTGGTATTAGCACCCGATTTTACACCCATACGTGCTCGGCCGCATCTCCAGAAGTGTAAGGAGACTTCTGGATAGTGTCGCTTCAAGCATCGAAACTTAAGATGAGAGGCAGCATTCCTCATCTTCCCAGAGTAATACCCTGGCACCCATTTCTGCCAGTAACTGGGTCGACCGTGGGGTATTTCTTTTTCCGACCTCGAGTACAATTCACACTGCTTCCAGCAGGAACTGAACACTTATTGTCCAAACGTCGATAGCTGAGCCGGGTGGTTTTCCCAACTAGGTTACCAATGTCCCTAAGTAAATGTATCTAAAATCAAGATTTTAAAGAAAAAAAATCAGTCTACATACACTTCGAGAAATGCTGGGACGGGCAGTGGAGCGGATATGGGGATTCCTCGATTGCAATGAAACTGCTTCCATGAATAGTATATAACAGTTTCATCTTTTACACAGGGAATGAGAATTTGTCCAACTTATACTATCGTAACTACAGCAAGGACACCGCTGGTATATGATCATATCAAATAGTCATAAATTTATATTAACCAGTAAAATAAACCTACGTAGAGGTGAGACAAACTACGACGTTTCGGCAAAAGCCTTCATAAGGTACAAGACAATATATATTTATTCTTTATACAAAAGTAAAGTTAGAAAAGTACTGCTCTAAAAAAATGTAATCACAAAAGTCAAACACTGATCTCAAAATTGAAAATGAGGGAATTAGAACAGTGTAACTGATCAAGAAATAAAGGGAGCCGCGGGTGTCAACAGTTTGGTAACCACTGCCCTACAGACGACATTCAGTAAGACATTTGACACAGAAAGCAACGAGACAGACTGGCAGATAAAGAAATGACGTTTTTAATCGGACAGACTACCTGACGAGGAATCGTCGAGGGCATTCAAAATGTCGACCTTGTGCATGTCAATTATCTCAACATCAGACAGGTCAATCGCTTCTTTAGTTGTCACGGTCTACACGTAACTAGACAGGTAGACCCATACTTGATCTCAGGATTGGTGACGTCAAGTGACCCGTTCTCTCTTAGACGAGAGATGAAACATTCATCCCTTTTTTCCGATATGAGAATAAAAAAGCCGTTGAGAGCTGATCATCGACAAGCCCACCAGAAGCGGTTGTGATGTTTTCAAAAATGGATTCGTCCGTTGTGCAACTATGATGATTCTATCATCCATTTTGATCATATTTTTTACGATCATCATTTTCAGGAGGACGTGAACTTTCGGTCAATATTGTGGATAGGCGGTAGGAACCATTTAAGGCTATGTCTGAAACGTGTTCCTTTTTTGCAGTTTCCTCATATTCCAAGTTCGGCTTGTAGGAACTACTGAGTTTAGTGCTCTGTGCACACCGTGAGCTGTGCGTTTCATCCATTTTGATGGTATTTCGATATTCCGATTGTTTACGATGAATGATGATATCGTATGACAGGGAGTTGACTGTGTTCACTTTCTGCGCGGTTTCGCCGTATGTCTTTTGGCGTGTGCTGAGACTGCTATGATGGGGACTACAGCTACCTTTCTTTGTTTGGGAGATGAGTTAGTAATTCGGATGATTCCACTGGCATGGGCGGTTGAGCAATTATGGATTTTAATTCGTTTGCAGTGATACCGGGGCCTTCCATAACCAAATAACCAAATAGTTATACATACTAACCTTTAACACCAATTTAAATTAGTCAAATTTATAACGTTTATATCTTTTGTATTTCACAAAACATAAACCACTTCATATTTATCGCATTAAAAATAAGCATTAAAATATTTACATATACTAAGCGTTTATCATCATCATCGAGTGCCATCTCCGCAACGAAGGTTGGCTACCATGGAGCGCCATTCTGCTCTGTCTCTTGCTTTGATGGTGCAGGTTGTCATAGGCTGGTTTGTCCATCTTTTAATGTTAGTCGTCTATGTTAGTCCTGGTCTGCATCTGCCTCTTTTACCCTGTATTTTCCCCTCCAGGATTACTTTTAGTAGGCTGTTATATCTTTTAACATGGCCCATAAACCGCATTTATCTTGTTTGAATTGTGTTTAGTAGTTCTCTTTTCATTTTTAGTTGTTTTAAGACTTCAACGTTTGTTTTCTTTTCCTTCCATCTAAGCATATCCATTAAAATGTATTCACATTTATAATAGTTATATTTCTTGTATTTCAACAAACCATTAATAACATCACTTTCCCAATGTAAATTACATGGAATGTTGATATTACATTCATTTGGGGGGGAGGGGGGGGGTGTGGCAGAGGGGCGATGGAACCGGATTAAAGCAAACCTCGCTGGATTATTTTTTTTTAATGACGCCAACAAAATTACGAGCATCGTCGAGGGCAGGACACTGAACTCACGTCCATTCCATAAAATATGCGAAGTGATAGAATCCCATCTCCGTGTTATGTTGATCCCCCTCAAAGTTGGTTGTCTCTCCCTTGGGATAGCTATTTCCAAGAGTTATTGAACTAAAAACGGAAATTGAAATATATATTTTTATGTGTGAAGAGTCGTGGGCTCAAACAGACTATTTCTACTAAAATGACAAGAGTTCGCTTTCAATTTTCAAAATGCCTTAGACTCAGGGGCGTACTAACAATTGAAGGTTGGTGGGGAGTGGGAGTAGCATCATCATCATCACGTGCCATGCCGGTTGGCGTAGGCGATCATGTCCTTCCAGAATTTTCTATCTACAGTGCATCGTATCAGTTCTGCTGTTGACTGTTTTCCATGCCATGACACCGAGCTATCCAGTATTTTCTCTCTTTGTCGTCCGCGATCTCTCTTTCCTTTTATTTTGCCAGTTGTAACCAAGTATTCCAACTTCCCTCTTCTTATGATGTGCCTGAAAAAAAGTTGATTGTTTCTTTCTGATGCTTTTGAGGAGCTGCCTTTTAAGTGGGAGTATAGAACTTTGTTTAGAGTGACAGAACTTGTATAATTGTGTTACAAAAATATGAACATTAGGATGAAACTTTACGTTAACAAAATAACAGGGAGCCAGTAGTGGAGAGTTACGTCACTATCACGGTTTATCTCTATACAGCTTTACAAAACAGAAACACAACAAAATAATGACGTTTCAGCCTACGGCCTTCTTCTGGAGGGGACACTCCCCACTATTGGCTCCTTGCTACCACCTTTACCGCAGTACTGCAATTATTTAACGCTTCTCTAAAAAAAATAACAATGGAATAGAAGTTAAAAGAAAATGGAGGTGGGTGATATGAGAAGAAGAACACAAAGAAAAACTTAAACATTGTCCATATATTTTGATATGAAATATAAACATATTAGAATATTCCAAGAGCAACACCCTGGTACCCTTTTCTGCCAGTGGCTAGGTCGACCGCGGGGGTATTTTTTCTCCAACCAAGAGAACAATTCACACTGCTTCCAGCGGGAATCGAACACGGGTTGTCCGAACGTCGGTAGTACAGTCGAGTGGTTTTCCCAAATAGGCTACCGAGCCCCCCTTTTATATTGTAAAAGTTAGTAAAGTGTCCCGTCACGTCAAGTGACCTAAAGGGAATATGTGATAGTTGTCATTTTTATTAGGGCTGTGTAGTTGCTGAGCATTATAGCTCAAACTTTGCTTTTATGTGTATAGTTTGTTTGTTATACCTGATGAAGACATTTGCCGAAACGTTTTAGCTTGTCTTTTCTTTCTGTTAGGTTTCTGTTAGGTTCTGTTTATTTTCTTTGTCTTATGCACACAGCCCCGCATACTATTCCATATTTATATTATATTTGATATCTGTAAAAGTAAGTAAAGTACCCCCATCACGCCAAGTGGCGTATAGGGAATATGGTGTTAGTGACCATCAATTTTACAGACCTTCGGCACATGATTTTTTGGGGTAATGTGCTCGGTATGATGCCCGTACCCCTTTACTTTCGCAGAAAAAATCCGGTACCCATTAAAGACTGGGTGAACCAGAAGCCGTCGGTTGAGATCGAACCCCACCTCTTGTCCTTTGTATTACAGTATTTGATATATGTGCTTATTACTTGTAACGCCCGTGCCGCCTTACTCTTCAGAAATAATCCAGTACCAATTTAAGGATTGGTTAACCTGGAAGCTGTCGCGCAGAATCGAATCCGACCTCCTGTCTTTAATAGTCCAGTTCACTAACCACTAAGCTATCGCGACTCCCTTCTTATAATATGAGAACTGGTTTTCTTTTGTTTGGGAAAGACAATCTGCTTCCAACGCTGGACACATGTTATGGATCTTTTCAATAGGAGGAAAGAAAGACAACCATCTAGTTATAATGTGAAGATAAAAAATCTTCATATCTGACTTCATCAAAGTCGCAAATTTATATTTCTGTTATCACTGCATATATGTAGGGAGCCGCGATAGCTCAGTGGTTAGGGAACTGGACTACAAAGGACATAGGGGTAGGGTTCGATCCCAACCTACGGCTTCCGGGTTCACCCAGCCTTAAATGGGTACCGGTTTTTTTTTTGGGGGGGGGGAGTAAAGCGGCACGGGCGTAATACCGACCACATTACCCCCAAAATCATGTGCTGAAGGTCTATATAATTTATTGTCATTAACACCATATTCCCTATACGCCACTTGACGTGACGGAGTCTCTTTACTTTTTTTTTTTTTTACTTACTGCATAAATGGGAAAAAAAGCAGAATAATTTTAGCATAATATCAAACGCTGATAATCTGCAACATAATAGTTCTAATGATTGCGAGCGGAACATTCAACACCGATATTTTTTTAATTTATTCTCTTCTTTAACTTTGAACAAAATATTGGTCCCTCGATTTCTTGCAAACCTCGAAAAATTCACATTGGTATGTCAAAAAGAAATGCACTGTGTCCATAACTATCTCTGCAGTTTCAATGACACTTGTTTTTATTTCTAGTAATTTTATTTCAATTTCTTCATTATTATCAAAATAATGCACAGCAAACGGGAATATTTTAAGTGTTTTATGAAGACATTAATGGGGAGCTGCAAATATATTTATTGATAATTGAAATATGTTTCCAGCTCTACACCATATCATGCTAGATTGTTACCGTACATTAGCGAAATTTCAATTAATGTGTACATAACGCTCTTTTATCAAACTGTGAATTCAACTGCTTGAATTAACATAAAGTGCCGTCTTTTGTTTATGATGTTGGCAACGTGAAATATAACATCTAATGTATCATGATTCCGTACAAAAATCATATACATTTATATCCGACAACTTTACAAAGACAATTAAAACAAGTGGAAGAATCTAAGTATGTAGAAAGTATACTGACAACAACTCACAACCAGCAGAAGTAGGCTTAAGATACAACAATGTTCGTCAACTCATCGGACAACTAAAACCATTAATGTCCAACAAGAAAGTAGTCCTGGAGGCAAAACTGGCCCTTATACAAACTTAGTTTCAAGAGTCCGTTGTTCTACTGAAGCCGGACATGGAACATAGATGCAGGAACAGCAAGAACATTAACCACAAACAAGAAATAATATGTTACAAGAGTGACAGGAAACAGCCCGAGAAATAAACCAGAAATGAAAATCTCCGAAAAAAGCTAGGAATAATTACCACTTTAGAATACATAAAGAAACAACAGACAAAATGGTTCGGCCATATAAAACAGAACAATCAAAATACAAAACTACAAGCCTTCAATAAGAATTGTTGGAAC
The DNA here is from genome assembly GCA_032433765.1 of Megaustenia siamemsis. NCBI lineage: Eukaryota > Metazoa > Mollusca > Gastropoda > Stylommatophora > Ariophantidae > Megaustenia > Megaustenia siamemsis. The sequence goes on along the minus strand of JAVIAB010000108.1, from coordinate 22,747,826 downwards.
ACTAGACCCAAGGGCCGACCTAAAAAAATGGATTGATTGAATATTAAAAACAGTAGGAAACATAACAGCAGCAGAGATCAACAGAAAAGCAAAAGATCACAAATTACTTCTCCCCTCGAAGCTGAAAGAAAATTGTGTCAGGAAAGAAGAAGAGGAATAGATTTGCTAAAGCAACGTAATTTCTGATCTTCTAGGACGCCTGGCAGGACAAAGATTTGAAAAACACAGGACAAGTCTCGGAAGTCCGGATAGATGGTAGCCCTACACGGAGTTCATTAATTGATAGATTGTTATCTAGAAAGACGCCTCTAGCATCAAAACTATCATTTAATAAAGTTCGATTTCCTGAACACCCTATAGAGGTGGTCCAACTTGTCAAATATTCTATTGTAATGTTTCAGATTGTTCAATTCTCAATGGAGATGGTCCTACCTGTCCAATATTCTATGGTAATGTTTCAGATTGATGGTCCTATCTATCTATCTATCTATTGACCTTTCGAGCCGTAACCGGCCCATAGGGCGTAGACCAAGATACACCTTCTCCTATATGAATTTTTGTTCTAGCAGTTTTCTTTTAAAGATATTTTATTAAATCTCGCCATCTGTCTCTGTTCTGTGCAAGCAGTTCTATCTCATTGAGGGAGCCGATTCCTGCTGCTCTTGCCTCTCTCATCAATGTTCTTCTCAGTGTCTCCCTGGGTCTTCCTCTTTTTCTTTTACCTGTTGTTTCCCATATGAGGGCTTGCTTTGCTATTCGATTATTATCTCTTCTCATCACATGTCCAACGTATGACCATCGTCTTTTCTTTATTACTGAAGATATTAGTGGTTGATTGGCGATTTCTCTAATTTCCTCGTTTGTTTTGAATTCGTTCCATTCTATACCAAGTATTTTCCTTAGACATTTATTTTCGAATGCGTTCAACTTTGTTTCTATATCTCTTGTTGTTTTCCAGCTTTCACACGCATACGTAAGGGTTGATAGTACATTTGATTTGAATAGCCTAAGTTTTGTGTTTGTGCTAATGAGTTTTGATTTCCACAACTTTTCAAGGCTTCTGAAAGACATTGCTGCTTTAGCCAGTCTGATTCTAATTTCTTTGCTCGTATCCCCTTCTCGATCAATGTGACTTCCAAGATAGATAAAGTGATCGATCTCTTCTACTGGTTTGTTTTCCATGTATATTTTGTCACTTGTTGGAATTAAACTTTTCATGACTTTAGTCTTTTCATGATTGACCTCAAGCCCAATTTTGCTGGCTATTGATGATAGTTCATTTGTGTTTTCCTGCATCGTTTTTATCTGACTGCTGATGAGAACTATGTCATCAGCAAAGTCGAGGTCCTCCAAATGGTCTCCTTGTATCCATTCGATGCCTTTATTACCAGTGCAGCATTTCTTCATTATGAAGTCCATAACAATTCCAAATAACAAGGGCGATAAAATACATCCTTGTTTAACCCCAGTTTCTAATGGTCCTACCTGTCCAATATTTTATGGTAATATTTCAGATTGATGGTCCTACCTGTCCAATATTCTATGGTAATGTTTCAGATTGATGGTCCTACCTGTCCAATATTCTATAGTAATGTTTCAGATTGATGGTCCTACCTGTCCAATATCCCATGGCAATGTTTCAGTTTGTTTAACTCCCTATGTCGTGAGTTTAATAGACCCGGCCATTGACTTTAAAGTGTCACATTCAAGAACCTGATGACACGAGCGGTGCTCTCTGTAAATTTAAGCAAGAACAGAACTGGAACACCGGGAATACAATGTATTTTGTTTGTTTGTTTAAGGCTTTAGTATCCCTTTTTGATCACATTGTGTTGATAATTCTTATCACTTTCTAAATATCATCATCATCATGCACCATACCGTTTGTCACAGGCGATCATGTTCTTCCACAATTCTATGTCCGCAGTTAATTATATAAAATCTGTTGAGGGGGCCCTGGGAGCTTAGTTGGGTAAACAACTGTCCGACGTTCCAATAACCCGTGTTCGATTCCCGCTGGAAGCAGTGTGAGTTGTATTCGTGGTTTTAAAAAAAATATACCTGTGATCGACCCAGCCGCTGACAAAAATGAGTACCAGGGTAGTACTCTGGGAAGTTGAGGAATGCCGCCTCCCCATCGTAAATTCCAACGCTTGAAGCGACACTATCCAGCAGTCTCCGAACACTTTTGGACAGTCGACCGAGCACATATGTTTGAGAAATCGCGTGCTAAGACGCCGATTCAAGTTTCGTATTTTACCTTTGCTTAAACCTCTTGTTGACTGTTTACCATGCCATGACAACACGCTATCTAGTATATTCTCTCTTTGTCGTACGAGATCTCTCTTTTTCAATATATGTTCCCAGTGTGGCCAAGTATTACAAATTTTCTCTTCTCATGATGTACCCTAAAAATGTTGATTGTTTCTTTCTGATGTATTTTAGGAACTCTCTTTTCTGCTGGCCTCTTCTAGAATTGTTTCGTTGGTCTTCTTTTAGCTCTATAGTGCTAAATATGATGTTCATTATTTTTCTTAGGGTGCTCAACTGCTACTTTGTACACGTTTTATTTTAACTAGAAAGAAATAGACTAAAGATTACACAAAACGTATCAGATTGTTGGTCAATTTGCACAACTGCTGGCTAAAACGAAATCACAGTAGAAAGAACAGAAATATACATTCAACACACTCTTTATCCCAGCCCTGTGCTATTGATGTCAAATGTGGACGCTAGAGTCTAGAACAATCAATAATATGAATGGCACGATATGATATGTACCAGCCGTTTGATGGAGTCAGCTTGGAAGGCTAAACTATAAAAAAAAAGAAGAACGTTAGGGATCACTCTCACAGGAAAACAAGAAGGTATAACAAGAAATAGCAAATTAAATGGCGTGCCACGTGACAGAGCAGAAACACAATCCACCGAAAGTAACAACCGCTTTGAAAACAAACAGGCCGAGAGTGGACTCTGGGAAAATATGACAGACAGAAAAATTAGAAAACATGACAGCTAAAGAGAACCGCCAAAAAAACACACACACACAAATAAGAAAAGCTTGCTAACTATCTCTTCTTTCAACGCTGGGAGACAAATGTGAAAGGAAGTGGAAAAAGAAAAGAAAAGAAACAGTCAGTATGTGAACTTTTTGTCATCTCCTCAAAACGACCGGAGCGCTTTTTGAGCTGCCTCGAGTTCAATTAAATCAGCTCTGATAATTAATTGACTTCCCTTTTGTTACACTGTTTTAGGCTGAAACTCGTCACTGAAATAAAATAGCAGATGTGGTATTGAGGAGAAGAAATTTATTGCACAGACCAGCGATTCCACAACATGTTATCTCTTGACTACGGTTAGCAGTCCATATCGATATTATTGTGCCAGTCAAGTTAGTAAATTGTATCTAGACTTTAGACATTAGACTTTAGACATTAGACTTTAGACACTAGAATATAGACATTAGATTATAGACATTACATTTTAGACATTATACTTTAGACATTAGACTTTAGACATTAGACATTAGACATTTGAATATAGACATTAGACTTTAGACATTAGACTTTAGACATTAGACTTTAGACATTAGACTTTAGACATTAGAATTTAGACATTACACTTTAGACATTAGACATTAGACATTAGACTTTAGACATTACACTTTAGACATTAGACTTTAGACATTAGACTTTAAACAATAGACTTTAAAACGAATTGGTGTCCCTGCAGGCGGGGCATTCAAACATCTGCTATGGCCGGGGCTCCAGCCACCAGCAAAGTGGTCATCTCCTGATCGTTCTACTTCTAGCGAACGTGTCACGTTTTAGATTATATCTACATTCATAAATCTCATTGATTCATCTCATTCATTCGTCTCATTCATTCATCTCATTCATTCGTCTCATTCATTCATCTCATTCATTCGTCTCATTCATTCATCTCATTCATTTGTCTCCACATCGAAGGATAGCTACCACGGAGCGCCATTTTAACCTGTCTCTTTTCTTGATGGTGCACTTTCTCATAGAATCACCTGCCCATCTCTTGATGTGATCAATCCACTTTAATCGTGGTTTACTTCTGCCTCGTCTACCTTTTTTTTGTTTTTTTTACCTTCCTTTCTAAGATGACTTTTACTAGGCTATCGTGTCTCTTCACATGCCCAACAAATTCCAGATATCTTTTTGGAATAGCTTTAAGTAGTTCTTGTTTTCTTTTCTTTTTCAACTTATTTAGAACTTTTCTTGTTTGTCTTCTTTTCCTTCCAGCCAAATCTCCTCATTTTCTTATAGGCTCATATTTCAAAAGCTTCAAATTGCTACTCTGTTTTCTTTTTTTTTTAATATCGATGTATCTGCACCAAAGAAAATTTGTTTGAGTAGATATGACATTTTACACTTTGTAGTTTTAGTTCTGGTGGTGTCTGTTAAGAACTGGTTATATTGCTTATGTTGTTAAAACTGCTTTTTTTGTCATTCACATCGTTTGATTTGATTTTTGTCTAACACTTGTAATTATGTTAAATACTATCTCCAAGATATCTACAGCCGCAAGGGAATTTTCTTTCTGCTGAATTATGAAACTGATTATCGTTCTCGTTGAGGGCTCGCTTGTCATGTCGAACACCGGTGTTCGATGCCTTCTTGTACCCGTCAGGCGACCCAGCTGGAAGAATTATGGGTACCTGGTTCATGGTCACGGGAGATCAGGCATCCTGGGAGAGAGCATTGGGCGGATCTACCTCAAAAGATGTCTCCATGATAAGTGCAGGCTCTACACTCCACTCCTATCAACGGCAGTAAGATACTGCAACAGGGCGGGCGCCCTAACCTTAATTTTTTAAAATATATTTAGTAGCCAGTTCTACCTACGAATGCTGTTTTACAGGCAGATTGAGGAGTTAGGCACAAATATCATATATCATCATTAACATCATCATCATCGAGTGCCATCTCCGCAACGAAGGTTGGCTACCATGGAGAGTCATTCTGCTCTGTCTCTTGCTTTGATGGTGCAGGTTGTCAAAGGCTGATGTGTCCCATCTTTTGATGTTACTCGTCCATGTTAGTCTTGGTCTGCCTCTGCCTCTTTTACCTTGTATTTTCCCCTCCAAGAATACTTTTAGTAGTCTGTAAATATCAGATATACAATATATTACATATCTTGCGGGGGGGGGGTGTAGGGCTACAGATAACATGCATAGTAAACACAATATGGTATTAAGCAGCTAAACCTATAGAGAGACAAGACAAACCTTGACCTTTCGGTAGAAGCCTTCATCAGGAACAGGGCAACAAATAATATTATACAAAGACAAATGCGAAAGGCAAACAGGTACTTATCCCCCTTATTTTACACGCTGAGGTGAGCAGACAGCCAAAGTAATGTACCCTGGGCCAAAGCAGTCCCTCTGTCCTCTTGGTGAGACTTTTTAGTCAAAGTCTTGTGGAACCTACCGCCGTAAATAAAAACAATGGGAGACTGTAGAAAATCGTCGTCGTAAATTCGTGTAATCCAACTATGGCTCACACAAGTTTAGAACTAATTGGCATTATTGTAATGACAAAGTATAATTAAGGCAGTAGCCCAGACAGCAGAAACACAGAAGTGATTGTAACAATGAATACATCTTATAAATGCACAATTAAAGTAAACATGACCGTTCTAAAGCAGGTCCATGAATTAAAATAGTTAAAAGCAATGTTAATTAAAAATGTTTGATTGACACTAGAGGTGAAGTGCAGAGTAGCTTAGGCAAAGGATGTATATTAAAGGGTGATACAATTATGAGTATTCCTTTTTTGTCGATAAAAATATGGAAAAAATTTCAAGAGTGTTATGTGTGGGAAGCCTTGACATATGGATCCGAATCATGGACAATACAGCAGACAAGTAAATCGTTGGAGGACACGGAAATGTGTTTTTATAGAATTTTTTTTTTCAGAATACAATGGATATCCAACAAAAGGAGAGTAAATATGAAGTTCTAGAAAACGCTCAGTCAAAACGAAAGCCTATATCTAACGTCAGAAGGAAACAATAACCGTTTTGTGGCTAGGTTATGAAGGAAACAGCTGACATACTTTGTGACAGAAAAAAATGGAAGAAAATTAGTTTTATAGGAAGTCAAAAACAGAACTGTCGAGATATAAAGTTATGGCTAATATATGATTACCAGCACCTGCTGGCACAGTAAATGATGATGATTGTATCAATAGTACCTACATCATGTGCCACGTCTCGTGGAGAAATTGATTATATTTCCCCGCTACTTTATCTACCTCTACAGTTGTTTGTCTCTACACAAGATAAATATAAGAAATATAAAATGGAGATGGATTAGATACACACTATGAACACCTGATACCAGCATAGCAAGACAGGCACTGTGTTTAAACCACAGGAAAAGAGAGAGACAGGAAGTCCCTGGAATACAGTAAAGAAGTCATGGACATCCTCCAGAAAATTGGCCTAAACTAGAGCGAAACATAAATTGTCCAAGAATAAGAATTGATGGAGATACCTTTCCTGTGGCTAGTGTCAGACTTGGGTGAAAACAGTGAAATTAAACGGAGAAATATTAATTATTGTGAAAATAAACTACGAAGCTTGAGAATTATAAATTACGAAAGAATACAAGTATTACATATTATTGGATAAATAAATAAATGGTCAATTTCTGTAAGTTTTCCAAGTGCTATAGAGCGTTTAGTTTCCTGTGTAATTTATTTGCCTCTATCTAGGAGTGTCCTTGTGGATTTTACCAAATGCTACACGCCATTTATGTTCTTTGCTAGTTTATTTATCATATGATTGTTTACTGTACTATATTCTCTGGCAATGATGTCAGGTCGGGTATTTGACCTGCTACTGTATGAATTAAACAGTACACTCTGGGACTGCCCTGCTGCCTTGCAGGTAAGCTCGGGAGAGTAAATGGCTATGGGAGAGTACCCCGAAGTAGAACAACCCTACTACCTTGTGGGTGAGACTTTTTAGTCAAAGGCTAGCGGAGCCAACCGTAAACAAACTGACGGAAGGCAACAGAAAATCACCGTCGTAATTTATTTGTACAATCATGAATCTCCACAATAATAGAGTAAATTTCCAATATTATGAAGAAACAATCATCATTTTTTGGCCATGTAATGAGACGAGAACAACTGCAATATATTGTAACAACTGGAAAAATTGAGGGATAGAGGAAAGCAAAGAGAAAAGATACCAGACAGATTAAGAAAATGGCTTGGCAGAAGGTCAACAGCAGAAATTATAAATAACTGTCGAGATCGAAAGTTGTGGAGAGGCATGATCACCTACGCCAGCAGGTCCGGTAATTGACGATGATTTTCTGGCAACTCGTTGCTTTATGTCTCATCGTTTCGGTTTATACTCTAAGCATAATGGTCGCCTGTAATTAAATGACTTTGTAGTATTGGGCGGTTTTGTGTAAGGATTACCTGGACATGCCAACGATATTAAAGTTTATTAGAGTCGCCCTGAGAGATTATTCAAAATTGTCTTTATTTCACTGGTCGGTTGTACATACTGAACATCCATTATCTATAACGTACTCACGACAATTAAGAAGAGAAATAAAAACGTTCTGAAAGAGAGAGCTGATTTCCAATATTAAGAAGAAACAATTATCATTTTGTCGCCATGTAATGAGAAGGGAACAGCTGGAATATATAGTGACAACTGGGAAAATTGAGGGACGAAGAGATAGAGGGAAGCAAAGTGAAAAGATACCGGACAGATTAAGAGAATGGCTTGGCTGAAGGTCAACAACAGAAATGATAAATAACTGTCGTGATCGAAAGTTGTGGAGAGACATGATCACCTACGCCAGCAGGCACGGTACTTGATGATGATGACTCGTGATACACTGTGTGGATTTCACTTAATCCCTCTTCTAAGAGTATGTTGGCTGCACAACATACGACCTCTTGTGCATTTTGCATGTTTGTTCTCAGTTGTTCTTATTGTGGAAACAATAACCGTTAACTGTTAACGGTTGGATATATTTAAAAGTGCTGAAGAAGATGGTGCATTAGGTGATAACTATACCCGTGCAGTCGCTGTTGTGTTCACCACACAAGAAGAAGGGAACAACATCAAACAACATTTGGAGAGATCGAACTTTTTGTTCGATCGAATATCAGACCGAGTACCAAGTCATTGCGTAAACGGATGATTCAATATTATGTCTCATGTTCACGTTGAGCATGTAAATTAACCTCCTTTATTCGATAATAGCAGAATGCATCCCGTTGTATAAGGTACGAATTCAACAATAGAGAAGTAAAGTGGCCGACATCTTCCACAAAAATTCACATTTTTCTTTACTCAGGGTCCAAGCCAATTGTCACAGAGTTTGTGATCTTCCTGTGTCGTAAGTGAAGAGATGAGAATTTAACGGCCACTGTCGAAGTAAACACGTAATTTACCAAATACCAAATAAAAGACTTATTCTATCACACTTAAACTGTTTAGATTTTACAGGGTTTTTTTTACAAGTATTATTATATACCATTATATTTCTGTTACGAATATAATATAGTTTTCGTTTGTTTTACACTAATTTACTAGAGAGGTGTTCGGAAACATTCCTGTTTTAGGAGACTCAATCATTATTTTATGCGTCTGCTATGAGAGAGGAACAGCTTAAAAATGGTGAAGTAGCAGGAACAATGTAGTATAGAAAAGATAGAAGGAAGCAGAGAGAAAGCATATAAGCAAACAGAGAAAAAATAGAAGGAAACAGAGAGAAAATTCGAAATTTTAAGTGAAAGGTTATGTAGAAAGTAAACAACAGAATTGAAAACATGTGTAGAGATAAAATGTGAAGAGTAGTCAGTAGGCACATTACTTGATGATGATGATGATGATGGCGATGATGACAATGATGATGATAATTAAAGCATTTAAGGAAATGTTAGTGTTATTTTTCCTGAGGATAATTAACTGTAACAGGAAATACAAAAATTTGAGAAACAGACTATACATCTTGTCGGTAGAGACTGACAAGGGAATGAAATCATGGCACCCATAACAGATTACATGCAATCAAAAATATCATTGTTTCGCTGTTAGCAGCGACACAACGCAACGTGCGACTCTGTTGCGGCCGAACAAAAAATAAGCCAACATTAAACAGTAAACTGCCAGTTGACTTTTTGCTGAATCAATATGAATGCACTTAACGCAAATCTAGCAGCACTCGTAGAACGATCGCACAGTTCAATGGAAACACAACAGTCAATGAATCTGGGGTTGTGACATTGGCGGAATTTGAAATGAAGTCTAGTTCGATTAAGAAAGAGTGATTGATGGAACGAATGAGAGAAGTGTAGAGCGCGTGAGCTGATGAAATGTAGAAGGATACATCCGGTAACTTGATTTGCATGTTTAATGAGATGAATCGAGTGCAGTTGAGCTGGTGATGATCTCTTCAACGCTGTTGAAGCAGAGCTTGTTTGTAATCTCTATTTGATTCATGTTTATCTATTTCACCTCTTGTGTTCCTGTGTTTGTCACTGTCTACTGATGAAGACTTATAAGTCGAAGCGTTTGTTAGAAACTTGTTCTTCTTTAACACTTATAACAATGATCTTTTTTTACTTATTTCTAAAACTAACGTAAACAATAACCTAAGATATACTGATGATACTGTACTACTAGCAGAAAATCCGGAAGATTTACAATTACTTAATCAAATAACCATGACAAGCAAAAAATATGGATTAGATATGAATATCACAAAAAGAATAAAACCATGATCATAAACAAAGATAATACTCAAAACTTACAAGTGGATATCAAAGTGGAAGGAATAGGCCTAGATACTACCTTGGACATACTGTAACCAGCGATGGAAAATGGAAAACTGAAATAAAAACTAAAGAATATGAATGGGGAAAAAAAGCATTTTAATGCCATGAAAGATATACTAACATAAACACAAATAACACAAGGACCAAAACTAAGAATAGCAAAATGTTATATCTTCTCAAAATTCATGTATGGTGCAGAAACATGGATAATAGAGGAGAAATCAGAACAGAAAATATAAACATTTGAAATGTGGATTTATAGAAGTATAGGAAGAATTTGGGAGCTGCGATAGCTTGGTGGTTAGTGAACTGGACTACAAAGGACAAGAGGTAGGGTTCGATCCCAAACGACGGCCTCCGGTTCACCCAGCCTTTAATGTGTACCGGATTTTTTTCTGGGAAAGTAAGGCGGCACGGGCGTAATACCGACCACATTGCCCCAAAAATGTGCCGAAGGTCTGTAAAATTTATGGTCACTAACACCATATTCCCTATACGCCACTTGGCGTGACGGGGGTACTTTACTTTTTATCGTATTTATAGGAAGAATTGGATGAAATTAAAAGAAACAAATGATGACGTCTTAAAACAAATAAAAATTAAAAGAGAACACAAATCAAACAAGACAAATGATATTTTTGGGGCATGTCAAAAGACACAGCAGCCTACTAAAAGTAATCCTGGAAGGGAAAATACAAGGTAAAAGAGGCAGAGGCAGACTATGACTAACTTGGACTAGTAACATCAAAAGATTGACACGTCAGCCTATGACAACCTGCACCATCAAAGTAAGAAACAGAGCGGAATGGCGCTCCATGGTAGCTAACCTTCGATGCGGAGACGACACTCAATTATAGTGGTAAAAACTAACGTATTCCATATAAGAGAGAACAGACGAATCATCATCATCATCATGTACCCTGTCGGTTGGCGTAGGTGATCATGTCCCTCCACAATCTTCTATCTACAGTGCATCGTATCAGTTCTGTTGTTGACTGTTTTCCATGCCATGAAACCAAGCTATGCAGTATTTTCTCTCTTTGTCGTCCGCGATCTCTCTTTCCTTTTATTTTGCCAGTTGTAAACAAGTATTCCAACTTCCCTCTTCTCATGATGTGCCAGAAAAATTTTGATTGCTTCTTTCTGATGTTTTTTAAGAGCTCCTTTTTTGTGTTGGCTTCTTTGAGATCTTTGTCATTGGTCTTTTTAGCTGTCCAGGGAACTTTCAACATTCTTCTGAGAAATCCCATCTCTGTGGCCTCTAATCGTCTTTTCATTTGTTTGTCTACTGTCCATGATTCGCTTCCATAGGTCAGAATTTGTTCTATATAGCACCGATGAACTCTCTTTCTCATTTTTATTGACATAGATTTGTTGCATAAGATATTTTTCATTTTCTGAAATGCTATTTTGGCCTGAGCTATTCTGCTTTTTATTTTTGTGGTGCATCTCCCATCTGATGTTATTATTGTGCCCAAGTATTTGAAACGTTGCACTTGTTTCAGATTTGTCTCGTTTATTTTTATTCTGCATGATGGTGATGATTGTTTCTACGATATAACCATTACTTCTAACAGACCAATAGGAAAAAAAAAACTAATAATTTCGGTGCCATAGTAAAGCTATTGGGCGGGAAACGAAATGAACAGTCTGTTATAACAGCTTTACATAAAACGTAAAACAAGTGACGTTTCGGCCTAAATACGAACTTCCTCAGAAAAAAAACAAAAACATACTGACAAAAGCAAAATAGAAATGTAATAGAAACTAACTACAATACTACATTATAGCTCTAGTTCTAGTTAATCAAAGGTATCACTGCAAACAAACGGAAATCCATAATTGCACAACCGCCCGTGCCAGTGGAATCATCCGAATTAACATCTCATCAAATATCCAAATAAAAAAAGGAAACAGCACACGTCAAAAGACATAATAGTATACATTATTAGAAGCGAGCCAGTCTTAACATATGGATGCGAATCATGGACAATAGGACAACAGACAAGAAAATCACTGGAGTCTGTAGAAATGTGGTTTTACAGTAGAATATGGAGAGTACCATGGACAGCTAAGAAGAGAAATGAAAATGTTCTGAGAGAGGTCAAAGCAAAAAGAGAGTTAATTTCCAATACTAGGAAGAAACAATCATCATTTTTTGGACATGTAATGAGAAGAGAACAACTGGAATATATTGTAACAACTGGAAAATTGAGGGACGAAGAGATAGAGGGAAGCAAATAGAAAAAAATAACAGACAGCTTAAGAGAATGGCTTGGCAGAAGGTCAACAACAGAAATGATAAATAGCTGCCGAGAACGAAAGTTGTGGAGAGACATGATCACCTACGCCAGCAGGCCCTGTACTTGATAATGATTATAAGAAGTGACTAAAACTAACGAAAAAAAGGTTAGGAAAAAGTAGCAATACTAAAAAAAAAGGAAGAAAAAAGTGGTATGGTGACAGCTTTACGTGGTAATGGACGAAACAAAAGTCGACGTTTCGGCCAAGTAGGCCTTCATCTGGACGAACAACAAACACAAAAATTACGTGTAACAATATATTAACAAATCTAACTACATGGCGATAATATGCTAGATCCTAAATAGAGGAAAAATAAAAAATGGTAAAAATGGTTCGTCCATTACCACGTAAAGCTGTCACCATACCACTTTTTTCTTCCTTTTTTTTTAGTATTGCTATTATCATCAGCTTTACAGCAGCTTCGCATCTCTACGCATCTTGATGCCTTTACCTCTATTAGGGAAAAGTAAGCTATAATAGGAAAAGACCGCGAATGTCCAACTTACTTAACGCTGAATTACAAATGACGTAGTCATGTACAGTGTGTATCCGGACAGCTGGGATGCAATAAATAAATGGAACCTTTTGGTATTATTATTGACAGTCGTTGCAACAGAATATAATGGGAGGAATCGTCATTAGTTAAACAACAACACACATAAAATGTCATTTAGTGTAATAGGAAAGTTATCAATGAAAATTAAGGTAAAGAAGGATGATAAACGAACTTTGGAAGATGCTTAAAGAATATAATAAAAACGGACACTATTAGACAATATTACAGCGATAAAAAAAGATACAAATCTCTTAAACATAATTGTAGGCACGGCTGACTGGTTGCCAGTAACAACAAAAGTAAGACGATGATGCGTATTATTACCAACTTATCTTCTACATTAACAAAACCATCACATCTGTTAACCCTGAAATAAAATACTTCAAAGCGTTGCTTTCACGGACACCGAAAGCTTGTTTTATTGCCCAAAAAAATTGATGAAATCTCAACACTATATTAACTGTTTCAGTTCCATTTGCCAAGATGAATACACGAAGATAGATAACGAAAAGACTGAAATAATGACACAAAATCACAATATAACCTAAAATTATGTTACTAGCAGCAACAAGGTTATAAATCAAGTGAGAGAGTACAATTCCTTCGGCTGTGTTTTACCAATGATGGAAAAGTAGATAGAGATTCCGCAACCATAATACACAAATCAAATTATGCCAGCAAATAAATAACACAGTTTTTGATAACTGAGAATGGATATGTAAACAAAAAAGAAATAGTGGAAACAACGTTTATGCCCATATTGTACTACCAGCGTCAGATATTGGCAATTCTTGGAGACAGGTACAAATTAACAAGTGAAATGGAATTAATAGGAAAATATGTAAATAAAACTTGAGGATATACAAGTAGAAAAGCCTTTGAATAACATGGAGGACGAGACATAAGCTATTGACTCATCTAGACAACACGGAGTCAAATGGTTTAGCCATCTGACCGGTATGAAATCCAACCAGGCTGGAACGTTTTATATGAAAACCTTGGCCTCTAGAACAAATGAGAATGTCGGAAAGAGGTGGATAGATGGAGTGAGAGCGACAGATGTATAGATAGAATGAAAGAGACAGAAGGAGAGAGACAGATGTATAGATAGAATGAAAGAGACAGAAGGAGAGAGACAGATGTATAGATAGAATGAAAGAGACAGAATGAGAGAGACAGATGGATAGATAGACTGAAAGAGACAGATGGATAGATGGAATGAAAGAGACAGATGGATAGATGGAGTGAAATAGACAGATGGATAGATGGAGTGAGAGAGACAGATGAATAGATGGAATGAGAAAACCAGATGGATAGATGGAATGAAAGAGACAGATGGATAGATGGAGTGAAAGAGACAGATGGATAGATGGAGTGAAAGAGACAGATGGATAGATGGAGTGAAAGAGGCGGATAAATAGGTGGAATGAAAAAGACATTAGGTAAACTTGACATGACAACTCAGGCTATATAACTTACAAAGACAAGATAATCTCACGTTTCTCCCTTCCGCAACGCTACACGGCACGAGCTGTTTGATGACAATTAACGAGAAATGAGGTGGACATGTTGGATCTACAATTGGAATTCTCTTGCAAGAAAAAAGGTCACAGTAGGAACATAGTAATCTTCATCAGCTTCCGCGAGCAGTTACAGCACACAGAAGCCACAGAAATGCTGGCGTGAATGAGATATGAGCATCAAGCAGTGCCGGTAATACTCTGTCATTTGGTGCATTCAATCTCATTGTAATATCTCTGTAAATATTTAGGATGACAAATTGACAAAGGAAGGCAGAAAACTATCTTAAAACTATCTAAGCTAAATATATGATAAAGAGTTCGAGAGGTTTGTCAGGGACACATAAATGAACAATGGAATACAGAATAATTTGGTTACAGGAGATGTGGGGTATACGTTAAGTTTAGCAGGAAAGAAAAAATGTTAAGATTACAAGACAGATTAAATAATCTCATTTTCACATTCTTAAGGATAAGATCCTCTGATGTATTTAACTGTGGCATCCAACTCTTCTTTTTTTTATTATATATTTCAGACGTTAAGTGGGCGTAGGTACGCTGTGTCGTTAGTGTTACAACAAAACTCTAATAACTGCGCCTTTCGGACTAAAATATCAGTCTTTGGCGTGAGTAGATTTTCTTAATAATTTTCGCTCTCCCTGCTCTTTTCGACTTTTTACTGTCAAGGATTTTTAACGTGCGCGAATTCACATGGGACCTGCTGTATCCGATAGCACTAGACATCAGATCTCACTGGCCAGAAATGAGGGTAGGTTAAAGCCACGAGGAAACCACAGATTTAAGGGGACAAATTCCCACCACCTGAGGCTGAGTTCGAACCATGGGTCTTCTCATCAAGAGGCTGACGTCTTACCAGTAGATCATTCAGTTCCCCTGTGGCACCCAATGATCGATGATCAGAAAAGACAGATGTGTTTATCGGTAATTTATTCACTGGACAAGCTGTATGATGCTGCGTGCCAGTACATCATCATCATGTGCCGGGCCTGCTGGCGTATGTAATCATGTCTCTCCACAACTTTCGATCACGACAGTTATTTATCATTTCTGTTGTTGACCTTCTGCCAAGCCATTCTCTTAAGCTGTCTGGTATTTTTGCTCCTTGCTTCCCTCTATTTCTTCGTCCCTCAATTTTCCAGTTGTTACAATATATTCCAGTTGTTCTCTTCTCATTACATGGCCAAAAAATGGTGGTTGTTTCTTCCTAATATTAGAAATTATTTCTCTTTTTGCTTTGACCTAATCAGCATCATCATCTGTAGAAAGAACTGGGAGTTCCCGCTGGAAGCGGTGTGAGTTGTATTCGTGGTTGGAAAAAAAAAAATATATGCCTGTGATCGATCCATCCGCTGGCAGAAATGAGTACCAGGATAGTACTCTGGGAAGGTGAGGAATGCCGCCTCCCCATCGTAAATTCCGACGCTTGAAGCGACACTATTCACCAGTCTCCGAACACTTTTGGACAGTCGACCGAGCACATATGTTTGAGAAATCGCGTGCTAAGACGCCGATTCAAGTTTCGTACTTTATCTTTACTTAAACCTCTTGTTGACTGTTTACCATGCCATGACACGAAGCTATCCAGTATTTTCTCTCTTTGTCGTCCGCGATCTCTCTTTCCTTTTATTTTGCCAGTTTTAACCAAGTATTCCAACTTTCCTCTTCTCATGATGTGCCAGAGAAATGTTGATTGTTTCTTTCTGATGTTTTTTAGGAACTCCCTTTTAGACTCATTTAGAACGCCAATAAATAAACCCCTCACGACAACTAAAACTGTGGCTAAACAACTAGCGATAACCAGAAAGCTATATATAACAAATCACCACTGCAGCGCTTCACGATATGAAAAGCCAAACAAATGAAGACAGCATAAATTCCATTAACCTAGAGGAGAAATTCCACAGAATCTTAAGAACAGTAAGGTGTTATATATAATCTGTGATTAAATTTGCAGTTGACATGGCACATGATGATAATGATAGTACATCGCGTAATTAAAGCCTGAAATGTAAATTAAATTTTGCACTAAATAAAACGATATTAAACCGTTGCGTGCTGGAAGTAAAAAAAAATAATTGCATTATGCCGTACTATTGCAACATCTTACTTCTAACTATGTAGTTAGCAGTTGAACCCGCACGCTTGGGGCCTGCTAACCGCGTGTTATCATTAATCCCGGCTCAGAATTCCCAGAAGCCACCAAACAACCGAAATCCTCCGGATTCAATGTTTAAACAACTCGGTCCCATTTCTAGAACTAACAGGAAGAATGTTTTATTTTTACAAACGGACATAGTAACCAAGGTAACAGACTGTTTAGAGAAATTCAGATTATTTCTACCGCCATTTTGGAGCCACTTTACGCGATAAATGAAAATCTGATTAAGTGTTTCATAATCTTGTGACTGTAGTTTGAACAGAGCTTAAGGAATGGGTGCAGTCGAGAGACATTGTCGCCTAATTTAGGGCAAACAACTGTTCGTGTTGTAATACCAAATTTAGCTGCATTTTTAGATAGATTCACACGCAGTATGGCTCGATATTTATTTGTAGCGAGTCGCAATTTTTATCCACTACCTTTATTTTTTACTCAGTATCTAAATTAGCACCTGTGAGGCCACGTCACTCTTCGGATGAAAGAGATGGGAGTTAAGATGGGCACAGCTTGAAACGAGAAACTTAGTGGGCGTGTAAGACGACTAATCAACCAACACAGAACTGGAGTCGTCAGTCGCTGGACACTTCGAGACTTGCTGAGGAGGGGATTTGAGCACCTATGGACATAACGGAGTGCAATGATGATGACCCGCTAATAACACAATAACTCAATTAGCACCTGTGAATAAAGAGATACAGCGAAGACGATGGCGCTGGATAGGACACACACTGCGGAAGCCAACTAAAAGTATTACACAACGGGCCCTTTACTGGAATCCCCAAGGAAAAAGACAAAGAGGAAGATCAAAATATTTGTGGAATAGACAGATGGAAGCAGAAATGAAAATGATGGGGAAGACATGGAATGATCTTAAAAGAATGGCAAGAAACAGAAAGGCTTGGAAAGTGTTTATAGAAGACCTATGATTCACAGGAAGTTGAAAGATAGAAGAAGTCCTACATTTATTTCTAGTATTTTTTTTCATTTTTGTGTAGTTTCGCATTTTATTTCAAATTATATACCAGTATCTCTAATTTCTATCCCGTATGTCCATTTTTATCCAAAATTTATATTTTTCAGCATCTATTTTGTATCCAGTATCCAACTTATATACACAATGTCTCTATTTTTATCCAGTGTCAGTACATTTTTTTTTATCCTATGTGTCTATTTATATCCAGCATCTTTCTTCATCCGTCACCTGTATTATTTTGTACCCAGTCTCTCTATTTTCATTTAGTATCTAATATTTATCAAATATCTCTATTTTTTGTTCAATGTCTCTGTATTTAATTCAGTATTATTATTATGTTTGATCTTGTATCTCATTATTTGTCCAGTACCCCTATTTTTATCCAGTATCTCTAATGTTATCAAGTAATTCTATTTTTTAAATCAAGTATCGCTATTTTAAAATATGCGAAATTGATTACCAAATCCTATACTCCTATAATCCGAGACAGCCGATATATCTCTCTCTCTCTCTCTGCGATCAGGGCTCAATCAGAGCAGGATTCCAAACTCTCACATGAAGTCAGCTGTCAAGTTAAGTATGTTGATCGCCCACACAGACAGAACATCACAATTAGAGTCTGCCAGATCCTCTCCGATTGAACACCCTTTAAAACGTTGCACTGTGTTCAGCGCCAGTGGCCCAGTGCATCCGATTTCAGCCAGCATTTTATTCAGGTTTACTTTCTTTAGCCTTTGATTGTCCCCAATCTTCCTGCAAGGCAACAGATGCTCTTTTCTTTAGGGGGATTCTGCCCTTAGATGGTCAGCCCTCCCAGGTTTACGAGCACCATCTGCCAGAGTCACTACAAGTGACTAACACAGACATGCACACAAAGATATGAGAGGTGACTAACACAGACATGCACACACTAAGATGTGAGAGGTGACTAACACAGACATGCACACACAAAGATGTGAGAGGTGACTAACACAGACATGCACACACAAAGATATGAGAGGTGACTAACATTTGACAGGGATTTTCCTGAAGTTAGTGTTTCTGCAATAGCCAAACTATTTTACGTGAACGAAAATTAATGTATATATCCTAAAATGGTGTCAAATTCGAACAGGGTGAATTTAATATATCCTTAAGAAGAAAACTTTTAAACTAGATCAAATTTCTCAGAGCAAAAAATATTTCTATAACGCCATCAATATTCTAAGATTGCATGCAAAATTGGAAGCAAAATAACAAACGGTTATCACGCAAAACTAATTCAGGTGTGATTATTAATTTCTGAACGGACTATAGTTATCATTGATGACAGTTCCGTGACTACCTACAAACTTAAATGACACAGGTTTACAGGTGCAAGTTGTCATTGGAAGCCCAGAGACTACATACGGATGCAAATATATCATAATCGTGTGCCATATCGGTTTGCGTGGGCGATCATGTCCTTCCACAGTCTTCTACCGTGCGTCGTATCAGTTCTGTTGTTGACTGTTTTATAAGCGATGACAACACGCTATTTAGTACCTTCTCTCTTTGTCGTCCGCGATCTCTCTTTCCTTTTATTTTGCCAGTTGTAACCAAGTATTCCAACTTTCCTCTTCTCATTATGTGCCCAAAAAATGTTGATTGCTTCTTTCTGATGTTTTTTAAGAGATCCCTTTTTGTGTTGGCCTCTTTGAGGACTTTCTCATTGGTCTTCTTAGCTATCCAGGGTACTTTCTACACTCTTCTGAGAAATCCCATCTCTATGACCTCTAATCGTCATTTCGTGTGTTAGTTTAATGTTCATGCATGATTCGCTTCCTTAGGTCAGTATTGGCTCTATATAGCACCGATAGACTCTTTGTCACTTCTATTGACATATATTTGTTGCATAAGATGTTTTTCATTTTCTGAAATGCTTTTTTGGCCTGAGCTATTCTGCTTCTCTGTAGAAGCATAAGTAGCAGTGTTTTTACAGCACTCGGAAAAATCCAGGAACAAAAGTTTAAAAATCAGTCAAGCAATAATAATAAGAATTCAGTTCGGAAACAATTATATCATGCAATGTCTATAGTTTGATGTGAAGTATAACGAAAAAATTCAGTTAGTGAACTGGACTACAAAGGACAAGAGGTAGGATTCGATCCCAATCATCGGCTTCCGGGTTCATCCAGCCTTAAATGGGTGCCGGATATTTTTTCTGGGAAAGTAAAGTAGCATGTGCGTAATACAGACCATATTACCCCAACAATCATGTGCTGAAGGTCTGTAAAATGTATGGTCACTAACCCCATATTCCCTATACGCCACTTGGCGTGACGGGGGTACTTGACTTTTTACTTATAACGAAAAAATGGAATAATTCTTGTATGACAATAAGTCGTAAATTTACCAAATAGATTTGTCATCTCTCCTCAACGTGAAATCACATAGTAAAATCTTTCAACTGTGTGTCTAATGAAGGGTCATCCTAGTGGAAGCGTCCCATGATACATCTTGACAGTTTTCCCCATGTCAATAATCGTAAAAGCAAGTGAAATGAACTACGCAATCAGATCTTTCGTTTTTGAAGTCGATAAACCTCTGCTCAAACTGTTCTAGCAAGCTTGAAAGTATTTGAACACGGTTATCCCCCTTTGTATAATTCACAATTTATTTCGTTTTCCAGCTTCTCTTGCAAACTTTGAAATGTTTTGCTTCTCCGCGCTGCAGCTTATTCTCTCAGAATTCAAGTTTGTTCAAAATGCCTCCGTGTTTGATATAATTTCTCCTACATTTTTGCCTCTGTTCTGAATTTGAAGTTTCATCTCATTTGGTTTTTTTTTTTTTTGTGATGTCCGTAAGAATTGGAGAATTGTGTGGCCACATCAAATGTTTAAATTCCTGAAGATTGATAAACATTTGCGTTGAAAGACGTAACTACTGAAGATTGTTAAACATTTGCGTTGAAAGACGTAACTACTGAAGATTGATAAACATTTGCGTTGAAAGACGTAACTACTGAAGATTGATAAACATTTGCGTTGAAAGACGTAACTACTGAAGATTGATAAACATTTGCGTTGAAAGACGTAACTACTGAAGATTGATAAACATTTGCGTTGAAAGACGTAACTACTGAAGATTGTTAAACATTTGCGTTGAATGACGTAACTACTGAAGATTGTTAAACATTTGCGTTGAAAGACGTAACTACTGAAGATTGTTAAGCATTTGCGTTGAAAGACGTAACTACTGAAGATTGTTAAACATTTGCGTTGAAAGACGTAACAAGAAGGAAGCAGTAAAGAAACGTCAGTATTTTATTTTATTGTGTTCCTATTTTGTAAAGCTGTACCATACGTTGTAGGAGTGTACCTTCCACGTCACTACTAGCTCCTTGCTAGCAGTTTTACCGCATCCCTGCAATTATTTGCCTGTTCCCTACTTGTTCATATAGCGACAGTCCATTTACAAGGCAGACTACTACTTGCATAGATTGTTACCTAACACAGGCTTGTTTACATACAGCAGTTGTCTTTAACACAATAGTAATTCTTATTTAATTTCTATCGAGAGTTCATTAATATAAAATATAATACATTTATCTACAGATTACACATTCCTTACCTACATCAATTGTTAATTAACAGAACCGAAAATCCATTCACTATTTATAGCAATAGTTTATTAACAAAAACAGATAACACATTATTGACGTGTAGCGAAAGTTCATAAATACGACAACTAACTCATCTTTTCCTTATTGTTACAGTTCATAGATCGGACTGGTAAAAGGTTATGTGATTATTGCAATAGTTCATAAACACGACAAGTAATTCATCTTTCACTTATTGCGAGTTCATAGATACGACTGTATAACATCACTCAGCCTTTACTTATTTAACAGTTTCTAAATACAACTGGTAACTCAACCATTACTTACATCGCAAAAGTTCATAAACAACTAAACCTTTCCTCAGACCTCAAAGGTTCATAATTTAAATCGCGAAGTTCATAAACACGGCAAATAACTCACCCTTTACTTATATCGCAAAGGTTTATAAACACGATAAATAACAAAACCATTCCTTATATTGCAAAACTTCAAAAACACGACAAATAACCCAACCATTACTTACATTGCAAAAGTTCATAAACACGACAAAAAACTCACCCTTTAATTATATTGCAAAAGTTCATCAACACGACAAATAACTCAACCTTTACTTATGTTGCAAAAGTTCATAAACACGACATATAACTCACCTTTTACTTACATCGCGAAAGTTCATAACCACGACAAATAACTCAACCTTTAATTAAATCGCAAAAGTTCATAAACACAACAAATAACTCACCTTTTACTTATATCGCAAAAGTTTATAATCACGACAAATAACTCAACCTTTACTTATATCGTAAAAGTTCATAAACACGACAAAAAACTCAGCCGTTACTTATATTGCAGAAGTTCATAAACACAAATAACTCAACCTTTACTTATATCACAAAAGTTCATAAACACGACAAAAAAACTCAGCCGTTACTTATATTGCAGAAATTCATAAACACAAATAACTCAACCTTTACTCATATCACAAAAGTTCATAAACACGACAAAAAAACTCAGCCGTTACTTATATTGCAGAAGTTCATAAACACAAATAACTCAACCTTTACTTATATCACAAAAGTTCATAAACACGACAAAAAAACTCAAACGTTACTTATATTGCAGATGTTCATAAACACGACAAATAATATAAATCTTTACAAAAAAAAGTAAAGATTCCCTCCCCTGCCTTGCAAGTCTTTCAGGGAATATGATGTTATTGACCAGATTTTTGTATGACCACGACATGTTTTTGGATGATGTTGTCGGTATCACGCCAGACCGCCTTTACTTCCCAGAAAAATCTCTGATACCCATTTTTAGAGGCTAGGAGAACCCCGGAGGCATTGCTAGCCCGAAAAAAAATCCGCCACAGCTGGGAAGCCACGGAGGCTTCAGCTCAACCTGTACTTATCACAACATTTAATAAACATGACACACAACTCAACCTTTATTTATCGCAACAGTTCATAAACACGACAAACAACTGAACCTTTACTTATCGCAACAGTTCATAAACACGACAAACAACTCAACCTTTACTTATCGCAACAGTTCATAAACACGACAAACAACTCAACCTTTACTTATCGCAACAGTTCATAAACACGACAAACAACTCAACCTTTACTTATAGCAACAGTTCATAAACACGACAAACAACTCAACCTTTACTTATCGCAACAATTTATAAACACGACAAACAACTCAACCTTTACTAATCGCAACAGTTCATAAACACGGCAAACAACTCAACCTTTATTTATCGCAACAGTTCATAAACATGACAAACAAATCCACCTTTTTTATCGCAACAGTTCATAAACACGACAAACAACTCAACCTTTACTTATCGCAACAGTTCATAAACACGACAAACAACTCAACTTTTACTTATCGCAACAGTTCATAAACACGACAAACAACTCAACCTTTACTTATCACAACATTTAATAAACATGACACACAACTCAACCTTTATTTATCGGAACAGTTCATAAACACGACAAACAAATCCACCTTTTTTTATCGCAACAATTTATAAACACGACAAACAACTCAACCTTTACTTATCGCAACAGTTCATAAACACGGCAAACAACTCAACCTTTACTTATCGCAACAGTTCATAAACACGGCAAACAACTCAACCTTTACTTATCGCAACAGTTCATAAACACGACAAACAACTCAACCTTTACTTATCGCAACAGTTCATAAACACGACAAACAACTCAACCTTTACTTATCGCAACAGTTCATAAACACGACAAACAACTCAACCTTTACTTATCGCAACAGTTCATAAACACGGCAAACAACTCAACCTTTATCGTAACATTTCATAAACATGACAGGTAACTATAGCTCGTTTCAAATCACGTGCCCAACTTCAAAACGCTATTACTCAGTAACCGTTTGTTAAAAACTGTTGACATTTTCCAAATGTTATTAGAATGCAAAAGACGCTTTAAATATATATTTAACAAATATCTTGCGGCTGCAGTTTTCTTAAAGCAGCGAATTTCTTTGATGTTTGTCAAAATTGTAAATTGTGAACCCTTAAATAATAGAAATTACCGTAGTTGCTGGTCTATGATTAATTTTCACTAGGTAAAGGCGTGGCCGTAATGGGGAATTAACTGAATAAGGCAAAACACCAGGAGAATTATTGTCTTCTGAGCTCGAGGACGGACGATAATATCAAGGTATACCTGTATGTCCAATTTTCATAGTTGTGTGGTCCTGAAAAGGACCGTTTGTTGAACTAATTTAAGGTAATATAGGGGCCAACATTGTGGGGGCTATATACTTTCATTCTGAATCAGACGAGTCTAAAAGATTAATAACTGTTTGGGGTTGAACATTTCACAAACCATCATTTTTTCCAATATTCCTCTTCCTGTTTTAAGACGTGGTCTTCACATTTATCCCACTAATCTTTGTCTATATTTAATAAAGCGAGATTAGCAAGAGTCTTTACATCGCATATTTTGAATGTTGTATTTTCATCTGCCACTTGTCCTAATTTTGCCCAGATTAGTTCTATTGGATTTAAATGAGCATGGTAAGGTGGCAGCCTCAAACTTATATGACCGTGCTCTTGGATAATCTTATCTATTTGAAAAATCTTTGTCCTTTGTTTTTGCGTTACTAGAGATAGTAATTCAGGTTTTAAGTACATGTTATTAAATTGTATGTGCTCCTTTGTGAGCCATATCTTAATAGCATCTTTTGTACTGGATGACGTCGGGACTTTATCTTCAAGTGCAACAATGTTGTGGTACGCTGCATTGTCCATTATTAGGCAAGATGGTCGATCTAGTGATGGGAGAACAGAATTTTCAATCCAATGTCTAAATGTGTGACCATTCATCTCAGAGTGATAATCCCGATTGTCTATGGATTTTGAAAGAAAAATGAGCTCTGAATTCTGTATTAGTCCATGTTGTCGACTACCTGCATGAGCAATTATCAAGCGCTGTCCTTTGCTGCTAGGTATTAATCTCTTAATCTTTCCATCTGATGACTGCCATTCCCTTTGGTTAGTGTGGTGAGCATTGATCCATGTTTCATCCAAGTACACAATATCATAACCTTACTTGCGCACCTCTTTTACTTCACGTAAGTACTTGCTTCTCATGACTACTATATGTGGCTTCTCACAGATGATGTTTCGTCCATTGGAATACTTTCTGATTGTAAAGCCTGCAGCTCTCACATTCCTCCATAATGTAGACTTTGATATTTCAATACTGTTGTTCTTTTTCAGCGATACTTTTAATTTTCTTATTGTAACAGTTTCATTCATACCCAACATTTTGCGAATTTCACTTCTAATAAGTTCACTGTCGAAATTATCCAACATTTTTGCTCTTCCTTGTGATTTTGTATATTTGGAACATTGACGGTCACGTGCTTGAATCCAGCGATTAAATGACCGTTTAGATAAATCCAAAATGTGTCCTGTCCTATTCTCAGGGTTTTCTAAAGAATGAAATAATCTTCCTCGTTTAGCCTCTTTGCAAAAATAGTCATACATTTTTATTGCGATGTTTTGTAACCTGCAGAATTTCATTTTAAGACTCATGATAAATGTTATCGTTCCACGTCTCAACCTCTGAACGAACGGAAATGGAACACACAATTTCTCGTGTTTTTTACAAGTGTCTAATTGTGTCAAAAAAACCACGGTGAAAGCGTGGAAACACGTCAATTTTATCGTGTATGGATTTTTACTCGCTATTTTTAACTTAAAACACTGTAAACATTAAGTTTTTACTACATCAATGGGTCGTTATAAATTTATATAAATCAAATAAGCAACAATAATAACCAAATGGTTTTTTTTTAATGAAATTAATTCCCTGTTGGGTTCTAATCATTATAACTTTACATGCAAATTTTGAACAATTTACAACAAGTGGTTAAAAAGCTATCGATTTTAAAAGTTGGGCACGAGTTAAGAAACAAGCTATAGTGTCTATATGTACTATGACTAGTGATATGTTTCTCCAGCGATGTGATCGGTATCACTCAACCATTCATCATATATCACTCAACGCCCCCACAGACAGAACATCACAATTAGAGTCTGCCAGATCCACTCTGATTGAACACCATATATATTTTTATATATATATATATATATATATATATATATATATATATATATATATATATATATATATATATATATAATTCTTCTTTCTTTCGTCACTTCCTCTCATAATCTTTCGGGTGTCGAGGGAGATACAAAGTTTTAGCCAACGTTCCTCGAGCAGCGTCTGCTATTATCATGTGACGCAATTGTAGATTTTCTCTGATATTGTAGATCCATATAGCGAGCTCAGCGCTGCTCTCCTCCTTTTGTAAGTCTTTAATTATATGGAGTCATTAAGACATTCTTGGGACCCACGATGTTTCAGTGGTTAGTGAACTGGACTACAAAAGACAAGAGGTCGGTTTCGATCCTGATCGACGGCTACTGCGTTCACCCAGCCTTAAATGGGTACCGGCGCATTTTTTTTCTGGGAAGGTAAAGCGGCACGGACGTACTACTGACCGCATTACGTCACAAATAATGTGATGAAGGTATATAAAGATTATGGTCACTAACACTATATTCCATATGCGCCATGTGGCGTAACGGGGCTCTTTATTTATTTTTATTTTTACTTCCGACGACATTCTCCGCAGAAATGCGTCATTCCATTTATTGCCCTTATGTTCTTCAAGATTGGCTCCAAGCTGACTCTTTATCTTTCGATATTTTCTAATTTTGTATTCTCGTGTCAGAAACATCAATTACATCGATTCATCATCATCATCATCATGTTGCTTGTCCCTGTATGAACTTGGCTCTCATGGCATCTACACTGAACTTTTAACTGTTCTACGGGAGGTTGGCCAGCTTCTGCATCTTCGTGTACCTTCCTCTCACTTGTTACCTAAAAGTATGCCCACCTTCATGACCGACACTAGGTCATTACATTATCAAAATGGTGTAGTTCCCTGTTTCTAATGTTCTTTATTAAACAGTTTTCTGGAATTTCAAGTTCCTGTTACTTCGTAAGTTGAAACATCGCAATGTTTACTTCTAGTACTAGATCAATAATGGGAGCCGCCATAGCTCAGTGGTTAGTGAACTGGAGTACAAACGACAAGAGGTAGGGTTCGAACCCAACCTCTCTTTTTTTCTGAGAAAGTAAAGCGGCACGGGCGTAATACCGACCACATTACCCCAAAAAATCATGTGCTGAAGGTCTGTAAAATTTATGGTCATTAACACCATATTCCCTATACGCCACTTGGCGAGACGGAGGCTCTTTACTTTTTTTTTTAACTTTCATGATATACACTAGGTCATTACATATTGTTATTACATTATCAAAATATTGTAGTTCCTTGTTTGTAATGTTCCTTGTTAACCACTTTTCTGGAATTGCATGTTCTTGTTACTTCGTACGTAAGTTTTCAAATTTACAATGTTTACTTCTAGCAATAAATCAATAATATAAAAGATAACGCATTTGCAACTACCATCCCTTAGCTTCAGCGATTATTAATGAACAGAGCCGAAAAGTCAAGCTTTCCTTATTGATACTGTTCATATGCACACATTGAGCTGAAATATGATCTCAAATCAGTCTTTGTATTCTTAATTAACCCTTTCTGGATCCCACACGGTACTACGGATTTGGTGGACATGATACAGGGTTCTCCTCGGATTTTCTCTAAATACTTCAGGGGAATATCCGAGTACCTATGGATTCGACTGGTATGCAGTGAAGATGGTGCTAACAACAATAACTTGGGGGTGGGAAGGGTGGGTAGGGTCTAGGTAGCCTAGAGTGGGAAATCCACAGGACTGGGGTACCAACTTTCGGACAACCCGCGAGTAGTAGTATAGGTGCACGTTAATACCCTCTTAATCTTCGTTTTTCTGCGTTAAATGCCCTGTTTTTTTGTCTATATAAAAAAGTATACATGCAGATGCATTTTGTTAAATGCCGAGTGTTTTTGTCTATATAAAAAGTATACACGCAGCAAGACGGATCGACCAAGACAGCGAGACCTCGGTGAGCATAGGTGACCTCGTGATGCGCACTGCCTCACGATATGTGTGTGCTTGTAAATAAATAGGGTGTTGTGATGATTTGAAAAGGGAGGATAGCAGGTGCTAGCTTGTTCATCAGTAATAGTAGTTTGCTCTCTCTCTCTCTCTCTCTCTCTCTCTCTCTCTGACAAGTGAATTAACCAAGACAAGTACCAAAAAAAAAATATGAAGCTTTCTATATAATCTTCACAATAACAATTTTATTAATTCATCAGTGAACAGATATTTTATACTTGTAAAGTAAAATTTAACATCTCTCTATCTCTCTCTCGCTCTCCGTTCTCCTAATCCCCTCCTAGTCTTTTCCCCTACCATGTCACCCGCCCATCTCACTTTCCGTTTTGACCACACAAGCTCGACCGCGATGACTAATCACCCGATCGGGAACCCATGAATGTGGAATAAATAAAAACTAGTGGCGGGAATGCTCTCCACCATCCACTTAGTATCGGGTCTGTTGAGCATGGCAGTGTCTACGGGGTTATGTTCCTTTAGAGAATCAACGAATCTGGTGAAATCCTTACGATTATTGACTAACTTCGGGAACTCGAGAACAGCTGAATTATTAATTGATGCGTGGAAGAAGCGTAAATCTCCATCCTCTCTGTGACGGAGGATAAGATGGTGACCATAGTTAATTTTAAAACGAGTTGTCTGACTATCAAACACATCTCTTAGAACAGCAGACCAGTCCGTGATGAATGGACGATCAGGTGAGTGGAAGAAAGTATGTATGGAAACTGTTTTATTGATACTAGCGTGAGTGTTTATGACTGACCAGTTCTGTTGATATACATCCCGCACATCAGATGGTAGTGTTGCTAATGGATCATCGGGCTTGTGCTTTTTACCCTCTGTGGAGTGTTCCTCATCTAACTCTCTCTTCTTCGATGATGAGGGGGCCAACTGTACCGAAGTTGAAGGAGCCATTAGTGAAGTGGGTGGTGTAGCAGGTACAGACGGTGTTGTAGAAGCTGTCACTGGGGAAATGGGTATGGTAGATGATACCGATGATGAAGGAGTGGGTGTTGTAGCAGGTACCGACGGTGTTGTATAAGCTGTCACTGGGGAAGTGGGTATGGTTTCATGATACCGATGATGAAGGAGCTGTTGTAGAAACTGAATGTTTTAGTCTCATATGTCGGGTTAAAGAACCAGGAGTCGTATACGGGCGCTGACAGGTGGTGCAAAAATGACGGATAAGAGAAGCTGATATGGTAGACGGTACCGAGGGTGCAACTAGCGATGTAGACGATAAAAATTGTGAAGTAGCTGTTGTAGAAACTAACTGTTTTACTCTCCTATGGCTGGCTAAAGATCTTCGACTCGTATATGAACGTTGACAAATAGGACAAGTATGACGGATAAGAGAAACTGTTATGGTAGACGGTACCGAGGGTGCAACTAGCGATGTAGACGATAAAAATGGTGAAGTAGCTGTTGTAGAAACTAACTGTTTTACTCTCCTATGGCTGGCTAAAGATCTTCGACTCGTATATGAACGTTGACAAATAGGACAAGTATGACGGATAAGAGAAACTGTTATGGTAGACGGTACCGATAGTGAAACTGGTGATGTAGACGGTACCGATAGTGAAACTAGCAATGTAGATGGTACCAAGGGTGAAGTTGATTCCTTTGCTGAATGTTTTAGTCTCCTATGGCTGGCTAAAGAACTTCGACTCGTATATGAACGTTGACAAATGACACAAGCATGGTGTATAAGACGATGTGCGGCATGTATATGCTGAACCATAGCTTGATGCCGTTTAAACTGCTTCGAATACAATGCACACTGATGTTCACCAGAAGATGTTTCGTTATGAGAAAACATCTGTAGAAGATCAAATAGTCCTTTATCAATAATACTTAACATACCTAATTTAAATACATTAATATTTAATACCAAGCACATCAGGACTAAAAATATCTACTTTATAACCAATCAATAAGATAATAATATGAAAAACGAAGGAATAATACACTCAATAGACTTGACATACATACTTAATACATATTACCTTTAATACAATCGAATAGACTTTTATTGATAACCTACCACATCGTTATGTGATAAGAGAAAAACTGAAAAAAATATTCAATTTACAGCATAAAATAGACCCACAACACAGACCGCTAGACTGAACAGTACTATGAAAATAAACTTCCGTGAATCAATTGCGCTTATAACACGAAGTTTCACATGCGACTAATTTAAATATAATTTGGTAAATAAAAGTTGGACGACACTATTCCACTCTCGACTAACTAATCTAAGCTAACCAATCAGAGAAGAGGATTTCTATCGGACACCCATCAACGAAATGACTGACCTTCAGATTAACCAATCAGAGAAGAGGATTTCTATCGGACACCCATCAACGAAATGACTGACCTTTAGATTAACTAATCAGAGAAGAGGATTACTGATATTGTAATAACTGACCTCATTTTCCACTTGAAGTGCTGTCGAGTCTGAGACATGGGTTATTTTAAACCGATTCGGTCCCTGATAAAAGCCACAGGTCGGGTCAATGGTGGGGGAAATAATACAGGTGGCGGTTACTTGAACGCGCTTTGACCCCTGATGCAATACCAGAGGAGGTGCATAAGGCCCAAAAGTTAACCTAAATCACAAAAATTTTACCCCCAGAACACAAAAATATAGGCTCATATTAAGAAAGTCGACCTAAAAATCCCAAAGAGGTACTCACATAGTCATAATAGTTAGACACAACGAGCAGGAAGTTATATTCAAGGTACAAAAAGTTAGCCCAAATCAAAAAAATGTTGCCACACAGATCACAAAAATTTGGGCTCATATTCAAAAAGGCGACCCCAAAGCCCTAAAAATCTATCCCATACTCATACTAGTTAGACACAACGAGCAGATAGTTATATTCAAAGTCAAAAAAAAACTTTATTTTAGACATGCCTATACCAACAATTTTCTTAAAAATCACTTTTATGATAGTTACCCCCCCTTACCATTTTTAAGGGATACGCCCATTAAATCGGTAAAAAATCGTAAATTTTCACTCTAGGCATACATTATTTTAGACATCCCCATAGCAAAGATTTACTTATAATTATGCTTGTTACCCCAATGTTCGTTTTTGAGGGATCTTCTTCTTCTTCTTCTTCTTTTCTCTTTCACTGATACCTAAAAGGTGTCGTGATTTATATCATTTGTCGTTCTTGTGCTGCTCGAATTGTCTGAATTAGTGATTTTCCTTTGTTGTTACATGTCTCTGTCACTGCATCTATCCATCTTCTTCTGGGTCTTCCTCTTGGTCTTTTCCCATGCATTCTCGAGAAGAACGCCCTTGATGGTAATTGGTGAGGATTCATTCTGACCAGGTGGCCGAACCATTTAAGTTGTTGTTGTTCTATATATTCTTGGCAGGGTTTTGTTCCTACCATTTTTCTTATGGTTTCATTTGGTATTCTATCTCTTCTTGTGTTGTTTGTTACTTTTCTCAAGCATCGCATCTCACATGTATTGATCTTTCTTAAATGGGATTTAGAAAGGGTCCATGTTTGACTTCATAGCACAAAGTTGGTATGAAGATGCTATTTATCATTTGTTGTTTAGCTGGCATGGAAATGTTTGGATGTCTTAACAATGGTGAAAGCTGGTATGTGACAGCATTTGCTTTTTGTATTCTCATGTCAATTTCTCTGTCTAGTTTTCCATCTTCTGTGAACATTGCGCCTAAATACTTGAATTCCTCTACTTGTTTTATTTCTTTGTCTTTGATCTTGATGTTTAATGGGTGTCTCAATTTGCTTATTCTTATAGCCTCTGTTTTTGCTGTGTTAATTTTCATACTGTAGTTTGTGCAGCTTTTATCTAGAGATGTTAAATGCTGTTGTAGCAGGTTTTCATCCTCATATATTAGGCATTGGTCATCTGCGAAGAGTAGCTCATTGATGTTGGAGTTTTCTACCTCTATGTTATTATTTGATTTGTCCTTGTTGTTGGTTGTTTCCTGATTTATTTTGAGGGATACGCCCATGAAATCGATAAAAATCGTAAATTTAGCACGTAGGCCTACCTAAAACTTTATTTTAGACATCCCCATAACAAAAATTTACTTAAAAATCACTTTTATGATTGTTACCCCCTTACCATTTTTGAGGGATACGCCCCTGAAATCGATAAAAAATTTAAATATAACCTCGAGGCATACCTCAAACATAATATTTGACACCCCTACATGTCAAATTCCAACAAAAAAAACAACAAAAAGCTAGTAGTACTAGTGCACATGTTTACGCGCCAAATGTCTTTGGTGCATTTTCGGTGCATGTGTTTCCACTTTTAATTTGGATCCCCGCTGGGAGCAGTGTGAATTGTACTCGTGGTTGGGAAAGAAAAAAATAATACCCCTGCGCCCTGCGGTCGACCCAGCCGTTGGCAAAAACATGGATGCCAGGGTATTACGCTGAGTAGGTGAGGATTCGCATCGTGAGGTTCGATGCTTGAAGCGAGATTATCCAGAAGTTCCCGAACACTTTTGGATAGACGGCCTGGTACATCAAGATGAAAACTCGCGTGATTCTGGCTGTGTTCACTTTCTGTGCGGTTTCGCCTTATATCTTTTAGCGTGTGCTGAGACTGCTATGACGGGGACTACAGCTACCTTTCATTGTTTGGGAAATGAGTTAGTAATGTTAATGATTCCACCGGCACTGACGGTTGAGCAATTATAGATTTTAATTCGTTTGCAGTGATACCGGAGCCTTCCATAACCAACATCCAAACTCGCATGATAAGACGCCGATTCAAGTCTTGTACTTTACCTTTAATAACAACTTATTTAAAGTAATACAAGCTTTCTGATATTCATGAAAACGTTCTGTTGGTAGTGATATACACGAAGTTTTGTACTAGAATATTGACAAGAGACTTACAGTTGGTAGTGATATACACGAAGTTTTGTACTAGAATATTGACAAGAGACTTACAGTTGGTAGTGATATACACGAAGTTTTGTACTAGAATATTGACAAGAGACTTACAGTTGGTAGTGATATTCGCGAAGTTTTGTACTAGAATATTGACAAGAGACTTACAGTTGGTAGTGATATACACGAAGTTTTGTACTAGAATATTGACAAGAGACTTACAGTTGGTAGTGATATTCACGAAGTTTTGTACTAGAATATTGACAAGAGACTTACAGTTGGTAGTGATATACACGAAGTTTTGTACTAGAATATTGACAAGAGACTTACAGTTGGTAGTGATATTCGCGAAGTTTTGTACTAGAATATTGACAAGAGACTTACAGTTGGTAGTGATATACACGAAGTTTTGTACTAGAATATTGACAAGAGACTTACAGTTGGTAGTGATATTCGCGAAGTTTTGTACTAGAATATTGACAAGAGACTTACAGTTGGTAGTGATATTCGCGAAGTTTTGTACTAGAATATTAACAAGGGAGATTATTCATTTGCTGAGTAAATAATTTTCCTAGTAACGGTTGCGTTCCACAGAATAGAAACAGTTATTACACCACACACTGTTTGATAAGTGTGATAATTAAAAGAGATCGTGTGTGATATGTAGAGTCAATCTTGACATATGAAAATGATTCGTTTACAATCAAACAACCGACAAGAAATCATTAGAGATTAATGAAGTATACCTTTACGGAGGAATGTTCGGAAAAACATGAACAGCTATGAGGAGTAATGATGTTGGACAAACAGAAGCCTAAACAAAAATAACGCTTGGTAACATTACGAGAGAACTGTCATCATGATCTAGGCCTGGTGATGAGAATAGAGCAACTAAAATATATTTGAACAACTGTAAATTTGAGGAAAAGAGATAGAGGAAAGCGGAAGAAAACATAGGGAGCAGGTAAACAGAGAAAGGACAACAGGCAGTTGAAGTTTGAGACAGAGGTCGTCAAATTTTCTCGGTCAATATGAAGTCCGTTTCCATATTATTGTCTGTTGGGGAAGTGTTTCTTCCTTCATTCTCAGCACATGACCGATGTATTCCCAGCGTTGTCTACTTATAAAGCTTGGCTCATACTCTTGTTTTATTTCGCCTCTTATCTGTTCAAATTGTTGAAATAAATTTGCTAAATACCATAGTTCTAAACATGGCTAAGTGATGTATAGAATGATTCATCAAATTAGAGGTGGTAAATAAGGAAAGAGGCACAAATATATAATATCATGCGAGGCCGTTGTAAAGCTAGAAGGAACGCGGAAAAACAAATTTGAAATTGTATGTAGCATATTTACTAAACTGAAGATAGTACAAAACGATAAACGTTAAGGTCACAAGCCTTCGTCAGTATTACAAGAAAAATCAAACAAGAGACTAAGAATATAAAGACGATCACATGAAGAGATTACTTAGCTTCAGTCATAGTCTTAGGAGACATCACCACAAAGAGTCAAATTTATACAGGAAACGACATTCCAGATATAGACAATACTACAGGCGAACGAAAGATAGATAGATAGATTAGATAGATTAGATAGATAGATAGATAGATAGACAGACAGACAGACAGACAGACAGACAGACAGACAGACAGACAGACAGACAGACAGACAGACAGACAGACAGACAGACAGACAGACAGACAGACAGACAGACAGACAGACAGACAGACAGACAGACAGACAGACAGACAGACAGACAGACAGACAGACAGACAGACAGACAGACAGACAGACAGACAGACAGACAGACAGACAGACAGACAGACAGACAGACAGACAGACAGACAGACAGACAGACAGACAGACAGACAGACAGACAGACAGACAGACAGACAGACAGACAGACAGACAGACAGACAGACAGACAGACAGACAGACAGACAGACAGACAGACAGACAGACAGACAGACAGACAGACAGACAGACAGACAGACAGACAGACAGACAGACAGACAGACAGACAGACAGACAGACAGACAGACAGACAGACAGACAGACAGACAGACAGACAGACAGACAGACAGACAGACAGACAGACAGACAGACAGACAGACAGACAGACAGACAGACAGACAGACAGACAGACAGACAGACAGACAGACAGACAGACAGACAGACAGACAGACAGACAGACAGACAGACAGACAGACAGACAGACAGACAGACAGACAGACAGACAGACAGACAGACAGACAGACAGACAGACAGACAGACAGACAGACAGACAGACAGACAGACAGACAGACAGACAGACAGACAGACAGACAGACAGACAGACAGACAGACAGACAGACAGACAGACAGACAGACAGACAGACAGACAGACAGACAGACAGACAGACAGACAGACAGACAGACAGA